>OX393561.1:4932675-5092675 GCA_947652115.1 Blastomussa wellsi
AATGTTGTGGTGGTCTACCCCTTGTACTTGGTCTTTCCAAGGATACTTGGCTTTTCTTGCAACGCTGAACAAAGCACACCCTGCACTCAAGTTTACCATGGAAGTAGCAATCAATGGTAAACTACCTTTCATCGGGATGGAACTTATGAAGATGGGTAGCCAAGTTAGAACATGCGTCCACAGGAAAACTACAAATAAGGGCCTCCTTCTCCATTACCAGAGCCACGTGGACAACAGGTATAAACGATCTCTTCTAACGACTATGTTAAATCGCGCACATCGACTCTCATCTTCACCTGATCTTTTCGCTGCCGAATGTGATAACTTGAAAGAGATCTTTCTCAAGCTTAAGTACCCTGAGAGACTCATTAACTGTACAATCACCAGATTCATCGAGTCGCAAAACCGAGAACAAGCGCTTGATTCTCAAGTTAATAAGCCCGTTCGGATTATTATACCCTTTAAAGATCAGCGGTCAGCCGACTTAGTACGAAAACAGCTCTCTGATCTCGCGAAGAAAATTAACAGCGACTTGCGCCCAGTGTTTACAAGCAAGAAAATTGCTGATGAGATTAAAGTGACGGAACCCAAACCACCTCTTGTTAACGAACAATGCGTTGTGTATGAATTTAAATGTGATCTGCGCGACGCAGATTATGTCGGCTATACGTGCCGACACCTATTTCAGCGCATTAATGAGCACAAACATTCTGTCATTGGCAAACACCTGCAGGACGTACACAATCTGAGGAACAAAGATCTTCGTGACCAATTTACAATCCTCAAGAAATGCCGTCGGAAGCTGGATTGCTTGATTTACGAAATGCTGTTCATCAAAGACAGAAAACCAACACTTAACACTCAATCGGACTCCATCAAAGCAAAACATTTTATTTGATTTTTTATTATTTTTTGACATTTCAAGCGTACCACGCTTGTATTTGTATTTTTATTCATCGTTTTTTACCTTTTATCTTTTTATCTCTTAATCATATGCACGGAGACCTTCACACTTACATTGACTATATAATGAACACACGAAATGTACTTTATTTGAATTTGAAAATGATGGCATGGAGCTGTCGAAACGTCATTCTTTGATATCGCTAGTTTTTATTCTTATTTGTCAATAAGTAAAGAGAATCGATAATTCCTGCTTTGCTATAAATTATTTACTTTCTATTCGTTGGGAATCGTCGTGACGACAAGTTCCTGGACCTGATTCAGTCAGTTACAGTGTTTGCTTCTCTTGTTCGTTTACTTACTGTACTTACGTCACATTAGGAATATAGATGTATTTTGCCCTGCTGTGGTGTTTGCTCTTTGGAGCGGCAATATGTTTGGGAGTACCGGATGGTTCTCTTGACTCGGACGCGGAGAGGATTTAAAAAGAACTAGAAGAAGTCATTCTCAAGGAGCTGGGCTTGAAAACTCTCCAAAGGTGACGAAATAAGAGAGAGAAAGTGCACTGAAAAATTTAATCGGCTCGCAAAAAGAAGTCAGTGAATCTGAGAGCAACGAAGAAGATTCCAGCATGGAATTCCAAAATGAAGGTTTGTATAGGAGAGGATTTAAGAGACATACGCTGTTTAACAGACAATTTGCTATGGCGGTACGTTTTGAGGAGGTAGGGTTGATGTAATAGGGGGATTCAAGCTGACGTCATTGTTTACCTTTTTGTCATTAGCATACGGTTTGGCGTACAGAAGGCAACATGTTAGATATGAATGAACTCCAAACAGTTAAAAAGCTAGTGAAATTTAGTATATGGTGAAATTTTTAGCTTTTTGCGTGTAATATTCAAGGAGAAATTGTCTTTCAAAACCTCCAAAATTTCTGGCTGGCAGAAACGCTAATGAGCCCATACATTCTCTGTAAAATATTGAGTTTTAAATCAGTTTTAAAACCCGCGTCAGACAAAAAGGATTCAATACAGCGAGCTGACCCACAAAAAGAGGATGGTTCTAGCACACTTTGAGAAATCAAAAATTTGAGGGTTCTGGCACAGCTGGTGTAAGGAGTGACAGGGTGTGGATTAACAAAAAATATTAGGGTTCTGGCACAGTTTTGTGTCAGGAGTGCCAGCGTGCGGCAGGGGGGTGGTGGCAGGGGTGCCACAGGGGGCGGTGCCAGGGGTTGTGGCAGGGGGTGACAGGGGGAAGGTGCCGGGTTGGTAGCTTGAGGTGTGCCAAGCGGAGGACAAAGGACAAACAAACCAAGCTCGCGAAGCGGCGGGCAAACCAAGCTCGCGAAGCGGCGGGCAAACCAAGCGGCGGACAAAGGACAAACAAACCAAGCTCGCGAAGCGGCGGGCAAACCAAGAGGAGGACAAACCAGCCAAGAGCCAATGGACGGCGAAACAACAAACCAAGCGAGGGAATGGACGGCGAAAGTGAGACAAACAAACGAGAGTGAAAAATAGCGTGACCCGCCGGAGTGGCATATTCCCTGTTGAAGAAATGCATGCACATGTAATATTGTGACGGCAGTGTGTGTCAGAATTAATTTTCCATTTGAAGAAATATCATCACAAGAATATACGAACATGGCAAACCAAGAAGGAGAAAACAAGTGCAATCTTTCCGAGTCAATTCAAAACCTCCCTCCAGAACTCCGGGAGCGAATTTGCAAGGAATTAATCGCAATCAAAGTCAAGGAGCGATTGGATCTCGGTTTTAAATATGTGCATAAGACTTATTTCTGCAAAAAGAAAACGAGTTTTTTGCCCCTTTTTGCCACAGATGTGAACAGTTTACAAAAGTTATCGTTTGTACATGCAGGGTAAATGGATGCAGGCTAAATGGATTATGCTCTACATGTCATGAAAATGGCGTGGAACATTTTATAGGCGACACTTATTATTTTGATGATAACGAATTCTATGAGTATATCCTAAAATACATTTGATCCGCGCTGGCGTGAATGGGTTTTTTCCCAAAGGAAAGGAGAAATTTCAGCTACCAAATTTTGCACAAGCTGCTCAAAGCGCACGACGATCAGAATCCACCTCGGCCATTGCCTCAACAACTTGTTGAGTTATCCGTCTGACCTCGCTCTGCCAAACGGGCGTTGAAAGTTCCTTGAAAATGAAGAAAAGCGTGTGGAAAAGCAGAAGCATTTTCCAAAGTTCTGCCAAGCTTCAAACGTTGGAACTTTTTTTTCGCAGATCAACCAGTGGTCAAAGAGAGAAAGATTTTTCTTTTTTTCGATTCAAAGTTTAGTTCAAATTTGCGTTGGACGCCGACATTTTTTTCAGAAACTCTTTCCGAAGTTCGACGCGAAGCTGTTTTTTTATCGTTTCCATATTCGGAGAATCGGAAGGTTTTTCCGCGAAATTTTCTAGCAATCTTTCTTTTAATTCACGATATTTTTCCATTTCACAAGAGATCATTTTGAATTCAGCGTCGGAAACATCGCCGTCATCCAGAGCTTGGGAAACGGAGTTTTTGATAGAGTCGTGTTTTGCTTGAGCCAAAGCTTGAATTTTTGTATGTTTTTTGACTTTCCTCTCAAGTTTCCTGTTAACAGCAGCAAGGCCAGTCGAAGCAAACCCAAGGAGGGCGGCAATTACGGCGACAGGCGCTCCAACAACAATTCCGACGCCCGTTAAAGAACTTGCGACGGCACCAGAAGAAAGGAATGCACTTCCAACGCCGAGAGACACCGCGGAATAGTGAATCACTTTGCGGGCTTTCGTGTATTTTTTCAAAACAACTCTTCGGTGTTCAACCTCATCGGAGATTTCTTTTTCAATTTTGGAGATCTCACCAAGACGGAAATTTTTGGTTCTTTCCAGTGGGGGAGCTCAGGATAAATGGGCGGAGCACTCGGCAACACATTTGACGAAGACATGGTATAAAAATTTCAATTTATTTCTAAAAGGAAATAAATTGGGTACCCATGAAAGTCAAACAGTTCGCCATTTTCATTTTTGACAGAGATGTTTAAACAATTAACTTCTCTGGTTTTATTTGTGTCTCTCAGAACAAGCTCCCCGCTATGATAAGAAACTTTTTAATAAGGTTTGCCTTTTATGTCAAAGCTCGCAAGAACACTCCAGCGCTTACCATTAAAAAGGTTGTGCTCGCTGTCCACTAAATCGCAGTGGATAAAATAAAAGTTCTCAGTTTTTAAACCATAGAGGGTTATTTGCTTGTCATTTTTGGCGACAATATCAAAAAGTTTTTTCATTTTGTCGGAAACATCAAAATCTGTGACATTTTTTTCTTTATTTGGGGTTATGATAAGTGCTCTACCGAATGGGTCCATCTTTGCAGAAAATATTTTGTCTTTGAAACCTTCGTTGAAAAAGTTTTGGATATTTTCGAAAGAATAGTTGCCAGGAAGCAAAAGAGTTTCTTTTCTAGACTGCCCAAACGTTACTAACACTTTCCCCGTTTCTTCTAAGTTGTGCCACGAGTTGTAAAGCGAACAACCCAGCAGGCGTATATATCTCGGGTTCTGAATTGGATTGTCAAAGTAATCAGTGTGATCGTTTTCTGTTGTAACAATTGTAAGCACAACCATTTTATTTTGTTCCGAGCAAATTTTCAATTGAAAAATAACAGGGAAAAAAGAAAATGAACATCTGGAAAACCGCAAACGAACAGGCTTCTTCTGTGTTTGACTATCTTGGAAAAGTAGCACAGGCTTCCAAGGCGAAGTTAGCACAAACCAAGGCGTGGGCAGCTTTTTCTGCACGGTTTCCAAGGGCAGACAAAAGTCAATTTGAAGCCCAGGTATTTTTGCGCCGGACCACACGGCAACAGCCGAAATATTTTTCAAAGAGGGTCCAGGCAGTCTGCAAAGTGTATTTGGTTCAGATCCAGAACATTGGAGCGCAGGAATGAAAAAAGCGCTGGGTTTGGTTGGCGGAGCCTTTGACGGTTTCCCTTACCAACTGACGCCCCTCCCAGAGAAAAGACCGCTGGCGGTTCCAGCAGTTGATTTTCATGACGCGGCGCCGAGTTTGAAAAAAATATTCAACAAAGAAATCAAAATTTATGTCACCGCTGAAAAGTATTTTACAACAAAGTTCAGAGAGGTTTTCCAAAAGGAACAGCTGAAGTTCGAAACGTCAAAGCCCGCGAAAAAATGGTTGGCGGGCCCCAATCTATCTTTTTGGGACCAGCAGCTGAATTTCGCGGTGTGGTGTGCGACGGCAGGCTGCGGCATTTCACGAGAAGTATTTGACAGCACAATGCTACCGCCGCAGCTGCGGGCTTTTTATATTTTCCACGTGTATTTTACAGTTCGCCGAATCCTCTTTCAGCTCGGAGGAATACAAAGCGTTGGCGCACTGCCGGGTGACCCGACATGGAGTCAGTTCGACAATCATTTCGACGAAGCTTCGCGGGAAAGATTGTGCGCGGAGTTCAACGTTCCACCATCAACAGATTTCCGGTGGACGAACGGCCCGAACCACGGACTAGGCAGCGTTTATATTTATTGCCACGATCGATCAACGACGAGGACCCAAGAGCGTCTGAAAAAGGAATTTCAGTTTGTTTTATAAGAAACGACGCCGCGGAAGAGCAATTCAATTGGTTCGCGCCCAAAAACTCGGCAGGTTTGACCCAGGCGGGTTTGTCGCGAATTAACTAGTCGATAGAGGCGTTCGTTTATTGCGGCTTGGGCGCGCAAGTAAACGTCCGCAGCAGCATTCTGGGGGCGGGAGGCAGAGCAAAAGAAGCGCAGAGCGAGTTCAACGTCTTGGTGGAAAATTCAGTGAGACAACCCGACCTGGCGAAAAGCGTGCAGCGTTATCAGCTGACGGTGGATGAAGCCAAGGTTCGGCTAAATCTGGCTGTGTGCCCGGGGGCTTGGTTAATGCCAGGGCATATGGTGATCAACACAGAAAGCATGGTTGGATATAACAACCAGTTGAAACAAGCGGTGCAAGGCATGAAACTGGGGATAAACAACGAGGTAAACACGAGCACGAAAAAAGTTGGTGTTCAGCACATGGACGGTGAGAGACCGAAAATTGACCGGCCAAACAGTCACCCTTCCAATCCCCTTCACAAAGCAGCCACAGCTGAAAGAAGAAAAGATCCAAAACATGTTGGCACAGCAGAAGAAGTGCAAACACCCGCGGCTGGCTCAGACAGCCATCTCAACAATAAAATTGCTGCCACTGTTGGCGCGATTGCAGTTGCGGGGTTGGCATTCTTCGCGTTGCGCTAGCGTTTTTTGAAATTCTCGACCAGAAACGCAACCGCAGCCAAAATCAGAAGCCAAACGTGCTCCGCCAGAAAAGAGACGACCTCCCCAGCAGCTTTGAAAAGGAAATAAACGATCGAGCCAATTAACCCGGGAAGGATTCCAGCAAGTTTTTTTCCGAGCTCTTTCAAACCATTTCCGAGTCCTTTGGCGGTTGCTTTCAGTGAGTTGTTGATTGTGCTAACAACAGCGCCAATCGTAACACCAGCAGCAAGAAGAACAGCCGTGACGGTCACGCCGTATTTCTTGAAGATCTCTTTTACGCGCTCACGCAGCGGCATCCCTTCTTCAAGGCGCTCCCTTTCGTTTTCAAGCGCATTTCGCTGTTCTGTCCTTGCCCGAATCTTTTCACGCGCTTGCTCTCTCAGCGCAGATTGCTCATTTTCATCATTGGCGATTTCTTGGTTCTCTTGAATTTCTTTGTAAATTTCGTCGATTTCTTTATCTTTTTCTTGAATTAATGCCCCCCTCTCTGGTCCAAGTATTTTCATAACTGATTTTGGTAATTTTGGGTTTAACGTTTTACCGTCCGGTAGGAAGAGAGGTGTCTCGCCACCTTTTGGACCAATAACAACAACTCTTCCAGGGTATCTTTTTTTTAAGACCTCAAGTGTCAAAAAGTTACCATCTTTCCCATATTGAGTGTGCGTTTCCATCAAGGTTTGGTTCGCAAGATCAATTTTAACAGAATCAGGGTTAAAAACCCGCATACCTGGAGGGCATCTTTCAATGAAAGAGGTTTCCGCAGTGCCGCCGCGTTCAGGTGGCCTATTCATCGTTGTTGTTCTCATTGGAAATTCTTCGCCACTTGGTCCGGGAGTTGATGACCCACCAGGCTCACCAAAAGGCATTGTCCCGTGTGCATCGTCACGATCGTCGTCGTCGTCGTCACGATCGTCTGTGTGTTCCATGAGAGGGTCTCTCTCACCAAACTCTCCACCTTCCGCCATTGTCTATTGAATAAAAATTTTTTTCTGTTTAATATACAAATGGAAGTGCAAGCAAACCTTCGTCCAACATACAGAGAAAAAACACCCGGCGCGATGAAAGCCGAGCGCACGGTCAAGCGCATCACCTTTGATCGAAGCGAAGCCAACCCTGGCGAGCTCCTGAATATTTTCGTGCCCAAACTGAATGAGCACGAGGTCCTCGTTCCAGGCTCTCTCGGGCTGCTATTCAACATCGATCTTTCTGGAGGTGACGCGGACAACTTCCTCGTTCAAAACGTCACGCGGGCTCTTGTTGACAAGATGGTTGTGAAGTACGGTGGAGAGACACTGCAGCACACGGTGAATTATGACATCTACAAGATCTGGGAGGACCTTTTCATCTCGCAGGAGGAGCGGGACAACATGCTTCTCGACGGAATTCCAAGCGAAGACCTCTGCAAGATCCGCTCAAATACTGAGGATAAGAAAACCTCGGGTGTCGACGCGGAAAACGCGCTTGCCAAAGTTTACGGAACGAAATACCGGATCCGACTGGACCACCAGATCCTGAAAGACCACGGAGTCTTTTATCCCCAAGCCCTCTTTCACAACCTCGTTTTTGAGTTGAAACTTGCACCAGCTTCACAGGTTGTCAAAGGCTCTGATCCGGAGAGACTGCAGTACAAGCTGAAAAACATCCAGCTTGAGTACGAAATGATAAGAAGCAAGACCTTGGCGGACGAGGCAAGTAGTGTTTACGCCTCGGGAAAGGAGTTCTTTTACGACCACGTGGTGCGGGAACAGGTGGTCACATTTGCAAAAAACGCTGACTCAAGGATTAACCTCAGAGTGAACCCTCAGAGAAAATCCCTGAAAGGAATACTTCTTCTCTTCATTGAGCCATACATAGCCGGTACCAGGGATTCAGAAAAGTTCATCAACCCAGACCTCACGAAAGTCGCTGTTACGGTGAATGGCTCCCCCAACATGCTCTACAACAACGGCATCGAAGGAAAAGATTTTTGAGGTGAAGTTGACCGCTTCTTAGGCAAGGCAAAAAACAAAACACAGAACATGAATCTGAAAAAGTTCTGGAGCGAAGACAAGTTCGGTCTTCTGATCGATTTGCGCCCAATGGCGGCTCACACAATGCACGGCAGCGGCACTCGCCTCGTGAACGCACAAGATGGGGTTCAGCTCGAGCTCGAGCGAAATAAAAGCGGCTCAGGCAATGTGAACTGTCACGTTTTCGTGATCAGCGACGCGCAAATGAATATATTGGAAAAACAATTAGAATCTGTGCATTTCTAATATGGATCCAAACAACATACCGTTCAACGCTCTGATCGTTGGCCCGACAAATTCAGGGAAATCGCAGTTTGTGCTCATCTGCCCGACATTCGCGCATAACAAAACTTTTCATCGTTTCGCTTTGGCGGAGCCGCGTTTTTATGTAATCATTTGCGAACAACACCAAGTGGAACCCTGGTTGAAGATTGTATGCGTGTTTTTGGAGGGCTCCAACGCTCTCATAATCCTCGATGACTGTGCAGCCACGAAAGATGTGAAAAAGCGCTCAGGCCCGCTGGTAAATCTTGATTTTTCTGCCCGACATATTGGCATCAGTGTTTGGGTGCTTACGCAGGAGATGACCAGCATCACAGCTTCTTTCCGCGAAAACGTGGCTGCGCTTGTGCTTTTCTACACGCCCTCGTGGAAGACTTTGCAGGCTGTTTTTGAAGATTACGCTGGCGAACTTTATCGAGATGAGTTCAAAGAATATGTTTCGAAGTTGAAAAAAAAATAAGTTTTCCTTCCTTGTGTTCGCTCTCGGCACCCTTTCGGAATAAAATTTGTTCGCAATTAAAAAAAGAAACCAATATAGACAAAATGAGTGCTTTCGAAGACGTCCACATGACCGATGTTGATTTCGAAGACGTCGCGATGACCGACGTTTTGAACTTGCTTGAAGCTGAGCCAACCAGCAAGCCCGGCGATGTCTCTGGATTGCAGCTTGATATTCCCGCTCTTCGTGAGCAGCTGGCCGTGCTGGTTTCGGCAGGAAAAGCGTGCGTGCAACTGTCGCACGATCAGGTCAAGCGCCTCTCCGACAAAGATGTTCAGAATTACATCAAACGTTTGGAGGCCTTTGAGGGCTCAAAGACATCTGATAGATTGATCGATGGCTTCATTTTTCTTGTGTCCAAAGCGGTTGGAATGGTCGCCAAAGTCAAAGACTACGAAGTTTATCAAAAAGAACTCAGAAACTCCTATTTAATCAAGATCTCACAAAACTTGCTGGCCGCATTGCACTCACGTGCGGACATTTTCTCTCAACAGCCGACGCGGCGCTGATCACAATAAAAAACATTGATTGGGAAAGCGAAGGAAAAGAAAAACCGGAAGATTCCTCACCAACCGCTGAGCTTTCCTCACCAACCGCTGAATAATTCCTCAGAAATATTCAACAATTCCTCACAAAAATTTTTTTTATTAAACATTTGTTTCCAAATATATAACAATGGTTGAAGAACAAACGTCCGCGAAAGCAAGCACTCTTCCAATGGAAAGCCAAGTAACTTCACAAACTCCGAGCGCTGCCACAAAGCCCCACAAAAATCCCAAGCGAGTGGCTGCTGGTAGACTAGTTGCTCAAAGAACTCGTTTGGCCCGCGAAGCACAGAAAAAAGCTCTCGAGAAAATGGCAAACGAAAAAAAATCTGCACCTGATCCTCCTGCGCCTGCGCCTGCGCCCTCAGAGCCCGCTGCAGATGATTCCAAAGGCGGAAATTGGTTCAGCACAACCCAATGGATAGGTATCTTTGGAATTGCCACAACGCTCCTTCCGGTTTATATCAAGCGTGAAGACATCAAAGCCTTTTTTTGGCCAACTGCGCCGGCACCTGCGCCAGCACCTGCGCCACAGGTGATGCAAGAATCTCCACCGCAACCCAAAAAAGGCATTCGCTATATGGACTGAGTGGGGGGAAAATTCATTTGAATATATTTTGCAGAATATAAAATGCCGAAAATCAGCTTAACCCCGTTTGCGATAAGCACCTCAGTAGCAACAGGCATCGGCCTATTTTGGTGGTATTTCACAAATTGCTGCTTTAAAAGTGTCCTTTGGCTTGTCAAAAATCCTGATCTCACGTCTGCGGAGGAAAATGTGGAAGATTCGGAAAGTGAGGAAGATGCGCCATTGGTAAAGTTTATTTGGAGACTGTTAAAAATACTTTTGGAAAATGCGGAAGTGCAAAATGTTCAAGAAAAGGAAGAGCTAATTAGGGAATTGGAAAATGTGGAAGCTAGGTGTTCAAGAAAGGACAGAGTTACTTTGGAAATTGCACAGATTTTCTTTGGAAAATTTTCCAATTAAATAATTTTCTCTCTTTCTATAAAAAATTTCCAATTTGACCAACATGTCTGACAACAACCTCGTCAAAATCGTCATGGATTCCGCAACCCTCGTCGGCCTCTCTGCGGGCATTGGCTGGGTGGCCAAAACATGGCAGTACCAAACGAACCTCTCTTCCTCTCTTCCCACCCAAAACCCAAACCCAAGGGTAGTACAACCGATCAAGGCGACCACCACAACAGAACCCAGAACCCAAAGGCAGTGTAACCAATTAAGGCGACCGCTAGCCCAAACCCAACCCAAACAAACTAACGGCAACAACAACAAGCAAACCAAATCAATAACAAGCAACAAACCGAGGACAAACAAACAAAAACGAATCAACAGGGAAAAGAAGCAGCAACAATGTAAAGGGAAAGCCCATGCAAGTCAACAGCAACCGCACCAAGCGAAGAAGTCTTGGAAGAGCCACGAACAGCACGAAAAACAGATGTGATCGTTGAGCTCTCGCTAAGTGAGGTGATCAAAGTCAAAAATGACATGAGGTGACGGACATGGACATCATGGGCATCACTTGAGTACCGATCACCAAAAACTGAACGAACGTTAGGAAGCCTCTTAACCCAGCGAGGCCTAGTCGCACTTACAAGAAGCGGAGTTTCCATCGGACAGGCAAGGCAGGACCCACGAGGGTAAAACAAAACGACGCAGGAAGAAGAGCAGGGGTAAGGAGAACATCAGCAGGCAAGGAAGGACGGCCAGAAGGAAAAACGTAGTAGACCGAACGAACATCACGAAATTTCTTACCGGAGTAGCAAACCTCGTGATAAATGTCAGGAGTGGCAGAGTCCTCGGTGACACAACGACGGGTCAGACGGCCAAGGTCAAGAACACAACTGGAGCGCTTAGCAGAACGACGCACAGGAGGAACAGTGTCAGCAGCAACATCAGAGGTATCAGCAATAGGAACATCAACAGCAGCGACAGGAGCAGGATCAGCAGGAGAATCAGGAGTAACCGGACAATCCCGAGCAAAATGGCCAGGCTGACGGCACTTACGACATAAACCACGTAACGGACAGCTTGCAGCGACATGACCAAGAACGTCACAGATGTGACAAAAAACAGGCTGACCACGGTATACGACACACGGCATGGAAAACGGAGAACACAGAGCTTGGACGGAATAGACTTCTGAGAAGACATCTTGATAGTAAGTATCCAGTAAGGATATCCGCGCCATCATAAAAACAGGAGAGACGTCTAGGACAGCACCAAAATAAGAATAAACAGCAGCAGAGTCGGGCACCTCCACAGGACAATGGTGCAGATGCACAAAACGGACAGACTGCTCGCCTCAATCAAAGGCACAGGCACATGATCAACCCTGAGGCCTGCATAAATAAGGCAAGCAATTCATGGACAAGGCTTGTCAGTATCAGCGGCCGAAGCTTTCAAACGAGCACAATAAATGTGGAAGACAAAGCCGCAATTTTTTGGCAACGGTATATAATTTTTACAAACAACATCGGCTTCCGATTGTGAAAATATCTTCGAAAATCAATCTCTCTCTCTCTCCTTTTTCATCCGTGCAGCAATTGACAGTTTGCTTTGTCCTTTACTTCAGAGGAATTCATCGGTTCTGAGCTAATCTTTGTTTCAACACAGTTTATAATGTCTTGATCAACCGCTCGATTGCTAGACAGCTGTAATTCGGCTTGTACAAGGAAATGCAATGTTCAGCTTCGCAACACTTCGGATCTTCCTGTTAATTAACATCGTTTGTCCAAATGTACCACGATAAAAACAACTTTAGAGGTGATTGTGCCAGGAATATTTACGAAGAGTAGCTGTCTCTCTTGCTTCCCATTTTCACGTGTTTCATTCATCTTACAGAGCGAACAACACACCACTGATTTTGACGCCTTTGCATACATTCGCTTCGTTTCGGTCAAACTGAAATGTCCGCATTATTAATAACATGCAAAATAGACTGAACAAGCGTTCTGTTTTAAAAATCCTACGACAATAACCGAGGTTTAGAATTTACTAAAACAGTTATTCCATTCGCCCTTGTTGGATGTGAGGTGATTATAACCAACTCGCGCTAAGCGCTCGTTGGTTCTCATTAGGGAGCTTAAGCAATGACGACGGCGACGGCTAGGACGACGCCTGCTTAAAAATGAATTTATATTTTACGCACGAATCTCGCAATTGCCTTGATGTATTCGGTGCATCTATCGCTTTCAAACATAGTTCTTGTAGAAAATATAAGGACGGCGTTTATTTTTGTAGTGTATGCGGTCAGTGGTTGACTTTTGTAAGCATGCGCACTTATGCGCAGTTCCAGTTCCATGTGCTTTCCAATAAAGCTGAATACATGACAGTGGCGACGAGGATTATGTGTCACTAGAAAAAACGTCGAAAATATGGCCACTATCGGGAAGATAGAGAGTTTTGATGAAACACAAGAGAAATGGGAAACTTATGTGGAACGTGTGGAACAGTTTTTCTTAGCAAACAACGTCGATGAAGACCACCAAGTGCCGACACTATTGAGCTTGATCGGCGGCAAAACGTATGCGCTGTTGAGAGATCTTCTTACACCAGAAAAACCAGCTACAAAGAGCTTTCAGGAGATCGTCACGACCCTTCAGCAACACTTGAGTCCTAAACCATTGGAAATAGCAGAACGTTTTCGTTTTTACAAACGAAATCAGCGTGAAGGAGAAACTGTGTTGACCTACGTAGCAGACCTGAAGAAACTAGCGACCGACTGCAACTTTGGCGCCAACCTAAACGAAGCTTTACGAGATAAATTGGTCTGTGGCCTTAGAAATGTGCAGATACAAAAGCGTTTGCTTTCAGAAGCCAAACTGAAGTATTCCAAGGCTGTGGAAATAGCCGTCGCGATGGAAACTGCCATCCGTGATGCTTCAGAATTGCAAAGTGAGCTTCAATCAGAACCTCGAGTTGACAAGATCTCAGATAACAGCAAACCACCGCCACCCCCACCGCCACCGCCAAATCCACGAGTACCACCGCCGAACCCAACGCCTAAAGCCTGCTATCGATGTGGAGGAGAATCACACGCAGCACACAATTGCAGATTCAAGAACCAGACATGCCATCACTGTGGAAAGGTGGGCCATATTTCAAGGGTTTATCGCTCGAAACAGCAAGGTAAGCCAAAGCACCCACTGCCAAACACTCCAGTCCATACCGTTGAGTACAGTGAGAGCGATGAATTTGAAGATGTATTAGGCAGCATAAAGATACACAATGTAAGCAAACCGAGCAGTAGTGTGATCTGGATCGATCTAAAAGTAGAGGGAAAACCACTGAAGATGGAACTGGACACAGGTTCAGCTGTGTCGATTATCCCACATGATTTGTACATGGAGAAATTTAGCGACAAGCCCTTGCAAAAAACTGAACTGGCGCTTAAAACCTACACAGGGGAAGACGTTATTCCAGTTGGAGTGCTTAAGGCAAATGTTGAGTACAAAGACCAACAACCATTGGTGTTGGATCTGTATGTGGTTAAGACCAAGGGCCCTGTGTTGATGGGAAGGGATTGGCTCTTCAAAGTACGCCTAGATTGGTGTTCTATCAAATCATTGAAAGCCTCACAAGTTCCACCATTGGCTAACGAGCGTCTGCAGACTATGCTAGACAAATACTCTGATGTTTTTGGAGATAAACTTGGAACATTCAAATCAGCTAAAGCAAAGCTAACCCTAAAAGAAGACAGCCAAGCCCATTTCTGCAAAGCTCGTGCTGTGCCATATGCCCTGAGACCTAAGGTTGAAGAGGAACTAAGAAGACTTCAGAATGAGGGGGTTCTCACGAAAGTTGAGTGGAGCGAGTGGGCAACACCCATTGTACCCGTCCCAAAGAAAGATGGATCTGTCAGAATCTGCGGTGATTACAAAGGCACAGTGAACCCAGAACTACAAGCTGAGCAATACCCCTTACCTCGCATCGAAGATATCTTTGCAAAGCTCGCTGGTGGACAGAAATTCTCAAAGATTGACCTTCGTCAGGCCTACCACCAACTAGAGATGGAAGAAGATTCCAAGAAGTACCTCACCATCAACACCCACATGGGACTGTTCCAGTACAATAGGCTAGTGTTCGGTATCACATCGGCACCTGCTATCTGGCAGCGCACCATTGACCAAGTTCGGAAGGAACATCTGGCACAAGCTGTATCCTTGATGATATGATTATTACTGGCAAGAATGATGAAGAGCACCTGGCTAACTTAGAAGAAGTCCTGCGGCGGCTACAGCTTCATGGTTTGAGAGCTAACAGGGCTAAATGTGAGTTTTTCAAGGGAAAGATAACTTATTGCGGACATGACATTGACAAAGATGGCCTGCATAAGTCAGCGGCAAAAGTAGAAGCGGTATTGAAAGCACCACGCCCAAATGACGTAGCTGAACTGAGATCATTTTTCGGGCTAGTCAATTACTACCAGAGGTTCTTACCTAACCTTTCAACAACAGTACACCCTCTGACTCAGCTCTTGGAGAAGAATCATCAGTGGAAATGGTCAGAACAATGCGAGACAGCATTCCTCCAGGTGAAAGAAATGATCACTTCAGAGCAAGTCTTAACGCATTATGATCCCAACCTACCACTTAGGCTGGCTTGTGACGCATCACCCGTAGGCATTGGGGCAGTGCTTTCTCATGTGATGAGCGACGGTACCGAGCGACCTATAGCTTTTGCTTCAAGGACATTGACAAAAACTGAGCAAAAGTATGCACAGATTGACAAAGAAGCCTTGTCAATAGTCTGGGGTGTAAAGAAGTTCCATATGTATCTGTTTGGCCGTTCCTTCACTCTGTTCACAGATCATCAGCCATTGACATCAATCTTTCATCCGCGAAAGAGCATCCCTGTGGTCACTGCAGCTCGTCTTCAACGTTATGCCTTGTTCCTGGAGGGCTACGAGTACTCCATTGAATACAAGAACACTAAGGTTCACAGTAATGCAGATGGTCTTTCACGCCTACCACTTGTAATTGAAGCCAGAGATGAAGAAGTGGTCGACCCAGTGGGTGTATTCAATTTGATGCAGTTTGATCCACTACCAGTCAAGGTGGATGACGTCAGGCGAGAAACACAGAGAGATCCTGTCTTGGCCCAAGTTCATGAAATGACCAGAAAGGGATGGCCTCACAACCATGACCCTGCGCTCAACCCCTACTTTGTTCGCAAAGATGAGATCACATTACAATCAGGCTGTCTGATGTGGGGAATAAGAGTCATAGTACCCCCCAAGTTGCGCCCTCAAGGTCTTGAGAAACTTCATCAGGGACATATGGGAGTCGTGAAAATGAAGGCCCTAGCCCGTAGTTACATCTGGTGGCCTGGAATCGATAAGGAAATCGAACTGACCGCTAAGTCCTGCTCAGGTTGCCAACTAACACAGAAAGAGCCCAGTACAGTACCAGTGCACCCATGGGAATGGCCCTCGTCCCCCTGGCAACGAATTCATATGGATTTCGCAGGCCCTTTCCTTAACAGTATGTTCTTGGTTGTGGTGGATGCACACTCGCGATGGCTAGAGATAGAGAGAATGAATACTACAACCTCAGCGAAAACCATTGAAACCCTTCAGAAGTTGTTCGCTAGATATGGAGTACCAGCCCAGTTGGTAAGTGATAATGGGCCGCAGTTTACATCAGAAGAGTTTCAGCAGTTCTTTAAAAGAAACGGCATCAAACACATCACCTCAGCACCGTACCACCCTGCCACCAATGGCCTAGCAGAACGTGGTGTCCAGAGTTTCAAGAATGCAATGAAGAGTGAAACTGAAGTGAAGTCCCTGAACCTTAAGTTGGCAAGATTTTTGCTAGCTTATAGAAACACCCCCCACTCAACCACCGGAGAACCACCATCCCAGCTGTTTTTGGGAAGAAGATTACGCACTCGCCTGGACCTGTTAAAACCAGATCTCAGCACCCAGATAAACAACCGTCAGATAGATCGGTCTGTTGCCAAAGGTGGTTCTGTGACAAGGCATTTCTCCATTGGCCAGAGAGTGATAGCACGAAACTACAATGGAAAGTCTAAGTGGGTACCCGGTATTGTTCGTGCACAATTAGGACCCCTGTCTTATGAAGTAAAGATTGGTCCTAACTTAGTTTGGCGTCGACACACAGATCAGCTCAAAGATTCTGATGTCCCGGTTGCAGACAGTCACACACCAGGTTCCTACCCCTTGCCTGTTCCACCTCTAGTCGAGGTTGACCCAGTAGGTGAACCGCCTGAGCAGACAGAAGCCGCCTCGAGGGAGACAGATTGCCATTTGTCTAATCCTGTAGCTGAACCGTCCGTTAGCAGCCCACCGAGCCAGATTGAACAGGTTCCTGTGAGACGATACCCTACCAGAGTGCTGAAGCCCCCAGTTCGGATGGACCTTTGAACATTGAACTTTGACCATTGAATGCATGATCATTGAACATTGATGTTTGAACATTTTAACTTTTTTTTTTAGGGTTAAACTTTATGTTATGGATATTTTTAGGGTAGAGACTAGCTTAAGGGGGAAGAGTTGTAGTGTATGCGGTCAGTGGTTGACTTTTGTAAGCATGCGCACTTATGCGCAGTTCCAGTTCCATGTGCTTTCGAATAAAGCTGAATACATGACAATTTTCAAACAGAAAACCGAAAATTTAGCTGCGAGGTTTACGTTCTCCAAAGTACTGAGAAATTGGTCATTTCACGTTGTTGTTTTGCAGAGGACGGCACAGAAATGTACATAAAATTATAACGCACGTGCAGGGCTATTGTACTGCTCATTAAATCTTTTGTTTAGCGACGTTCTCGTTGACGTTGCCGTCGTGGTTTGCTTAAGCTCCCTAATCACCTCATATGCAACGCGGGTCCATGGAATAATTGTTAGGTAATTTATAAAATGATTTTACCAGAGAACCATTCAACCACCTAAAGGGTGTCAATAAGCAACCTTTTGACATCATAACCCATTCATCAAAAGCTGTTTATTTTCTGCTTCTTACTGTACTGCTGTACCTGTAACTCCACAATGACCAATTCGTCTTCTCTTTATATTCAACTAACTTTTCTACATTCATCCAATTCATCCATGGGCCTTTGGTTTAAAAATAGAAACAAAGAATTCTTTTTAATTTTATTTTTTTATTATTTCCAACGCGAAGTCCAACTCGAACTCGATACCAAACTCAATGGTTCATTTCTTCCGGTTTTACTTGCAACGGAGTCGGAGTTGGAGTCGTGGGCGGAGTCGTAAGAACGCTTACGACCAAGTGAAAATCGAGAATCGGAGACGAAAGCGGAGCAATAAAGCCTAGTTTCCATACGTGGGAAAAATCTCAGACGATCGAAGATTTCACTGTGTTTCACTGTTTTTCACCAACCGTCCCAGATTTTTCCGACTAATGAAAATTGGAAATCTTTAATATCCCCGATCACCAGGGATGGTTGGCGACAAATCGGGAAAAATCGGGAGCGCTTCTATTTTCACGAAGCGTCCCAAATTTCTGCGATGGTCGGCGATCATTCCCGACATATGAAAACTGAAATATCCACTGTCGGGGACGTTTCCGATGGTTTTAACTTGTTGCCAATCCTCTAGCTTCTTTTAATTGCTTGGCGCCAGTCCCAAATTCAGAATGTGGAGAGAATCTGCAACAGCACGTCTGGCGTGTCTGTGATATATCGGTAAAATCTGGTCGGGATGACATCCCCGACCGTCTGGGATTTTTCCGACATATGAAAACCAGGCTTTACGACTCCATCGCCGATTTGATTTTCACTATATCATAACGCTTACGACTCCGCTTCTGACGCTGACGCCGACTCCGTCGCAGGCTTTAGAACGGTCAGAGCGACATTTCAAAATGTATGTAATTTTGGGCCGGGTTGTGTGCTAATCTGTTTATTCTGATGACCAGGGACATTTTTTTTTCTTTGAGACACGCCCTGGCATTTAAGATGGCTTGATATAATTCACCTATCAATGTAAATCCCACAGGGGGCGGCAGTGCGGGCATAGGTAGGGGATTTGAACTGAGCTGAGACTTTCTGTTCAATTGCCCGGTCCCAGGGCAATTGTAGATGGTGGCCCATTCTTCGAAATGTTGCTCAGAATCGAAAAAATTGCTCAAAATCGTAAAATTTGGTCAAAAGTTGCCGAGCAGAATGTGTCTAGGCCTATCAAGGGTGGTACCAGGGAAGAGATACCACAGCTGGATGGGTCCTCATAGATTGGCCAAAAAATCTTCTTATATGAGGCGGAAACAAACCAAGCAAAAAACCATTCGAAACCATTCTTCGATTGAGTGCACTTCGAGCGTTCCACGCTGTAGTTGTCGTGCGATTTCCAAGCGATTTTATTTTATAATCCGCGCGCGATTTCAAAGCGATATTTTCAAATAACTATATCATTTCCTGATCAATACGAAGAAAAAAACCGACCGATTTGAGGCAAGTCTACCGCAAATCATGCCGCCAGCCATGATTTCAATCTCCTATTTCCATGGTTAGGAGCTCCCCTCTGAAGCTGGCTTTCGAGGCTAAATTTCCGCTATTATAGGAGCTTACCTAAACACTCTTGTCTGTAACTTTATGTTTGAATCATCCGACCAGTATACCGTAACAGTTAAATGGACTGCTACGTGTTAATATAAATCTACTAGCGTTCTATCACGAATGCCGTTCTCTCATTGGCTACGCTACCCACTATCTATTCTGTGATTGATATTAAGTAGCGTAGCAGTGCGATTGTCAACAAAATGGCGGCCGCTTCATCACGTTTTCGCAATGTCCGTGAAGAAGATCTAGACAGTTTACTGGTCGAGGATGTTCCAGAAAAGACAAAAGTCGCCTATTAATTTAGTTTCATAAAAGCAATGCTAAGCCAAGTTATAGCCGATTGAATTTTCCCTAGCAACGCCCCAAAAAGATTCTGTTCAGGAATACGAAAAAAATCAGTGTGGCAGAAAGTAACACATGGAGCTCTATTCCTTCCTAGCCATGCAGTCGTCAGGATGGCCGAGCGGTCTAAGGCGCCAGCCTCAAGGTCAATCACCTTCCCAGCACAGAATGGGACCGATTTTATTAGCTTATTCATTCGATTTCTATCACCTGATAGAAATCTCGAGCTCATGAGCTTAAGATTATTCTCTCATGATAACTCGCTTGTTGTTTATACAGGTACCAAACAACTCTTACGAAATCCCCTCTTGCTAAATTCCCTTCTTAATCAAAAATTTCTGCTAGGTATAAAATATTTATTGCTTAACAGTTTAGCATAACACAGATCATAGCAGTCTCATTATTCGTCGAACCAGTTCCTCGAAGTCAAGAGCTAGGAATCAGTGTAAGTATTGATAGTTTTACAAACTTCATTTTACCGAGTCTTGCGTTTAAATAGAAGATCAGTATTCTTCACAGAATTGTAGTTACGCCAGCTTTTAACAAACTTTTTATTGAATTTTTTTTACAAGGGAAATTGCTCTAAAAATTCGTTTAAGGTGTTAGTATGGAAGTTTGAGTAAATAAAATTATTCACAGCATTCAAACACAGCCAAGCCTAAGCTTGACGGATTCAAATTTTACATTGAACTACAATACTGTGGTTCCACTACACGAATAATGAAATATTAGTGAATAATAAAAGGACAGCCGTTTAAATCCTCGTCCAACTGTTCAAGCCGTGGACTTACTTTAACAGCCGATTTTTTTGTTCTCGGAGCCAATCTTGCAGAAAGAAAACTGTTATATTTCACGACGTTTTTGTACTGAATATATTTTAAATTTTGGTTCTACTGCACTACTACAAAAAATTATTAAAAAAAAATGAGTGCTATTTTTTGTGAAATATAGTCAACAATAATTTAAATAGAAAAGCCACTGAAAGTGAAAAAGGATTGTCGTAGTTAATTTTCAAGTAAAGCAATTGGAATAAGTAAGCCTAAAACTTCTCAGGGCTAAAATACAATACAATGCAAACCCCTAAAGATCACAGCTTGAGGGGTCGTATAAAATACAAAAAGATGAGATTCCCAAAAATAAAGGAGTAAAAGTGCTAGAGAATTATAATTTCAAGATGTAGAGTTTGCCGAAGTCGACATCTCTAATCGTGTTCAACCGTACCTGTGTGTTATTTTAGTAAAAGGCTTGAAACCTACGTACTGCATTACGGTGCTCAGCCGCGTTGTGGTCACGGCGAGGATCCTTTTTTTTAGTTTAATCTGAATACACAGTTTACATATGAAATACTTCAAATACTTTACTTCAGATATAGGTCTCTTGACTTCTGACTTATTCCTTTAATTATAAAATTATTTACTTCCCAAGATCAGATAGATTGCCCTGGAATAAGGATGTTTGCTGCTCTGCTGCTGTGCTCATTCTTTGCATCAACAATATGTATGGGAATACCAGATCCCTCTTATGGCACCGAGCATCAGGAGTCAAGTGAGGCAGAATCGAAAGGTAAAAGCATGCTAATAACGTCAATAAATCGAATTGTAATGAAGTGATATCCGAAAATAAAATCGAGTGGTTGAGTAAGGAAGGTTTCTTAATAGTTACGAATAGGCAAATATTGCAGAAAATTGCCAAATGGTACAAGCAGGTTCCTGGTTAGATACGAGGCTTTTCAACACGCTACACCAGATCAGAGGCTGAGCTAGGGGAGATCTAGGGGAGGTTTGTGCATCCCTCCTTCCCCCCCCCCCCTTCTCCCCTCATCCCCAGCCCGAGATGACCCGCGGCTTTCTAACATAATCATTATTCTTTAATTAAGAAAACAGAGAAAAAATTTGGGAATGTTTAAGTCACAGGTCAGTTACGCATTCCTTAGTGGTGCGCCCCCTCTTAAGAATAAACCTGGATCCTCCGCCCCTGCAAAAGGACTAGTCAGTTTACGATTTTTTTCATGAACGATTTGAGCATTTAATTAGGTTCTACAAGCATGGCGCAACTGAATTTTCTGTGTTCTGTACAACAGGGAGCCTCTTCGTTAGGACACAGAGGAACTATTGCCAAAGGCTTGACATGCAGATAAACCCTAGTCAACTTTATGGGGAAGAAAATGTCTACATTGCTCCAACGAGCTTCAATGCATATCGCTGCAGTGGTGAGTGCCCGTTCCCCATCCCAGCCCACTTGAACCCAACGACACATGCCGTTCTACAAAGGATAATGAGCGGTATTAACAGTAAATGGCCTACTCCCTGTTGTGTGCCTACAAAGTTGAGAGCTGTTGATGTCTTGTACGTTGATGAAGAGAAAAGAGTACACAAGAAGACTGTGGAAAACATAATTGTGGAAGAGTGTGGATGCCGCTAAGCAGAGGATTATGCAGAACTCTTGTTTTCAATCCATATAACTTCCTTGCCTTAAAGTTGTTTGATTACTGTTGTATCAGTTTAAAATCGATGTATCCATAGTTACCAAAATAAAACAATCAACTCAATACATAGTTGTTTTCGTTGAATAACAGTAAATATTAGTCCACTTAGTCTGAACATCATGTATCATTATTTTACTATTTCAAAAAAAACCAAAGTCGCCAGTCAGACTGACTTAGGACCCAAGCATTGCAAATAAACACAGAACGCAGCCGCTATTTCTGTTCAAGGTTCCTTAACCATTCCGTTACTCGACCTTAACATACCCTGTACTAACTCTATTTTGGCATTGAAAACTTATCTGATTAGTACCAAAGCTGTCCCAATTTCACTGCCCATTTCTTTATGTTTGCAAACACTGCTAACTGGCTGTCAGGCCAAAAGTGCACTCTCACTCAGGGCTAAAATTTGTTTTTGTAGCAAAGAATATTTTGATCCATGTGTAAATCTGATAAATTTACATCGGTTTCATTTTTCCTTCTTCCCTCAGTGCTTTACCTTAGATTTGTAGTGGGGAGGGGAAGTAGAGGGCTTAATAGACTGTGTTGTGACGGGAGATGTGGAACAGCGGCGGGGTGTAATAGAGGCTGTACATCGCAATATAGTCGTGCCGTACATGTCACGCGAAATAGTAGAGGCTATTTGAGCGAAAAATTCAAGTAGCATACCAGCATGAACAGGTCCCATTTTACCTCACGCAGATTAGAGTTATCGTCTTTTATGGTCATCTCTTAAAATAGATTTGAAATAACTGACGACATTCATCAGATGAATCGGCGTGTTACCTGCTATCAGAACTTTAGTGCAGGTTTTCATTCACTGGTTACGGAACTTTAGATATCATCGTATTTATTGGGAAGAAAGGAGTATCAAACAAGCTAAGGCTTCCTCTCAGACCACGGACGTTTGTCGTTTCCTCCGTCCATTCATGTTGCCTTCTCATCTGTTGCGCGAGAAAATAATCAATACATTGTGCACGATATATTTTATTTTCTCATAAAACTGTTGACCACGCTCGCGCAAAATATTTTTGTTCAAATTGTTTACTATTTTATTGGGAAGCCATAACCTCAACATATAGCTATTTGCTCATTTATCGGCGCCTCTTTCTTTTAATTTCCACAACGTTGTTTTGGCCTGTCTGTGACAGGTCAGTACCTGTTGGGCAGGAAACAATCAGCTTTACTGATGAAAAATTAACATTATTGACATAGCGCTTAAGAAAAGAGCGTAGTCTCTCCTAACCAACACGACTTTTTTTATTATTTTTGTCAGACAGATAAAGAAAGGGAGGGATGAATCTATCCATTCCACAACAAACATAAAATAATAACACGTCATTTAAATTGGTGTATTATTTTTCTTTTCTATAAGTTTGAGTTATCTAAATTTTGCTTGTCTCCTCTCAGTTTTAAATTAGTGAAATCGATAGCAAATTTTCTGCTCAGCTATAAAAAATTCATGGTAAAACGCTTTAGTTATTACAACGTATGATCGCTTCATCAGTCGTTTGAAATTTAAAACCAAGTTGATTGCAAGGCTGCCATAACGGCAAAAGGACAGAATTTATTCTTCGCCGTGTGGTCTCTTGTATCCAAACATTTCTTCTAAGCCAACAGCAAGGAATCGTAAGTATTGATCTTCTCTGCGGCTTGTTCCACCATTTTTTTTATATTATTACTCAGTTTTGTGTGTCTTGTCGTTTTCCAGTTGATTTTTTGCTTTAGTTTGGAAAAATTGCGTCTGATGTACAAAATTTCGGTACCATTAGTCATTTCGTCCCATGGAAAAATTATTCCGTTTTGTTTTCGTTTTAACGGAGGACTAAATACTTTCTTAATAATACAAAAGAAGGCGACTCTAGCAAAAAAGAATTGATGTTTCCTAGCTCTTTATTAGAAAAAAATAAATCTTATATGTATTGCCTCCTTTGCACGAGTTTAGTTGATTATGGGCGGGAATATGTTTCGTTTCCCATAAAATAATCCAGGACATAATGTGTAAATTGTTTAACCTCTGTCTGTTTTGGCATTTTTTTTTTGGTAAATTCGTGCTTGCCCGAAGAATTGCGTCTTAAAAATATTACTCTTACACTAAAAAATTATAAATTTCCTTGCAACCATATGGCTGAAGAAAAAAATCTCATTATACCATTACTAGGGCTGTGGCTCCATTTGCTCGAAGAGTTTAGTCAAAATCGAAGTGGTCCTGGCAGTATAAACCTCTTATTTCAGCGTCTTCTTCTTTTCTGCTCTGTTGAAATGTATTACCTGTTTTAATTATGTTAAAGCAGATCCTTGTTTTTCTTTTTGTCATTCATGGCGTCTCATTTCATGGCTGAAATTCGTGTAATAATGGATCCGTGATATATAAGATCAGCACTTGTCAGAAACTTTCGTTTTACTCGTAGATCACTTAGCGCTGTATACAGCACCTTTTCTCCTCTCGACCTCTTACCGTTGTTTTCTTTCCACTTTCCTTTTGCCCTTTACACTTAAATTATTGCACCGCCCTTTTCGACTCTGTCGATTTCCTGTACTAAATTAAATTTCTTATTCTCAAAAAGCAGGTCACGGTTTTCTTTCATCTCGTAGATCGGGACAGTTGGTTCAATCTATGACATTTGCGAAACAATTGAGAAATTGATGGATGGTATACTAAGAAATCGTGAACTATCCGTGTTGGTCATGTTGCACTGTACCCTATTTCCTCTCTTCCATATCAAAAAGAACGTGAAGAAGCACAACAAAATAGCAACACGGTATATTTAAACTCTTCTCCATTTTCCTATGTTTCACAAAATTGATGGCAAGACCAAACAAAAACATGAATAGATATGTCTTTTCATTTTCTTTGCTTGTGCCCTCTGGGCCTCGCTGTGGAGCTGAATTTTAATACAGCGAAAGAGGCCTATCGTGTTTGGTCCGGTAAAACGAGTCAGTCCACCGTTGAGCTCTTGAAACATTAATAAGCAAGCGAAAAACATTCTGCTAACTATGAAAAATTCATTGTAAAAGCGTTTGACGTCTCTCGGCATAGGTTTAGCAGTTGTCTAACAGCATATACACGAAATAAAATACAGGAAATAAGGTGCGCGCTTCGTACAATCCTATTTATGTCCACATTTATCAAAATATATTTATTCTACTGTGACTTCCAAGAACAAAAACCTCAAGAAGGTTCTATAAATCCCCTCCCCCACCACTCTTTTTCTACTTTCAGCCACCCCCTCCTCCTCTAAATCGAGAAGTTAATTTTGTTGCGTTTAACATGCATGCCGAGATCTCGGCAAACGGAAACAAGCCCGGCCCATGCAATAAGGCCCTAACACTGAGCTGTTCAAAATTAGACAATTGAAGTTAGCGCGCGAAAATTCTATCAAAAAATGTGTCTGCAACAAGAGATGGTAACAAAATAGAGATACGCGATTATGTCTGAGCAGCCTCTAAGTGGCATTTCCCGCTTTTCTATTTTCATCACGTGATTTTTCCATCGCGATGTCTGTCAAGTGCGCATAACATAAACAATCTCTCTAGTGGTTGAAATTATTTACTTTCCCTCGCCCAGGCAGCGAACATTTGGAATAAAGATGTTTATCGCTCTGCTATGGTGTTTCTTCTTTGGGGTAACGATATGTTCTGGAGTACCGACGGATTCTTCTGACGCCAGAAAACAGGAACTGTATAATGAGTTGGGAAAGGTCATCCTGCAAAAGTTGGGTTTGACAAGTCCACCGAAGGTGACAAGAGAGGAAAAAGAAAGATTATCGGCGTCCGTGAGGCACTTATTTGGAAAACGCATCAAGCAATCAGGGAGCCAAGATGAGGATGACTCTGAAGAGAGTTTTGTTCATGACGGTTTGTAAACGCTGATACAATCCACGCGAAAAGAATGTAGCAGAGAAATGATTCATCATGCCTTGTTGGGGGAGGGTGGGGGATTGCTATGCCGGGGAAAAAATAGGTTTTTGACGACTTTGTTATACCTCTCTCTGTACAGTTCTTCGTCATTATGCTAAGTCCTAGTGCAACAAATCAGGTTGCGGATTTTCTAATACCATCCACCGTGTTATGCTAATAAACATTAGCGATAAGTGTTTTTACTAGCGCGAAGTAAATAAATTTCACGTAGTTCAGAGATCTGCAGCAACAATACAACAATAATCTTTATTTGCACTCACTTGTCTGTGCTAAATTAAACTTGAACAATATTGAAAATGAAAATAGTGTACTGGAACAACCGTAAGGGCTAGCGGAGCCAAGCTGAGACATCAGCATTAAACGAAAATAAATTAAAGGACAGCAAGATAGCACAAAATACAAACATAAATTTAAAAAAAGGAAAAAAAGAGTAAAAATGCTAAAACACTAATATAAGGAAAGCACACAATAGTAAATATGACACGTTTTGACTCACAGTTTGCGCTGGTTCTGGTCAGCTTTCGGCCAAAAAGAGTCATTAGAGAACTATTTTAATTTGTGTTTAGTTTGTGCTCAATCTTTGTAAGGCGATAGACAAGTCGAATCCAAACAAAAGTATATCTTTTAATTGTCGATCTCAACGGTTTTTGGCGGGAAAAGGACGTCATCAAACTAACAGCCATATTTCCTTTCAATTTCTGACAAAAAATGGATATGTTGAGACGAATTGAAGTGTGAAAAAAATTGCTGTTAAAAGATTTTTAACGAAAAAGATATTGCACTTTTAAATTTGACAGATTTCTGAAAATAGTAACGAAATGGGGAAAATTCAAAATTCAAACATTAATAGTTTGAACAAATTGGGATATTGAATTTTTTTCTTCAGTTGTTTTTAATTTCTCGCAAAATCGCCCACTTGTTTAGTCAGAAGTTGAAAATACAATTTGGCTTTGTGTTTAGAGACGACATTTTGCCGCAAAAATCCGAAAATAAAAAAAATAATGTGTTTGTTTGGATTTGAATACTTTATCATGTTGTTCAGGGCTCCAAACTGTTTCCTGTATTTTTCAGTATTAATTATGTTATTATTAAAACAGTTACCGTAATAACACTATTACCTTATAAATACACAATTCATTTTAGCTTTAATTGCTAATAACTTAAAAACGAGCCCATGGACCTATTTTATTTTATTATTAAACTTTAATTAACAGGATAAGAAGCAAATTTTGATTTTGCCAAAGTTAAAAATTCTGCACAAAGATTCAGAGACACCCTAAACTTTGTAAATTTAAAGTGGCTCTCAAAAATTAATAATAAAAAAATATAGGTCACCAGGCTCGTTTTTGAGTTATTAACAGTTTAAGCTAAAAGTAAGGGTGTATTTACAAACTTATACTGTTGCTATGATAACTTGTTGTGTCCACAAAAAAAACATGACTTGTTCACATTTAATTGGGCATGTGTTTAATACCATAATTGTTGCGTCAAAGATTTGTAGAATTGATCCGTCAAACACAGCACGAAAATAGAGATTCATATAAACGTAAAGCTGGCTGAAATCTTCTTAAAGTTGGTTAACCAACTTTACGCTATGAATTAAATATTGATAAAGTTACTTAAAAAGTCCAATCTCTTTACTCAAACTATAATTATGGGTGTAAAGCTGGCATAAAGATCAGCTTTAAGAAAACGTAAAGGCATCGTAAAGCAACTTAAAACAGAGAATTATGCCAGCTTTAAGCTGGCTTTACACTACAGTAAAGTTACCTTTTCATACTGTGTAAGTTGAGGTGCTGGAAAATGTGAGAAACAGCCTGGGGCCACTTAAGCTTGAGTTCCATCAGATTAAAAACACAAAGGTCGTCCCTAATTATCCTTTTTGATCGACAGCTGACCCGGCGTGGAATCCTACTAAAAGACTTGTTTCATTTTATTAACAGCTCCCGCAGTGAGGCCCAGGAGAAACTATTGTAAGAGGAAGGAAATGTATGTCGACTTCGACGAGATTTATGGTGACAAAAATTGGATCATCTCTCCGTCAGGTTTCAGTGCATATCTCTGCAACGGGGATTGTCCAAGTATCCTTGGTTCATCCATGAACGCCACAAATCACGCCGTGATACAGAGTCTTATTAGTTTGACTCAAAGTGCAGTCTCACGTCCCTGTTGTGTGCCTACAAAGCTGTCAAAAATTAGTGTCTTGTACATTGACGACGAAAAAGAAGTCCAGTTAAAGCACATGACAGAAATGGTTGTAGAAGCATGTGGATGCCACTAAAATCATACGGAGGTTTATATTTGATGTGTATTTATGGCCAATGATAAAAGCCACAAAAATAAATCAATGTTGTCTTCCTGAAACAACCATAACTGTCTGTTAGGTTCACTGCAGCAACCTTTTTGGTT
The DNA here is from genome assembly GCA_947652115.1 of Blastomussa wellsi. NCBI lineage: Eukaryota > Metazoa > Cnidaria > Anthozoa > Scleractinia > Plerogyridae > Blastomussa > Blastomussa wellsi. The sequence goes on from OX393561.1 coordinate 4,960,928, forward strand.
TGTTCCAAAGTCATACCTTGATTTCCTTGCTTTTCAATTGACTCGTAACTTGATCGGCCCATCCCTGTACTTTTCCGTTCTCGGTTATTGCATTTCCAGCTTGCTGATTGGCTCACAAAACCTCCGTTAATAGCGAATGACCGCTGGCCAGGAGAACAAATACTTACAAAAGACGACTTAGTCGTTAAATATAAAAAGCATTTTCCGTTAAAGCAAACAGGCAAACTCTCCCAAAAACCATTGAGCTCGATGCGAAACATTTAGACGAAAGTGTTAAAAATATACAACAAAAAGGAGTGAATATTAACACTGCGTTTACGGGAAGATCCGAAACTGATCAACACAATTTTGTCCAGAAAATGAAAACAGAGTATCAGCATAAATAAGGCTAGGAATTAAGTAAAATTTGTTACCTTATATCTGGACTAGGCTTGTCAGTTCCAGCGGGGCCAAGCTTTCAAAGGAGCACAGTGAATGTGGCAGACGAAGCGGCAATTTCTTTGCGACGGTATATAATTTTTACAAACAACATCGGCTTCCAACAATCTCTCTCTCTCTCCCTTTTCATTCTTGCAGCAATTCAGTGACAGTTTGTTTTATCCTTTTCTTCAGAGCAATTAATCAGTTCTGAGCTTATCATCTTTGTTTCAACACTGTTAATTTGGAATCAGAGGGGGTAACTTTCTAAAGAAACTGTGGTGCTGCGTCGGTGGGAAATATAACAATTTTATCCATTCGCTCCGACGAAAGGCTAACGCTCGAAACGTCAGCTCTCGAATGTCTTTACGGTGGCCAATTCACATTGTCAACCCAGTTGATAAAACCAAATTATATAATTTGGAATCAGTCTTGATCAACCGCGAGATCGGTAGACAGCAGTAAACATTAAGCTCGATTTGTTTTGTACAATTAATGCAATGTTCAGCTTCGCAATATTTTGGACCTTCCCGTTAACCAACATTGTTTGTCCAGATGTTCCACGATAAAGACAACTTTAGAGGAGGTTGTGCCAGGAATATTTACGAAGAAGTTGTTTTTATCTCGCTCGCTTTCTTCGTGTGTTTCATTCAACTTACAGAGCTGACATTTTCATACAATCGCTTTATTTATGTCAAACTGAAATGTCCGCATTATTAATAATATACTGTACTGTTTTAAAATTCTTACGACAATAACCAAGGTTGAGAATTTACTAAAACAATTATTCCATTCGCCCTTGTTGGATCTGAGGTGATAAATAACCAACTCGCGCTACGCGCTCGTATAAATTAGTAGCACCGCGCCTCAGGGGATTGGAGCGAGAGAACGTTTGATACTTCAGACTACACTTGAGCCAGCTATAAGGTCAAAAACAAACCACCAATATTTGATAACTGAAACGTTCATGTCGTTGAGTTGTCTTTAAATCAAAAATATTATGGCTTCACGTCCGCTGCAAGCAGAGATGTCTACAGCCGAAATTTCGTTGGCAAAGCCGCCATTTTGAGACGCCATATATATTGGGTTCCATGAGTTCAATTTGCGTGGGATTGCATGGAAGACTCGAAAAGGATTGTGCTGTAGTGTAGTACGCATATTACCCACTGTGCTCAACAATCGAAGTCTCGCATTTCTTTATTTTACACTGAAGAAATTAATTTTCAAAACAGCAATAGCAGTTCTACTACCTCAATGAGAAAAACGGATTTGTTTTATACTTTTTCTACATTGAAATGTTGTTCACATTTGCGATGATCATTCGTCAGTTTCATCTACATCCGCAGTTCAAATATGGATTATTTCATATATACTTTGCCTTATTTTACTCCACGGGAAAATATGAACTCAATAAATTGACCTCGCTCCCAATGTTTGTCTTCATGGCTCAGTTGGAGCACCGCACCGGTATCGCGGAGGTCACGGGTTAGAATCCCGTTGAAACCCTATTGTTGTTTTTTTTTTCAGGCTTCTTCTTTCCAATTGCTTAAATTTGAAATTCACTGCGATGATCATTCTTCACTTTCAATGTTGTTCACATTATCACAGACTATTGTTGGACGTTTGAAGCCTGAACTGGGTTAGTTCAACAATTGTTGTTTTGGTCAAATCAGTCAAATTCACTGATAGCCTTCATAAAGGCCCATGACATTATTTCCTGGTGGCGTTTGTTCTGTTTAGTGACAAAGAATAGAATGAATAAACTGAAGGCATTTCGTGACCTGCTAGACCAATTTACACGGCACTAGTAGACTAAATCCCAACAGTTCAAAATTTAGAAGTGTTGGCTCGCCTCTGGTGTAAACCGAAATGTTCCATTCGCTGAGCGCAGATTATAGTTTTCATTCTTTTCATAGGGAGCATAAATAATCAGTACTGATAACTGTACAAGAGAGAAGAGTAACCAGTCTTCTTTGATATATGCCAATCTTGAATGTCTCAATGGGGTCAACCGGCAACCGTCAAATGGCCAAAAATATTAACCGCCAACCATAAAAAAGCGATATTTTTACCGTCAACCGTCAAATCAAGAAGCCAATGTTAGCCGTTAGATGCTCAGATTTCCTTAATTAAGAACTAAACGATTGTCATTAAATGGAGCTCAATATATCACAAAATACGTCCAGCGGTAGCAAAGGTAATGTAAGCTAATTAGACACATAGTTGAAGACCAAAAACCTAATTTTTAACGCACAAATTATAAGATTAACGGGATTATTACAAAAAATATATGGGAAAAATTTGAAAGATTACAGCCAAATTCGTGCTTTAATTTCGTGTTATAAACGACATTCCAATTGTCTAACCGTCAACCGTGTGACCCCCCCCCCCCCCCCATTCATTAAGACCCTCAAACCTCGTGCGAACATTGACGTATTTCGGGCTGCGGCCGGTCTGTGTTCGCAGGATAGACTCGCATAGGCCAACAAAAAAGTGAAAAAAGAAATAAATTACTGAAAAGTGTTGAATTTCAATTATTCTCACAGTTTATCTCGGCTCAATTTACGTTTTCATGGGTAAACGTTAACTTGTGGGCAGTCCCGGCTCATTCAAAATTAATAGGAGAAATCCTTTCTCGGACTTTAGGTCTTTTCAAAGACGATGAAACTTTCTGCTTGTTATAAAATATTCATAGCTTAAAGTGCTAAGCTTCTAATGTCAGCGAAAAATTTCACCTGCCATCTAACGCTTTCTTCCGTCGAAGCCAACAGCTTGGAATAGTAAGTATTGATAACGTGACAGTTATTTAAGAATGCCTTCCTAGTACTACGGCACTAATGTTTTAGTACAGGTTTTAATAGGATTAAAAACTTTTCTTCATGAACTGTCTAAAGGTATCACTGCTTACTTAAAGTTTTAAAGTTTTAACAATTCATATCGAAAAAGGAACGATGAGTTAAACACTTTCTTTCAAATTGTTTATTTCAAGCTATTTTAAAAACGGTTGTGGTTTATCACGTGAAAAAATAATAGACGAACATTTAGTATTATTGTGAGCGAGCTGCTCTTCTTAATTCTGACGCGCGTGGCTTTTTCGTTTCAGTCGTCTGAAATTATTTGGAATTTCGAGAGTACAAACTTTTTTTGGATCTCTTCAATTTGAAAGTTCAAAAAAATGCCGCTGACAGTGCCGCAGTAAGTAGAAAAGTGCAACTTTGGTCGAAAAAAAGTTTCCGCGAGAAATGGCCTAAAGTTTTTTATTTGCTTCGGAATAGACGTGTGTGTTGCCTATGCAATCAAGTACTGAAAAGCTAGACATTGGAGAACCAAGGTTCATTAGAAAAGATAAAGAGAGTGTCTCATATTTACATTATCAATATGACCAATATGTTTTTCGCACGCTAAATGTTGTTTGTGACAGCCAACAATTGTCAGTGTATGCGTTATTAGCATATGCGCTTCCGTTTCTTATCGAGCTGCAAAAATATATGTTAACAGTATGCTGCGAATATTGAAATAACGTAACATGGCAAATTTAGCTTTCGCTACAAATTTGAGCCAGAAAGTACTAACACGTGCGTTTTATTTTACGCGGGTTTAAACATAAAAACTGTCAAAGAATGTGTAGGCTAATAAATCGTGCAATTTAATGATAATAATGACGATGGTAATGATGATGATGATGATGTTGAATGATGATGATGATGATGACGATGATAATAATAATGACGATGATGATAATAATAATAATAACAATAATAGTAATAATAATAATAACAATAATAATAATAATAATAATAATGTGATAATAATAATGATAATAATAATAATACACTTTATTTTATATTGGTCCATAATGATGATGATGGTGATGATGATGATGATAATGTGAATATGTTTAATTGCGCGTTAAAAACAAATACGAAGCCAATTAAATATAATATGTTAGGAATACCAACTGTGTAAACCTGGATCAGTTAAAATCTTAAGATACTAAGTAAAAACACGGTAGACTGCTCCTGTGAGTTTTTCAAAAATATGAAATTGTAATTCGATCACTCCACCGTGCAAATTAATTCCAAATTGAACTCGAAACCGTATGATTAGCAATACTTATTAACATTGTTTGCTTTAATGTTCAGGTTCGTTGTGGTTAGAATAAAGATGTTTCTTGCTCTGACTTGGTGTTTGTTCTTTGGAGCAACGATATGTCTGGGAGAACCGGATAATTCTTCTGATACAAAACAGCTGGAGGAACTACAGTCCATGTGGAGAGGAGAGAACCCAGCACATAACAACATGGAGGAATTCGAGAGTGAAGGTTTGGGAATCGTGTCACAATACTCTGCAATTGCCTTGTTTCAGCGAGAGTGGCATATGTATTCAGCAAAGCCTGATTTGTCTTTTCATATCGGGCTTTCTTAACCTTCTGGGACTTGAAAAGGGAACGGGAGGGGGCACTTGTAGACCTTAAAACCACTGTGTAACCTTAAAACCGCTTATACTCTGATTACTAATAAACACAGTATGGTCTACGCACTAATTCTTATAATGATAGTGTTATAATAGGTTGATTTAACAACAGGACGGCAGCGTCAGTTGAGGACGGAGCGCGCATCAAATGGCCAATCAGAAGTCCAAGCAAAGTTGCGTCCAGACCATTATGCACGCGCTCCCATTGGGGCACATGGTTACCGGTCTGGCCTTTCTGGACTGGGTGGGTGGGGTGGGACACCTCGCATAGGACCTCGAGTCCTGTTCGTGCTCTTTCCCTCTGGGCAGCTTTTCCCAGTAAAATGGTGTAAAACAAAACAAAACCAAAAACAACTGACGTTCCCGTCCTCTTGCTAAATCAATCTACAAGTAACGTAATATGACTTCACTTATGACGCCGCTGATCTGATTTTATTGGCTAAAATAGTATTCAAAGTGCGCATGAGAAAAAGAAAAACAACTTAGTCTAAGAAGAATGGTGTTTTTCGTGTTGTAATATCTTCTTTTGCTCCAGAGATGATATTATTATTATTATTATTATTATTATTATTATTATTATTATTATTATTATTATTATTATTATTATTATTATTATTATTATTATTATAATAAATCAACCTTTATTGAGAAATAAAACTCGAATCTTACATGCATCCATGTGGAACTTATTACAATATTTATTATATAAAGTAATAATACTAATAACAAAAATAACTTACTTACATAAAAGAAGTAAAAATTAGATAATTGATAATAGAAGTTCAAAATTCTATAAAATTGCAAATCCCATGATACCGAGTTATTAAAATCAACAATCGAATTATACTAATGACGGCTAAACCAGTGTCCATAAAACGCCCTAAGTATAAAAGCACATAAGCCGTGTATTTCAAATATGCGCACTGGCTACATTTATTTTACAGTCTAATGATTGCTCTATCTTGCTACGCAACGGCGTTCGCGAACCTCTAACGCATGCATGTACCGATCTTAAGAGTTCAAACGAAATCTGTGTCCTGAGCCAAGTGATTACAACATGATAAGGCTCAGTATCTTTCTCAGCTATCTTGTCCGCGAGATGCTTTAAGAACCGCTGACACTCATTTCCCATTCCGCCATTGGTTATTATTATTATTATTATTATTATTATTATTATTATTATGATTATTATTATTATTATTATTATTATTATTATTATTATTATTATTATTATTATTATTGTTATTATTATTATTATTCAAGTTTTTGCGTTACTGGGGACGTCATTCATTTTGTGTTTTACACAATGCAAAACTTGTAAATCTCTGAGGCGAAATAAGATATAACAAAAAAGAAAATATCATTCGTCTTCATTCTTTAAGACTTTCAAATTAGGTTTAATTTATTGTTTACTTCATATGCATTAATTTTACAAAATATTTCAAACGTGACATTTAATTTGTGCCTCATAAAGCTTTGGTTGTTATTATTAACAGCTATGCTATCATTATAAGTTACAAATCTTCAAAATTGGAGCGAGCCTCAAATCCCCGGCTCTGAAAAGGGTTAAAACATCATTGTTCTCGTGGCCTTTGAACTATTCACTACAAACCTTAGGGTGTTGCTGTTTTCTGCCTTTTTTAGCATAGCGGCCATGTTGGTTTTAATTAGAACAGTTATTTATTTCGTTCATCTTACAGCAGGGTACCTTTCCAAGAGGACAAAAGCCAACTTGTGTAAAAGGCATCCTTTACGTATTCCACTGTCAAAACTTTACGGGAAAGACATCATTACCCCTACCAGTTTTGAAGGCTTTCGATGCAGTGGCGAGTGTCCATTTCCCATCGCGAAACACTTGAACACCACGAACCACGCCGTTATACAGAAACACATGAGTGAGGTTTTCAGGGGTAAATGGCCATCGCCTTGCTGTGTGCCTACGAAGTTGAAACCCGTGGCCGTCTTATGGGTTGATAAAAACAACAAAGTCCATCATGAGAGGATACAAAATATGATTGTAGAAGGCTGTGGATGCCGCTAAGCCAATTATCATGTACAAGCATTTCTTTTTATTGATGTAATTAATGTTTGATTACGTTTAGCATCGATGTGACTTTTCAATTATAGTCATATTGTCAAAATTATACAAATAGATGTAGAATGCTGTTGTCTTTCTATCATTGCTTGTACTCACTAATTAATAAAATTAATCTTTCACTCCGATACCTTATTAATCTGCTGGTTGGTTCGAGCCTGGAGGCCATGATCAGGGCGGAACTTTGCCTGGTTTATGTACCATTAAGCGACTGAGAGTATTTGTGCTCCCCCGGATGGGATGCTAGACCTTTGCAGGGCATTGAATTACCCGACATGCGTAAAATAGACACTGTGAGAGAGAACACAGCATAGTGCCACTGTCCGGACTCAAAAGGGGACCAGTCCCGCCAGCTAACCAATAGCCCACCTGCTTTTATATGTGCAAATTTCTCCTAGGGCTAACATCCAAAGTTCCTTCAACCGTCCATGGGGTTCCCGTTATATTCTCGTTCTTGTTTCTTGAATATTCAAAAAGGTTTCCATTTATGGTGCCGGACAAATCCTGTCCGGGTAGGAAAAAGCTGGACCAATCAAATAGAGAGGGGTTCGCCAATCCGATTCAAGGACTTCTTATTTCCGACCGATGAGATGCTTGGGAAAAATATAAATTTATTCATTGTAGGGTTTGTAAGAAATGACTTTTTATCGGGTTCTGCAACGTACATGTAAGTCTCATAAGGCCTCACTCACCAAAAAGTGTAACGTTAGCTTTGTCCATCGGCACTTCAACTTCTGTCATTCAATGGGAAGCACCAAATTTCTGCTTCTGCTCTCTTCTATTTAAGATGGTAAAGCAACTTCTGCTCACCATCAAAAATTCATTAGGAATGCGCCTAACAGCAGGAATCGAAGGCGTTGATTGATCTTGTTTATGTCAACCTTTCCATTTAACAGTTTAAATTTAATTTGCGAACATTACCTGAATGAAGTCTTTAAAGCACTGCTTTTTACTTTTGAGGACAATTTTACAGAACGTTTTGCTTGCATTAGCCAAGCAACAGGACTTTATTACACTAGATTCGTTTTTATTGCCTTTCTGAGATTCTTTAAGCCTTCACTTCTTTTACTTATATTTATTTATTTTTATCGATAGGCGCAGAAAATAAGAGAAACAATTTCCCGAAAATTTGATTTGCAAAATAATAAACATGATCATGAATATTAAGAGAACTCCAAATGAAAATTTATTTAAACAACCAATTCTTATCAATTGATGAAACACCCGTTCTCTTTTCGTATATGGTGACTTCGGCTACCAATTTTCGATCATTTGAGAGAAGGTTACAGTTGTATTTCCTCCAATGCATTAAAATAATTGTTTTATTCCATAAGTTTTTGAAATTGTGAGTCGCGGATGGATGAGATTTGTGTTAGTAAACTTGTGAATAATCAGTCAGTACAAAAATAACAGAGAGGAGAACGGCCTATCCACCTTGTTATAAAAAAAGTTTCCACAACTTGTCAAGATCCAAAAGAATGTGAAGTGTTCCATCAACACATCTCTCTCGACGATTTGTGTCGTCTTACTTTGAATTGGCGTTTTCACAGGTAAAGCAGGTTGAAACATTAGTTAGCGAAAAAAGTTCTGCTAGCTATGAAAAATTGATTAATGGCTAAAGCGCTTAATTTATGATGACATTCAGTAAGTTTATCCTCTTCATCAGATGTCTAACGTCTTCCTAACAGTCAACAGCTAGGAATAGTAAGTATAGATGAATCGCTTTATCGTGTTTAATTTTTCGACCGTAGACCATTAAAGACTTTTTCTTCTCGTTATACTTAATGAGAATAGCGACGTACTACATTTTTTTTAACTCTTATCGGTTTATTCAAAATCTAAGTGGTTATTTTAACTTATTGGACTATTGTGTGCTACAATTGTTTTGATTGAGTATTAATACTAATATGTCAGAAAAGATTGATCGCACGAAAAGAGGAATTTCATATGACCCTGAGTGGAACTGTATAGTAAATTAGGATTCATGAATTACGGCTATTGCTCAATTGTTGATGCATGCTGATGCATGCATTTTTTTAATTAACGTTTTTCCTTCAGTGCCGTTAGCCCGTTACATACTCGAACCGTGAACACTTGACATTTATTTTTACTTTTTTTCTACCATTATCCAATGTTAGCCATTCATATAAACAGAAGAATTAGCTTTTTTAGGTACTGAAAACACTCAAGAGCTAGATTTTTTTTGTCAAGATAATCATAACAAAAAGATATAAAAATAAATGTCAAGTGTTCACGGTTTGAGTGTCCGCACTGTAAGAACAGGTCACAGTCTTTCGCATCTCATGTGTTAAGGTGGCTCGATCGGATTTTTGAGTGACGATACCTTTCAACTTTCAGCAGCTAGTGTACCGCCAAAGAGTATCTGACAGAAAATCGATTGCTCCAGGTGCACTAGAGAAAGATCAAAGTTTCAGATGAAGTTAATTTTATCGCGATCGGAGTTACCATAGCAACGTAGTGACGTTATGCCCCACTTTACTCGAGACCGAATAACCTGTCATCAAGGGATAATTTTGGAAAACCCTTCCTGGATCTTTAACCTGGCATACTTTTCTTGAGGTCTGCCAAATTTTAAAAATTGTTATGAGAGCGATTTCGAGAAAATTTATGGCGAAGTTTTAAGGTGTTAAAATACAACAAAATCGTATTACTTCCTGAATGTTATTAAAAAGTTTGTTCACTAGGCCTGATGTAAGATGACTTTGGTCTGAAATAAATTGAATAGCATCCAATTACGTTTGGGGAAAATCTTAGAAAAATCGTTTTATTCGATTTCTGCTTGAACACTCGCTTGAATATGAACTGGAGTGGAGTATTATTTTGCATTTTCGTCAAAAATTGACCCTACATTTATTAAAATGGTCGCTATTTAAAAAGCGGTTGATAGTTTTTTTCAAAAATTATTCATCAGGTAGATTAACCAATATTTAATATAATCCCCGAGTTTCAACTTCATTGAAACATTCTAAGGCTGTAAATTTGTAGCCTCAACTTTGGTAAACATTCCGCTTATTTTCCGGCTAGTCGCTTGTGGTTCTAATTATACCTTTCCATTGTCTTGTATCTCCGAGCAACTGTACATTTCAATGCGTCGTGAATTCATATATCGTTACATGAATTAATAAGGCACTTTAAATTTTGGGGTAATTATATTGTAAGTAGAGGTTTGTACGCAATGAGCAATTTATAATTATATCATTTTTGCTCAAATGATGTAAGGATATTATTTATATCATTTTGTTTCAGAATAAAGGTTTTGCTTCAGCCTTGTTTGGATTGCTGTCATAACATATTTCTTTATGTAAATTGAATAATATCTGACATAAAGTATATCGTTATCGTGTACATCTTTCAGGCCACGTCGAGCCCTTCTAGTTGCTTTCTTCTTACGTCTAAATTAGCATTTCTCTATCAATTTGGTAAATGAAAATCAACCAGAAAAGTTTTTTTTCAATCTCTATAAGATTTATATCAACGTTGTGAATGAAACGGTTGCCTTAAGGTGGCTCGATCGGATTGACGATACCTTTCAACTTTTAGCAGCTAGCGTACTGCCAAAGAGTATCTGACAGAAAATCGATTGCTCCAAGTGCACTGGAGAAAGATCAAAGTTTCAGATTAAAGAGGTTTCAGCGTAATCGGAGTTACCATAGCAACGTTGTGACGTCATGCTCCACTTTACTCCAGACCGAATAACTTGTCATCAAGAGCAAATTTTGGAAAACCCTTCCTGGATCTTTGACCTCACATACTTTTCTTGAGGTCTGCCAAATTTTAAGAATTTTTATAAGAGCGATTTCGAGAAAATTTATGGCGAAGTTTTAAGGTGTTAAAATACAACAAAATCGTATTAGTTCCTGGATGCTATTAAAATGTTTGTTCACCAGGCCTCATGTCGGATGACTTTGGTCTGAAATAAACTGAATAGCATCCAATTACATTTGGTGAAAATCTTAGCAAAATCGTTCCATTCGATTTCTGAAAACACTGACTTGAATATCAACAAGAGTGAAGTGTTATTTTGCGTTTTCGTCAAAATTGACCCTATATTTATTAAAATAAAATGGTCACTATTTAAAAAGCGGTAGATAAATTTTTCTCAAAATTATTCTTCAGGTAGATTAACCAATATTTGATATAATCGCGGAGTTTAAACTTCATTGAAACATTCTAAGGCTGTCAATTTGTAGCCACAACTTTGGTAAACATTGTGCGAAATAACCTTAAGAAATGGGGTGGGGGAGGGGACGATGCCAGTGTAGTTGGTGTTCACGGTTTTCTCGTCATTGGGAATCAGCAGGCTTAGATGGAATTGAGACATGTTGTCAATCCTGTCTATCTTTGCTTCTAAGCCATTTAATTTAGTCATTGACTGATTGCTTTTCCTTATTTACACTTAGACTAAGGATGTTTACAGCTCTGTTATGGTGTTTGTTCTCTGTTACAACTATATGCCTTGGTAAGTAAACGGCTGGAGTAAAATAATAAACTGGAAAAAGGCACCCTGTAAAATAATCGACTGACAACATGAATATTCTATATCAAAAGACAAGTCAATAAATCGGAAAACAAAATGCCTTAGAACATCTTAAAGGAAAATCAAGGTTTATCAATCGTGACACAATAAACGAGAAATGATATTGCAGAGATGTGATTTGTAATTATCGCATATCCATAACAGATCGCTTGGAAGAGGAAGTCACGTTATCTATTGACTGACTGTCGGCAAAGCGTGAATTCCTGTACCAACTACCAAAGCAATTTAATTGTCTATTTAAAGTTGACTTCCAGTCCGTAGTGCACAATCTCTGTGGAGGCTCAGTGGCCTAATGTTTAGTGCGCTGTACTCCGAATTGGACAGTCCGGATTCGAGTCCTGACTGGGACACTGCGTTACGTTCTTTACAATTAGCAAGACACTTTACTCTCACAGTGCCTCTCTTCAGCCAGGTGTATAAATGAGTACCGGCGAATTTACTGCCGGGGTAACCCTGCGATTGACTAGCATCCCATCCAGGGGGGAGTAGAAATACTCTCAGTCTATTCAGCTGATTTCCCTTTTTGTAAACGGTCTGTGCCATTTTTAACCGTCGATGTCATAATTGGTAACCAACCTTTTCGATTCTGGTCATTGACGTACAATTATTCTTTCTTATTTGTGAGAAAAAAATTCGATGATAGCCAAAAGTGTCGCTAAAATGGCATCGACCGTTTGCGAAAGGTAAACGTGCGCCGCTTCATGCTAAGGAAACCGGGATTAGCTCGGGCCTGATGGGCCACTAGGCTCGTATGCAGACTAATAATGAAGAAGGTAAGTAAGAAAAGAGTACGTTTTGTCCGTGATTTTCATTTTGGATTGTTTACATTCCTTCCTGTGTTACTCACATGAACATTGCAGGCGAAGATTGCGCAGTGCGGACTGGAAAACATATTTACGGACATTTTTCGGCTATTTTTGTGGTACGGCACCAAGACAACGACGGAAGTAGCTTCTCTCGTACAGAAAATGTCCACTAGAACATCAAGAGGAAATTATGAAGTAAATTATTGAAAGAACTGGGAACCATAATTACTTTTTTTACTACTTTTTCCGGCTCCCGAATCCAGTTCGAATAAGAAAATTCTTGAACGGCGCAGAGTGTACAGTAAGCCAATCGGATTCAAGGATTTGGGTTTCCAGAGGTAAGAAAAAGTGCGTGATGCCGGAAGACTGATATATTAATGGTTTTGTTGAATGCCGAAAACATCGTCGCGTGTATCCAATCTTCTTCCAACCTTACAATCGACCGCTAGCATATATCTGGCATGTGCCTGGTCAATAAACGGTCCAATGAACAGCCACTGGGTTATGCTAAGACCCGCTAATACAAAGATAATGAAATATAGTTTGAAGCGCTGAAAACACCGCGCAACAAGTCTATATCGTCTTGATCCTGTGTCGTTCAGTTCCTCGCTGTTTAAAACGAAAACGTACGCAACTAGCGCTCTAATGTAACCTCTCCGGCTCCACAAAACCGCCTGTTATGCACGCTGTCATGTATTTATCAGTCCCTCCTGTGATTTTAATGAAAGCAAGCATAACGCCGTTTTTTTGTGCTCTTTTCAACAGGAGAGCTTTCCGTGAAAAAAAGAAGTAACTACAAATATTGTCAGAAGAAAGCAATGCAGGTGAACTTTGAAGACATTGGTCAGGATCATGTCATTGCACCAAAGAGCTACAATGCATATTACTGCCATGGAGAGTGCCCAGATATCCTCGGAAACGAAATGAATCCTACAGCCCACTCCATTTTACAGAATTTTATGCACGTGACTACTGGTAAAGTGGAAGGACCCTGCTGTGTACCTACGAAGCTCAGCTCCATTGCTGTCCTGTATGATGACAACGGTGCTAAGAAGAAAAGGCAATTACAAAAAATGGTCGTAGAAGAGTGTGGGTGTCGGTGAACAGAGGGTCATTAACACTTTTGTCATCCATATAATTTAATTACTTTGTGATGTCTTTAGCCGAGTTGCCAATTGCCATAGACACGAAAATAAATAAATAGACTCGGAAGTCTTCCTTGAACAACACCAGTTTGGAAACTACTTTGTTTTTGCTGCTTGAATTGCCCCGTTTTAATCTTATTGCCCGGCGAGACTCCCATGCACAAGAGAAGGAGATGCTAGTCATCTGGCTAAGTGAGGGGGGAGGAATTTCGGAAGTTTGGTCTCGCTTACGGTGTTCCGGTAAAAAATAACAATATATATTGTTCGCCGTTAAGGTGACATTGAGGTTGCAAGGAAAGAGACACATAACATAAATTTTATTTTTGACATTTTGGTATCTTTTAGGGGTCAGTGAAAGTTTTGGCCACGTCCAAAAATGGTTTCATTCGATATTTTCGACGAGTATCACCGTCTATTTCATATGGACCCCACGCCTCCTCCCCCAAAAACCTGGGTTTTAATGGCCATGGTTGCTCACTTTGTAATACCTGTCACAGTTTGTAATAAAATTGTCGCACTTTGTAATACTTGTCGCACTTTGTATTTTTTGATATTACGTCTGATTTTTTCATGAATTTAATGCATTTGGTATTCCAAGCTAGTTCTAGCTTATATTAAGCCTGTGTAATTTTTGAATTAAAATACGATACTATTTCACAAGTATTCTATTCGATTACAGTTTACGGTACCTTCTTAGAAGACGCGAAGGGGGGGGGGGGGGGCACTCAGCAAAGTTTTGCACATAGACGTTCCGAGATTAGCTACAAGTGTTATATAATTACAAAGTGCGACAGGTATTACAAAGTACTACAATTTTATCACGAAGTGCGACAGGTTTGACAAAGTGCGACGGTTATTACAAAGTGTGACAAACCAGCTGTTTCCAATTGCTAGCTGTCATTTCCGCTCGCTCTCAGCTGAAGTTATGCGTGTTCAATTCTACCTGTAACCATCCCTCCCGGGCAATCCCCGGTACAAGTTCAGCCCTTTCGGCCAGGGAGTGGGGAATAGTTTTAAGCGGTCTTGTTCCCAGGATGGGGGGGGGGGGAATTCGAAAGGACCTTCCTCGTACGCCACTTATCGGTTGACACGATGGTGCCGTACCGCGGGAAGGAGACTGTCTATTTCTGGCGGACAAGTCGCGACTGAGAAGCGAGGGACTTCGCGGTCGCTTTCAAAAACGTTCAGGTCTTCAAAAACATATTATTTTGCGATTTTTACAGAAATCACTATTTTATCTGATTTTCTACACAAAATGACGTACTTGTGGTCGACGAGGAGGCCTGGGGTGGGGAATTCCCTTTTACTGTGTGCCCGGGGGTGGGGAATAGGCCGCTAAATGAGAAAAAAATGATAAATGCCCTGTGGTTTGCCCGGGGAGGTTGGTAGCATGTAGAATTGAACCACGCATTACCGGTAATGTGCACAGGATTCGCAGCAACATGTGTATATTAGGGAAAATATGAGGCATATCAGAATCGAAGAGCTTCCAATCCGCTAATGGGGAGGATGTCATGTTCTTCTTTCGCCTGCCTATTGCGACGACATCGCCCAAACTCTAGATCAATGAGTCATTAATAACTTTTGACAAAGTCACTCTCATAGAGCTGAACTGCTTCAGCTCAGGTGCTATCATCTGGCACAGCACGAAATTAGAGATTTGCGTAAAATTAAAGTTCACTTAAATCGTCTTAAAGTTGGTTATCCAACTTTACGCTATGAATTAAATCTTGGTAAAGTTGCTTAAACGTTCTTTACGGTGCAGTACAGTTATCTTTTCATGCTGTGAGGGTTTTCATCCAGAACCCCTGGAACCAAGCAGTTAAGATTGGGTTTATTCATCTGATCCTTGCTAAATGATTATTCATCTCGGCCAGTTGATGGTCGATGAGTAGGGTACGAAAAAATCGTCAAAATCGTGTTTTATTCTTCCTAGTTTTTGATGCGCGCTCGAGTATTTATAAACGGCGAAGAAATCACACCGGCATTATAACCAGGCGCATTGTGCCCATTTACTTAAAATCCAAAACGTATTTCTTGCGATTTTCAAAACGCTTTGTAACCTAGGTAACTACTCACTTTTCCGGTCTTGGCCATGGTGTTGCGAAAGTGAAGCTAAAGTTTCCCCTCGGTAACCGGGCTGGAGAGTTCATAAGAGAAACTTTTCATCCCGGTTCCCGAGATCTCGGTAAGCGGGCTGACCCAATTACTCATATGAACACATCGAAACTTTTAAAAAGGAAATAGGAGTGAGGCGAGATCTCATTAACTGGGCCAGCCCGGTCAACCGAGCTCATATGAAGAGACCCTTAATTCGCCGAGCGCCACTTGCCTTGCACCAAACTCGCTCAATTGGTACGAAAATCTGAAACCAGTTTCAATTACCAATTCAAACGATCTACGTTCGGAGGTGGATTGTTTAGATTGCAATCTGAAATTCGTTCCGCCATAAATGGAACGGGAAATCTTATTTTCGATCGCAAAATCAGGTTTTAGCTTGGTAAAAAGGAACGCTACCTAGGAGACAGAGATCCCAGAGATCCCAGCGCATATGCTTGATCATTGCACGCTTTGCGCTAGAAAGCGATGGACTTAAGCTAACGGAATGCCACAACTTTGGTCAAAAATTCTTATTTGGAACCAGCTCCCTGCACAAGTCAGGACGCAAGATTCCAAAATGCAAAAGCCACAAAATGCCCTCGTGGCATCGTTAGTGGCAATGATTAGAGCGACTGAGCTGGTTTTGACGGAAAGTAAAGAGCTGAACATGGCTCGTAAGCGACACGTATCACATGGTGTGCCAACTATGATCATAAAATCTGATGCTTCAAAAAGGGGTGGCGTGCAGTATTTGAGGGCCAAGAAATTGGAGGAAGGTGGATTGCCTCTGAGGCCTCTAGGCATATAAATATCCTTGCATTAGAGGCAGCATTTTTTACCCTAAAGTCATTTGGAGACAGGATTGCAGCAGCCCACATTTAAATGCACCTTGATAACACTACTGTAGTTGGTTCAAAATCTCTAGTGCTTAATTACCTAGCACTTAAAATGTGGGATAGGTCTATAAAGCGGGATAATTGCATTTCCGCTGTTCATTTAGCTGTGAAGATAAATGTTAGGGCTGATGCCCAATCCCGCAATTTCACTGATAAGTGGACCTTGAAGCAGTGTGTTTGAGGACATCTAATCCCAGTACCCTGAACTTAATATTGATTTGTTTGCAACAAGGCTTAATCATAAATTGCCTACGTACTGCTCCTGGAAACCAGAACCAGGTTTCTCATATATTGACGCTGTTAACTGGGGTACTTATAACTTTCATGCATTCCCTCCATTTAGTCTCATTACACGATGCCTGGAGGAGATCTCGCAGGATCAAGCCAAGGGAATCGAATACTGGTAGTACCCTTATGCCCAACGCAGTTATGGTTTCCGATTGTTCTTCAAATGCTTTACAACCAACCCTGGATACTTCCCCCGGACAAAAGACTACTCTAACCTCCAACACATGAGCCACACCCACTATGGAAGAAGCTAAACCTGTCCGCTCTCCGCAACTCCATCCGACTATTTAACGGTTCTCCAGTGGTCACAGACATCATCATCATGGCAAAAACAATGCAAAATTTATCTCACAAAAAGGCTCGTGTTTTGTCGTGAAGAGGCAGTCGATTACTGTTCATCGCCGATCACTCATGCACTAGAATTTCTAATGGGATTGTACACTAAAGGTCTTGGTTACTCTACTCTGAAAACTGCGCGTTCAGCATTGTCTTCCATCCTTCGTATCTCGGACTATTCTGATTGAGAAACGAAAGCCACAGCCAAAGTATGATGACGTATGGGATGTTTCCAAAGTTCTTAAATATCTTTAGATAGTACTTTATATCCTGTAAAGGAATTGTCATTGAAAGATTTGACACTGAAAGTAGTTGTGTTGCTGTTACTATTCACTGGCTCTTTCAGCTATGTAGTTTAATACAGAAACAGTGCGCCAGTTTCAAATACTTGACCATACTAAAACGAGAAAGCCAGGGCACTCAACGACAATTATCACAATCTCTTAATAGCCTGACTACTCTAAAATTAAAGAGTATCTGGACTGCACTCAAGGCCTTCGAAATGGTGAAAAGTGCTTATTCATCAGTTTTGAAAGGGGGTATTCACAGCTCACTCTTAGAAATTATCGCTCAAAATTGGGCGAAACATGCACAAATGTCCATAGTTTGCAGTCCCCGTATTGAAAGAGTTCGCTCGACCTCGGGAATTACGAATTTCGAGTGCAAACATGGTCGACTTTATATCGCAGTTTGCGTTAGCCTGATATCGACAATGTATTTCTTCGACAAAATTCTATGTACTCCAAGCTTTCTTTTGATATATAATATGCCTTGGTTGCCCATAGTCTTTCATACTTTGGCCACAATGTATTTCTACGACAAAATTCTATGTACTCCAAGCTTTCTTTTGATATATAATATGCCTTGGTTGCCCATAGTCTTTCATACTTTTATCGCTGCCGAGGAAGGCATCATTTCGGTGAAAGAAATGGAAGGAACAGACTGTGCTGCGCGAGCGCCATAAATTGTTTTTCAGGGAAAATTGAAACCATAGTTCCCTAGAACGGGTATTTGTCTTGTGATTTTGCGATTAAAACCTAAAAAACAGTGTTTTTCTGTTCGAAATGATTATTTCCTGTTGAATGGCTTGCTTTAACTTTGAGAAATTGTTATGGATGATCGGTGGCAGCAAGAAACGAAAGACGCCTCCGAGAGACTTATGCTGAGACTATCAGACAATTAGCAAGTCAGAGGGCTGCCAGTCGAGGCGACCATTTGTCGAACGATACGGATATTTCTCCTGTGAAAATCGAGTGCTCTCTGACACTTACGGCCAAGCTAGCTTTCCGTAGAACTTCGATTTAGTAATAGCATGCCTTCTTATAAGACTAAGAAAGCATTTGAACCATCTTGAGTCGTCTAAATTAGACAGATTACCTTAGGCAGATCAAAAATGGAATAAAAGCGTTACTATGCCGCGAAAGCTTGGATAAAACAGGATTTTACATTTTTATAAGTCCCATATTCAGATAAAGCATTTGAAGAGCTACGCGAGTTTTCTGAAGCGATTGAGAAAGGAAAGTTTGCGGAAGTATTAGAAACGAGTCCACGAGTTCGTTGTGTTGTCAGAAAGCTATAATTATCCGTACATAACATGAATACAAGGACGGCTTCTAAGCTACCTATCGCTCGCCGTTTCCCTTTTTCACACAGTCTATCAGTTTTTCCATAGCCTTTCACCCAACTATTCATTTTCACAGGTTAAACTGGTAGATCGCTACAACTCTTGAACTCTTAAGTTCTTCTTGTCCTTTTAAGGAAGTAAAAGTGATCAGAACATGCAACTAGATATAAAATCATTAATTGCCAAAGCACTCTTAAAGCGTTTAAAATGCTTTAACAACACTGTAACTTCATCACTCGTCCAACAATTTCCTCACAGCTAGGACCCGGGATTTGTAAGTAGTGCGCAACTTGCAATTCAAATCTTTAGCTCTTCTTCATGATTTCATTATTTCATTACAGTATTTTAAAGGTCGGCCTTTTGTTATAATTTCAAATTTTGCAAATCTAATTATTCATTATTCATTACTGGATTGAACTTTTACTTTAACTTTTTACTTCACAGTTGTAATTTTCTTTCACCCACTATACCTTAGTATGAGCTTTTAGTTTCGTGTAACATAACATAATAAAATAAATAGGTTAATTTTATCACAATATAATTTGGTGTTATCAACTAGGTTGATAATGTCAATTGGCCACCGTAAAGAGATTCAAGAGCTGACGTTTCGAGCGTTAGCCCTTCGTCGGAGCTGCTTGGAGTCTTCAGTGCTATTAGCCTTTGTATTGTTTGCCTAAAAACGTTCATTTTGCGTGCACTGTGGCCTCGTAAAGTGTTTTCGTCTTCACATAGATCAAAATGAAAGCGAAGGAACAAAAACAGTCAAAACACATTCCATTGTAAATATTGCGTCTGGATTTTTGTTTGAACGGGTATTAAACCCCCACTGATTTTTCTTCTTCTTTTAAGACAGTGAATACGATTGAAATTACATTTAGCTATAAAAAAAATTAATTGCTAAAGTGCTTGAATTTTAACTACATTGTGAAAATTCATCGGTTTTCTAATAATTTCTTTCGACTGGATGTTCAATTAAATGTTTATTGCTGCGGCGGGTTATGAGTCTCATTAAATGTATTTATACGTACTTTCAATAGTAGTGCTTTTAGTTAAAATAGGTTAAAATTGTATACATCATGATCACATATCACCTCTAAGTTTGTACATCCGCTCGGTTCTCGCTAGACAAGAGAAATGTTATTTTAGCATGGAATCACTGTGAATCCAGTGGAAATCTATGCGGCTTGGCCTTGGACGTGTTAGCGATGGTTAATGTTCATCTTAACTATTTGTAGTTGATTCGATTCTCCACTGAGAAAAAATTAGAAGACATGAACATT
The DNA here is from genome assembly GCA_947652115.1 of Blastomussa wellsi. Lineage (NCBI taxonomy): Eukaryota > Metazoa > Cnidaria > Anthozoa > Scleractinia > Plerogyridae > Blastomussa > Blastomussa wellsi. The sequence continues at coordinate 4,980,946 of OX393561.1, forward strand.
TTAGCTACAATATACCACATTCATTCGTGAATTTGACGACTTTCATTTCCTTTATTGTTTGAAACAATTATATGAGCTTCTGTTCAGATCAGTTCTTTCGTTTTCGTCTCGGTTTATTTAGAACTCATCCTTCCATTACTTCTCAGCAAGTCAAAGTTTTCATCCGTGTTATGCATCCAGACAACCGTTTCATTTCATGGCGTTTCTGAAATTATGGTTATTGATGAATGAGATTAGCACCTGCTAAAAACGCTCGATTTGGCTTATAGACTAAATGAGCGGCCTGAATCAATACTCCTTGGCCATTTCTGTTACACCTGTATATTTTTCGTGAGAGGATAGTTGCCTTAAAAAGTATTTTTTCTATTCGTATGGATCAAAGAGTATATCAAAAAAAAGGGTTCTGCGTTTGTGGACTGAATTTTCGTTTCAACAGGTGAAACGGGTAGACCATTGAACATCTTGAACTCCCACTCATTTCTTGGTTGTCTTTTAAGCTATATCAAAAATGTAGTGCCAAAGCGCTCTGCTTAAGAAACGCTAAACGTGGTCTAAACAAACAGCAGCCGGCGCGGGTTCTGTTTTGGCTGGAAATTTTTACTTAACCTTTTGCACTTTTCTATATATTTTTTTTCCTTTTTTGGGTATTATTTTTATTTAGATTTAAGTTGTTTGATGAAGTTTGGTACCCTGGTAGATTTTTCAGAAGTCTGTGATTAAATAGCAGTGATTCACAATTTAATTAAGGTACTTTTTTGTTCGGCGGAGCGAGGTTGGCGCATGCAGTGATGAGAGCACTCGCCTCCCACCAATGCGGCCCGCGATCGATTCCGACCCGGTGTCATACCTGGTTTGTTTGTTGTCTGTTCTCTCCTCGCTCCGAGGGTTTTTACGTCGGGTTCTCTGGTTTTCCTCCCTCCTCAAAAGCTAACATTTCTAAATTCCAATTCTGCCTGGATAGATTCTCCGCATGTAAACCATTTGGCTTCCTCTCTAAATATCGTGATTTATTCTGGACCAAATAAATTACCGAAACAATATATAAATTGAACAAGTTCCGTCTAAAACAATGCACATATTTTTCGAAGCTCTCCCTATAAAATTTTATATCAGTATACGTAAACTGCTTTGGCTCCAGTACACTATCTTGAGATAACTTGATAACTTGAGAACTATGCTAAGCGGTAGCCAGCCAATTTTAATTTCATATCGTTACAACTGTTAAACTTTATGTTCATTTTATTAAATTTCAAGATATATCTAAGACCGGTAAAGGCGATCGAAAATTATAACAGAAAACACAGTTTAAAACAAATTAAAATAGGGTAATTTTAACGATTTCTTCCAACAATTTCCTCAAAGCAGTCTTTAGTTAGTTGACACCCCCTTTTGTTTTGATATTGGAATGATATTGCAACAGCTTTTCCAATCTGTTTCAGTTATAGAGGGGGTAAGTTTCTAAAGAAACTGTGGTGCCACCATCGGTGGTGCGTTTCTTAAGCTTTTGAAATTCATGCGGAGAAAGTATGACATAAAACCGGGGTATAGTTTTCGAATAATGCTGTAAAAGGCAACTTTGAATGTCTGAGGAGGTCAACGACCATTTTATAATGTTTACAGAACTAGCGAATACTTTTAATTTTAACAGTTTAGGCAATCGACAATCGGCTTAGTAATATAATTTGGTTTTATCAACTGGGTTGATAATGTCAATTGGCCACCGTAAAGAGATTCAAGAGCTGACGTTTCGAGCGTTAGCCCTTCGCCGGAGCGACGAAACGCTCGAAACGTCAGCTCTTGAATCTCTTTACGGTGGCCATTTGACATTATCAACCCAGTTTATAAAACCAAATTATATTGTTTCAGTTATAGTCGATCTCTTGCTTTCATCCGCTTTGGCTTTGAACATAAAGTTTCTTCTTAGATTTAACTAGCTATTGAAAAAAATTATCATAATGTTCCAATATTTTTGAACCATCGCGCATGGTTTTGAATAGTAGAGATATTGTGTGGACAAAACTGTTTATTTTTACATGCAAATGAGCGTTCAGACAAGAAGAAAAAGTAAGGTAAGGCAATTGTATTTAAGATTTGGCAGTATTTCGGTTTGCTAAAAGGTGTTGTAAAATATTCCTATTTATCTTTTAGTCTGAACATCCGCGGGTGATGTTCACACTAAACAAGAGAAAGGTATTTTACCATAGAATTGAGGTTTCTTTAGTAGAACTCTAAGCAACTTGGGATTCATATTATCAAGAGTTAAATGGTAAAAATCTTTAGGAGGACATTGACTGAAATTTTAGTATATTCTTGAGAATTACTTGAAACAAGAAACATATCCTCTTTACTATAATCAGTTCTTCTTGTTTTCTTCTCGATTCATCTAGAATTCATGATTTCCATTCCTTCAGAGCAGGTCACAGTTTTCATACAGGTTGTGTATTCCAGCCAAGCGTTTCATTACACGGCGTTAGTGGACTAATGGCTTATTGATGAATGAAATCAGCACCTGCGAAAAACTCGTTTTTGCTTACAGATAAAAAAAAATACTCAGTTCTCCTTAACTGATACTGATTTACCCGTAAATTGTTCATTAGAGGACAGTGGCCGTGATATCAAAAGTAACAAGAGGAACAAAAGAGCATAAGCTTCTTTAAATTTTCTGCGTTTAGGACTAAATTTTTGTTTTAACAGGTAAAACTCGTGGACCTTGAACGCCCACTTATTAATACGTTCTCTTTTAAGCTATTAAAAATTTATTGCCAAAGCGCTTAACTTCTCATAAAATAGAGTAATTGCATCAGTTTTAAGACAATCTCCTCTATGCAACCATCTGGGAATTGTGAGTATTAGTAGTGTCAATCAGTTCGTTTTTTCAGCTGTTTAATTCAAGTATTCTCGTTATTTCTAAACTATTAATTTTATAAGCACCTTAAATGTAGCCCTGCTGTTATATTTTTAACGAAATTGATCATTTCAAAACATCGTGGCGTTACATTTTTATTCTCGAATTTTGTACCTCATGTTTTACTTTTAATATTTTCAATAAAATTGGCTTTGTTTAGGTTCACTTTCAAAACGAATCACTTCAAACTTCATGAAAAGCCTTAACCTAAAGATACAGTAGTCCAATTTTGTCAGTTAAAAATTGCTATGCCAGTATACTGGAGTGACACTTGCTTAGTGATACCGTAGGGAACTTTAGATCTCATCTTGAAAACTTTTAGGCTGACTTTTTCAAGTTCTGCCCTTAATAACTGGGGCTTGGAAATTTGAAAAAACATTACAGTTTCCCTCTTCCTTCAAACATTTCTTTCGTGTCTTTCTCTTGATGTAATGGGTGCATTTCACGCATGAGCGAAAGTACTTAGATATAATTTTTATGCTACGACACTGACCCCATGTACGTTTGTGTATCTTTTACCGGGACCATAGTTTTAGCCCCAAAACTGACGCAGGTACTAGTAGACCAAATTTCTGATTTTTGTTTTCTTATTAGAATTCTATAAAAGTGATAAATGATCATCTCAGTGAATTTGCAGCTGGAATGGAGAACCCTGAAAAAATCAGGGCTTCAACGGGATTGAAGGCCTGATGTTTTCAGGCTAGCTTCTTCATTCCAATTGCTTAAATTGGAAATTCACTGCGATGATCATTTCTCACTTTTATCTACATCCGCAGTTCATATATATGAATAAATGTCACATGCTTTACGTAATTAGAAATCTATAGCCTCAAAAACGGTTTATATGGTAATTCATATACCTCGTCAATCTTTCCGAGCATATTTCAGTGTTCTTGCTGTTTATTTATTTTTTGTCAAAGGTTGCAGTCTGCCAGCTGAAAGCTCACATCCATAAGCTTTTTAACCAGAGAAGGATTATTTATGTTTAGATAGCGTTAAGTTTTCGAATTAATCCATATATGTGACCTACGGATGTAAATGAAAGTGAGAGAGGATCATCGCAGTGAATTTCCAATTTAAGCAATTGGAATTAAGAAGCCTGGAAAAATGAGGGCTCCAACGGGATTCGAACCCGTGACTTCCGCGATACCGGTGCGATGCTCTACCAGCTTAGCATCGCTCCCAATGTGTGGCTTCACAGCTCAGTTGGTATTATTATTTTATCTTTAGCTGATTTCAACTCTTGTTAAATATTTCTAGTAACATTTTTATGTTCAGTTTTCTGTACCTTTGTCGAACTGAGTAAAGACTAACGAGAAACATTCGCTTTTACGTTCCCTCGACCAGGGAGTTCACACTGAACATTTATGATGTTTACCGCTCCGCTGTTTTGTCTGCTTCTTGGAGCAACACTGTGTCTGGCAGTACACCATGATTCTACTGACGCCAAGCAACGGGAATTGGGGCAGGCCATCCTGAAAATAATGGGCTTGAAAACTGCCCCGAAACCGAAGAAAGGGTCAAAAGAAAAAGTACCACAGGAACTTATCGACATTTTTAATAAACAGGCTGACGAATTGGAGAGGAAAGCAGAGAAAAATAGAGGTTTGTAAATGGTGTCATACTGCGTTGACAAAAAAATTTCAAAAGCATTAATTTTTCCTGTGAGACTTGTGCGCAGGAGTTGATCTTTGTATTACATCGCGCACTACAACTTTGAGACTTAGCGCGCGAAATAGACAATATTAGTATTCCCCGACGGCGCTGGGGCGAGAGCCTTGTGAACATGAATGCGAGGCTAATGCGGGGAACTTGGCTCGAAAACAACAAAGAAACATGAGGAAACATACAGCTGGGGTGCCGGAAAACCAAAACAGCATTGAAAGTTACAAGGCTCTGGAGCTTGTAAGTGATCTGCAGGTTAGAGTGAACACGCCCAACCTCGTTCCCAGGGTCTTTTCCCTTGCTTGCACCGCCCCCAAGTCAGGGAAAAGACCCTGGGAACGAGGTTGTGAACATGCCAAAAGATTTGGTAGGAGTGAAAGAGAACATTAACAGATTAATTGAACTGACAGGAGAGTGCGAGTCAGTCGGGAGTCAGGCATATTTCAACACAAGGTATTATCCGCAATCTGCAGCGAAATAATTTTTAACTATTTTGTCAAAAAAATGCTGAACTGATTCTGTACAGTCATCTGATTTCGCTTTCCAGCAAAGGGGGGAAGATACTAGAGAAACTACAAGTAAATATATTTCTCATTTGCCGGTACATTTCTTTGATCGCTAAACTGACAAAAACTTCCACATTCGTTTCGCAGACCTTCCACCCCCTTTGCAAATTTGGAGGTTTTGAAAAAGCCCAGAAATACCTGGAGATTTCTAAACTATGCGTCAAATAATAATAAAAAACATTATTTGATGGCTGAGGTTCCGAAGACGAGTCAGAGTCATGTTCGAAGGTTAAGCCTTCCCAGAGACCTTAGCGCACGGAAGTTTCACTGAAATGAGGCTGACACTGTACCCAGGTTTCTCTCACGAATAAGTTTGATTAATTCAGCTGTTATGAACACAAATTTTTCGATGTTCCTTCATACTTTACGGATTTTTTTGGCATTTTGGCATTTTTGGCATTTTGAGATGGCATCCCAAACCGCGAGTCTCACGGTTGGAAGGTCTGGTTTCGAGCCAAATACATCAAACCTTCGGTCCAAAAGACCAGCTTTTCATTTTACGTTAGCGGTAGTGGTGTCCAAGTTTGACGTTCATTTTTCTCCCTGCAAAACTTGTCAGACTATATAAATTAAAACAACTCTTGTACGTGAGTACGTGAGTACAAGTACGAGTAGCCGTGCGATCCTTCTCTGTTACTGCTGCCACATTTTTTGGCATTTTTGCTTCATACTAGTATTCCTCTAGCCTGCAGATCACTTATAAGCATTGAAACATTTAATGCTACATTTGATTTTTCGGCACCCGAGCTGTAACTTTCCTCATGTTTTCATTGTATTTTCAAGCGAAGTTCCCCGCATTAGCCTCGCATTCATGTTCAGAAGGTTCTCGCCCCAGGGCCGTCGGGGAATGCGATATTGTGTATTGCATACAACTACCATGATTCAATGCGCGCGCGTCTCATACAGGGAATGGGGATATAACTGGATTTATCAAAACCAAGTCAAAGAATTTATTACCCCGTTTTCACATTATACTCTAAAGGCTGCTACGCCTGTCCATTTTGCCTTATGATCGGGCTTTTGACGCAATCGACGCTCCCTAATGCGAACAAAAGTGAGATTTTGGACGGCGTATGTCAAGTTACAATTTGGACACCCATAGAAATTTCTTCAGGGCTGAAAGGCCTCATCTCCATCTTATGCCGTTTCATTTTTATCTGTTATGTGTGTGGATCGACGGACAGTTATCGGGTAACCTTGTAACCTCGGGGGAACTCCCCTATAAAAATGACGGGGGCACTCGTCGTACCTTTTAGGGGGTAAAATTGATCGAGTGGTACCGCTTAGGTTACTTTATAGAGTTGTCGCAGTACCCTTTAGGTTGTTGAGCCAAAAAATGACTGTACCTGTGTGTGACTCCGCTGATTTTTATTTGAGGTTTTTGTTTTATGTGGTACTTTTCAGCGTTGAAACTTTGGAGGGGCCACGCCCACTAATCGAGAGTCTGGTATCTTTTAGAGGATCTTTTCAAAATAACAAAATTTCAAAATTTCTGCCGAGCACCCCATTATTTTTATAGGGGAGTCCATCGGGTTTTGTAACTAAGATTCATTAATGTCTGCAGGAACGTTATACGACTTTTAGAGCGAACACGAAGCTGCAGAGCGACAGCCTGTTGTTTACCCGTTTCTCTTCGACTTCGTTAAGAAATCAGTGCCACTTCATACCGAGTTGTGTGGCTCACCAAAATATGGCCACGATTAATTGTAGCTCGGCAAACGGTCATAATTTTTGTTCAGAAAACTAACTTACCGAGTTGTTTGCCTCTGCAAATGGCCATGAGATTTGTGGTCAGAAAACCAAGTTATCGAATATAAGTCGTATGGTTCGGGAAATCGCTATGATTTAAGCATTTGTGGCTTTAAACAGAACTTCTGTGAATCTGTCCATCTACAGCTGCATCTACGATGCTATAAACGGAAAGTTTTTAAATTTATAGTTGATCGCCAATTCACGCTTTGTCGTGCTCTTCTGATAAAGCCATAAAGCCTCAATTTAAACACTTATTGCCCATCAGGCAATATCACATTTATGTTTTTAGCATGCATATTAACGCTGTTTGACCTCTCTGTCCAACAGGTGATCTTTCTGCGAGGACAACGACTACCAGCTGTCAAAGGCATCCTTTAATTATCAACTTCACTCAGATTTTTAGTGAAAATAGTTTCATCATTGCTCCGCAAACATATAACGCATATCACTGCAATGGCGCATGTCATTTTCCTCTCTTGTCCCACCAGAATTACACGTACCACTCACACTTACAGAGCCGTGTGAGTTTTTATAATTCTTCAATACCAGCTCCCTGTTGTGTGCCTTCAACACTGTGGCCCATTTCTGTACTTTACTTTGATGATAACGACAATGTTCAGCTGAGGACCTACCAAAACATGGTTGTGGAAGGATGTGGATGCCGCTGAACAGAGCATCTTGTAGACGAGATTCATATTATTTCTTTTGTTTAAGATTTTGATTTAGTGTGAATTTCAGGAACGTCTATAATAAACTGAATAGACGCTATTGTCGCCCTTAAACTGAACATCAGCTTACTGATAGCTGGCCTTTATCACTCTGACATGTAGTTTCTTCGCGCTACCTGTATCACCCCTTGCTATTTTAATGCCGCTTCCCGTTGGCTGCCTTTTTCCCGGATACGTTTGTTTACTTTTCTAGTCCAGTCTCTGAAATTCCCCTTCCGCGCGCCATATATAGAGGCTGAACCCAGGCGTGAGAAGAGAGAGAATACATTTCGTAGTGTGTTTGGGTACCAAGGGAAGGCAATACTTCCTTAACACCAAATAAACCTGGGTTACTATCCTGAAAGAGGAAATTTGAGAGCGTTCCCACGGGGTCAAAAAAACTTGACTCCGATAGGAAGAGAGGGCCCAGGATTGGCTGCATGCGGATGCCTTTAATTTTCATACCTGTGTTTAATGCCTATGACGTAAAAATTAACTTAACCTTACTTGAAAGCCCTTTCAAAATGAAGAAGGATGGTATTTTCCATTTTTATGATATCTTCTTTCGTTATTCACGTTTTGTATTATGCAAATTAGGTAACTGATGACGTCATAAGTGGTTCGTTACAGTTTGGAGTCAAAACACAAAATGTAGAATATCTTTATAAATAATAAGGCAATGCAGTTGAAACTCGGCATCATTATTGTACCCTTGGAACTACACCAAATGGTGTCTATGGCAATACTCTGTGTTCCAGTCTCTTTCCTCTTTGCATGTATTGTTCCCATTTGTGGCTGTAAAAGAAGTACATGGGCCTATTCCAAACATACACAATATCCACATTGCACTACTTTAGTGCCACCCTCGATAAATAAAGCCATTACTTACTTATCTACTGAGTCTCCTTATCACCATTCAGAAATTTAAGAAGTGGACGATGCTTGGCACAGATCAAAAACAGTAATTTTCACTGACCGCATAAAAGAAATCTGGAATCAAAAGCACTTCCATAGCAACATCAAAACAGACACCATGTGTTGTATTTCTTAGCGAACAATACTCGTGTCAGGTTTCAACCGCATTGCTTTATTATTTCCAGAGATATTCTTCATTTGTGTTTGTCCCCAAGCGGGCAATAACTTATGACGTCATCATTTATCTAATTTGCATAATACAAAAACGTGAATATCTCAGGAACAAAATAAGATAGAAAACACCATTCTTCTCATTATGAAAGGGCTTTCAAATAAGCTTAAGGTCATTCCCCTGAAATAGAACTGACAATAGATTTTCGTTCAAACTTTGCCCATTTGTTGTTCATCGTAAGGGAATTTAAATTTTGTAATGAAAAAGAGGGGTTCCCATATTCGTTTAGGAGCAGGAGCACCTTGAAAATACCCCATAATTCGTTAAAATATCAGCTTCAGAAATGTTTTCATTTGACTAGCTCATGCCACGTGTAATGGGAGAAGAAAAAAATAAGGAGAAAGCAAACCAAGGGAAAAAACTATAGATATACTGTATCGCCTTCAAGGAACAATTTAATATATGTTTCATTATGAAAGCGGGCATTTCCAGTCGACCTTGATTCAACTTCTTACTAGTATGCAGTGATCTCGAGGCCACAATATCTGTTCAGTAAGTTCACGTTTCCGTCGATTATTTATTTTTCTGCAATGGGAATTTGTTTATATTCCTGTTATAGGAAGAAAGTGATTGCTAGTCTCAGAAAAAGGGTAAAAAAATATAGGTCACCATACTCGTTTACAAGAAAACGACGATTTATCTCCTTCACGAGCAAAGCCGTAAATAAAACGCCGCAGTTTTCTTTAGGTGCGCGCGCTGATGACGCATTAAATTGTGCGCAGTAAGGATGCGCAATGCAATACAGGGGAATGACCTTAAGATATTTTAGTACGTGGCCTGTGTTAAACACACTCTTATTCTTCGGCCGTTTTAACTTTAGTAAAACTATGTATTTTCGGCTTTGGCGCAATGGAAATGAAACTTTGGGAAAACTTTTATATTTGATTGAACTGATCAAAAATATTTTTAATGTCATTGGCGTTTTCATGGACCCACCTTTATGAAAAAATCGCTCCCAGGATGGTGCCGTACCGCGGGAAGGAGACTGTCTATTTCTGGCGGACAAGTCGCGACTGAGAAGCGAGGGACTTCGCGGTCGCTTTCAAAAACGTTCAGGTCTTCAAAAACATATTATTTTGCGATTTTTACAGAAATCACTATTTTATCTGATTTTCTACACAAAATGACGTACTTGTGGTCGACGAGGAGGCCTGGGGTGGGGAATTCCCTTTTACTGTGTGCCCGGGGGTGGGGAATAGGCCGCTAAATGAGAAAAAAATGATAAATGCCCTGTGGTTTGCCCGGGGAGGTTGGTAGCATGTAGAATTGAACCACGCATTACCGGTAATGTGCACAGGATTCGCAGCAACATGTGTATATTAGGGAAAATATGAGGCATATCAGAATCGAAGAGCTTCCAATCCGCTAATGGGGAGGATGTCATGTTCTTCTTTCGCCTGCCTATTGCGACGACATCGCCCAAACTCTAGATCAATGAGTCATTAATAACTTTTGACAAAGTCACTCTCATAGAGCTGAACTGCTTCAGCTCAGGTGCTATCATCTGGCACAGCACGAAATTAGAGATTTGCGTAAAATTAAAGTTCACTTAAATCGTCTTAAAGTTGGTTATCCAACTTTACGCTATGAATTAAATCTTGGTAAAGTTGCTTAAACGTTCTTTACGGTGCAGTACAGTTATCTTTTCATGCTGTGAGGGTTTTCATCCAGAACCCCTGGAACCAAGCAGTTAAGATTGGGTTTATTCATCTGATCCTTGCTAAATGATTATTCATCTCGGCCAGTTGATGGTCGATGAGTAGGGTACGAAAAAATCGTCAAAATCGTGTTTTATTCTTCCTAGTTTTTGATGCGCGCTCGAGTATTTATAAACGGCGAAGAAATCACACCGGCATTATAACCAGGCGCATTGTGCCCATTTACTTAAAATCCAAAACGTATTTCTTGCGATTTTCAAAACGCTTTGTAACCTAGGTAACTACTCACTTTTCAGGTCTTGGCCATGGTGTTGCGAAAGTGAAGCTAAAGTTTCCCCTCGGTAACCGGGCTGGAGAGTTCATAAGAGAAACTTTTCATCCCGGTTCCCGAGATCTCGGTAAGCGGGCTGACCCAATTACTCATATGAACACATCGAAACTTTTAAAAAGGAAATAGGAGTGAGGCGAGATCTCATTAACTGGGCCAGCCCGGTCAACCGAGCTCATATGAAGAGACCCTTAATTCGCCGAGCGCCACTTGCCTTGCACCAAACTCGCTCAATTGGTACGAAAATCTGAAACCAGTTTCAATTACCAATTCAAACGATCTACGTTCGGAGGTGGATTGTTTAGATTGCAATCTGAAATTCGTTCCGCCATAAATGGAACGGGAAATCTTATTTTCGATCGCAAAATCAGGTTTTAGCTTGGTAAAAAGGAACGCTACCTAGGAGACAGAGATCCCAGAGATCCCAGCGCATATGCTTGATCATTGCACGCTTTGCGCTAGAAAGCGATGGACTTAAGCTAACGGAATGCCACAACTTTGGTCAAAAATTCTTATTTGGAACCAGCTCCCTGCACAAGTCAGGACGCAAGATTCCAAAATGCAAAAGCCACAAAATGCCCTCGTGGCATCGTTAGTGGCAATGATTAGAGCGACTGAGCTGGTTTTGACGGAAAGTAAAGAGCTGAACATGGCTCGTAAGCGACACGTATCACATGGTGTGCCAACTATGATCATAAAATCTGATGCTTCAAAAAGGGGTGGCGTGCAGTATTTGAGGGCCAAGAAATTGGAGGAAGGTGGATTGCCTCTGAGGCCTCTAGGCATATAAATATCCTTGCATTAGAGGCAGCATTTTTTACCCTAAAGTCATTTGGAGACAGGATTGCAGCAGCCCACATTTAAATGCACCTTGATAACACTACTGTAGTTGGTTCAAAATCTCTAGTGCTTAATTACCTAGCACTTAAAATGTGGGATAGGTCTATAAAGCGGGATAATTGCATTTCCGCTGTTCATTTAGCTGTGAAGATAAATGTTAGGGCTGATGCCCAATCCCGCAATTTCACTGATAAGTGGACCTTGAAGCAGTGTGTTTGAGGACATCTAATCCCAGTACCCTGAACTTAATATTGATTTGTTTGCAACAAGGCTTAATCATAAATTGCCTACGTACTGCTCCTTGAAACCAGAACCAGGTTTCTCATATATTGACGCTGTTAACTGGGGTACTTATAACTTTCATGCATTCCCTCCATTTAGTCTCATTACACGATGCCTGGAGGAGATCTCGCAGGATCAAGCCAAGGGAATCGAATACTGGTAGTACCCTTATGCCCAACGCAGTTATGGTTTCCGATTGTTCTTCAAATGCTTTACAACCAACCCTGGATACTTCCCCCGGACAAAAGACTACTCTAACCTCCAACACATGAGCCACACCCACTATGGAAGAAGCTAAACCTGTCCGCTCTCCGCAACTCCATCCGACTATTTAACGGTTCTCCAGTGGTCACAGACATCATCATCATGGCAAAAACAATGCAAAATTTATCTCACAAAAAGGCTCGTGTTTTGTCGTGAAGAGGCAGTCGATTACTGTTCATCGCCGATCACTCATGCACTAGAATTTCTAATGGGATTGTACACTAAAGGTCTTGGTTACTCTACTCTGAAAACTGCGCGTTCAGCATTGTCTTCCATCCTTCGTATCTCGGACTATTCTGATTGAGAAACGAAAGCCACAGCCAAAGTATGATGACGTATGGGATGTTTCCAAAGTTCTTAAATATCTTTAGATAGTACTTTATATCCTGTAAAGGAATTGTCATTGAAAGATTTGACACTGAAAGTAGTTGTGTTGCTGTTACTATTCACTGGCTCTTTCAGCTATGTAGTTTAATACAGAAACAGTGCGCCAGTTTCAAATACTTGACCATACTAAAACGAGAAAGCCAGGGCACTCAACGACAATTATCACAATCTCTTAATAGCCTGACTACTCTAAAATTAAAGAGTATCTGGACTGCACTCAAGGCCTTCGAAATGGTGAAAAGTGCTTATTCATCAGTTTTGAAAGGGGGTATTCACAGCTCACTCTTAGAAATTATCGCTCAAAATTGGGCGAAACATGCACAAATGTCCATAGTTTGCAGTCCCCGTATTGAAAGAGTTCGCTCGACCTCGGGAATTACGAATTTCGAGTGCAAACATGGTCGACTTTATATCGCAGTTTGCGTTAGCCTGATATCGACAATGTATTTCTTCGACAAAATTCTATGTACTCCAAGCTTTCTTTTGATATATAATATGCCTTGGTTGCCCATAGTCTTTCATACTTTGGCCACAATGTATTTCTACGACAAAATTCTATGTACTCCAAGCTTTCTTTTGATATATAATATGCCTTGGTTGCCCATAGTCTTTCATACTTTTATCGCTGCCGAGGAAGGCATCATTTCGGTGAAAGAAATGGAAGGAACAGACTGTGCTGCGCGAGCGCCATAAATTGTTTTTCAGGGAAAATTGAAACCATAGTTCCCTAGAACGGGTATTTGTCTTGTGATTTTGCGATTAAAACCTAAAAAACAGTGTTTTTCTGTTCGAAATGATTATTTCCTGTTGAATGGCTTGCTTTAACTTTGAGAAATTGTTATGGATGATCGGTGGCAGCAAGAAACGAAAGACGCCTCCGAGAGACTTATGCTGAGACTATCAGACAATTAGCAAGTCAGAGGGCTGCCAGTCGAGGCGACCATTTGTCGAACGATACGGATATTTCTCCTGTGAAAATCGAGTGCTCTCTGACACTTACGGCCAAGCTAGCTTTCCGTAGAACTTCGATTTAGTAATAGCATGCCTTCTTATAAGACTAAGAAAGCATTTGAACCATCTTGAGTCGTCTAAATTAGACAGATTACCTTAGGCAGATCAAAAATGGAATAAAAGCGTTACTATGCCGCGAAAGCTTGGATAAAACAGGATTTTACATTTTTATAAGTCCCATATTCAGATAAAGCATTTGAAGAGCTACGCGAGTTTTCTGAAGCGATTGAGAAAGGAAAGTTTGCGGAAGTATTAGAAACGAGTCCACGAGTTCGTTGTGTTGTCAGAAAGCTATAATTATCCGTACATAACATGAATACAAGGACGGCTTCTAAGCTACCTATCGCTCGCCGTTTCCCTTTTTCACACAGTCTATCAGTTTTTCCATAGCCTTTCACCCAAGTATTCATTTTCACAGGTTAAACTGGTAGATCGCTACAACTCTTGAACTCTTAAGTTCTTCTTGTCCTTTTAAGGAAGTAAAAGTGATCAGAACATGCAACTAGATATAAAATCATTAATTGCCAAAGCACTCTTAAAGCGTTTAAAATGCTTTAACAACACTGTAACTTCATCGCTCGTCCAACAATTTCCTCACAGCTAGGACCCGGGATTTGTAAGTAGTGCGCAACTTGCAATTCAAATCTTTAGCTCTTCTTCATGATTTCATTATTTCATTACAGTATTTTAAAGGTCGGCCTTTTGTTATAATTTCAAATTTTGCAAATCTAATTATTCATTATTCATTACTGGATTGAACTTTTACTTTAACTTTTTACTTCACAGTTGTAATTTTCTTTCACCCACTATACCTTAGTATGAGCTTTTAGTTTCGTGTAACATAACATAATAAAATAAATAGGTTAATTTTATCACAATATAATTTGGTTTTATCAACTAGGTTGATAATGTCAATTGGCCACCGTAAAGAGATTCAAGAGCTGACGTTTCGAGCGTTAGCCCTTCGTCGGAGCTGCTTGGAGTCTTCAGTGCTATTAGCCTTTGTATTGTTTGCCTAAAAACGTTCATTTTGCGTGCACTGTGGCCTCGTAAAGTGTTTTCGTCTTCACATAGATCAAAATGAAAGCGAAGGAACAAAAACAGTCAAAACACATGTATTCCATTGTAAATATTGCGTCTGGATTTTTGTTTGAACGGGTATTAAACCCCCACTGATTTTTCTTCTTCTTTTAAGACAGTGAATACGATTGAAATTACATTTAGCTATAAAAAAAATTAATTGCTAAAGTGCTTGAATTTTAACTACATTGTGAAAATTCATCGGTTTTCTAATAATTTCTTTCGACTGGATGTTCAATTAAATGTTTATTGCTGCGGCGGGTTATGAGTCTCATTAAATGTATTTATACGTACTTTCAATAGTAGTGCTTTTAGTTAAAATAGGTTAAAATTGTATACATCATGATCACATATCACCTCTAAGTTTGTACATCCGCTCGGTTCTCGCTAGACAAGAGAAATGTTATTTTAGCATGGAATCACTGTGAATCCAGTGGAAATCTATGCGGCTTGGCCTTGGACGTGTTAGCGATGGTTAATGTTCATCTTAACTATTTGTAGTTGATTCGATTCTCCACTGAGAAAAAATTAGAAGACATGAACATTTTAGCTACAATATACCACATTCATTCGTGAATTTGACGACTTTCATTTCCTTTATTGTTTGAAACAATTATATGAGCTTCTGTTCAGATCAGTTCTTTCGTTTTCGTCTCGGTTTATTTAGAACTCATCCTTCCATTACTTCTCAGCAAGTCAAAGTTTTCATCCGTGTTATGCATCCAGACAACCGTTTCATTTCATGGCGTTTCTGAAATTATGGTTATTGATGAATGAGATTAGCACCTGCTAAAAACGCTCGATTTGGCTTATAGACTAAATGAGCGGCCTGAATCAATACTCCTTGGCCATTTCTGTTACACCTGTATATTTTTCGTGAGAGGATAGTTGCCTTAAAAAGTATTTTTTCTATTCGTATGGATCAAAGAGTATATCAAAAAAAAAGGGTTCTGCGTTTGTGGACTGAATTTTCGTTTCAACAGGTGAAACGGGTAGACCATTGAACATCTTGAACTCCCACTCATTTCTTGGTTGTCTTTTAAGCTATATCAAAAATGTAGTGCCAAAGCGCTCTGCTTAAGAAACGCTAAACGTGGTCTAAACAAACAGCAGCCGGCGCGGGTTCTGTTTTGGCTGGAAATTTTTACTTAACCTTTTGCACTTTTCTATATATTTTTTTCCTTTTTTGGGTATTATTTTTATTTAGATTTAAGTTGTTTGATGAAGTTTGGTACCCTGGTAGATTTTTCAGAAGTCTGTGATTAAATAGCAGTGATTCACAATTTAATTAAGGTACTTTTTTGTTCGGCGGAGCGAGGTTGGCGCATGCAGTGATGAGAGCACTCGCCTCCCACCAATGCGGCCCGCGATCGATTCCGACCCGGTGTCATACCTGGTTTGTTTGTTGTCTGTTCTCTCCTCGCTCCGAGGGTTTTTACGCCGGGTTCTCTGGTTTTCCTCCCTCCTCAAAAGCTAACATTTCTAAATTCCAATTCTGCCTGGATAGATTCTCCGCATGTAAACCATTTGGCTTCCTCTCTAAATATCGTGATTTATTCTGGACCAAATAAATTACCGAAACAATATATAAATTGAACAAGTTCCGTCTAAAACAATGCACATATTTTTCGAAGCTCTCCCTATAAAATTTTATATCAGTATACGTAAACTGCTTTGGCTCCAGTACACTATCTTGAGATAACTTGATAACTTGAGAACTATGCTAAGCGGTAGCCAGCCAATTTTAATTTCATATCGTTACAACTGTTAAACTTTATGTTCATTTTATTAAATTTCAAGATATATCTAAGACCGGTAAAGGCGATCGAAAATTATAACAGAAAACACAGTTTAAAACAAATTAAAATAGGGTAATTTTAACGATTTCTTCCAACAATTTCCTCAAAGCAGTCTTTAGTTAGTTGACACCCCCTTTTGTTTTGATATTGGAATGATATTGCAACAGCTTTTCCAATCTGTTTCAGTTATAGAGGGGGTAAGTTTCTAAAGAAACTGTGGTGCCACCATCGGTGGTGCGTTTCTTAAGCTTTTGAAATTCATGCGGAGAAAGTATGACATAAAACCGGGGTATAGTTTTCGAATAATGTTGTAAAAGGCAACTTTGAATGTCTGAGGAGGTCAACGACCATTTTATAATGTTTACAGAACTAGCGAATACTTTTAATTTTAACAGTTTAGGCAATCGACAATCGGCTTAGTAATATAATTTGGTTTTATCAACTGGGTTGATAATGTCAATTGGCCACCGTAAAGAGATTCAAGAGCTGACGTTTCGAGCGTTAGCCCTTCGCCGGAGCGACGAAACGCTCGAAACGTCAGCTCTTGAATCTCTTTACGGTGGCCATTTGACATTATCAACCCAGTTTATAAAACCAAATTATATTGTTTCAGTTATAGTCGATCTCTTGCTTTCATCCGCTTTGGCTTTGAACATAAAGTTTCTTCTTAGATTTAACTAGCTATTGAAAAAAATTATCATAATGTTCCAATATTTTTGAACCATCGCGCATGGTTTTGAATAGTAGAGATATTGTGTGGACAAAACTGTTTATTTTTACATGCAAATGAGCGTTCAGACAAGAAGAAAAAGTAAGGTAAGGCAATTGTATTTAAGATTTGGCAGTATTTCGGTTTGCTAAAAGGTGTTGTAAAATATTCCTATTTATCTTTTAGTCTGAACATCCGCGGGTGATGTTCACACTAAACAAGAGAAAGGTATTTTACCATAGAATTGAGGTTTCTTTAGTAGAACTCTAAGCAACTTGGGATTCATATTATCAAGAGTTAAATGGTAAAAATCTTTAGGAGGACATTGACTGAAATTTTAGTATATTCTTGAGAATTACTTGAAACAAGAAACATATCCTCTTTACTATAATCAGTTCTTCTTGTTTTCTTCTCGATTCATCTAGAATTCATGATTTCCATTCCTTCAGAGCAGGTCACAGTTTTCATACAGGTTGTGTATTCCAGCCAAGCGTTTCATTACACGGCGTTAGTGGACTAATGGCTTATTGATGAATGAAATCAGCACCTGCGAAAAACTCGTTTTTGCTTACAGATAAAAAAAAATACTCAGTTCTCCTTAACTGATACTGATTTACCCGTAAATTGTTCATTAGAGGACAGTGGCCGTGATATCAAAAGTAACAAGAGGAACAAAAGAGCATAAGCTTCTTTAAATTTTCTGCGTTTAGGACTAAATTTTTGTTTTAACAGGTAAAACTCGTGGACCTTGAACGCCCACTTATTAATACGTTCTCTTTTAAGCTATTAAAAATTTATTGCCAAAGCGCTTAACTTCTCATAAAATAGAGTAATTGCATCAGTTTTAAGACAATCTCCTCTATGCAACCATCTGGGAATTGTGAGTATTAGTAGTGTCAATCAGTTCGTTTTTTCAGCTGTTTAATTCAAGTATTCTCGTTATTTCTAAACTATTAATTTTATAAGCACCTTAAATGTAGCCCTGCTGTTATATTTTTAACGAAATTGATCATTTCAAAACATCGTGGCGTTACATTTTTATTCTCGAATTTTGTACCTCATGTTTTACTTTTAATATTTTCAATAAAATTGGCTTTGTTTAGGTTCACTTTCAAAACGAATCACTTCAAACTTCATGAAAAGCCTTAACCTAAAGATACAGTAGTCCAATTTTGTCAGTTAAAAATTGCTATGCCAGTATACTGGAGTGACACTTGCTTAGTGATACCGTAGGGAACTTTAGATCTCATCTTGAAAACTTTTAGGCTGACTTTTTCAAGTTCTGCCCTTAATAACTGGGGCTTGGAAATTTGAAAAAACATTACAGTTTCCCTCTTCCTTCAAACATTTCTTTCGTGTCTTTCTCTTGATGTAATGGGTGCATTTCACGCATGAGCGAAAGTACTTAGATATAATTTTTATGCTACGACACTGACCCCATGTACGTTTGTGTATCTTTTACCGGGACCATAGTTTTAGCCCCAAAACTGACGCAGGTACTAGTAGACCAAATTTCTGATTTTTGTTTTCTTATTAGAATTCTATAAAAGTGATAAATGATCATCTCAGTGAATTTGCAGCTGGAATGGAGAACCCTGAAAAAATCAGGGCTTCAACGGGATTGAAGGCCTGATGTTTTCAGGCTAGCTTCTTCATTCCAATTGCTTAAATTGGAAATTCACTGCGATGATCATTTCTCACTTTTATCTACATCCGCAGTTCATATATATGAATAAATGTCACATGCTTTACGTAATTAGAAATCTATAGCCTCAAAAACGGTTTATATGGTAATTCATATACCTCGTCAATCTTTCCGAGCATATTTCAGTGTTCTTGCTGTTTATTTATTTTTTGTCAAAGGTTGCAGTCTGCCAGCTGAAAGCTCACATCCATAAGCTTTTTAACCAGAGAAGGATTATTTATGTTTAGATAGCGTTAAGTTTTCGAATTAATCCATATATGTGACCTACGGATGTAAATGAAAGTGAGAGAGGATCATCGCAGTGAATTTCCAATTTAAGCAATTGGAATTAAGAAGCCTGGAAAAATGAGGGCTCCAACGGGATTCGAACCCGTGACTTCCGCGATACCGGTGCGATGCTCTACCAGCTTAGCATCGCTCCCAATGTGTGGCTTCACAGCTCAGTTGGTATTATTATTTTATCTTTAGCTGATTTCAACTCTTGTTAAATATTTCTAGTAACATTTTTATGTTCAGTTTTCTGTACCTTTGTCGAACTGAGTAAAGACTAACGAGAAACATTCGCTTTTACGTTCCCTCGACCAGGGAGTTCACACTGAACATTTATGATGTTTACCGCTCCGCTGTTTTGTCTGCTTCTTGGAGCAACACTGTGTCTGGCAGTACACCATGATTCTACTGACGCCAAGCAACGGGAATTGGGGCAGGCCATCCTGAAAATAATGGGCTTGAAAACTGCCCCGAAACCGAAGAAAGGGTCAAAAGAAAAAGTACCACAGGAACTTATCGACATTTTTAATAAGCAGGCTGACGAATTGGAGAGGAAAGCAGAGAAAAATAGAGGTTTGTAAATGGTGTCATACTGCGTTGACAAAAAAATTTCAAAAGCATTAATTTTTCCTGTGAGACTTGTGCGCAGGAGTTGATCTTTGTATTACATCGCGCACTACAACTTTGAGACTTAGCGCGCGAAATAGACAATATTAGTATTCCCCGACGGCGCTGGGGCGAGAGCCTTGTGAACATGAATGCGAGGCTAATGCGGGGAACTTGGCTCGAAAACAACAAAGAAACATGAGGAAACATACAGCTGGGGTGCCGGAAAACCAAAACAGCATTGAAAGTTACAAGGCTCTGGAGCTTGTAAGTGATCTGCAGGTTAGAGTGAACACGCCCAACCTCGTTCCCAGGGTCTTTTCCCTTGCTTGCACCGCCCCCAAGTCAGGGAAAAGACCCTGGGAACGAGGTTGTGAACATGCCAAAAGATTTGGTAGGAGTGAAAGAGAACATTAACAGATTAATTGAACTGACAGGAGAGTGCGAGTCAGTCGGGAGTCAGGCATATTTCAACACAAGGTATTATCCGCAATCTGCAGCGAAATAATTTTTAACTATTTTGTCAAAAAAATGCTGAACTGATTCTGTACAGTCATCTGATTTCGCTTTCCAGCAAAGGGGGGAAGATACTAGAGAAACTACAAGTAAATATATTTCTCATTTGCCGGTACATTTCTTTGATCGCTAAACTGACAAAAACTTCCACATTCGTTTCGCAGACCTTCCACCCCCTTTGCAAATTTGGAGGTTTTGAAAAAGCCCAGAAATACCTGGAGATTTCTAAACTATGCGTCAAATAATAATAAAAAACATTATTTGATGGCTGAGGTTCCGAAGACGAGTCAGAGTCATGTTCGAAGGTTAAGCCTTCCCAGAGACCTTAGCGCACGGAAGTTTCACTGAAATGAGGCTGACACTGTACCCAGGTTTCTCTCACGAATAAGTTTGATTAATTCAGCTGTTATGAACACAAATTTTTCGATGTTCCTTCATACTTTACGGATTTTTTTGGCATTTTGGCATTTTTGGCATTTTGAGATGGCATCCCAAACCGCGAGTCTCACGGTTGGAAGGTCTGGTTTCGAGCCAAATACATCAAACCTTCGGTCCAAAAGACCAGCTTTTCATTTTACGTTAGCGGTAGTGGTGTCCAAGTTTGACGTTCATTTTTCTCCCTGCAAAACTTGTCAGACTATATAAATTAAAACAACTCTTGTACGTGAGTACGTGAGTACAAGTACGAGTAGCCGTGCGATCCTTCTCTGTTACTGCTGCCACATTTTTTGGCATTTTTGCTTCATACTAGTATTCCTCTAGCCTGCAGATCACTTATAAGCATTGAAACATTTAATGCTACATTTGATTTTTCGGCACCCGAGCTGTAACTTTCCTCATGTTTTCATTGTATTTTCAAGCGAAGTTCCCCGCATTAGCCTCGCATTCATGTTCAGAAGGTTCTCGCCCCAGGGCCGTCGGGGAATGCGATATTGTGTATTGCATACAACTACCATGATTCAATGCGCGCGCGTCTCATACAGGGAATGGGGATATAACTGGATTTATCAAAACCAAGTCAAAGAATTTATTACCCCGTTTTCACATTATACTCTAAAGGCTGCTACGCCTGTCCATTTTGCCTTATGATCGGGCTTTTGACGCAATCGACGCTCCCTAATGCGAACAAAAGTGAGATTTTGGACGGCGTATGTCAAGTTACAATTTGGACACCCATAGAAATTTCTTCAGGGCTGAAAGGCCTCATCTCCATCTTATGCCGTTTCATTTTTATCTGTTATGTGTGTGGATCGACGGACAGTTATCGGGTAACCTTGTAACCTCGGGGGAACTCCCCTATAAAAATGACGGGGGCACTCGTCGTACCTTTTAGGGGGTAAAATTGATCGAGTGGTACCGCTTAGGTTACTTTATAGAGTTGTCGCAGTACCCTTTAGGTTGTTGAGCCAAAAAATGACTGTACCTGTGTGTGACTCCGCTGATTTTTATTTGAGGTTTTTGTTTTATGTGGTACTTTTCAGCGTTGAAACTTTGGAGGGGCCACGCCCACTAATCGAGAGTCTGGTATCTTTTAGAGGATCTTTTCAAAATAACAAAATTTCAAAATTTCTGCCGAGCACCCCATTATTTTTATAGGGGAGTCCATCGGGTTTTGTAACTAAGATTCATTAATGTCTGCAGGAACGTTATACGACTTTTAGAGCGAACACGAAGCTGCAGAGCGACAGCCTGTTGTTTACCCGTTTCTCTTCGACTTCGTTAAGAAATCAGTGCCACTTCATACCGAGTTGTGTGGCTCACCAAAATATGGCCACGATTAATTGTAGCTCGGCAAACGGTCATAATTTTTGTTCAGAAAACTAACTTACCGAGTTGTTTGCCTCTGCAAATGGCCATGAGATTTGTGGTCAGAAAACCAAGTTATCGAATATAAGTCGTATGGTTCGGGAAATCGCTATGATTTAAGCATTTGTGGCTTTAAACAGAACTTCTGTGAATCTGTCCATCTACAGCTGCATCTACGATGCTATAAACGGAAAGTTTTTAAATTTATAGTTGATCGCCAATTCACGCTTTGTCGTGCTCTTCTGATAAAGCCATAAAGCCTCAATTTAAACACTTATTGCCCATCAGGCAATATCACATTTATGTTTTTAGCATGCATATTAACGCTGTTTGACCTCTCTGTCCAACAGGTGATCTTTCTGCGAGGACAACGACTACCAGCTGTCAAAGGCATCCTTTAATTATCAACTTCACTCAGATTTTTAGTGAAAATAGTTTCATCATTGCTCCGCAAACATATAACGCATATCACTGCAATGGCGCATGTCATTTTCCTCTCTTGTCCCACCAGAATTACACGTACCACTCACACTTACAGAGCCGTGTGAGTTTTTATAATTCTTCAATACCAGCTCCCTGTTGTGTGCCTTCAACACTGTGGCCCATTTCTGTACTTTACTTTGATGATAACGACAATGTTCAGCTGAGGACCTACCAAAACATGGTTGTGGAAGGATGTGGATGCCGCTGAACAGAGCATCTTGTAGACGAGATTCATATTATTTCTTTTGTTTAAGATTTTGATTTAGTGTGAATTTCAGGAACGTCTATAATAAACTGAATAGACGCTATTGTCGCCCTTAAACTGAACATCAGCTTACTGATAGCTGGCCTTTATCACTCTGACATGTAGTTTCTTCGCGCTACCTGTATCACCCCTTGCTATTTTAATGCCGCTTCCCGTTGGCTGCCTTTTTCCCGGATACGTTTGTTTACTTTTCTAGTCCAGTCTCTGAAATTCCCCTTCCGCGCGCCATATATAGAGGCTGAACCCAGGCGTGAGAAGAGAGAGAATACATTTCGTAGTGTGTTTGGGTACCAAGGGAAGGCAATACTTCCTTAACACCAAATAAACCTGGGTTACTATCCTGAAAGAGGAAATTTGAGAGCGTTCCCACGGGGTCAAAAAAAACTTGACTCCGATAGGAAGAGAGGGCCCAGGATTGGCTGCATGCGGATGCCTTTAATTTTCATACCTGTGTTTAATGCCTATGACGTAAAAATTAACTTAACCTTACTTGAAAGCCCTTTCAAAATGAAGAAGGATGGTATTTTCCATTTTTATGATATCTTCTTTCGTTATTCACGTTTTGTATTATGCAAATTAGGTAACTGATGACGTCATAAGTGGTTCGTTACAGTTTGGAGTCAAAACACAAAATGTAGAATATCTTTATAAATAATAAGGCAATGCAGTTGAAACTCGGCATCATTATTGTACCCTTGGAACTACACCAAATGGTGTCTATGGCAATACTCTGTGTTCCAGTCTCTTTCCTCTTTGCATGTATTGTTCCCATTTGTGGCTGTAAAAGAAGTACATGGGCCTATTCCAAACATACACAATATCCACATTGCACTACTTTAGTGCCACCCTCGATAAATAAAGCCATTACTTACTTATCTACTGAGTCTCCTTATCACCATTCAGAAATTTAAGAAGTGGACGATGCTTGGCACAGATCAAAAACAGTAATTTTCACTGACCGCATAAAAGAAATCTGGAATCAAAAGCACTTCCATAGCAACATCAAAACAGACACCATGTGTTGTATTTCTTAGCGAACAATACTCGTGTCAGGTTTCAACCGCATTGCTTTATTATTTCCAGAGATATTCTTCATTTGTGTTTGTCCCCAAGCGGGCAATAACTTATGACGTCATCATTTATCTAATTTGCATAATACAAAAACGTGAATATCTCAGGAACAAAATAAGATAGAAAACACCATTCTTCTCATTATGAAAGGGCTTTCAAATAAGCTTAAGGTCATTCCCCTGAAATAGAACTGACAATAGATTTTCGTTCAAACTTTGCCCATTTGTTGTTCATCGTAAGGGAATTTAAATTTTGTAATGAAAAAGAGGGGTTCCCATATTCGTTTAGGAGCAGGAGCACCTTGAAAATACCCCATAATTCGTTAAAATATCAGCTTCAGAAATGTTTTCATTTGACTAGCTCATGCCACGTGTAATGGGAGAAGAAAAAAATAAGGAGAAAGCAAACCAAGGGAAAAAACTATAGATATACTGTATCGCCTTCAAGGAACAATTTAATATATGTTTCATTATGAAAGCGGGCATTTCCAGTCGACCTTGATTCAACTTCTTACTAGTATGCAGTGATCTCGAGGCCACAATATCTGTTCAGTAAGTTCACGTTTCCGTCGATTATTTATTTTTCTGCAATGGGAATTTGTTTATATTCCTGTTATAGGAAGAAAGTGATTGCTAGTCTCAGAAAAAGGGTAAAAAAATATAGGTCACCATACTCGTTTACAAGAAAACGACGATTTATCTCCTTCACGAGCAAAGCCGTAAATAAAACGCCGCAGTTTTCTTTAGGTGCGCGCGCTGATGACGCATTAAATTGTGCGCAGTAAGGATGCGCAATGCAATACAGGGGAATGACCTTAAGATATTTTAGTACGTGGCCTGTGTTAAACACACTCTTATTCTTCGGCCGTTTTAACTTTAGTAAAACTATGTATTTTCGGCTTTGGCGCAATGGAAATGAAACTTTGGGAAAACTTTTATATTTGATTGAACTGATCAAAAATATTTTTAATGTCATTGGCGTTTTCATGGACCCACCTTTATGAAAAAATCGCTCCCAGGATGGTGCCGTACCGCGGGAAGGAGACTGTCTATTTCTGGCGGACAAGTCGCGACTGAGAAGCGAGGGACTTCGCGGTCGCTTTCAAAAACGTTCAGGTCTTCAAAAACATATTATTTTGCGATTTTTACAGAAATCACTATTTTATCTGATTTTCTACACAAAATGACGTACTTGTGGTCGACGAGGAGGCCTGGGGTGGGGAATTCCCTTTTACTGTGTGCCCGGGGGTGGGGAATAGGCCGCTAAATGAGAAAAAAATGATAAATGCCCTGTGGTTTGCCCGGGGAGGTTGGTAGCATGTAGAATTGAACCACGCATTACCGGTAATGTGCACAGGATTCGCAGCAACATGTGTATATTAGGGAAAATATGAGGCATATCAGAATCGAAGAGCTTCCAATCCGCTAATGGGGACGATGTCATGTTCTTCTTTCGCCTGCCTATTGCGACGACATCGCCCAAACTCTAGATCAATGAGTCATTAATAACTTTTGACAAAGTCACTCTCATAGAGCTGAACTGCTTCAGCTCAGGTGCTATCATCTGGCACAGCACGAAATTAGAGATTTGCGTAAAATTAAAGTTCACTTAAATCGTCTTAAAGTTGGTTATCCAACTTTACGCTATGAATTAAATCTTGGTAAAGTTGCTTAAACGTTCTTTACGGTGCAGTACAGTTATCTTTTCATGCTGTGAGGGTTTTCATCCAGAACCCCTGGAACCAAGCAGTTAAGATTGGGTTTATTCATCTGATCCTTGCTAAATGATTATTCATCTCGGCCAGTTGATGGTCGATGAGTAGGGTACGAAAAAATCGTCAAAATCGTGTTTTATTCTTCCTAGTTTTTGATGCGCGCTCGAGTATTTATAAACGGCGAAGAAATCACACCGGCATTATAACCAGGCGCATTGTGCCCATTTACTTAAAATCCAAAACGTATTTCTTGCGATTTTCAAAACGCTTTGTAACCTAGGTAACTACTCACTTTTCCGGTCTTGGCCATGGTGTTGCGAAAGTGAAGCTAAAGTTTCCCCTCGGTAACCGGGCTGGAGAGTTCATAAGAGAAACTTTTCATCCCGGTTCCCGAGATCTCGGTAAGCGGGCTGACCCAATTACTCATATGAACACATCGAAACTTTTAAAAAGGAAATAGGAGTGAGGCGAGATCTCATTAACTGGGCCAGCCCGGTCAACCGAGCTCATATGAAGAGACCCTTAATTCGCCGAGCGCCACTTGCCTTGCACCAAACTCGCTCAATTGGTACGAAAATCTGAAACCAGTTTCAATTACCAATTCAAACGATCTACGTTCGGAGGTGGATTGTTTAGATTGCAATCTGAAATTCGTTCCGCCATAAATGGAACGGGAAATCTTATTTTCGATCGCAAAATCAGGTTTTAGCTTGGTAAAAAGGAACGCTACCTAGGAGACAGAGATCCCAGAGATCCCAGCGCATATGCTTGATCATTGCACGCTTTGCGCTAGAAAGCGATGGACTTAAGCTAACGGAATGCCACAACTTTGGTCAAAAATTCTTATTTGGAACCAGCTCCTTGCACAAGTCAGGACGCAAGATTCCAAAATGCAAAAGCCACAAAATGCCCTCGTGGCATCATTGGTGGCAATGATTAGAGCGACTGAGCTGGTTTTGACGGAAAGTAAAGAGCTGAACATGGCTCGTAAGCGGCACGTATCACATGGTGTGCCAACTATGATCATAAAATCTGATGCTTCAAAAAGGGGTGGCGTGCAGTATTTGAAGGCCAAGAAATTGGAGGAAGGTGGATTGCCTCTGAGGCCTCTAGGCATATAAATATCCTTGCATTAGAGGCAGCATTTTTTACCCTAAAGTCATTTGGAGACAAGATTGCAGTAGCCCACATTTAAATGCACCTTGGTAACACTACTGTAGTTGGTTCAAAATCTCCAGTGCTTAATTACCTAGCACTTAAAATGTGGGATAGGTCTATAAAGCGGGATAATTGGATTTCCGCTGTTCATTTAGCTGGGAAGTTAAATGTTAGGGCTGATGCCCAATCCCGCAATTTCGCTGAAAGCATGAGTGGACCTTGAAGCAGTGTGTTTGAGGACATCTAATCCCAGTACCCTGAACTTAATATTGATTTGTTTGCAACAAGGCTTAATCATAAATTGCCTACGTACTGCTCCTGGAAACCAGAACCAGGTTTCTCATATATTGACGCTGTTAACTGGGGTACTTATAACTTTCATGCATTCCCTCCATTTAGTCTCATTACACGATGCCTGGAGGAGATCTCGCAGGATCAAGCCAAGGGAATCGAATACTGGTAGTACCCTTAGGCCCAACGCAGTTATGGTTTCCGATTGTTCTTCAAATGCTTTACAACCAACCCTGGATACGTCCCCCGGACAAAAGACTACTCTGACCTCCAACACATGAGCCACACCCACTATGGAAGAAGCTAAACCTGTCCGCTCTCCGCAACTCCATCCGACTATTTAACGGTTCTCCAGTGGTCACAGACATCATCATCATGGCAAAAACAATGCAAAATTTATCTCACAAAAAGGCTCGTGTTTTGTCGTGAAGAGGCAGTCGATTACTGTTCATCGCCGATCACTTATGCACTAGAATTTCTAATGGGATTGTACACTAAAGGTCTTGGTTACTCTACTCTGAAAACTGCGCTTTCAGCATTGTCTTCCATCCTTCGTATCTCGGACTATTCTGATTGAGAAACGAAAGCCACAGCCAAAGTATGATGACGTATGGGATGTTTCCAAAGTTCTTAAATATCTTTAGATAGTACTTTATATCCTGTAAAGGAATTGTCATTGAAAGATTTGACACTGAAAGTAGTTGTGTTGCTGTTACTATTCACTGGCTCTTTCAGCTATGTAGTTTAATACAGAAACAGTGCGCCAGTTTCAAATACTTGACCATACTAAAACGAGAAAGCCAGGGCACTCAACGACAATTATCACAATCTCTTAATAGCCTGACTACTCTAAAATTAAAGAGTATCTGGACTGCACTCAAGGCCTTCGAAATGGTGAAAAGTGCTTATTCATCAGTTTTGAAAGGGGGTATTCACAGCTCACTCTTAGAAATTATCGCTCAAAATTGGGCGAAACATGCACAAATGTCCATAGTTTGCAGTCCCCGTATTGAAAGAGTTCGCTCGACCTCGGGAATTACGAATTTCGAGTGCAAACATGGTCGACTTTATATCGCAGTTTGCGTTAGCCTGATATCGACAATGTATTTCTTCGACAAAATTCTATGTACTCCAAGCTTTCTTTTGATATATAATATGCCTTGGTTGCCCATAGTCTTTCATACTTTGGCCACAATGTATTTCTACGACAAAATTCTATGTACTCCAAGCTTTCTTTTGATATATAATATGCCTTGGTTGCCCATAGTCTTTCATACTTTTATCGCTGCCGAGGAAGGCATCATTTCGGTGAAAGAAATGGAAGGAACAGACTGTGCTGCGCGAGCGCCATAAATTGTTTTTCAGGGAAAATTGAAACCATAGTTCCCTAGAACGGGTATTTGTCTTGTGATTTTGCGATTAAAACCTAAAAAAACAGTGTTTTTCTGTTCGAAATGATTATTTCCTGTTGAATGGCTTGCTTTAACTTTGAGAAATTGTTATGGATGATCGGTGGCAGCAAGAAACGAAAGACGCCTCCGAGAGACTTATGCTGAGACTATCAGACAATTAGCAAGTCAGAGGGCTGCCAGTCGAGGCGACCATTTGTCGAACGATACGGATATTTCTCCTGTGAAAATCGAGTGCTCTCTGACACTTACGGCCAAGCTAGGTTTCCGTAGGACTTCGATTTAGTAATAGCATGCCTTCTTATAAGACTAAGAAAGCATTTGAACCATCTTCAGTCGTCTAAATATCTGAGCAGACATTAGACAGATGACCTTAGGCAGATCAAAAATGGAATAAAAGCGTTACTATGCCACGAAAAGCTGGGATAAAACAGGATTTTACACAGAAAGCTATAATTATCCGTACATAACATGAATACAAGGACGGCTTCTAAGCTACCTATCGCTCGCCGTTTCCCTTTTTCACACAGTCTATCAGTTTTTCCATAGCCTTTCACCCAACTATTCATTTTCACAGGTTAAACTGGTAGATCGCTACAACTCTTGAACTCATAAGTTCTTCTTGTCCTTTTAAGGTAGTAAAAGTGATCAGAACATGCAACTAGCTATAAAATCATTAATCGCCAAAGTACTCTTAAAGCGTTTAAAATGCTTTAACAACACTGTAACTTCATCACTCGTCCAACAATTTCCTCACAGCTAGGACCCCGGATTTGTAAGTAGTGCGCAACTAGCGCACTAGCTAGTTAGCTAGCTTCTTCATGATTTCATTATTTCATTACAGTATCTTAAAGGTCGGCCTTTCGTTATAATTTCAAATTTTGCAAATCTAATTATTCATTGTTCATTACTTCACAGTTGTAATTTTCTTTCACACAGCTATATTTTAGTATGAGCTTTTGGTTTCGTGTAATAGTGGTGCTTTTAGTTAAAATAGGTTAAAATTGTATACATCATGATCACATATCACCTCTAAATTTGTACATCTGCTCGGTTCTCGCTAGACAAGAGAAATGTTATTTTAGCATGGTATCACTGTGAATCCAATGGAAATCTATGCAGCTTGGCCTTGGACGTGTTAGCGAGGGTTAATGTTCATCTTAACTATTTGTAGTTGATTCGATTCTCCACTGAGAAAAAATTAGAAGACATGAACCTTTTAGCTACAATATACCACATTCATTCGTGAATTTGACGACTTTCATTTCCTTTATTGTTTGAAACAATTATATGAGCTTCTGTTCAGATCAGTTCTTTCGTTTTCGTCTCGGTTTATATTTAGAACTCATCCTTTCCATTTCTTCTCAGCAGGTCACAGTTTTCATCCATGTTATGCATCCAGACAACCGTTTCATTTCATGGCGTTTCTGAAATAATGGTTATTGATGAATGAGACTAGCACCTGCTAGAAACGCTCGATTTGGCTTATAGACTAAATAAGCGACCTGAATCAATACTCCTTGGCCATTTCTGTTACACCTGTATATTTTTCGTGAGAGGATAGTTGCCTTAAAAAAGTTTTTTTTATATTCGTTTGGATCAAAAAGTATATTAAAAAAATGATTCTGCGTTTGTGGACTGAATTTTCGTTTCAATAGGTGAAACTGGTAGACCATTGAACTCCCACTTATGTTTTGGTTGTCTTTTAAGCTATATTAAAAAATGAATAGAGGGGGTAAGTTTCTAAAGAAACTGTGGTACTGCGTCGGTGGGAAGTATAACAATATAATTTGGTTTTATCAACTGGGTTGATAATGTGAATTGGCCACAGTAAAGAGATTCAAGAGCTGACGTTTCGAACGTTAGCCCTTCGTCGGAGCGAAAAATGTAGTGCCAAAGCGCTCTGCTTAAGAAACGCTAAACGTGGTCTAAACAAACAGCAGCCGGCGCGGGTTCTGTTTTGGCTAGAAATTTTTACTTTACCTTTTGCACTACTTTTCTATATATTTTTCTTTTTTGGGGTATTGTTTTTATTAAGATTTAATTTGTTTGATGAAGTTTGGTACCCTGGTAGATATTTTGTCAGAAATCTGTGCTTAAATAGCAGTGTTATGTACAAAGTCACTTTTTTGTTCGGCGGAGCGAGGTGGCGCATGCAGTGATGAGATCGCTCGCCTCCGACCCGGTGTCATACCTGGTTTGAGTTTGCTGTTTGTCCTCTCCTCGCTCCGAGGGTTTTTCCGGCCGGGTTCTCTGGTTTTCCTCCCTCCTCAAAAGCTAACATTTCTAAATTCCAATTCTACCTGATGAAACTGAAGCGTCAGCCAATTCACATTATCAACCTAGTTGATAAAACAAAATTATATTGTTTCAGTTATAGTCGATCTCTTGCTTTCATCCGCTTTGGCTTTGAACATGAAGTTTTTCCTTAGATTTAACTAGCTATCGAAAAAAAATATTATAATGTTCCAATATTTTTGAACCATAGCCGCATGGTTTTGAATAGTATAATATTATGCTCTTATTGAAATTTTGTCTTTCATCAGTCTCAAATGTTAAGTCTCCATTCATAATAATGAAATAATAATAATCTATCGCGGTAGGATTTTAGCAGACACAAGAGCCTCCGTTCAACTGAGGAGCCAGGGTAAATAAATGATGCCGTAAAAATTTGGTGAAATCGACCGGTAGATTCATGAGATATAAAGGCGAGTACGGCGTGGTTCGGCGTTGTTCCTTGAAATTTTGTAAGCTTCAAAAACCTGTTCGTGGGCCTAAAGCAGTTATAACGCAACATTAACACATTAAATCATATTTTACATGTTCAGCTGTAATTTGTGAGTAAAACTTTTAATTTTGTCAAAAAAGACCAACGTAAGACTGAAAAAACGTGAAAATCACAAAAAATCTGCCGTATTGGATGACGTCATAGGCCCCCCAGCGGCGAAATTTGCATATGTAACCCATAATATTAACCTAGCCGTGCAGACGACATAACAGGCTATCTATTGACGGTATAACCTTTTCAGAGTATATAACGCTTGGATGCAGGAGACCACGCAACGAAGAATAAAATTAGTTGGCTTGTTATTGCCGGATCTCTTGATAAAGAACCAGACGTACCAGACATCACTCTAAGTGTTATAAAGCCAAATTCATTGCAAGGCTGGTACTACGGCAAAACGGCAAAATTTATTGGCCAATATTTCAACTACGTCCGAGGGTTAAGAAGAGGCAATAGTCTCTACTTATTTTTGAGGGTCATTTGCATGTAAAAATAAATAGTTTTGTCCACGCAATATCTCTACTATTTATCTTTTAGCCTGTACATCCGCCGGGTGATGTTCACCCTAAACAAGAGAAAGGTATTTTACCATAGAACTGAGGTTTCTTTAGTAGAACTCTAAGCAACTTGGGATTCATATTATCAACAGTTAAATGGTATAAATCTTTACTTATTTTTAGATTATCCACTTCTTTAGTTAAAAGGCATTGGAGGACATTGACTGAAATTTTAGTTAGTTGAAAAATGCCACTCTCGTGATACTGTTTTTGTTGACGTATATTCTTGAGAATTACTTGAAACAAGAAACATCTATTCTTTACTATAATCAGTTCTTTTTGTTCTCTTCTCGATTCATCTAGAATTCATCCTTTCCATTCCTTCAGAGCAGGTCACAGTTTTCATACAGGTTGTGTATTCCAGCCAAGCGTTTCATTCCACGGCGTTCGTGGACTAATGGCTTATTAATGAATCAAATCAGCACCTGCGAAAAACTCGTTTTTGCTTACAGATAAAAAAAATACTCAGTTCTCCTTAACTGATACTGATTTACCTGTAAATTGTTCATTAGAGGACAGTGGCCGTGATATGAAAAGTAACCAGAGGAACAAAAGAGCATAAGCTTCTTTAAATTCTCTGCGTTCAGGACTAAACTTTTGTTTTAACAGGTAAAACTTGTGGACCTTGAACGCCCACTTATTAATACGTTCTCTTTTAAGCTATTAAAAATTTATTGCCAAAGCGCTTAACTTCTCATAAAATAGAGTAATTGAATCAGTTTTAAGACAATCTCCTCTATGCAAGCATCTGGGAATTGTGAGTATTAGTAGTGTCAATCAGTTCGCTTTTTCAGCTCTTTAATTCAAGTATTCTCGTTTTTTCTAAACTTTAAATTTAGCCCTGCTGTTACATTTTTAACGAAATTGATCATTTCAAAACATCGTGGCGTTACATTTTTATACTTGAGTTTTGTACCTCATGTTTCACTATTAAAATTTTAGGAAAACAAAGTAAATGTTTTCAATAAAATTGGCTTTCTTTAGGTTCACTTTCAAAAGAATCACTTCAAAACCGCATGAAAAGCCTTAACCTATATATAGTTGTCCAATTTTGTCAGTTAAAATTGCTATGCCAGTATACTGGAGTGACACTTGCTCAGTGATACCGTAGGGAACTTTAGATATCAACTTGATAACGTTTAGGTTGACTTTTTCAAGTTCTGCCCTTAATTACTGGGGCTTGGAAATTTGAAAAAAAATTACACTTTCCCTCTTCCTTCAAACATTTCTTTCGTGTCTTTCTCTTGATGTAATGAGCGCATTTCACGCATGAGCGAAAGTACTTGGATATAATTGTTATGCTACGACACTGACCCCATGTACGTTTGTGTATCTTTTTCCGGGACCGTAGTTTTAGCCCCAAAACTGACGTAGGTACTAGTAGACCAAATTTCTGATTTTTGTTTTCTTATTAGAATTCTATAAAAGTGAGAAATGATCATCTCAGTGAATTTGCAGCAGGAATGGAGAACCCTGAAAAAATCAGGGCTTCAACGGGATTGAAGGCCTGATGTTTTCAGGCTAGCTTCTTCATTCCAATTGCTTAAATTGGAAATTCACTGCGATGATCATTTCTCACTTTTATCTACATCCGCAGTTCATATATATGAATAAATGTCACATGCTTTACGTCATTAGAAATCTATAGCCTCAAAAACGGTTTATATGGTAATTCATATACCTCGTCAATCTTTCCGAGCATATTTCAGTGTTCTTGCTGTTTATTTATTTTTTGTCAAAGGTTGCAGTCTGCCAGCTGAAAGCTCACATCCATAAGCTTTTTAACCAGAGAAGGATTATGTTATGTTTAGATAGCGTTAAGTTTTCGAAATAATCCATATATGTGACCTACGGATGTAAATGAAAGTGAGAGAGGATCATCGCAGTGAATTTCCAATTCAAGCAATTGGAATTAAGAAGCCTGGAAAAATGAGGGCTCCAACGGGATTCGAACCCGTGACTTCCGCGATCCCGGTGCGATGCTCTACCAGCTTAGCATCGCTCCCAATGTGTGGCTTCACAGCTCAGTTGGTATTATTATTTTATCTTTAGCTGATTTCAACCCTTGTTAAATATTTCTAGTGACATTTTTATGTTCAGTTTTCTGTACCTTTGTCGAATTAAGTCAAGACTAACGAGAAACATTCGCTTTCACGTTCCCTCGACCAGGGAGTTCACACTGAACATTTATGATGTTTACCGCTCCGCTGTTTTGTCTGCTTCTTGGAGCAACACTGTGTCTGGCAGTACACCATGATTCTACTGACGCCAAGCAACGGGAATTGGGGCAGGCCATCCTGAAAATAATGGGCTTGAAAACTGCCCCGAAACCGAAGAAAGGGTCAAAAGAAAAAGTACCACAGGAACTTATCGACATTTTTAATAAACAGGCCGACGAATTGGAGAGGAAAGCAGAGAAAAATAGAGGTTTGTAAATGGTGTCATACTGCATTGGCAAAAAAATTTCAAAAGCATTAATTTTTTCCTGTGAGACTTGTGCGCAGGAGATGATCGTTGTATTACATCGCGCACTACAACTTTGAGACTTAGCGCGCGAAATAGACAATATTAGTATTCCCCGACGGCGCTGGGGCGAGAGCCTTGTGAACATGAATGCGAGGCTAATGCGGGGAACTTGGCTCGAAAACAACAAAGAAACACGAGGAAACATACAGCTGGGGTGCCGGAAAACCAAAACAGCATTGAAAGTTACAAGGCTCTGGAGCTTGTAAGTGATCTGCAGGTTAGAGTGAACATGCCAGAAGATTTGGTAGGAGTGAACGAGAAAATTCACAGATTAATTGAACTGACAGGAGAGTGCGAGTCAGTCGGGAGTCAGGCATATTTCAACACAAGGTATTATCCGCAATCTGCAGCGAAATAATTTTTAACTATTTTGTCAAAAAAATGCTGAACTGATTCTGTACAGTCATCTGATTTCGCTTTCCAGCAAAAGGGGGAAGATACTAGAGAAACTACAAGTAAATATATTTCTCATTTGCCGGTACATTTCTTTGATCGCTAAACTGACCAAAACTTCCACATTCGTTTCGTAGACCTTCCAACCCCCTTGCAAATTTGGAGGTTTTGAAAAAAGCCCAGAAAAACCTGGAGATTTCTAAACTATGCGTCAAATAATAATAAAAAAACATCATTTGATGGCTGAGGTTCCGAAGACGAGTCAGAGTCATGTTCGAAGGTTAAGCCTTCCCAGAGACCTTAGCGCACGGAAGTTTCACTGAAATGAGGCTGACACTGTACCCAGGTTTCTCTCACGAATAAGTTTGATTAATTCAGCTGTTATGAACACAGATTTTTCGATATTCCTTCGCACTTTACGGATTTTTTTGGCATTTTGGCATTTTGGCATTTTGAGATGGCATCCCAAACCGCGAGTCTCACGGTTGGAAGGTCTGGTTTCGAGCCAAATACGTCAAACCTTCGGTCCAAAAGACCAGCTTTTCATTTTACGTTAGCGGTAGTGGTGTCCAAGTTTGACGATCATTTTTCTCCCTGCAAAAATTGTCAGACTCTATAAATTAAAACAACTTGTGTGCGTGACGAGTAGGAGTACGAGTAGCCGTGCGATCCTTCTCTGTTACTGCTGCCACATTTTTTGGCATTTTTGCTTCATACTGGTATTCCTCTAGCCTTCAGATCACTTATATGCATTGAAGCATTTAATGGTACATTTGATTTTTCGGCACTCGAGCTGTAACTTTCCTCATGTTTTCATTGTATGTTCAAGCGAAGTTCCTCGCATTAGCCTCGCATTCATGTTCAGAAGGTTCTCGCCCCAGGGCCGTCGGGGAATACGATATTGTGTATTGCATACAACTACCATGATTCAATGCGCGCGCGTCTCGTACAGGGAAAGGGGATATAACTGGATTTATCAAAACCAAGTCAAAGAATTTATTACCCCGTTTTCACATTATATTCTAAAGGCTGTTATGCCTATCCATTTTGCCTTATGATCGGGCTTTTGACGCAGTCGACGCTCCCTAATGCGAACAAAAGTGAGATTTTGGACGGCGTATGTCAAGTAACAATTTGGACACCCCTAGAAATTTCTTCAGGGCCGAAAGGCCTCATATCCATCTTATGCCATGCCGTTTCATTTTTATTTGTTATGTGTGTGGATCGACGGACAGTTATCGGGTAACCTTGTAACCCCGGGGGAACTCCCCTATAAAAATGACGGGGGCACTCGTCGTACCTTTTAGGGGGTAAAATTGATCGAGTGGTACCGCTTAGGTTACTTTATAGAGTTGTCGCAGTACCCTTTAGGTTGTTGAGCCAAAAAATGACTGTACCTGTGTGTGACTCCGCTGATTTTTATTTGAGGTTTTTGTTTTATGTGGTACTTTTCAGCGTTGAAACTTTGAAGGGGCCACGCCCACTAATCGAGAGTCTGGTACCTTTTAGAGGATCTTTTCAAAATAACAAAATTTCAAAATTTCTGCCGAGCACCCCATTATTTTTATAGGGGAGTCCATCGGGTTTTGTAGCTAAGATTCATTAATGTCTGCAGAAACGTTATACGACTTTTGGAGCGAGCACGAAGCTGCAGAGCGACAGCCTGTTGTTTGCCCGTTTCTCTTCGACTTCGTTAAGAAATCAGTGCCACTTCATACCGAGTTGTGTGGCTCACCAAAATATGGCCACGATTAATAGTAGCTCGGCAAACGGTCATAATTTTTGTTCAGAAAACTAACTTACCGAGTAGTTTGCCTCTGCAAATGGTCATGAGATTTGTGGTCAGAAAACCAAGTTATCGAATATAAGTCGTATGGTTCGGGAAATCGCTATGATTTGTGGTTGTAAACAAAGCATTTGTGGCTTTAAACAGAACTTCTGTGAATCTGTCCATCTACAGCTGCATCTACGATGCTATAAACGGAAAGTTTTTAAATTTATAGTTGATCGCCAATTCACGCTTTGTCGTGCTCTTCTGATAAAGCCATAAAGCCTCAATTTAAACACTTATTGCCCATCAGGCAATATCACATTTATGTTTTTAGCATGCATATTAACGCTGTTTGACCTCTCTGTCCAACAGGTGATCTTTCTGCGAGGACAACGACTACCAGCTGTCAAAGGCATCCTTTAATTATCAACTTCACTCAGATTTTTAGTGAAAATAGTTTCATCATTGCTCCGCAAACATATAACGCATATCACTGCAATGGCGCATGTCATTTTCCTCTCTTGTCCCACCAGAATTACACGTACCACTCACACTTACAGAGCCGTGTGAGTTTTTATAATTCTTCAATACCAGCTCCCTGTTGTGTGCCTTCAACACTGTGGCCCATTTCTGTACTTTACTTTGATGATAACGACAATGTTCAGCTGAGGACCTACCAAAACATGGTTGTGGAAGGATGTGGATGCCGCTGAACAGAGCATCTTGTAGACGAGATTCATATTATTTCTTTTGTTTAAGATTTTGATTTAGTGTGAATTTCAGGAACGTCTATAATAAACTGAATAGACGCTATTGTCGCCCTTAAACTGAACATCAGCTTACTGATAGCTGGCCTTTATCACTCTGACATGTAGTTTCTTCGCGCTACCTGTATCACCCCTTGCTATTTTAATGCCGCTTCCCGTTGGCTGCCTTTTTCCCGGATACGTTTGTTTACTTTTCTAGTCCAGTCTCTGAAATTCCCCTTCCGCGCGCCATATATAGAGGCTGAACCCAGGCGTGAGAAGAGAGAGAATACATTTCGTAGTGTGTTTGGGTACCAAGGGAAGGCAATACTTCCTTAACACCAAATAAACCTGGGTTACTATCCTGAAAGAGGAAATTTGAGAGCGTTCCCACGGGGTCAAAAAAAACTTGACTCCGATAGGAAGAGAGGGCCCAGGATTGGCTGCATGCGGATGCCTTTAATTTTCATACCTGTGTTTAATGCCTATGACGTAAAAATTAACTTAACCTTACTTGAAAGCCCTTTCAAAATGAAGAAGGATGGTATTTTCCATTTTTATGATATCTTCT
Organism: Blastomussa wellsi; assembly: GCA_947652115.1. NCBI lineage: Eukaryota > Metazoa > Cnidaria > Anthozoa > Scleractinia > Plerogyridae > Blastomussa > Blastomussa wellsi. Next base: position 5,018,689 of record OX393561.1, read on the forward strand.
TTCGTTATTCACGTTTTGTATTATGCAAATTAGGTAACTGATGACGTCATAAGTGGTTCGTTACAGTTTGGAGTCAAAACACAAAATGTAGAATATCTTTATAAATAATAAGGCAATGCAGTTGAAACTCGGCATCATTATTGTACCCTTGGAACTACACCAAATGGTGTCTATGGCAATACTCTGTGTTCCAGTCTCTTTCCTCTTTGCATGTATTGTTCCCATTTGTGGCTGTAAAAGAAGTACATGGGCCTATTCCAAACATACACAATATCCACATTGCACTACTTTAGTGCCACCCTCGATAAATAAAGCCATTACTTACTTATCTACTGAGTCTCCTTATCACCATTCAGAAATTTAAGAAGTGGACGATGCTTGGCACAGATCAAAAACAGTAATTTTCACTGACCGCATAAAAGAAATCTGGAATCAAAAGCACTTCCATAGCAACATCAAAACAGACACCATGTGTTGTATTTCTTAGCGAACAATACTCGTGTCAGGTTTCAACCGCATTGCTTTATTATTTCCAGAGATATTCTTCATTTGTGTTTGTCCCCAAGCGGGCAATAACTTATGACGTCATCATTTATCTAATTTGCATAATACAAAAACGTGAATATCTCAGGAACAAAATAAGATAGAAAACACCATTCTTCTCATTATGAAAGGGCTTTCAAATAAGCTTAAGGTCATTCCCCTGAAATAGAACTGACAATAGATTTTCGTTCAAACTTTGCCCATTTGTTGTTCATCGTAAGGGAATTTAAATTTTGTAATGAAAAAGAGGGGTTCCCATATTCGTTTAGGAGCAGGAGCACCTTGAAAATACCCCATAATTCGTTAAAATATCAGCTTCAGAAATGTTTTCATTTGACTAGCTCATGCCACGTGTAATGGGAGAAGAAAAAAATAAGGAGAAAGCAAACCAAGGGAAAAAACTATAGATATACTGTATCGCCTTCAAGGAACAATTTAATATATGTTTCATTATGAAAGCGGGCATTTCCAGTCGACCTTGATTCAACTTCTTACTAGTATGCAGTGATCTCGAGGCCACAATATCTGTTCAGTAAGTTCACGTTTCCGTCGATTATTTATTTTTCTGCAATGGGAATTTGTTTATATTCCTGTTATAGGAAGAAAGTGATTGCTAGTCTCAGAAAAAGGGTAAAAAAATATAGGTCACCATACTCGTTTACAAGAAAACGACGATTTATCTCCTTCACGAGCAAAGCCGTAAATAAAACGCCGCAGTTTTCTTTAGGTGCGCGCGCTGATGACGCATTAAATTGTGCGCAGTAAGGATGCGCAATGCAATACAGGGGAATGACCTTAAGATATTTTAGTACGTGGCCTGTGTTAAACACACTCTTATTCTTCGGCCGTTTTAACTTTAGTAAAACTATGTATTTTCGGCTTTGGCGCAATGGAAATGAAACTTTGGGAAAACTTTTATATTTGATTGAACTGATCAAAAATATTTTTAATGTCATTGGCGTTTTCATGGACCCACCTTTATGAAAAAATCGCTCCCAGGATGGTGCCGTACCGCGGGAAGGAGACTGTCTATTTCTGGCGGACAAGTCGCGACTGAGAAGCGAGGGACTTCGCGGTCGCTTTCAAAAACGTTCAGGTCTTCAAAAACATATTATTTTGCGATTTTTACAGAAATCACTATTTTATCTGATTTTCTACACAAAATGACGTACTTGTGGTCGACGAGGAGGCCTGGGGTGGGGAATTCCCTTTTACTGTGTGCCCGGGGGTGGGGAATAGGCCGCTAAATGAGAAAAAAATGATAAATGCCCTGTGGTTTGCCCGGGGAGGTTGGTAGCATGTAGAATTGAACCACGCATTACCGGTAATGTGCACAGGATTCGCAGCAACATGTGTATATTAGGGAAAATATGAGGCATATCAGAATCGAAGAGCTTCCAATCCGCTAATGGGGAGGATGTCATGTTCTTCTTTCGCCTGCCTATTGCGACGACATCGCCCAAACTCTAGATCAATGAGTCATTAATAACTTTTGACAAAGTCACTCTCATAGAGCTGAACTGCTTCAGCTCAGGTGCTATCATCTGGCACAGCACGAAATTAGAGATTTGCGTAAAATTAAAGTTCACTTAAATCGTCTTAAAGTTGGTTATCCAACTTTACGCTATGAATTAAATCTTGGTAAAGTTGCTTAAACGTTCTTTACGGTGCAGTACAGTTATCTTTTCATGCTGTGAGGGTTTTCATCCAGAACCCCTGGAACCAAGCAGTTAAGATTGGGTTTATTCATCTGATCCTTGCTAAATGATTATTCATCTCGGCCAGTTGATGGTCGATGAGTAGGGTACGAAAAAATCGTCAAAATCGTGTTTTATTCTTCCTAGTTTTTGATGCGCGCTCGAGTATTTATAAACGGCGAAGAAATCACACCGGCATTATAACCAGGCGCATTGTGCCCATTTACTTAAAATCCAAAACGTATTTCTTGCGATTTTTAAAACGCTTTGTAAGCTAGGTAACTACTCACTTTTCCGGTCTTGGCCATGGTGTTGCGAAAGTGAAGCTAAAGTTTCCCCTCGGTAACCGGGCTGGAGAGTTCATAAGAGAAAATTTTCATCCCGGTTCCCGAGATCTCGGTAAGCGGGCTGACCCAATTACTCATATGAACACATCGAAACTTTTAAAAAGGAAATAGGAGTGAGGCGAGATCTCATTAACCGAGCTCATATGAAGAGACCCTTAATTCGCCGAGCGCCACTTGCCTTGCACCAAACTCGCTCAATTGGTACGAAAATCTGAAACCAGTTTCAATTACCAATTCAAACGATCTACGTTCGGAGGTGGATTGTTTAGATTGCAATCTGAGATTCGTTCCGCCATAAATGGAACGGGAAATCTTATTTTCGATCGCAAAATCAGGTTTTAGCTTGGTAAAAAGGAACGCTACCTAGGAGACAGAGATCCCAGAGATCCCAGCGCATATGCTTGATCATTGCACGCTTTGCGCTAGAAAGCGATAGACTTAAGCTAACGGAATGCCACAACTTTGGTCAAAAATTCTTATTTGGAACCAGCTCCCTGCACAAGTCAGGACGCAAGATTCCAAAATGCAAAAGCCACAAAATGCCCTCGTGGCATCTTTGGTGGCAATGATTAGAGCGACTGAGCTGGTTTTGACGGAAAGTAAAGAGCTGAACATGGCTCGTAAGCGACACGTATCACATGGTGTGCCAACTATGATCATAAAATCTGATGCTTCAAAAAGGGGTGGCGTGCAGTATTTGAGGGCCAAGAAATTGGAGGAAGGTGGATTGCCTCTGAGGCCTCTAGGCATATAAATATCCTTGCATTAGAGGCAGCATTTTTTACCCTAAAGTCATTTGGAGACAAGATTGCAGTAGCCCACATTTAAATGCACCTTGGTGACATTACTGTAGTTGGTTCAAAATCTCCAGTGCTTAATTACCTAGCACTTAAAATGTGGGATAGGTCTATAAAGCGGGATAATTGGATTTCCGCTGTTCATTTAGCTGGGAAGTTAAATGTTAGGGCTGATGCCCAATCCCGCAATTTCGCTGAAAGCATGAGTGGACCTTGAAGCAGTGTGTTTGAGGACATCTAATCCCAGTACCCTGAACTTAATATTGATTTGTTTGCAACAAGGCTTAATCATAAATTGCCTACGTACTGCTCCTGGAAACCAGAACCAGGTTTCTCATATATTGACGCTGTTAACTGGGGTACTTATAACTTTCATGCATTCCCTCCATTTAGTCTCATTACACGATGCCTGGAGGAGATCTCGCAGGATCAAGCCAAGGGAATCGAATACTGGTAGTACCCTTATGCCCAACGCAGTTATGGTTTCCGATTGTTCTTCAAATGCTTTACAACCAACCCTGGATACTTCCCCCGGACAAAAGACTACTCTAACCTCCAACACATGAGCCTCACCCACTATGGAAGAAGCTAAACCTGTCCGCTCTCCGCAACTCCATCCGACTATTTAACGGTTCTCCAGTGGTCACAGACATCATCATCATGGCAAAAACAATGCAAAATTTATCTCACAAAAAGGCTCGTGTTTTGTCGTGAAGAGGCAGTCGATTACTGTTCATCGCCGATCACTTATGCACTAGAATTTCTAATGGGATTGTACACTAAAGGTCTTGGTTACTCTACTCTGAAAACTGCGCGTTCAGCATTGTCTTCCATCCTTCGTATCTCGGACTATTCTGATTGAGAAACGAAAGCCACAGCCAAAGTATGATGACGTATGGGATGTTTCCAAAGTTCTTAAATATCTTTAGATAGTACTTTATATCCTGTAAAGGAATTGTCATTGAAAGATTTGACACTGAAAGTAGTTGTGTTGCTGTTACTATTCACTGGCTCTTTCAGCTATGTAGTTTAATACAGAAACAGTGCGCCAGTTTCAAATACTTGACCATACTAAAACGAGAAAGCCAGGGCACTCAACGACAATTATCACAATCTCTTAATAGCCTGACTACTCTAAAATTAAAGAGTATCTGGACTGCACTCAAGGCCTTCGAAATGGTGAAAAGTGCTTATTCATCAGTTTTGAAAGGGGGTATTCACAGCTCACTCTTAGAAATTATCGCTCAAAATTGGGCGAAACATGCACAAATGTCCATAGTTTTCAGTCCCCGTATTGAAAGAGTTCGCTCGACCTCGGGAATTACGAATTTCGAGTGCAAACTTGGTCGACTTTATATCGCAGTTTGCGTTAGCCTGATATCGACAATGTATTTCTTCGACAAAATTCTATGTACTCCAAGCTTTCTTTTGATATATAATATGCCTTGGTTGCCCATAGTCTTTCATACTTTGGCCACAATGTATTTCTACGACAAAATTCTATGTACTCCAAGCTTTCTTTTGATATATAATATGCCTTGGTTGCCCATAGTCTTTCATACTTTTATCGCTGCCGAGGAAGGCATCATTTCGGTGAAAGAAATGGAAGGAACAGACTGTGCTGCGCGAGCGCCATAAATTGTTTTTCAGGGAAAATTGAAACCATAGTTCCCTAGAACGGGTATTTGTCTTGTGATTTTGCGATTCAAACCTAAAAAAATTTCTGTTCGAAATGATTATTTTTTGAAAAACTGTAAACTTTTCCTGTAGAATGGCTTGCTTTAACTTTGAGAAATTGTTTTTGATGATCGGTGGCAGCAAGAAACGAAAGACGCCTCCGGTAGACTTATGCTGAGACTATCAGACAATTAGCAAGTCAGAGGGCTGCCAGTCGAGACGACCATTTGTCGAACGATACGGATATTTCTCCTGTGAAAGTCGAGTGCGCTCTGACACTTACGGCCAAGCTAGGTTTCCGTAGGACTTCGATTTAGTAGTAGCCTGCCTTCTTATAAGACTAAGAAAGCATTTGAACCATCTTGAGTCGTCTAAATATCTGAGCAGACATTAGACAGATGACCTTAGGCAGATCAAAAATGGAATAAAAGCGTTACTATGCCACGAAAAGCTGGGATAAAACAGGATTTTACATTTTTATAAGTCCCATATTCAGATAAAGCATTTGAAGAGCTACGCGAGTTTTCTGAAGCGATTGAGAAAGGAAAGTTTGCGGAAGTATTAGAAACGAGTCCACGAGTTCGTTTTTTGTCATAAAGCTATAATTATCCGTACGAAACATGAATACAAAGACGGCTTCTAAGCCACCTATCGCTCGCCGTTTCCCTTTTTCACACAGTCTATCAGTTTTTCCATAGCCTTTCGCCCAACTATTCATTTTCACAGGTTAAACTGGTAGATCGCTACAGCTCTTGAACTCGTAAGTTCTTCTTGTCCTTTTAAGGAAGTAAAAGTGATCAGAACATGCAACTAGACATAAAATCATTAATTGCCAAAGCACTCTTAAAGCGTTTAAAATGCTTTAACAACATTGTAACTTCATCACTCGTCCAACAATTTCCTCACAGCTAGGACCCGGGGTTTGTAAGTAGTGCACAACTGGCCGTTCAAATCTTTAGCTCTTCTTCATGATTTCATTATTTCATTACAGTATTTTAAAGGTCGGCCTTTCGTTATAATTTCAAATTTTGCAAATCTAATTATTCATTATTCATTACTGGATTGAACTTTTACTTTAATTTTTTACTTCACAGTTGTAATTTTCTTTCACACACTATATCTTAGTATGAGCTTTCAGTTTCGTGTAACATAACATAATAAAATAAATAGGTTAATTTTATCACACTTCCCAGAGTTTATTATTATTATGGAGCTGCTTGGAGTCTTAAGTGCTATTAGCCTTTGTATTGTTTGCCTAAAAACGTTCATTTTGCGTGCACTGTGGCCTCGTACAGTGTTTTCGTATTCGCATAGATCAAAATGAAAGCGAAGGAACAAAAACAGTGAAAACACATTCCATTGTAAATGTTGCGTCTGGATTTTTGTTTGAACGGGTATTAAACCCCCACTGATTTTTCTTCTTCTTTTAAGACAGTGAATACGATTGAAATTACATTTAGCTATAAAAAATTAATTGCTAAAGTGCTTGAATTGTAACTACATTGTGAAAATTCATCGGTTTTCTAATAATTTCTTTCGACTGGATGTTCAATTAAATGTTTATTGCTGCGGCGGGTTATAAGTGTCATTAAATGTTTACACCTTGTATTTATACGTACTTTCAATAGTAGTGCTTTTAGTTAAAATAGGTTAAAATTGTATACATCATGATCACATATCATGATATCGCTAGACAAGAGAAATGTTATTTTAGCATGGAATCACTGTGAATCCAGTGGAAATCTATGCAGCTTTGGACGTGTTAGCGAGGGTTAATGTTCATCTTAAATATTTGTAGTTGATTCTATTCTCCACTGAGAAAAAATTAGAAGACATGAACCTTTTAGTTACAATATAACACATTCATTCGTGAATTTGACGACTTTCATTTCCTTTATTGTTTGAAACAATTATATGAGCTTCTGTTCAGATCAGTTCTTTCGTTTTCGTCTCGGTTTATTTAGAACTCATCCTTTCCATTACTTCTCAGCGAGTCAAAGTTTTCATCCATGTTATGCATCCAGACAACCGTTTCATTTCATGGCGTTTCTGAAATAATGGTTATTGATGAATGAGATTAGCACCTGCTAGAAACGCTCGATTTGGCTTATAGACTAAATAAGCGACCTGAATCAATACTCCTTGGCCATTTCTGTTGCACCTGTATATTTTTCGTGAGAGGATAGTTGCCTTAAAAAAGTTTTTTTCTATTCGTTTGGATCAAAAAGTATATTAAAAAAAAATGATTCTGCGTTTGTGGACTGAATTTTCGTTTCAATAGGTGAAACTGGTAGACCATTGAACATCTTGAACTCCCACTTATTTTTTGGTTGTCTTTTAAGCTATATAAAAAATGAATAGAGGGGGTAAGTTTCTAAAGAAACTGTGGTACTGCGTCGGTGGGAAGTATAACAATATAATTTGGTTTTATCAACTGGGTTGATAATGTGAATTGGCCACCGTAAAGAGATTCAAGAGCTGACGTTTCGAGCGTTAGCCCTTCGTCGGAGCGAAAAATGTAGTGCCAAAGCGCTCTGCTTAAGAAACGCTAAACCTGGTCTAAACAAACAGCAGCCGGCGCGGGTTCTGTTTTGGCTGGAAATTTTTACTTTACCTTTTGCACTACTTTTCTATATATTTTTTCCTTTTTGTGGTATTGTTTTTATTAAGATTTAATTTGTTTGATGAAGTTTGGTACCCTGGTAGATATTTTGTCAGAAATCTGTGCTTAAATAGCAGTGAATCACAAAGTTACTGTTTTGTTGGGCGGAGCGAGGTGGCGCATGCAGTGATGAGATCGCTCGCCTCAGACCCGGTGTCATACCTGGTTTGAGTTTGTTGTTTGTCCTCTCCTCGCTCCGAGGGTTTTTCCGGCCGGGTTCTCTGGTTTTCCTCCCTCCTCAAAAGCTAACATTTCTAAATTCCAATTCTACCTGATGAAACTGAAGCGTCAGCCAATTCACATTATCAACCTAGTTGATAAAACAAAATTATATTGTTTCAGTTATAGTCGATCTCTTGCTTTCATCCGCTTTGGCTTTGAACATGAAGTTTTTTCTTAGATTTAACTAGCTATCGAAAAAGATTATTATAATGTTCCAATATTTTTGAACCATCGCCGCATGGTTTTGAATAGTATAATATTATGCTCTTATTGAAATTTGTCTTTCATCAGTCTCAAAAGTCTCCATTCATAATAATTAAATAATAATAATCTATCGCGGTAGGATTTTAGCAGACACAAGAGCCTCCGTTCAACTGAGGAGCCAGGGTAAATAAATGATGCCGTAAAAATTTGGTGAAATCGACCGGTAGATTCATGAGATATAAAGGCAAGTACGGTGTTGTTCGGCGTTGTTCCTTGAAATTTTGTAAGCTTCAAAAACCTGTTCGTGGGCCTAAAGCAGTTATAACGCAACATTAACACATTAAATCATATTTTACATGTTTAGCTGTAATTTGTGAGTAAAACTTTTAATTTTGTCAAAAAAGACCAACGTAAGACTGAAAAAAAGTGAAATCACAAAAAAATCTGCCGTATTGGATGATGTCATAGGCCCCCCAGCGGCGAAATTTGCATATGTAACCCATAATATTAACCTAGTCGTGCAGACGACATAACAGGCTATCTATTGACGGTATAACCTTTTCAGAGTATATAACGTTTGGATGCAGGAGACCACGCAACGAAGAATAAAACTAGTTGGCTTGTTATTGCCGGATCTCTTGATAAAGAAATGCTCGTACCAGACGTCACTCTAAGTGTTATAAAGCCAAATTCATTGCAAGGCTGGTACTACGGCAAAACGGCAAAATTTATTGGCCAATATTTCAACTACGTCCGAGGGTTAAGAAGAGGCAATAGTCTCTACTTATTTTTGAGGGTCATTTGCATGTAAAAATAAATAGTTTTGTCCACGCAATATCTCTACTATTTCTGTTTTAGTCTGTACATCCACCGGGTGATGTTCACGCTAAACAAGAGAAAGGTATTCTACCATAGAACTGAGGTTTCTTTAGTAGAACTCTAAGCAACTTGGGATTCATATTATCAAGAGTTAAATGGTATAAATCTTTACTTATTTTTAGATTATCCACTTCTTTAGTTAAAAGGCATTGGAGGACATTGACTGAAATTTTAGTTAGTTGAAAAATGCCACTCTCGTGATACTGTTTTTGTTGACGTATATTCTTGAGAATTACTTGAAACAAGAAACATCTATTCTTTACTATAATCAGTTCTTTTTGTTTTCTTCTCGATTCATCTAGAATTCATCCTTTCCATTCCCTCAGAACAGGTCACAGTTTTCATACAGGTTGTGTATTCCAGCCAAGCGTTTCATTCCACGGCGTTCGTGGACTAATGGCTTATTAATGAATCAAATCAGCACCTGCGAAAAACTCGTTTTTGCTTACAGATAAAAAAAAAATACTCAGTTCTCCTTAACTGATACTGATTTACCTGTAAATTGTTATTGGAGGACAGTGGCCGTGATATGAAAAGTAACCAGAGGAACAAAAAAGCATAAGCTTCTTTAAATTCTCTGCGTTCAGGACTAAACTTTTGTTTTAACAGGTAAAACTCGTGGACCTTGAACGCCCACTTATTAATACGTTCTCTTTTAAGCTATTAAAAATTTATTGCCAAAGCGCTTAACTTCTCATAAAATAGAGTAATTGAATCAGTTTTAAGACAATCTCCTCTATGCAAGCATCTGGGAATTGTGAGTATTAGTAGTGTCAATCAGTTCGCTTTTTAATTCAAGTATTCTCGTTTTTTCTAAACTTTAAATGTAGCCCTGCTGTTACATTTTTAACGAAATTGATCATTTCAAAGCATCGTGTCGTTACATTTTTATACTTGAGTTTTGTACCTCATGTTTCACTATTAAAATTTTAGGAAAACAAAGTAAATGTTTTCAATAAAATTGGCTTTCTTTAGGTTCACTTTCAAAAGAATCACTTCAAAACCTCATGAAAAGCCTTAACCTATATATAGTTGTCCAATTTTGTCAGTTAAAATTGCTATGCCAGTATACTGGAGTGACACTTGCTCAGTGATACCGTAGGGAACTTTAGATATCAACTTGATAACGTTTAGGTTGACTTTTTCAAGTTCTGCCCTTAATTACTGGGGCTTGGAAATTTGAAAAAAAATTACACTTTCCCTCTTCCTTCAAACATTTCTTTCGTGTCTTTCTCTTGATGTAATGAGCGCATTTCACGCATGAGCGAAAGTACTTGGATATAATTTTTATGCTACGACACTGACCCCATGTACGTTTGTGTATCTTTTTCCGGGACCATAGTTTTAGCCCCAAAACTGACGTAGGTACTAGTAGACCAAATTTCTGATTTTTGTTTTCTTATTAGAATTCTATAAAAGTGAGAAATGATCATCTCAGTGAATTTTCAGCAGGAATGGAGAACCCTGAAAAAATCAGGGCTTCAACGGGATTGAAGGCCTGATGCTTTCAGGCTAGCTTCTTCATTCCAATTGCTTAAATTGGAAATTCACTGCGATGATCATTTCTCACTTTTATCTACATCCGCAGTTCATATATATGAATAAATGTCACATGCTTTACGTCATTAGAAATCTATAGCCTCAAAAACGGTTTATATGGTAATTCATATACCTCGTCAATCTTTCCGAGCATATTTCAGTGTTGTTGCTGTTTATTTATTTTTTGTAAAAGGTTGCAGTCTGCCAGCTGAAAGCTCACATCCATAAGCTTTTTAACCAGAGAAGGATTATGTTATGTTTAGATAACGTTAAGTTTTCGAAATAATCCATTTATGTGACCTACGGAAATGAAAGTGAGAGAGGATCATCGCAGTGAATTTCCAATTCAAGCAATTGGAATTAAGAAGCCATGAAAAATGAGGGCTCCAACGGGATTCGAACCCGCGACTTCCGCGATCCCGGTGCGATGCTCTACCAGCTTAGCATCGCTCCCAATGTGTGGCTTCACAGCTCAGTTGGTATTATTATTTTATCTTTAGCTGATTTCAACTCTTGTTAAATATTTCTAGTGACATTTTTATGTTCAGTTTTCTGTACCTTTGTCGAATTAAGTCAAGACTATCGAGAAACATTCGCTTTTACGTTCCCTCGACCAGGGAGTTCACACTGAACATTTATGATGTTTACCGCTCCGCTGTTTTGTCTGCTTCTTGGAGCAACACTGTGTCTGGCAGTACACCATGATTCTACTGACGCCAAGCAACGGGAATTGGGGCAGGCCATCCTGAAAATAATGGGCTTGAAAACTGCCCCGAAACCGAAGAAAGGGTCAAAAGAAAAAGTACCACAGGAACTTATCGACATTTTTAATAAACAGGCCGACGAATTGGAGAGGAAAGCAGAGAAAAATAGAGGTTTGTAAATGGTGTCATACTGCGTTGGCAAAAAAATTTCAAAAGCATTAATTTTTCCTGTGAGACTTGTGCGCAGGAGATGATCGTTGTATTACATCGCGCACTACAACTTTGAGACTTAGCGCGCGAAATAGACAATATTCGTATTCCCCGACGGCGCTGGGGCGAGAGCCTTGTGAACATGAATGCGAGGCTAATGCGGGGAACTTGGCTCGAAAACAACAAAGAAACATGAGGAAACATACAGCTGGGGTGCCGGAAAACCAAAACAGCATTGAAAGTTACAAGGCTCTGGAGCTTGTAAGTGATCTGCAGGTTAGAGCGAACATGCCAAAAGATTTGGTACGAGTGAACGAATTAATTGAACTGACAGGAGAGTGCGAGTCAGTCGGGAGTCAGGCATATTTCAACACAAGGTATTACCCGCAATCTGCAGCGAAATAATTTTTAACTATTTTGTCAAAAAAATGCTGAACTGATTCTGTACAGTCATCTGATTTCGCTTTCCAGCAAAGGGGGGAAGATACTAGAGAAACTACAAGTAAATATATTTCTCATTTCCGGTACATTTCTTTGATCGCTAAACTGACCAAACCTTCCACATTCGTTTCGTAGACCTTCCAACCCCCTTGCAAATTTGGAGGTTTTGAAAAAAGCCCAGAAAAACCTGGAGATTTCTAAACTATGCGTCAAATAATAATAAAAAAAAACATTATTTGACGGCTGAGGTTCCGAAGACGAGTCAGAGTCATGTTCCCAGAGACCTTAGCGAACGGAAGTTTCACTGAAATGAGGCTGACACTGTACCCAGGTTTCTCTCACGAATAAGTTTGATTAATTCAGCTGTTTTGAACACAGATTTTTCGATATTCCTTCGCACTTTACGGATTTTTTTGGCATTTTGGCATTTTGGCATTTTGGGATGGCATCCCAAACCGCGAGTCTCACGGTTGGAAGGTCTGGTTTCGAGCCAAATACGTCAAACCTTCGGTCCAAAAGACCAGCTTTCCATTTTACGTTAGCGGTAGTGGTGTCCAAGTTTGACGATCATTTTTCTCCCTGCAAAAATTGTCAGACTCTATAAATTAAAACAACTTGTGTGCTTGACGAGTAGGAGTACGAGTAGCCGTGCGATCCTTCTCTGTCACTGCTGCCACATTTTTTGGCATTTTTGCTTCATACTGGTATTCCTCTAGCCTGCAGATCACTTATATGCATTGAAGCATTTAATGCTACATTTGATTTTTCGGCACTCGAGCTGTAACTTTCCTCATGTTTTCATTGTATGTTCAAGCGAAGTTCCTCGCATTAGCCTCGCATTCATGTTCAGAAGGTTCTCGCCCCAGGGCCGTCGGGGAATACGATATTGTGTATTGCATACAACTACCATGATTCAATGCGCGCGCGTCTCATACAGGGAAAGGGGATATAACTGGATTTATCAAAACCAAGTCAAAGAATTTATTACCCCGTTTTCACATTATATTCTAAAGGCTGTTATGCCTATCCATTTTGCCTTATGATCGGGCTTTTGACGCAGTCGACGCTCCCTAATGCGAACAAAAGTGAGATTTTGGACGGCGTATGTCAAGTAACAATTTGGACACCCCTAGAAATTTCTTCAGGGCCGAAAGGCCTCATATCCATCTTATGCCATGCCGTTTCATTTTTATTTGTTATGTGTGTGGATCGACGGACAGTTATCGGGTAACCTTGTAACCCCGGGGGAACTCCCCTATAAAAATGACGGGGGCACTCGTCGTACCTTTTAGGGGGTAAAATTGATCGAGTGGTACCGCTTAGGTTACTTTATAGAGTTGTCGCAGTACCCTTTAGGTTGTTGAGCCAAAAAATGACTGTACCTGTGTGTGACTCCGCTGATTTTTATTTGAGGTTTTTGTTTTATGTGGTACTTTTCAGCGTTGAAACTTTGAAGGGGCCACGCCCACTAATCGAGAGTCTGGTACCTTTTAGAGGATCTTTTCAAAATAACAAAATTTCAAAATTTCTGCCGAGCACCCCATTATTTTTATAGGGGAGTCCATCGGGTTTTGTAGCTAAGATTCATTAATGTCTGCAGAAACGTTATACGACTTTTGGAGCGAGCACGAAGCTGCAGAGCGACAGCCTGTTGTTTGCCCGTTTCTCTTCGACTTCGTTAAGAAATCAGTGCCACTTCATACCGAGTTGTGTGGCTCACCAAAATATGGCCACGATTAATAGTAGCTCGGCAAACGGTCATAATTTTTGTTCAGAAAACTAACTTACCGAGTAGTTTGCCTCTGCAAATGGTCATGAGATTTGTGGTCAGAAAACCAAGTTATCGAATATAAGTCGTATGGTTCGGGAAATCGCTATGATTTGTGGTTGTAAACAAAGCATTTGTGGCTTTAAACAGAACTTCTGTGACTCCGTCCATCAACAGCTGAATCTACGATGCTATAAACGGAAAGTTTTTAAATTTATAGTTGATCGCCAATTCACGCTTTGTCGTGCTCTTCTGATAAAGCCATAAAGCCTCAATTTAAACACTTATTGCCCATCAGGCAATATCACATTTATGTTTTTAGCATGCATATTAACACTGTTTGACCTCTCTGTCCAACAGGTGACCTTTCTGCGAGGACAACGACTACCAGCTGTCAAAGGCATCCTTTAATTATCAATTTCACTCAGATTTTTGGTGAAAATAGTTTCATCATTGCTCCGCAAACATATAATGCATATCACTGCAATGGCGCATGTTATTTTCCTCTCTCCTCCCACCAGAATTCCACGAACCACTCGCAATTACAGAGCCGTGTGAGTTTGTCTAATTCTTCAATACCAGCTCCCTGTTGTGTGCCTTCATCACTGTGGCCCATTTCTGTAATTTACCTTGATGATAACAACAATTTTCAGCTGAAGACCTACCAAAACATGGTTGTGGAAGGATGTGGATGCCGCTGAACAGAGCATCTTGTGGACGAGATTCATATTATTTCTTTTGTTTAAGATTTTGATTTAGTGTGAATTTCAGGAACGTCTATAATAAACTGAATTGTCGCCCTTAAACTGAACATCAGCTGACTGATAGCTGGCCTTTATCACTCTGAAATGTAGTTTCTTTGCGCTACCTGTATCACCCCTTGCTATTTTAATGCCGCTTCCCGTTGGCTGCCTTTTTCCCGGGTACGCTCGTTTACTTTTCTAGTCCAGTCTCTGAAATTCCCCTTCCGCGCGCCATATATAGAGGCTGAACCCAGGCGTGAGAAGAGAGAGAATACATTTCTTAGTGTGTTTGGGTACCAAGGGAAGGCAATACTTCCTTAACACCAAATAAACCTGGGTTACTATCCTGAAAGAGGAAATTTGGGAGCGTTCCCACGGGGTAAAAAAAAACTTGATTCCGATAGGAAGAGAGGGCCCAGGATTGGCTGCATGCGGATGCCTTTAATTTTCATACCTGTGTTTAATGCCTATGACGTAAAAATTTACTTAAACCTTACTTGAAAGCCCTTTCAAAATGAAGAAGGATGGTGTTTTCCATTTTTATGATATCTTCTTTCGTTCCAGAGATATTAACGTTTTGTATTATGCAAATTAGGTAACTGATGACGTCATAAGTGGTTCGTTACAGTTTGGAGTCAAAACACAAAATGTAGAATATCTCTGCAAATAATGAGGCAATGCAGTTGAAACTCAGCATCATTATTGTACCCTAGGAACTACACCAAATGGTGTCTATTTTGAGGTTGCTATGGCAATACTCTGTGTTCCAGTCTCTTTCCTCTTTGCATGTATTGTTCCCATTTGTGGCTGTAAAAGAGGTACATGAGCCTATTCCAAACATACACAATGTCCACATTGCACCACTTTAGTGCCACCCTCGGTAAATAAAGCCATTACTTACTTACCTACTGAGTCTCCTTATCACCATTCAGAAATTTAAGAAGTGGACGATGCTTGGTACAGATCAAAAACAGTAATTTTCACTGACCGCATAAAAGAAATCTGGAATCAAAAGCGTTTCTATAGCAACATCAAAACAGACACTATGTGGTGTATTTCTTAGCGAACAATACTCGTGTCAGGTTTCAACTGCATTGCTTTATTATTTCCAGAGATATTCTCCATTTGTGTTTTAACCCCAAGCGGGGAATCACTTATGACGTCATCATTTATCGAATTTGCATAATACAAAAACGTGAATATCTCAGGAACAAAATAAGATAGGGCTTTCAAATAAGCTTAAGATATTTTAGTACTTGGCCTGTGTTAAATACACTCTTATTCTTCGGCCATTTTAACTTTAGTAAAAAACTATGTATTTTCGGCTTTGGCGCAATGGAAATGAAACTTTGGGAAAACTCTTATATTTGATTGAACTGATCAAAATATTTTTAATGTCATTGGCGTTTTCATGGACCCACCTTTTTGAAAAAATCGCTCCCAGGACATTTAGTAATACTGCATCCCATCGTTAGTCTAATCAAACGTACATCTTCCAGATCCTGGGGTGGTCGGCGCGTATATCACTGACGCCCCCTTATAAAGGTGCGAATTCTTTGGAATAGCAGCCGTACGTGCTCATTTCTTACATAACAAAACTGCTTTTCTGTTCTGCCAGAGATTATAGTCGCAGAGTAGCTTACAATCCCAACTACAATTCTCAAATTCGCTGCACGGTACAGCAGCAAAAATCGATGCAAAATTATAGTAATATCTTGAAATTCATGCGGAGAAAGTATGACATAAAACCGGGGAATAGTTTTCGAATAATGTTGTAAAAGGCAACTTTGAAGGTCTGAGGAGGTCAACGACCATTTTATAATGTTTACAGAACTAGCGAATACTTTTAATTTTAACAGTTTAGGCGATCGACAATCGGCTTGGTACTCTGACTTTATCATCTATCAAGCATTGGCGAGGCTTCTCACCGAAACTTGGGTTCGTGGCTTGTTTCGTCAAAGCGCATCAAGTATAGAAAAGACTATAAGATTTCCGCAATTCTGCTCCGACGATTTTCTTGAAACTTGGCTATGTATGTATTAAGTTAATAAACGCTGATTCTAGAAATTTAACAAAAATATATCAGCAAACTGTTTTGCTGGGTGCGATTTTTTTCAAAAAAATGGGTCCATGAAAACGCCAATAACATTAAAAATAATTTTCATCAGTTAAATCATATATAATTATATTATTACTGATTGACAGGAAAATGTTTCCCCAAAATTTTGCTGTGCTCGCGTGCATTTGGCTTTTGCAAGTGGCCGTTTCTTGCCTGTTTTTTTTAGTGGCGGTGTGTTTGCGAAGTACTTGTTGATCGCAAGGCTAACTTTTGTCAATTGTTCGAGCTCGCAAAGGAAAATACTATTCACACTGCATACATTAAAGTGACGCATATAAGATCAACACGTATGAATAAATTATCACTTTGGCTCAACTGCAGCGCGGTTCGGTTGTGCTCCAGTTCGTGTCGCTCGAATAGTTGGAATCTCCTTGCCTCGTGTTATTGCTTTACTTGGATGGCGAATGTACTATACCCTGGCCCGGTTCGTGGTCGTCTGAGACCTATACAAGTGGATGAATTGCAAGCGGGCGCGGAACAAGCGGCCCAAGATGGTCAAGTGCCCCGTGGAGACGTAGAAGTTTTGACGGCGCCAGTTCAACCTCCTCAACCGGCTGAAAACCAGGGCGCTCAACTTGTTGTGGGCCAGGCTATCTTACCTGCTCAAGCCCAACAGATTCCGCCGGCGCAAGTTCCAGCCCAACAAATTCCGCCGGCGCAAGTTCCAGTGGCCCCACAAGAAGCTGTGCACGTGGAACCAACTCAAGGAGAGCTTGAGGTAAATGCGTTTCGTTTGCATGTATTTAGTTTCGTGTTGTTTGGGGTTTTTCATTATTTTCGGGGTTTTTTCTCCGCTCAGTTTGTCCACGTTTGCCGGTTAATTGGTTGTGAACAGCTCTAGTGAATTTGGACCTTGGCGGATTAATAATTAACGTGATTACAGGCAAAAGAACATCCATGCACTCAACTACCAGTGACGTGGGTACAGGATCTAGTGAACATGACTTCTTAGAAGATTGCATAATAATATGCCGTACATCATCCTCTGACAGTGATTTAAAGCTGGTAAATGAATTATAAGCAAAATTGTTATCCATGTCTTGTTTTGGCACCCTAGAATTTACAGCGTTTCCTAGTTTAGAGTGAATACTTGTCACTTTGTCAATAAAGAACCTGCCAATGTTGTTAGCAACCACCTCAGCGTTGGATCCCCCGGGCAAGGATAATTTCTTAGAATCTGATATTTTATACAATACATGATGTAATTAGTATTTACTATTTGTTATTTTACTCCATGTATTTTTGTAATGCGCAGTTGATCATCTCGTCATGGAATCTGCGCAATATAAATTCGCAATTTATTATTATTATTATTATATTTCATTAGCGGCTTTCGCGGATTGTGTCTTTCTCTCAATTGTTGTCGAGAATTGATATGCAACACTCAGATGGGGCGGGAACTTACCGTTCACTTATGTGCGTGTCTTTATTGTATAAAGGCGAAATGTTGTAACTCAGGATAACGCGAATGAGCTATGGGGTGAGAGTTCACCAAACAAAAAAAAAAAAAGAGTAATGGGGCGAGAGTTCGCCATGAGAAATAGAAAGTGATGGGGCGTGAGTTCGCCATGAGAAATAGGGAAAGTGATGGGGCGAGAGTTCGCCATGAAAATAGAAAAGAGAAGTGATGGGGCGAGAGTTCGCCATGAGAAATTGAAAGTGATGGGGCGTGAGTTCGCCATGAGAAATAGGAAGGAGAAGTGATGGGGCGAGAGTTCGCCATGAAAATAGAAAAGAGAAGTGATGGGGCGAGAGTTCGCCATGAGAAAGGAAAAGGAAAGTGATGAGGTGAGAATTCATTTTGAAAATTGAAAAAAAAAAAAAAGGAGAAAGAAATGTATGAGAATTCTCCATGAAAGTAAAAGGGAAAGAAATGGGCGAGAGTTCGCCATAGGACAGATGGGGGTGTTCCCCATACAATAGATAAAATGAAAACGGAAAAAATAAATAAATAAATAAATAAATAAAAAATAAAAATAAAAAAATAATAATAATAAAAAATGCAATGGGGCGAGAGTTCGCTAAAACAAAAGAAACTTCGTGAGTTGATGTTCGTATAATCTGATTCTTCCCTTTATTTGCTCTCCTAGACTCTAAAGAAAAAGTTTGGTGATTTACAAAAGTCTCTTGAGGAGTTGACGAAACTCTCTGTGGCCTCTGTGATAAGGAAGATGCTCGATTATGCGGCACGGCCGCTTTCAGAGTTTAACAAGTACGAGGCGATTGATATTTTGGAGACCCTTCAGAATACCTCCAGGGATAATCAGGATGACAAACGCGATTTCTACCGCCTTGTGTACCAGACAGCCAGGGCAAAGGTAGACCTCCCAAAGGAACATTTTCGCGCTTTGGTTCTGCGCCTCCTCGGGGACAAAGACCATACGAAAGTGTACGAGGCGGTTGCGAAGGTGGAGAAAGCGATGACTGGGAGAAGCCCGTCGTCTGAATCTTCTTACCGTGAACGTGGTGATGCCCCATATAGAGGTCGTGGCTGGAGAAGTGGCGCTCCCGTCCAATGTTATTTTTGTGGAAAGTATGGCCACATTATGGCAAGGTGTTATGCAAGGAGGGGTGCACAGCAGAGGCCCTCAGCAACCCGAGGTCGTGCTAAAGATAACAAGTTCTAATAGGTGTACTAAACCACCGAAGCGCATGAAAGGAAAACAAGTGATAATAACAGTGATAATCATGTTAATAACAAGTTCAATGAGTGCAATAAACATTTGAAACTTGTCCGGTTTTTTCGATTTGATGCGATTCTTAAGTGGTATTCGGTTAGTATCGCCTTTACAAGGGTAGGTGGTGGGTTCAGTAACACCTGCCTGTAACATTTATTTGTCTTCCCCTTCTGTTCTCGCACATTATTACCTGTACTGTAGTCACAGAGAGTTGAGAGTTTTGAAAACAGGGTATCTCAACACCCTCCCGGTCATACTGGGTCAAGACTGTCCTCTCTCTGCTGGCTTGTACGGGGTTCTTTTAAAAAATCTTTTTTCCCCTTAGGCAACATTCTGGTCATGGGAAAACGATGACAACTTTGATAACTTTGTCAACAACGTTGGTGATCGCGCAGGTGCGATACAGTGGATAGACGTAAGGGGGAACCCCGTATCGGTCAGCAGTGAGGGGACAGAAAATGACCAGTTGATGCAGAAAACTCGACTAGTTGAGAATGGAGAAATTATCGGGCATGTCGAAGAGTTGCTATTTCGGGATCCTGATACTTTTATGGCGGGGGAACTTCACAAACGCATAACCCAGTGGGCAGAAATTGCGAAACTTGCTCCTTCATCACACCAGGAGGAGGTATTGTCTTGGATTGGAAATAAGGTGTCAATATCCCCATATTTCAAACACTTTAAGGGAACGTTCAACGGGGAACATTACGATTCCGACCGGCCACCCCACAGATTGTTTAAAATAATGTATCCTGTAAACAGTTTGGGGAGTTTGTCAGGACGACACTTTTAAGTCGTCTAAAAACTGGTGCGATCTCTTTGGTGGGTAAGGTTGGCCAAGTAACCCCGCCTCAAATCGTACTACCGTTGACGGTTGAGCCATCAAAGCCGAGACTGTGTCATGATGCGCGGTACCTAACCTTGGGGATGCTAGAGAAGCCTTTCACCCTGGATAGGGTGACGGATTTGCCTCGGTATGTTTTCAAGGACTCTTATCAGACCGTCCTTGACGACAAATCTGGATACGACCAACTTTTGCTGTCGGAAGAAGGTCGTACATATTTCGGAATCCAGTGGGGTGGTTGGTACTTTGCATATAACTCCCTACCGTTTGGCTAGAAGATCTCCCCTTATGTGTATCATTCGACGGGCCTTATGGCGTCTAATTTTCTGCGCTCGTTGGGGATCCCATGTCTCCTATATATTGATGATAGGCATAATGGTCAACTCCAGGTGCCACTTAACAATGGGGAATATGGTACCCTACACTCTGCAGATGAGCGTAATTTGGCGGCGGCCAAATCAGCAGTATTTCTTGTGGCGTTCTATTTGGTACGGTTGGGATATTTTCTGGGCCTAACGAAGTCAATCTTAACCCCCCCAAAAGATGGTCCCTTATCTTGGCTCTCTCGCGGACTCCAGTAGGGAAGTTTTCCACCTGATCCCGGACAAAAAGCGCAAGTTCCTAGAGCTGATCCGAGAGACATTAGGCTCGAGTTATGTTTCGGTCAAGACACTTCAACGTTTGGTCGGCAAGTGCGTCTCCTTTTCCCTGGCTGTTCCGGCAGCGCGTCTGTTTACTAGAGAGATGTCGGCAGCAATCTCAAGGGGTATGCGCACACTGAAACCAATTGCGATCCGGGGTGCTCTGCGCGATGAGATCGCCCATTGGTTATTTCTAGAAGGATGGGATGACCCTCTACCTTGGCGCGAAGAGAAACATCTTTAGATTAACATAGCAACGGATGCCTCCCAAACCGGATGGGGTGGGGTCATCTCTACGCCTGTGAAGCAGGAGGCATCTGATTATTGGTCAAAGGATGAGATGCAGCGTCCGTATGTTTTCCCGCCAAATGTCTTAGTCGGCCCAGTCTTGCGTTTTCTCCAGTCTTACCGACAGCCATGCACGCTTGTGGTTTTGGATACATAGCCAAGGAAGTATTGGTGGCCGTTTTTACAACGTATCTCCAGAAGAACGCAAAAGATGGCAGATCTAGGTGATTCGCATGCTTTGTTAATCCCTACGAAGGAAGGTTGGAACAATGAAGTCAAGATCCCAGGGGAACTGTGGGCTTTTCAGATAGCTTTTGAGTAGAACTCATAGCAGTGACATTGCTTTAGAATTGCTTGTAAATATTTAACTGGACTGGGGAAGCCCCGACATGTGGGGGGATCCCTCGTTAGAGTCATAAGCTGTTTTTAAAACGTTCCTAAACGTTCCTTTGATAGACTACATACGTCTCGCCTTTCTTTCCCCTTAGGAACTTCCTGTTGTTGCTAAGTTGTTTACGCTATCCGTCAGATGCCCGACTTGTTCCCATGCAAATGACCAGGATTTTAGATTCTGT
This sequence comes from Blastomussa wellsi, assembly GCA_947652115.1. Classification (NCBI taxonomy): domain Eukaryota; kingdom Metazoa; phylum Cnidaria; class Anthozoa; order Scleractinia; family Plerogyridae; genus Blastomussa; species Blastomussa wellsi. The sequence goes on from OX393561.1 coordinate 5,040,267, forward strand.
CAAAGGTGTGGCTATAATCGGAAAGTCTTGACAAAAGCAAATGTCAAAAAAGTTAACGTCGATTTGGAGTGCATTGATCAACGTTTACGGCAGCTAATGGACTTTGACCGTGCTACTAGCTATGCTAAACAGAAAGACTCGTTACAAAAAGAGTTTGAAAGCTTTCTGGCCTCACTTCCGGGACATGTCACTTTGGCCACTGTGACCCCGCGTGATGTTTGTCGTTTCCTTATTTTTAAGGATAAGGATGGGAAAACGCAGATTCACCGCAATGGTTGCGACCATATCGGCAAAAAGGGACGATTTTCGTCTGGATGCGCAATACGTTTATCTTACAAAACGATTGACTCTTACATCGGTAAGTTACGGGCCATTCTTCACTCTATTGGACGAGATGGCGAGTGGGACAAGCGCTTAGGCCTTGGTAACCCGGCGTCTGACAAAGCCGTGAAAGATTTCCTGAGGCTGGTAACCGCGGAACAACTGCAGGCCCGTATAACACCGAAACAGGCTGCGCCGTTCTTTGTTGACAAATTAACACAATTATGTTTGCACTTAGAAAGCAAACTGCAAGGGTTTGACAAGGCGATTGACAGATTCATCATAGCCCGCGACCAAGCATATTTTAAGCTGGCCTTCTTTAGTGGAGATCGGCCAGGGGATTTGGGACAGATTAAGGTTCCTGAAATCCTTCGTTTCCCCCATGATGACGGGCTTCTCTTTAACCACATTTGGGGGAAGACGTTGAGGGATGGGGATGAAAATGTGTTTGGGGTTAGAAGAAATGTGCAAGCGGAAATCTGCCCTATTCGAGGCATTGAGTGCTACATGGAAGTGACTCGTGATATGAGGGTAGATTTAACGTGTGGCTACCTTTTCCGCCCAGTTACACCAGATTTGGGTATAAAAGACGCCCCCTTTTCCTCCTCCGCAGCCGAATCACGGCTAAAGAGCTATCTTAAAGAAATGGGTGCGGATAACGGTGAGACGCTCCACGGTTTCCGGTCAGGCTGTGCAATTACCCTGGCCCTTACCGGTGCGGACCTGGCTGAAATCATGGATCACGTGGGATGGTCAAGGCGCCACACGGCGTTGTACTACATGCAACTAGCGAAAGTCTTAAATCCAGCAGGGGCCTCGGCAAGGCTCGCCTCGAGTGTTGGCTCCAAGCCATCTGCCTCCTGGCAAGACATTAATGAGCTAAAACGTTTTGTGTGTGCCTTCCCCGCAACCAATTAGGGGAAAAGAACCTACGCAAAAGAGTGCCTGTGAGGTACGACGAAAATCTACCTCCCAGTGTTAGGGAATTGGATCGGAGTTTAGTTTTGGGGAGTTATGATTTGGTTCAGGAAGAGGGATGCCTCTTTTTTTGACGGTCCAACGTTGGTCTCCTTAGGTGGCTGTTTAGTATTGGGGAGGAGCCCATCGTTGACCGGGTAGATAGAAACAGACTTAGTGACATTAAGTAACAGGAGCCAAATTTATCCCCAATCTTATTGCGGTACGACAATGGATGCAGTGTTGGATAGTTTACTATTCACACTGCATACATTAAAGTGACGCATATAAGATCAACACGTATGAATAAATTATCACTTTGGCTCAACTGCAGCATAGGGAGGGATCGTGCGGGTACGGGGCGACGAGGTGCTTACGGGCAAGCCCTGGGAACTAATGCTAGACTAGTTATCTTTCCCTCCCTCCCACCCTTAGTTTTCTTTCTCCCACACTGTGACCGTTGTCGCGTCGCCAAATTTATCCCCAATCTTATTGCGGTACGACAATGGATGCAGTGTTGGATAGTTTACTGTGTTCGCATACTCACAAATATACTGATATGGTCGCAGAAATTCAGTTCTAACAGCTGCTACTGGGACATAATGAACCGATCCAAGAGGTGTCTCTATCACGGTCAGATCAGCAACAACTCTCCCATCCCCTGACACGGGACAATTAGTGCCCCCACCAACAGCCCCTGAGTAGTGACTTGTGACTTAGAGTTACAGTGGAAGATCAGCATATCTGAATGCAGTGCAAAATATGTTATATTATTTTTCTGTTCAATTTATTCTAAGGATAATGCAACATTGTTGATTTATGCCCGATTACTGCTAGGTTCTGGGTACCAGCCTGCCTTGAAGTACTTGAATACTTCGTTTCAGTTTGCACGACCTTTGTCGTCCATGTTAATGAAGCAGTGAATCGAAGAAATAATTCAGATTAATGTACTGTGTTTAAGTTTGTAAACAGCACAATTAAGTTAATGACCCGTGTTCGCCTTATTTCATACCGTGGGAATAATGAAAACAACAATAACCTTGATTCGCTCGGTTGGTTGGACGGTCGATAATAGCCCTTTTTCGCTTGGGCTTGTTTGTTTTCCCATTTTAGACCATGTGACATTCTCTAGGGAATTGTTCTTTTATCCATCCAAAAATTATTTATTCATATACACGCAACTATTTGATAATTTCAAAGAAAGAATTCTCAAGAGTATCATCACAAGGTCTGCAATGGGGCAACAAACCGCCCAAGCAAAAAAGGTCAGACGTACAGTCCGAGTGAATAGCTCGCACCCTCAAATCCCGCCGACTACGCAGGGTAGGTCTTTTTGCAGCCAATGGTCGCCGAAATCCGCCATAAACGATTCGGACTGGTAATCGGTTTCGGCGGCTGTCGCATTCTCTAAATTTCCTTTCCAGCGTGGCTTACCGTATTTGTAAGGTCACCCGCTACCTCTTGGTTCTGAGAACAATAGATAACTCGTCATCGACCAATGTACCATAATTTTGGTTGAACTTACAGCGGACCAATGAAAATAGAGGTTCCAGAGAGGTTGTGTCCACTCAGATTTGTGTCACATGACCGTTTGCCACATTAACTAAGTCCGGTCCAGTCCCCACAAGATATAACAGGCAAGTAGTAGTAATCCTTCGAAGAACGAAGAAGTAATAAAAAACCAAGCGTTTTCTGTGAATTAAAATGCTATCATCCTCGGTAAAGCCTGCCATGATCTAAAGAATACTGACGAAGAAATCCCAAGAGAATATTAATATTCTCTTGGAAATCCCTTTCACCGGCCGGAAAGACCATTGAAAATCAGGATATTCTGATTTTCAAAATATATATTAACAACCAAAGGCATTAGCTTTTGACTGAATTCATGACACATCTACAACCTTATGATAAGGTCAATAAGCACTTTGTTATGATAGATGCAACATAGTTTGATAAATTATTTTTTTTCTGAGCATAGTAGCCGTGACATCGCATGACAATATCCTTGGACTTGAAAACAAGATTAACATCATGCCATTGGCAAATGAGTTGTCCGTATAATTAATTATATGATATTTGCACATTATGTAGTTAGGAATAGCAGCTTTGGTTTGTTCTGTATAATTCACCAGCTGGGAAACTGAGCGGTCGGGATTCGATATTGAGAAAATATTTTCTTCGCCTTGTTAAGCTCATAGTTTAAATCAAGAAACTTGTAAAAAATATAAAGTTGAGAGTTCCTTTGCGAAACTTTAGCCTCCGAAGGCTAGAGCACGTTGGCGATGCATAAGTCGTGTAGTTCGGCATGCCACTCGGAGCCAATTATTTTAAAATACAGCACTCTGTTTGTCCGAAGCTATTAAAATACTTGGTTGGTTAATAGGTACGAACCGAAGTGAAAGTATGTGAGGTTTTTAACTGATCCCACTGAAATGGGTTTGACATGGTACCCATTGTGAGAATGCGTTTCAAATGTGTAAAGTTGTAAAAATATAATAAAGAAATTAATCTCCTTTCGCAAGCATACAGATGTTTTGGACGAACACAAGTTAGTGGTTACCCAGGTTACAAACTGTTTTGAAAATCGCAAGAAATATATTTTGACTTTCAAGTTAATGGGCAAAGTTTCGGGTTGTTGTTTGGTTTTCGTGCCAGCACAAATTCTTAGCTTTTGGTAAATACTCGTATCAAAAACTCCGCCGAGAGAAAAAAAAACAGGAATTTAATGATTTTACGCAACAATTTTTGTCAATCTTAGCTAATCTTCTGGCTGTGTAAGCCTTCATGGGGTGGAAAGAAAGAAAAAAAATGTATTTTTTTTGCGGTAGTTAAAATTATTCTTGAATTATTTATCGGTAAGAGCATAGTATTGGGATAATAGGCCGGTAACTTAATAATTTATATTGAAAGCTTTATTCATTAACAATGCGCTTGGGTCCAAAAAACTAGCTTGCTTTGCTCTCTCAATAAATTGAAGAGCAACGTGTGGTGTTTAGACTTCCATTGGTTATATTTTTCTGATACAGTTTCAAATTAATCTAAAAAAAAACGGTGCCTATTGAAATCATGATGAATTCTCGTGACTTCACTGCCAATGCGTCGACAATGCGAGATTGTTACTTCAATCGAAGGAAACCGGCGGAAAATGTGTAATAAATTTAAATTACGTGTGTATTTTACGTGCTCGTTTCACGTAATAGAGATAGCGAAGATACTTGTTGCAATTGTTTCCTGTTTTAATAAACAGATAAAAGTCATGGAAATGTTAAAAGTAATCAATTTTTTGTAGCGATGTTGTTACCATGTTGTCAAGAGTAGAAGTTTCCGGTGAGTTCCAGACGTTGTGACGTCATCACAAAATTACCCGCCAAAAGGCACTAATCATAAAGAAGCGATCTGATTGGTCGAGAGGTGGCCGAGCAATCCCACAATGCTGCATTCGTCAACGAATCCACTTGGCGGCCATTTTGTATGCAAATATCTAATGAGATTCATATTCGAGTGAAATCGGTCAAGCAGCGAAGCGCTTTTACCTGTCCTGTCCATTTCGCTGGTATTGAAAGCCTTTGACAATGGCTTCAACGCACTGAGTCAGTCGATCGATCAGCGGAAATATCCGCGGCGTACCGTTTTGTCACTATCGAGATTTTCCGTCCACGCAATTTTCATAGAGGCGTGATGACAATTTTTCTCTAGCTTTCACCGGCGAGAAATCGAATATGAATGAAGTAGTCTACCGCTGTAGTGCATGGCTATGTAGCAAACTGGATTTTGTTCCTGGGAAATTTGTATTTTTCCTATAGCCCATCAAGAACATGGAAGACGAAACGTCAGTTCGCGTGGCTTTGAGGTGAGGCTTATGGTTGTGGAAAATTTTCTCGAGATACATCGATGGTTTATTTTCTGGATCAAATGATTTAGACACCCTGCCAAGAGTTCGGTAGCGTGGTTGTTTATTCATTCGTGCCTTTTGTACGTGTTTTTCTTGTAGGATTCGTCCGCAAAGCGCTGCCGAGCGAATTGACATGTGTCGAGTTTGTACTTGCGTTACCCCCGGCCATCCTCAAGTCGTTCTTGGAAAAGACAAGGCCTTCACATTTGATCATGTATTTGATATAGCAAGCAAACAGTTTGTGATCTATGAGGAGTGTCTTAGAGGACTCGTCGAAGGGTGAGTTTACTAAAACTACATTTTACGATTTTTATTTTGTGGCCGGCTTTTTATTCACATGTTTTCCAACTGCGTTTGTTATTGAACATTTTCAAATCCCAGACCGACATGCCATTCAAGAGTGCCAAAAGTTATGGTTGTCGTTTTTATATATATTTTCGTGAGGGCTGGAATATCATAAGCCTCATTTTTTTTTTGCTCATTGCAGATGTCTTGATGGATACAACGCTACAGTTCTGGCTTATGGACAGGTATTAAATAATTGCTTTGCAGTTTTGTTGAGCGAATGAAAATTTGCATGTGTGCTATAATGAACATAACCCCTGTTCCATTCTGTTGCCCCTGGATTTCAATACAAAGCTCATTTCAAAAGAAAATGGTTTCCGGTCGTAACTTTTAAAATCTAAAGCGTTTACTTTACGCAAAAATTTCCACGGTTCACTTATCTTATATTTTTGCACGAAGGCCGATATGTGTCTTGAAACGTTTTGGTTTTGTTGTGTATAAAAAGCAGTCTTTCTGGGATGATGTTGAGAAGTGAACGTAGCTACGTTCGTACAATTGTGTGCTGTAAAATACTAGTAAATTGAAGCTTAAAATCGTGCGATTTGCCTGTATTTATCTTTGATGTTTGAGATGATTATTGTACGAATTCTGTACGTCTGAGCGTTTAATTTACGAGCTCAACCCTAAGCGTGGTTGATTTTTTATCTTTTTATAATCGAAGAATAATATCAATCGTATTGGACTCTTACAACTTGACATCAACTTGCTTGAGGACGCGAACTGAACTATTATTCACCGCTTTCCACAGCCGAAAACAATTAATTTACGACAGGGTTATGTTTTCCAGAATTAGAAATTTAATTACAGTAGCGAGGTATGTTAATGTAAACCGCAAGAATTCCGCATTAGACGATCGATTGAGACTTCTTACTTGATTCATATAATTAAGCTGTATTTATATCAGAAATTGATATTTCTTGTGACAGCTCGTAGAATGGATTACTTTCTAGGACCGCGTATGTTTGATTATGGAAATTTCTGTTATGGTTTGGCAAGCAATTTTGCCTTTTCTGTTTTGTTATTATTTACAATATTTTTAATTTTTGCATCTTCCCTAATTAATCTGTTGCTGCCGTGAACTTCTTTAGAAGTATGAACTTTAAACTGAAGTTCTCGCGAGTATAACATATATGTAACTTTCATTGTTTATACTGCAAATATATAGTGATTTTGAGCCTCGACAGTATTATTGGAAATGTTGGAGAGTTCCTTAAAATAGTCATTTGCATATTGCTAAAGCACTGCTTAAAATAAGTTTCATTTTATCATCATGCAGTGAGTTGGTAACATAAAATAACAATTTCCCAATTCATTTAAAGCTTTCTGTTTTGTTTTATTACTTCTGCAATTCCTGGGGTTTACATTCCACTAGAATGTTTTTCTCGCTTTAAATTTCTCACATGATTGTTTATACATGAAGCTATTTTTAGGCAAGATACATGCATGTAATTGTTTTTTCCAACAATGTTTTCCTGGAGTTTTTTTTAGCACCAATGATACAAGCTTGAATGGAAAATAGTATTGGCCTCAAGTGACCGTTTTGCAGTCGAACAGTACGTTGTCAGTGGTTTTGGTTTAACTTGTGTTGCGGAAAAATGTATTTACATTATAATAAATTATCTGATAGCAAGAATATCAATAAGAAAAAAATAATTTCAAGTTTAAATTGTGAAGTATAATTCTGTTGGATGCCTTTTTAAAAAGTGAAATTCTTCTCAAATGACAAAAAAAATTTTCGGATTTTACAAAAATATATGTTGCTCTTAAAAGTTAGGAATTACTATTTAATGTAAAATGGAAATCCCAATCAGCTTTGTTGACCAAATTTTTTTGTGGAAAAAAGTAATAAAAGCGTGTACATTCATCTTAACAGTTGAAATCAAAGATTTTTTTAGAAATTTAAGCTTGTTGCCCTTGATTTTATTGTGTGGATACACATACTCAGTGGCCACTTTAGTGAGTCAGTTTCTTTTACAGTAGATCTTCTGGTATAAATTGTATCAAAAGTTTCATTTTGAATTTGTTACATGTAGAAATAATGTTAAATGAATGACCTGTAATTATGTATGTATATATATTGTAGTTCGAATTTTAGGTCAAATTATTTTTAAATAGCGTGATTTGTATTTTCCTTTTTCCAAATGTTTAAAATCATTTTGACCTTAAATTCACTTTTTGTTGGGGAGATCTACACATATCATAGTAACGTGCTGCTCCTTAGATTTCATTACTTAGTCTGTTGGAAAGATCCTATTCATTTTGAAAAAAAAAACACCTGAATGACTTTTGAATTCCTATCCAGCTATGCTCCCAGATTCTTAGCTCCTCCCTGGAGTAAGGAAACTATTTGACTGTATGAAGTTTGTGTGAAATATGATTATTAAAAGCATAAACACTAGGTTTGAAAAATCCCACTCATACCCTATCTTTTACTCATACATGTACTTTGATCTGTAGGTCCCTATTTTCTCGGTAGCCAACTAGTCACAGACAAGTAGAAATTTAGGTTTTCGAAATGAAATACTGGCCATCCTATGTAGTTTCTGTCTTCCTAGGCAAGACAAACAAACAAACACTTTTCTTGGAAACAAGGTCAGGATTTTCATAGTGGACGTCTTGTGTTACTGGGCCATGTGCCACAAATGTTTTATTATTGGGACTGGTTTACCAACATCATGTATTCAAAGACAGTCGATTGCATTGTGCTTTCAAGTCTTGCTAGTAATTAGAACTGCTGTTATTGAACCTAGCCAATATCAATGCTGGGTTGCTAATTTTTTTTGGCTAGTAATATCTAACCTGTCACTAGCAACTAGGCTAGTAAGTTGAAAAGTTAGTGTCGAGCCCTGTTTATCTATGGACCTCGAGAGCATGCGAACTACATGTATGTGCCAGCAATAATTTTTCAGTATTATTTTGTATTTTAGACGGGATCAGGCAAGACTTATACCATGGGGACTGGCTTTGATGTCGCCATAGCACCAGAGGAGGAGGGAATCATTCCAAGAGCAGTTGCGCATTTATTTGAAGGAATTGACAAAAGGAAACATGAGGCCAAACAGAGAAATGAACCTCAGCCTGATTTCAAAGTCACAGTACAGTTTATGGAGGTGTGTAGTACGCAAGTGATCCTTATGGCCCCCCAGGCTGGAGTTTATGTTTGTTTTTTGTTTTGTAGCATGAACTAGCTAGGAGTATAATTTTTATCCCCCCTGGATGGGTTGCGATCAGTATTAAATTCAGGGGAGGCAAATAAAAAAACTGTTTTGCCTTAAGACACAACACTGCGGACCCGGCTTGAACCCAAACTACTAACCATTAGGCCACCATTACATGTAGAATTAATGACTGGACTTAATACTTGGTAAAGTACATGTTTTTGTCTTGGGCATTGTGACAGTAGTGCTAAAACAGGCCAGGTGTCATAGATTGAAGAGGAAACTACATAATTCTATGTATACAGCTCTTGCTTACATGGAATTACCCAAATAATTGTTAATAGCACTGCATACAGGTCAAACCACTGTGTTAACTGCTGTGTACAGGTTTAAAATAGGTTTATCCTTTTGCTTGCAAAGCAGATCACTGTTATATGCTTGGTATATATTTTTCTGTTAATTGCAATTTCCACCTAGCTGAGTTAATTTTTTCCATTTTGCTCTTTTTCAGCTCTACAATGAAGAACTCATGGATCTGTTTGATTTGGATAATAATAGGGTAAGAACAATAGCATCAGAGTTCTTTTCTAAAATTGTACTTGAGATCTGTGAGCGACAGATCCCACTGGTCTCTATATTTGACCAGTAAAATAATATTGCAAGGCAGAAGGAAACTACAGTGCAACGTGCTGATCATTTTAGCAAGTTTCCAAGTGACCATTTTCCTGATGGCATGCTCTACGTAAACGCAATACTGAAACTCTCCCATGTAAACAAAAACAAAGGTGTGGCTGAGTATATAGGGCCCTTTATCAGGGTGTCTTTTTCTGTGTGTTTCATATTTTTTGTATGTTGTAGGGCCGGAAGAGCAATGTCAAAATTCATGAAGATGCAAATGGAAATATATATACCATGGGTGTCACAATGAAGCCAGTGAACTCAGCTCAAGATGTAAGAAGACAAAAACAATATTTTTTATTTAATAATTATTTCTTGTCAATAGCGCAAACAATTTATTTCTACACTTTCCTAGTCATCAAGTATATATCCATGGAAACAAGCTGTGCTGACAAACAGTGTTTTTACGTTTAAAATTGCTTATACTTTTTGAATTAATAAGTTTTTTTTCATTTCAGGTTCTTGACCAATATAAACATATAAACATATAAACACATTTACTAGAAAATGCCCTCTGGACATGTGAATTATTAATTTCATAACACCCTGCAGTTTGTGTTTATAATACATTCCTGCCTCTGGTGGGAACTGGTGAGTTTTGTTATTCCCATGAATTGCCAGTCTGCTAGTATAGACAGTGTGGAATTTTCATTTTTTTACTACAAAATAAATGCGACATGGCTTCAATGCCAATTATTAGTTTAAAGAGCCAAAAACATTACAAACGGTAACTGTACGTTATGTCCAAATTGAATATCTTCTGCTCCTAGAAATATTATATAATTAAGGTTTTGATTTGTAGCAAGTTTCTATTTTTAATCATTCAAAATTAATGAATGGTTTTTTTGGTGTTTATATCATTTTATAAATGTAGGCTTTGGCTGTTTTTTTGTGCCCGGAGCTTTTAATTAAAAGTCAAATCCATTTAAATTCTACATGCACAGTTGTTGACTTCCAATGATACATAACACATGTTATCATAAATGCACAGTCTCAAAACATCAAGCTTTTACTATCTTGATTGAGTTTCATTTATTTCACATTTAAATTGAACATTATTTAGTGATTTTGGGATGAATGAATGAGCAATTTCAAAAAATATGGCCAAAATTTTCTTGTAAAGCTGAAAATAGAACCTTTATTTAAGAATATAAAAATACAGAAGTACAGTATCAGAGACATTAAGATTTCTGAAAATGTTTGTAATTAATGCAAACCCTACATAATGACTTGTGATGTGATAATTACATAGACCAGCATTTTTCCTTGTGATCCAATACAATTCAATGCATATATTTGTAAAGTCTATATACTAGACCTTAATTTAATCAAGTATTCATCTTCAATAAATGTAAGATAATGTACAGTACAGTAACATCTGCTGCCCCTGTGGAGCTAGTTTTCAATACAGCTGTTATGGTTTATTTATAAATTGAAATAGTAAAAATACCGGCACAACACACATGTTGACACTTGTGGGTTTTGATTATTTAATCCCTTTCTGACCAAAAAGGCTTGGCTTTAAATTTTAAATTAATGATTTAGTTTGAACTAAATTTACATTCTTGTATGTCATGTTAGATGTATTAAATGTAGGAATGTCAGCAAGAGAAATTTTATCCATTTTGCTCTTTGGTTTTCTGCTCACCGAAAATAACACAACCTTGTCCCCACGTTTTCTCAGTAAAGGGTTCAATAATCTGCAGCGGGCTGCACTTTTGACGTCATTTTGAGGTCAATGGTTCAATAATCTGCAGCGGGCTGCACTTTTGATGTCATCGGTTGAATATGACTAAATTCTCTCCAAATTTGGTCAACAGCTGCTGGTTATGGTGAATTGCATTGTATGTGTGTGGTTTTAACTAATCAGAAACGGGGAAATATTTTGAATGAATAATAATCAAAATTATTATATGGCCACATCTCACATGGACTGGGAACTACCAAATTCACAAATTTGAAATTAAATGGCTAAAATCAATATTTATGGCCTTAGCAAGGATAAAACTAAGCCAATGCAGCAGCTTCATTAATATTATGTGGGGGGGGGGGGGTCCAGGGAGGTTTGCAGGGGCACTACCATGTGGTTTGTTTATATTGCCTGCTAGCTTGCTCACTTTGTTTCCCTCCATCCCTCACACAGTCTTCGGTAGGAATCCGCACACTGATTGTGTCAGTGTTGACAAGTGCCTTGGAGGTTGGCTATAGCTCAGTTGCCATGGTGACCCCCCTGCTGCTGATCAGCAGGAGGAGATTGCTGCTCTCCTCTGTCGCTATATCTTTATAGCACGTACATGTACCCTTCAATATTTCAATTGCCTTAGTGTTTTAATTAACTAAAAAGTCATTGTTGCTTCTTTCCAGACCTTGAACTGTTTGCAACAAGGAGCTCTTTCTCGGACAACTGCCAGCACAAATATGAATGCACAATCATCTAGATCTCACGCTATATTTGCTATTCATGTCAAGCAGCAACGAGTTGTGAAGGTACATGCAAAACTTGTTACATCAATTGACAGAGTGTAAAATTAATAACAATATCTGGACCTGTAGCTCCTTTTCACTTAAAGGTGGTATGTCTAGGACTGAACGCAGCTCTAAAAATTGCAAATTTTATGATTTTTTGCAAGATTTACAACAATACTGACGAAAATTGCTAGATTTCAAAAATTGTGAAAAATCACGAAAGGGTCAATGAAAATCGTGAAATTTATTTGAGGGGCTGCATTTAGTAATTTTTTTTATTTTTAACAAATTTCTGTTTCTTTACAATGTTCGTTTGCTAAATACATTGACACTTTAATAAAGGGATATTTCTAATTATAATAATGATGATGATTTTACTGTGCAATCATATAGTTCATGACAATGAACTCATAATGATTTTTACTGCATGTTCATGGTATAGTTCATCAATTGGTACTTTATTAATTAATCTGACTAACATGTAAAATTTCTTCTTTTCAATTAGCTTTCTGATGATGATGATGACAAACGATCTTCTGATAACATCAATAGTTATGAATATGAGATGCTTTCAGCAAAGTTCAACTTTGTGGATCTTGCTGGTTCTGAGAGACTTAAAAGGACTGGTGCAACTGGTGACCGGGCAAAAGAGGGAATTTCTATCAACTGTGGTTTGGTATGTAAGGCAATTTCTACAGCTTATAAAATTAATTATTTAAAATTATTTGACCATGGGATGTAGTGCTAGAGAGACCCTTTAACTTTAACTTTAATTCTATTTTATTTAAGATGAAAGTAAATTTCCAATTTAAGCAATTGGAAAGAAGAAGCCTGGAAAAATGGCTTCAATGGGATTCGAACCCGTGACCTCTGCGATACCGTTGCGATGCTCTACCAACTGAGCTATGAAGCCACACATTAGGAGCAAGGTCAATTTATTGATTTCTATTTTATGTAGTTATTAAAAATGCCTGAGGTATAATGTTTATCATGTCTTGAGGCATCAATATTTTAAGTCCCTAATGGGTATCAACTCATGACAAGGCAATTTGCTTGGTTCATGCAACACATGTATGTGGCATGGATGCATCACATATGAGCAGGTCTATAGCAGAAAACACTACTGCACCAAATGAAAAATATTCTAGAGTATACCATTGTGATGCCGTAGAATCCTAGAGTATTCAGGACGTATGCAATATATGAAGTATACCTGGAGTATTCAAGAGTGTTCGATTTGAATACGTGAAGTGTACCTGGACTAGATGTATTTGCGAGTATTCAATTTCGATACATGATGCATGCACACGGGAGGATGGTTTAATGTGAATACAGAAAAACAGGCTGGATTCTAATTAGGATATATGTCGGAATATTACAGTATATGAGGTGTGATCTGACTCGTATTTGAGTGAATTCAGGCCCGAATATTTGGCTTTTCATGCAGTGAAAGTGAAGCAAAAGAGCTGTGTGATTTGACACCACTGGATTCCGCTGAACTGACAGAAGTAAACCTGGCACTTGTCCAGTCCAGTTGATGCAGCTTTCCTGAAAATGCACACTGACAATTCTTTTATGTGTTACTTGACTTGTAGCTGGCCTTGGGGAATGTTATCAGTGCCCTTGGTGATTCAACAAAGAAGGGGAGCCATGTACCTTATAGAGATTCTAAACTCACCAGATTATTACAGGATTCCCTTGGAGGAAACAGGTGATTAAATTATGCCACTTCTCACTATTCTATACAGGAACTGTGCTGCCCTTTGGACCTTCCTGACCTGTGATGGAGCTATTTTCATTTGTTTTTTGTCTGAGGTTGGGTTGCTGAATAGGGAACAATTTTGTCAAAGTTATCTTTCTGCCTATCTCGTTGTAAATCAGGTCATTTTGAAATACAATGAAATAAAATTGGCAAATTGGGGCTTTTACTGGCTCTTAGACCCCAATGGAGCACTCCCACCCAAACTTTTCCAATCCCCCAGGCTTCACTATTTCCCTTGGATAATATACATATCTAGCCAAACCTAAAAGTGGAGCTCCATATTTTTGCCGGCTCTTAATAATTTGAGAAATTGATCTGAATGAAGCGTACACAACTACTCAAGGAAGATTTCATTTCTCACAAAAATTCAGACTTAATCTTGAACTCCAATCAAGGATGAATCAAGGATGGCCATGAAAAACTACACCCCCTCCCCACAAAAAATCAGACCTGGAAAGCCATTACTTGGTCAGCGGTCAGCTTGCAAAAATCACATGACCTTGATGAGCTCTCAACCTAAGCCTGGTCATGTGATACTGGTCAGCAGATACCTTGTTTTGACAGCTGTGAATTGACCATAATATAGGTGATGTACGCTTATACTAACCTTAACCGGGTCAACCTGTTTCTGGAGCATATGGCCACCATGTTAAGTGACGTCATCATACACACAAACGTATGTGTGTGTATATTTACATGTGTGTACATATGGCTGCTAGCCATTTTGATCATGAAAAATGAACTGTATGTGAGTTCTCGTGTGTTGCACGATTCTCCAACCTTTATGGATAGGGGGCTCCGTTCCGTGGCCCTTCAGGCTGCCAGAGCTCCGTTATTACATTTTTTTCTCAGCAGGATTTTATTTTTGCAGACCAGGATCAATCCACAAAATAAAACCCGCAATTTTCATGCTGCACTGTATTCTGATTTGTGATCAGTGGTTTTCTAAACTGCAAAACGGTACAAGAATTGAGTTTGGCTTTGCTCTCTTTCAGCCGCACCCTCATGATAGCATGTGTTTCACCCTCCGATCGAGACTTCATGGAAACCTTGAACACACTCAAGTATGCTAACCGTGCCAGGAACATCAAGAACAAGGTGAACTTTGTTGCTATGCTGAATGGTTCTTATGAAAGTTAAATGTTGTGCAAAGTCATGTAATTCAGTAGTGCACTAATGTGGGAATATAACATATGGGACTCCATAATGTTTGATAATACAGAGGTATATAGTGTACATGTACGTTGTCGCAATAAATTATTGTGAATGGTACATGTAATGGCATGTTGCACAATTCAGTGACCAAGCCAAGGCTGAAACCTGGTTGTTTGATCTACACTCCAGTGCACTTCCCATTAAGCTATGCCACCTCCTACTACAAAATGACTTCAAAGTGCAGCATCACGATACAAGGTGTTCAAGGGATGTAGCACAATTCAAAAAGGGTTTGTTGTTTTTATTAGTGGCAACTTCAAGCTAATTTCTGACTACGGTCTCTGCCTTTGTACTCCTTTAAAGGTGGTTGTGAATCAAGATAAAGCCAGTAAGCAGATGGCTTCATTGAGACTTGAAATACAGAAACTTTCCCTGGAGCTAATGGAGTATAAACAGGTACATGATGGATATTTTACTAAGAATCAAAGACATAATGTTGCTATTTGAATTGACACTTTTGACATTCAATATAGCCGTTTTCCACTTGCATTGTTACTATCCTGGATGAGAAGTACTTACATTGCCCAGAGGAAAAATTAATACCACTGATAACAATAGTCATTTCTTGATTTTCAGAAATTCTTGTATTTGTAAATACTTTTCTTTCACTTTGATTAGTGGGACATCCCTGGCATGGTGAAATTGCACTTTTGGTTTTCTCCTTTTACACAGCTTTTCTTTATAGTAGTGATTAACTTAATTGTCTATTATTTATTTGTAATCTAGTGGGGTGAATCTTAATAAATATATATATTAAATTTTATCAAATGGCTTTATTTTGGACTGGAAGTTGTAAAACACATATAATATCAGAGTTCATTGGCCATAGTAATTACTCTTTTAATGTTGTCTGGCAGGGAAAAAGAATATCTGGAGTGGATGGAGATCAAGTCAGTGATGTTTGTCATGAGAATGTTTTGCTTAAAACCGAAAACGACAAGTTAGTAACCATAGATTTAATCTTAAAGAGTAAAGGAACAGGCAATGATAAATTTGAAACCCTCTAAGAGATGGCGAGACTGGTATCAATAGCAAGGCTGCTACTTATTTCCTACATGTAACTCTCCAAGATGGCATGTGGAAAAATTCATGTGGACAATATATCTAAGACTTTAAGATTTTGTCTGAAGCCTTGCATAGCAAGCCAAAGCAGTAGGTAGAGGACTGCAGGAACATCCCATCCCTTGACAACCAACTCAGACTGTAATTTCCATTTCCAAAGTTGACAGGTGCAAATTCAGTGCTACAGAATTTTTCCATATTTTTGTCATCCTGTTAAAGGGGCTTAGAAAACTAAAATACCTGCAGAGAAGTGACAATAAATTGAGGAGAAACAAGGCAATGATAAATTTGAAACGACTACAGATATTAATCGACAAACGACACAGTTCCTTTTATCCCAAGATGTGTTATACAGTTCAGTGCATTTTCACTTGTTGTGGTCGCTGCAGTGTGTGAAAGTACATTGTAGAATCATTAAACGATAATTTATACAACAATGACATAAGTATATGATTACATTTGTTTTCATCAGACTTCGTGTACGCATCAAGGCTTTACAGCAAACAATTGATACACAGTCAGTCAGAATAACAGATCTTATCTCCTCCCAAGTGCTGGCACAAATGGATGGTATGGCAAAAACACCTAGCTATTATTGTTCAGAATACATTTCTAGACCTTAATAAGAGATACTTTGATAAGAGGATGTTGTCTAGCTCATTCAAATATGAACCAAAAGTTGCCAATGCGCAAAGCAATGTGTAGCAACATGTGCTACACACCCAAGAAAATGTAGCAGAGATATATATGTGGCAGAGACATGTCCCTTTAAAGTACAATCACACGCAAGGCCACAACCACATTCTCCTGAAACATTTTCTAGCTAGTATGGCTATGTGTTGTGGCTTTGTCCCATCAGCCTCCCACTGCAAAATGTCCTTGGCACCTGAAGGGACTCTTCAATTGTGATGTGGTCCTACATATATGGCCAGGATTTGTGTGTGCATGTGTTGCGATTTTGTCCCTGCTGTAACCTTTAGGGACACTTTCAATGGTGAGATGATCCTACTTTGATCAGCAAGATTTGACCAACTTTCTGTTAAGGCAAATATATCAATTATTGTTTTTTTTTTTTTCACTTGATTTAGTTTTGTCGAACTTTTTTTACTGCAGGTGATGTTGATGGAGGAGTTGAAGATCTCATCCAAAAATATTTAAAAGAAATTGAGGAGCTCAGGTGAAGAATTTAATATACATTTTTTAAGACTTGACAAAGGCAAAATATAAACTAAATAAGTTATCTACCAGCATTTTGTCATGTTGTGCTAACGATGCACTGCCATTAAATTTACTGGTATATTGATTGAGTTCTTGGAGGCTGGATTGGGTTGTCCCAGGCCAAGTCCTGGTAGGGTACATGTGTTGTGTGTTCTGGGCATGGCACTTACCTCTCACAGTGCTTCTCTCCACCCAACTGTATAAATGGGTAATTGCAAATTTAATGTTGGGGGTGGGGGTAACCCTGTGAAGGACTAGTATCCCAACCAGGGGGTGGTTGAAATACTCCAGTCTCTTAATGCTACAGAAACCAAGATCAGCTCTGGCATGATGGGCCACTGGGCTTCAATGCAAACTTTAACTTCTAAGAACACAACACCCCAGTCCAGGGAATGAACCTGGACCTCTTAATCCATGCACCATTTCAACATGTTCCCCAATTCCTCCTTTCCCAGTATAAGTAACACCAACATTTTTCATAATTTACCTGCAGGAACAAATTGACAGAAAGTGAAGCCATGGCAATGGCCATTACACGTCATGCAACACTGAAGTCTCGCATGACGTCTCCCTCTGCCCATGACAACACTACTTCCATACTGGAGATGGCTAAGATGGATGTGGCTAAACAGCGTCAAAAAGCACAGGTGGTATTACGCAATCCTTCTCTCTCCAAAGTCAAATGTGTTAGGCCTGTTAAGCCTCGAGGAGGCAGCCTTCATTCAGCAATGAATGGGGTTAAACCTTCTTCTAACTTCCCTGCTAACTGTACTCGCCCTCAGACTAAGTCTTTTCTTCAAGCAAATGGTGGCAGGCTTAAGACTGTGACACCTCGACTTCCTTGGAACACTGGCAACATTCAGTCTAGAACAGATTCCGGGCTTTATAGTAGAACATCTCAGCGAGCCAGTGCTATGATTCTAAAAGAGCCATGTCCTAAACCTCGAAAACCGAGCAATTATTTAACTCCAGCAGACCGCGACAAACCGTTAAATAACTTGACGTCTAACCTTAAGAGCACTGTTACAGCTAATGTAGTGTTGCGAAGACCCAAACAGAAATCTGCTAACTCTGAAGTTACGGCGGGTAAGAGAAGATCTCGTAGTCTTGAATCTCTCGTGGGAAATGGAGATTCAATGGACAGATATCTCACACAGACACAGTGCTTCAAATGCAGGAAAGATCTGAGTCGTGTGTTTGATTCGAGTGCATCTAGTAGGTGTTCAGATGCTTTTAGCTCTACAAGTGATCTTAATTGCTCATTGCCAGAGCTTCATTATGATGAAAATAACAACATTGTCCAACCTATAGCTAATTCAAAGCCATCATTTTCAAGAACAGAGGTGCTGAAGGCTGAAAAATTAGTTCAGCACCCACCACCGGTAGATATTGTGTCAGACACCGAGTGTTACAAATACCGTTTTGAAAGTGACAGTCAAGCAGACAGTGATTACGGTGCTGCAGTTGCCTCCGATAGTGAAGTCTACAGGTTCAAGTCTAAACTTAAAGACAGAAGGAACTTGCATTTAGATTCCCCTATTCCACACCTCCTGCGAGAGCACAGAACTGAGTCAGCCGGCAATATAAAGGAACGCAAAATTCAACTTGAAGAAGACCTAGATTCGCTTCTTGATTCTATGGCTTTTGCGTTAGGAAATATTGAGTCTCAGGGTAAAGCCATTGAATCATCTGGTAAGACTGGTGGCTGCCCTCCAGATTCACTGTATTCCCCTCCAGCTTTCTTCAGGCCAATATTCGAGGTCAAGATTTAAGCGTGAATGGAATGCTTAAAATCCTTTCAGTCCATTAATCTGCTTGTGCTTGTGCAGCTTCACATCATCTCCTACCTGTTGACTCTCCTTATTCTTGACTGCTGCTGTTTTCTGTTTGATACCTTTTTGTAAAATCTAAGGAGAAATTAAGGGGGTGGTGAATGGTACTAATGTCTAAATTAAAATTCTGCAATATGTGAAGATTTTGAAAACCATTCACTCCCCCAAACTCTTTTGTGAGCCTCTGGAATCAAAGTTTTAAAATTTAACGCAATAGCTCAGCTACAGTGCATGCGTGCATTCATTTCTAATAAATGGGAATCTTGAAAATAACATTTTCAAATACATGTACAGCTATACAGGAAGAAAGAAAACGGTGTTCAGCATATAATTTATAACTAGTGACAGCGCTAGTTAAAATAATTTATGGTATGGCCATTTACTGTTAAAAATTGAATTCGCGCTTGAGAACTAAGAAAGTTTAAATCAAAATTTGTAAATTGGAAATGAATATGGAAGAGGACAGTCTCTTTGATCAAGTGCTGAAAAATTCCCTGGTGGAATTACAGTCAATTTATTTTTAAATTCTTGTGTAAAAGGATACTTCAGTCTTTAATTTTAATTTTAGGAAATGTTATAGAATAAATTGATAAACTGATAGCCTGAGACCCATGTTAAGAAAACTAAATTCAATGTATGAACATGAGTATACATGATTTTTATGGAAAAAACTATTTAATATAGTAAAATTAAGACATGAACTTAAAACATCACTATAAACTTGTTAATAAGTAATTTATCAACATTGAAATGGCATCAACAGAAACTCGGATTTGAATCCACGACCCTCCGTGATCTAGTCGGATGCTCTCACCACTGAGCTACTGGAGACTCTGTGGCGAGCAAGGGTCAAATGTGGGTCTTTGACTGGAACTGCATCACGTGGTTTTATGGCTATGTGTGCCTTTCATCATTTACTGAGTAACCGCACAATGCAGTTCCAGTCAAGGACCCACATTTGACCCTTGCTCGCCATAGTCTCCAGTAGCTCAGTGGTTAGAGCATCCGACTAGATCACGGAGGGTCATGGGTTCAAATCCCATCTGGGACTCGGATTTTTTCCGAGTTTCTGTTGATGCCATTTCAATGCTGATTTATTTCGTTCATTGCTCAATAAGTAATTTAATTTAGTGGCATTATGATATTTACTAATCCAAAAATAATTTTTTGGACTTGGTTATATTTTATTTTGAAGGAGCATTCCATTGAAAAGTGTTAAAGGTTAATTCTGTAAAAGATTAATTCTTGTTGTTTTTAAATTACTTCTTTTAACTGTAATTAATTGTTGTGGATAATCTCTATCTCTAAGACTAATTGTAGCATGTCATGACCTACAAAATAGGCTATGAACTGCATAAAGGCTCTTGTACATCTTTTAACAACTCTTTTTTTAAAATAAAATATGGTTGAAACTATTAAATCTCTGAGTGTCCTTTCTTTGTGACATGGCATGTCTTCAGGACAATTGATTTTGTGTTTTTATCATTTCATTTGCTGCTATTTTGGTTGCTTCTGGTGATGTTTTAATTTCTGCTTGTTGTTTTCTAAGCTGGGATTATTTTCTACTTTTTGTTTTAAACATTCTTTCTATCTGTGTTCTTTTCAACTCTTTCCACTATTTGTGAATTTATTATTTATTTCTGTTCTTGCCTTTTGTGTTTTGCATTGTTTTTTGTTTGTTTGTTCTACATTTGATGCCAAAGGTAAACAGATATCCCTCCAAGGTTCTAACTCTGCAGAAATCCTATTTCAAGTGGCTAGGCACAGGTAATGAAAAGGGAACTAGTTGTGTGTCAGTATACATGGTTTCTTATACCAGTCGTTAGCTTCACAGGGTTCCTTTCATCACCAGTGGCTAGCTACACAGAATAGCCATTCTTTCTCAGCTGTTAGCGACAGAGGGTTCCCATTAATCACCAGTGGCTAGCTTCACAGGGTACCCATTCACCACCAGTGGCTAGCGTCACAGGATTCCCATTCACTTCTAGTCGCTCCTTTAGTGACTAGCTTCACAGGGTTCCCATTCACCACCAGTGGTTAGCTTCACAGGGTGCCATTCATCACCAGTGTTTAGCTTCAGAGGGTTCCCATTCATCACCAGTGGCTAGCGTCACAGGGTTACCATATATAGCTTCACAGGGTACCCATTCATAGCTTCACAGGGCATCTATTCCTTGCCAGTGGCTAGCTTCACAGGGTATCCATTCCTTTCCAGTGACTACACTGGGTTCATGTTCATTGTTGCTTGATTCAGAAAGTTCCTTTTTTCCTGCTTGCTACAGCTGTTTCCATTCAGTTACCAATGGGCAGCTAGACAGGGTCCCTATTCACCACAAGTGTCTACCTACACAGGGTCCCATTCCTTGTCAGCGTCTACCCATACAGAGTCCCACTCCTTACCACTGGCCATAGCTACAAAGGTTTCACATTCATTGCTATTGTCTACCTCCAATTTTGCAATGTTTGTTGGCTTACCTGTACATGTAGCCATACCTACATCCAGTGATTTTCATTTCAGTTGGCTCCACACTGGTGTGTGATACCTGAAAAGAATTGATTTGATATGCTTTGGGCAAAAAATAGTCGACAGTGCATAAAAGAAAAGTTTGTGAGATGCGAGATGTGATGTACACTTCAGGAAAAAACAAAATCGCTCTATGTACTGTACATACATAATGTACTGTACATGTTTAAAATATATGACCGGTATTTGAACTTTCTATCAAAAGCATGAGATAGAAAGTTTATAATGAGCCTGAAGGCATGGAGAAAGCTTACAACATTCAGTAACAGACTGTTGCCAGCAGGGGACCTGTTTGTGAATTTCACGTAAAAGCTTTTTTTTGTCTGGGTCCCTCCACTTGTTGTTGTGAACTGTTGAATCAATTCAGCAGGGCAGTTACAGTGCAATAGGGCCATTTCTGAGTTGTGCAAAAACAATGCTATGTCTGAAACCATTTGTATGAAAATGTGTTTCACCTACATGTTTATGTGCAACTGTCAAACTCAATTTCAAATGAATAGTTTTGTTCAAGTACTGATCTTGAACCAGAGACAAAAGCAACTCAGAAATGGCCTGTTTAATAATTAAATTGTCTGTCTGTCTGTCTGTATGTGCCTGTCTATCTGTGTGTCTGACTGTTTATTTTAATACCTGTTAATCATGTTCATTCATTTTTCACTTTGGTCTTGTGGCAGTCACTCTGTATCAAACATATACTTTGTAGTTCTTTTCTGCCTTTGGTGTCTGCTACTACTGATGTCCTACAGGTTGGATGTTTGTTCTCTGTTGATCCATCCGTCACTGAGGTATCACCAGTTCTTGTGTACTAAACCTATCTTGATAATAAATTAACCATTGCTTCAGTTCATCATTTCACATGCCAATTGGAAAACAGTGGTTGTCACATTGGTGATCTTCTTTTCTTTCACTGCTGCAATCTTCAGCATTCAAGTTCTGCTTGGTAAGCTCATGCATGTCTTTGACTGTCTTCTGATAATCAATAATTATTGTAGCTGCAACACACAGAGTTAAATTCAATTAATACATATACTGCATACATTACATACTGCATTCATTACATACTGCATACATTAATTGGTTTGCACAGTGGTTAGTGTAGAAGACCTTTAAAATAGTTTGAAGGTTGATAAAAATATTAATAAAAATAAAATCTTAAACAATAAAAATAAATGTCTGACAGTGTAATAAATCTGCAATAATGTAGCATCTCCCATGAGCATGTTATTCTGCTGGTCCTCAGCTGGTCCGCAGTTGCTCTTATTTTGTGGGATAGGAGCATTGTTCCTATTGTGTGTTCTCTTGTTCAAAGGGGTTTCACATGAGACCTTGCGAGAGCTGCCAGCCGACCCAAAATATGACTGCCTTATAACTTGAACACAGAAAATCGTGATCTTGACCGTTATTGAATTCATTAATTTTTGCTGAATTTTGAAGTTCTTATAGGCAGATGTAGATCGCTTGAGATGGTGACATCACAATTGGCCTGTTAGTACGCTTGTTGCAACAACAACAATACACGCTTGATAATTGTTAATACCATTAATAGTAATTGAGCTGAGTAGTTTATTGCTTTATGAGGGATTCCAGGCTAATTATCTCCTCTCATGAGTTATAGTTTTATATACTTTTCAAGTGACATTTAGTTTGGCCACCAAGCCAATTATTGTGTTGAATTTTTGGACAGTCCTATAGATCGGCCAATGAGAGCACGTTCAGTATTTCAATTATTTTATGAAAATAGTTTCTTGTACTGTAGTGGGCAGATATGAAAAAGCAGGTTATTTTTCCTTGGTCCAGTAGTATTGCAACATGTAATCATGGTGTTTTTTGTTGACCATCAGAAATTGAACCACGAGGAGGAGGCTAAGGATCAGCCATGGGGTGAACACAGTAGTGACGAGAGTAGCACTGAGGAAGAAGATGAAGTAAGAAGTGTATAACAATATAATTTGGTTTTATCAACTGGGTTGATAATGTCAATTGGCCACCGTAAAGAGTTTCAAGAGCTGTCGTTTCGAGCGTTAGCCCTTCGTCGGAGCGAATCAAGGAATTGTGCGTCGTGTGTTTTTATATGCAGAAAGATGGAGCTTCGCTATTGGCTGGTGCCTGGTAACGTGAGAACTTTGGAATAAATTAGTTGAATGAAAAGCGTTCGTTGATACCGTGAGGATTAAGAGTGCCGATTTGAAAAATAAATTTTTGTTCTAGAGTTTTACGGCTTTCCGTGTTTCCTTGGTGAAGTACTGTCATTCAGACATTCACCCTCACAACCACGCAGTTAAATCCATCATTCTCCAAAACTTTAAATTACTTCAAAATGATCCCGACACTGGTAGAATCTTTTCGCAACCTCCATTAATTTCGACCGATTCCGAGAACACCTTCGTGACGTAGAGAAAGACGACAAAAATGCATCGAAACCGGTCGCGAGACACTTCAATCTCCCAAATCATTCTAAGCAACATATGGCAGTCTGCTGCCTTTCCCTTCACCAAGGAAACATGGAAAGCCGTAAAACTCTAGAACAAAAATTTATTTTTCAAATCGGCACTCTTAATCCTCACGGTATCAACGAACGCTTTTCATTCAACTAATTTATTCCGAAGTTTTCACGTTACCAGGCACCAGCCAATAGCGAAGCTCCATCTTTCTGTATATAAAAACACACGACGCACATTTCCTTGATTCGCTTTGACGAAGGGCTAACGCTCGAAACGTCAGCTCTTGAAACTCTTTACGGTGGCCAATTGACATTATCAACCCAGTTGATAAAACCAAATTATATTGTTATACTTCCCACTGACGCAGCACCACAGTTTCTTTAGAAACTTACCCCGTCTAAGAAGTGTATAACTTGTTTATAACACATGTCAGATCTATCGTTAATTTTAATTGGTCAGTAGTTGTCAATTATTGTTCCAGTAATTGAAACCTAGTGCCGAGTGGACTCATTTCATGTGAGCAATTGGCATTTCACTTAAAGTGATCTCATTGTACAAAATTCTCCATGGTACTGGATTGATGTAGTAATATATCAAACACGAGAGACAGTGTTATATCCAAACACCAAGAAGAGAGTTGAGAATATACAACAGAGTATTTTTAACCCACTTCGAGGTGTTTGAATAGCCAATGAAACACTGTCTGGAGTGTTTGATATATCTTCTCAATCGAAACAAAAACTAAGGGGTAAATGGAGAAATAAAATCGTCAAAATATATCCCAAATAACTTATAAGATCGGGTATCCAAACCTCCTTCACGGCTATGATTTTCTTTGTTTTAACTTGATGAATTATTAATGAGTTTGACATTAGAAAACTCTTACTTTTAGATTTCCTTCAATTTGAAAGTGAATGGGAAATTGACTTCAAATGCCGTGACACTGCTCCTTTAAACAAGAATTGCCATGCAATGTCGTGCCATTTGTAACTTGTTTTTGCACCTCACTCAGGAAAACGACGAAGATAATTCTGAAGGGAACGAAGAGCAAGGAGATGAAGCAGATGATGATGACGATGATGATTCTGATGACGATGCAACTCTGCAAGGTAAGTAGATTGAAGTTCCTGTTGATGAACATAGGCATGCATCACGCGCAAAGAGTTATGAACACAAGCATTTTTGAAAAAAAAAAAGTCATAAGCGCACGTTATCGCTGGAACGAGAGAAGACCATGCAAGGGATGGTGCATGGATGTTTTTGTATGGAAAAATTGTCCTACCTTTATGGTTGCTATCGAGGGCATTTGCAAATTAAGTTCACAAAATTTTGTTTTTGAAACATGCTACAGAATGGAAATTTATTGTGTTTTGAAGCCATGTGTGTCCCATGGTGTAGAAACCTTGAAGCCTATTTTTGTGTGGTTGTCACCGTTGGTTCAGCTCCCAGTATGTTGCCCTCCCCCCTCCCAAAAAAATGTATTTTCTTAAAAAAATCAACAAGACTGAATATCTGCTGTCTACGCCGATTTAGTAGAAACTCAGCTGTGTGCCATTAGAAATTCGACAATCTGATTGGTTCTCCCACTGTTGTCTATTCGCCAATAGACAATGATTGTGCATGCGTTGCTTTTTAAAGGCACGATTTTTCTTGATTTTTGCCTTAAAAGTACGTAAAATGGAGGTTTTGGAATGCAAACCTTCAGAGTTTCTACTAAAACAATTTGACTGCTCGCACTCATTTTCTGTTCACTCACAGAAAACTCCGTCTTGTATAGTCGTTGTTAGATAGAATTCCTTTACTATCAAGTGGACCCTTGTGCTAGTTTTCTTTTAATATTAGAATACGTCTGTACTCTTGTGCTTTTTCTGTTTCTCGATGGTCTAAATTCATTTGTTTAATATAT
Source organism: Blastomussa wellsi (assembly GCA_947652115.1). Classification (NCBI taxonomy): domain Eukaryota; kingdom Metazoa; phylum Cnidaria; class Anthozoa; order Scleractinia; family Plerogyridae; genus Blastomussa; species Blastomussa wellsi. Next base: position 5,066,044 of record OX393561.1, read on the forward strand.
CTTTTGTTAGACCTTTCCGGGAACTTGGCAGACCTTTCAACAGAGATATCCATTAAAGAAAAGCTCATCGATGAACTGGAGATCAGTCAGAAGAAAATCCAGACCTTGAAAACCCAGTATGAGGAGAAACTGTCCCTACTCCACAACAAGATCAAGGAAACGGAGACAGAGAGAGACCAGGTCAGTTTCTGCAATTCTTTGTTCTTTTGTTGTTTTTCAGAATAAGAGTTGGCTCGCCTCACAAGATAATCAGTCAATCAATCAATCAATCAATCCATCAATCCATCAATCAATCAATCGATCGATCGATCGATCGATCAATCAATCAATCAATCAATCCTTTATTTACCCACGTAACGTCGTGGAGCTCGTGAAGCTCGTTCAAAATACGTACTTCGTCGTGCATCTTACATTTTATTTCATTTTATCAATGAAGCACAGACTGTTTCTTTCACAATTCTTCCCGCAAATTATCATTACCTAAACCACTCACTAACTATTTTTCGTTATTGTGAAAGTCTCTACTTGAAAATGCCAGAAAAACTAAATCAATTGGACAGTTCAGGTGAGAGATCCACTGCATATTTGAATCATCGGATTCCCACTCGGCAATTTTGTAAAACAATAAAGCGATAGTGCACGTTTTACATAAGTTTCCTGTTGTTGTTATAACTAAAGATTTTTTCCGAGTTTAAATAAATACGAAATTTCTCTTCGATGTTGGAAGATATTTCACGAGTGCGCGCAGCTCAAATTGAACAAGAGAAATTTGAAATCTCCAAGCACCATGAATTATCTTGTTTAATTTATAAACATGTTTTGACGAAGTAACACCAACATATAATGGGGTGCTTTTTTTTCATTTAAGGTTTTACAGAGCATCAAAAACCAAGACTCAAAGTCATCAGAGAAGGTTAAGCAAATACGCGACGAATACGAGAAGAAAATCGGCCGCCTGCAAGGAGAGCTGAAGAAGATGCAAGCCGCCAAGAAAGAACACGCACGACTGCTCAGGCAGAAGGCACAAAACGAGCAGCAGTTGAGAACATTTCAGGGAGAACTGAGCGAGTTAAAGAAGACAAAAGTTCGTCTCATGAAGCAGATGAAAGAAGAAGCAACAAAAAACAAACAACAAGAGGCACAGCGGAATAAACAGATTGCGCAGCTGAAAAAGGAGTCTCGTCTGAGGCAGATGACGATTAAGAATCTGGAAACAGAAAAACGACAGCGTGAGGTTGTACTCAAGAGGAAACAGGAAGAGGTAAACGGCCGATACCATTTTATTGACATCTATGAGAAACAGGAAAATTGCTCGTCAACACCCAAAATCGAACCCACAACCACTACACTACCAGGTTGATCCACCAAACCCACGAAAAGTTTTATTGTAGAAGGTGACTTTTATTCTAAGCATGAATCTAACTTAATAATAATAACAATGATCCCCTTATTTAGGCCTAATAATAAGTAATATGTTGAATTTGGGTATTATAACCGGCGTTATACTGTATCATAACATTAACCGCACTAAAAATATCCATTAACAGGTAAAGGCTCTGAGGCGACAACAAAAACCCGTATCTGGCCAGCTGGGAGCACAGCGAAACCAAACAATGCTCACAAGTGTCCGGGAAGTAAACGGTGTCGAGACAACTTCACAGTCTTCGTACGTTAGTGGTTCGTATTCATCTTACTCGAGCTCGACGGTGTCTGTGAGTTCATCAACATCAAACTCAAGGTTTTCTGGAGCAGCCAGTAGATCGTCTGGACTGCCAGTCAAATCGCCTCGAAGGAAGAGCTCCGTAGAACAGGCCTCGCGGAGTGCCAAGAAGAAATGGGACGTCATTGATAAAAAGGTACAAGTCTTGGAATCGGCATGTGCTGCAGATCTCGTAAGCTTGTAGTAGGCCAATTCCGATGTATTAAAATTCTAACTTGGGTCCGAGACTTGGAGGGAGTTGGGGGAGATTTCATGTCGTGGTTGAGGGATGAATTCGTTGTTTGTTTTGTTTTAGTCCTCCAAGCCTTGGAGCCAAGAGTGAATTTTAGTATATCTATTGGAATTGGCCACCTGGAGACGGACAGTAGAGAAAGAAAGGCAAGAAGCAGGTTGGAGATCGTGGGAGGAGGTGCGGACCGCAGCAACCAATAGAGAGGAGTGGAGAAGCTCTGTGAAGGCCCTATGTGCCACGAGGCACGAAAAGGATATATGATGATGATGATTGGAATTGGCCTACTTTCCCTCTGGTGTAGTAGGTCACTGCAAAAGGCTTTTGTTTGTCTCCACCTATAGCAAGTACTCATTGGGTTTCTCTACTCACCGAAGTTTCAGCCGCTAAAGTGCGTGCTGTCCTGAAGAAATTCGTCTCGAAGGAAGCCCAAATTTGGACATTTGATGCCGCTGAATTTGGCATCCAGGCCGTGATTATGTGACGTCATTTTGTCTGACTCGAAATTGACGGGAAGCAGAAAAAAGTGCAACTGACGTCTTGTCATCCTCACAAGCTTGCTAAAATTTTTCTTACCGACTGTTTACTTCACTATCTTCACTGCCATCATTTTCGGGGTTTGAAGCTTGGTTGGCCAAAATAATACGGTTCAAGGGCAGCGATGTCGAATTTTTGGAGAGAATTTCATTAGGAAAACCGACACTTAAGGACGTTCGCGCAAAAATTTTCTACCATTGATTTTTTTCTGAACCTATCACCACTGTAAGATAATGAGTAACAGATGTCAGAAATGTAAAAAAAAAATGGGGGTCACCGACTTCGTTTTGGAGATAACATGCCCAGAAAGAACACCCTAAATCTGAAAACTCGCGCTTTCGGCTACAGTGTCTGTAAGCACAAAAATATTGCAAATAAATCTTTGAAATAAACGTGTCTCTGCCAAATGTTGTTTAAATGGAGCCGTCAAGTGAATTTACTCAATTGGTGTGGTTCCTTAAAGAAAAAATTCGCATTTAGCGACCACATTTGCACTCGCCTAACAGCCGCAAGATGTCCTGTGGGTAGAAAACCTTAAAATTTCTTAAAATTTAAAATTTCTTAAATTGATTTTTTGCTCATTTTTTGACCATCTGCCAAGAATTGTAATTAAAATCAGTTCATGGAAAAAAGGTAGGGATCACCGCCCATTTAAGAGAGTAAACTACCAGCAAAGTTACGAATCGGCTTCTGGCCCTTTGTTTTTTCTCAGCGCGCGCGCTCGATGGATGACGTGGCGTGACGAATTCCGTGCGCAGTAACGATGCGCAGAAACAGTTAGCGCGAACGTCCTCAAGAGGGTGAAAGCAGAAACTTCAGTGAGTAGCTAAACTTTTTATTGGCGTTGACAAAAAAATACGTTTTTCTGGAGTGACCTTATCCTTTAACAACAAAGAAAGCGAATTGTTCGTAAAGGATCTTTTCGGCTGAACTCTTGTTGGCGATTGACATTTCGAGTACCAACAAGCGTTAAAGTCTTCGTTATATGGATGGGGTGTTAACATTTATAGACCCCCGCTGCTAGTCAGTGCATTTTGTCCATCCATTACCTCACCCAACCAACCACCCAATAAAGAAGTCTGCGTAGCTTTTTCTTTTTGCCACAAACCATCTTTTTTACTTCTTTGTTAGATCTCATCATTGATAATCAAGAAACAGACAATTTCAAATATGGAATCGGACATGGATCGCTGGATACAGGACCGGGATCGCCTCAGTAAACAGTTAGAGAAATGTCAAATGAAATACGACAATGCTACCGTGTTACAGAAGGTCGGTGCTTCATCAGTCAGGTTAATTCAACATTTGTCAGGGTTTTAAAACTTGAAGCCAATTGAAGTATTGGAGGGTAGGCGCCGTAAAGGTAGCGACAGAAGAGAGCAGCAATCTCCTCAGCAGAAAGGAGGTTACCATGGCAACCGAGCAACAGCCCACCTCCAAGGCACCTGTCAACACAACTCTGAAGAACCAGTGTGTAGAATGAATATTTACCAAAGACTGTGGGAGGGAGGGAGGGAAACAAAACGAGCAAGCTAGCAGGCAATGAAGCTAAGCACATGGCAGTGACCCTGCAAACCTCTCTGGAACCCCCCACATAATATTAATGCAGCCACTGCATTGGCTTAGTTTTAATCTTGCCTAAATTACATTTAGCCTCATTTAAAAGTGCATGATAGAAAAATTGACATGTTAACGTTACCTTTGAGAATATCTTCCCCGCCAGAAGGTAATAATGAAATCTCGAGTTGACAAAAGTAAGATTTGTTTCTTTTTAATCGTTTACAGGAAGAAGGCAATGTTCAAGAACTTAAGGAGCAGCTTGAAGCACTGACAGCGCACATGGATTATGTGCAAGAGAACATTACAGACTGCCAAACAAGCATTATGGAGATGGAGGTACAGCTATACTAAATAATATATTGCCTCTCAACTTTACTTTAAGCAGTTTGAACTGGAAAACTATCATTAACATTGGCCAGTTGGATGAAGAGATAATTATCGAATGACAGAGATACGATCCCATCGTTTCCCATCTTGCTCTATTGTAATCGCAGCCCATTGCACAGTGCCTCATCGGGTTGTCACGCAATGCCTCCTTCCGGTCAAGCGGTTCGTGACCTTAGCAACGGTTCGACGGAAACTAGTCTCAGAATTTCTTATTTCCTTTTTAGTAGCGTAACGTGCCTTCCGATACGTGCAAGGCGTCGGTAATTAGCTTCCTTTTGCCTTTAAATATGGTTTGACAAGAAATGCCCAATGATCTTGGTCATCAGATTAAATCTTGTTCAATGCACCATCCATTTTCAGATGAACCTTCTCGTCCATTGTTTTAAATGGGCACAGTCGTGGTTAAAAGAAATAAAAAGTGTGGATGCATCAGTTCAAACCCAACAATAATGGCCTAGTTTTGTTGCCAAGGACTATAGGACTACATTGAAACTGTTAACTCTTGACTTTATGCTGTATTACCACGAATGCTTTCAAGTTTTCAAGCTTTGTTATGAAAAAAGAAAACATCCAAAAATATTATGGCTATTATGGTTACAATTTCATTCGAATTCTTGATAATTCTACAGGAGCATTTTTTGCACTATAGCAGGCACAAGCCATTGATTTTGACAGAATTGACCTGAAAACAGAAAAAAAAACCCTGTGACAGCACTCCTTTAAAACCGAGTGTTGTTCAGTCTGGGATTCCAACCACCAGCAGATGTAACCAGTATGAATTACCTGGATCAAACGAAACCATGCCTCTCTTTAGAAAATTTCTATTCTACCTCGCATTTGCATACAATCGGAGGTCACGTGAGATAGCAAGCATGTGATATCCGAGCTCAGTGCGAGATTTGTTGTCCGAGCAAACAGTCGTGTTTCTCTCTGGTAGTGCAGATTTTCGCTTTTTTCAGACTTTTATTACGCCCTACGATTATTATGGCCGGAGGGAAAGACGCATCCAAAGCTGTTAGCGAAGAGCAGTTATTGGAAATCCACCCGGACGAAGAAAACGACGAAATGTCCGGAGAAGGTGGATCGAACACCAGTGCCATGGCGTGCCAGGCACAAGCAAGCGACTCGAACGTTTCGTTGTCGCAGACTGATGTACAGCTCCTGTCGTCAGCAATACTCACTTTGTCGAAGAAAATTGACAAATTCGAGGACCTCCCTTCTCAATGGAAAGGCAAAGGCAAAGGAAAAAGGCCGAGGGATGATCGAGAACAGCAACACGATCTTCCCGCCAAAAAGCCCGCGAAGGACAGCTCGAGCTCCTCGAGCGCTTTGGAGAGCGCAGAAACTGAAGATATTCAGGCTCTCATGAACAAAGTAGCGGGGGATGACGGCGATATTGATGAGGAAGACGATGCAGAGGAAGACGATATTCTGGCGGATTTAGAGAAGGAGTACGCCTCCGAAGACATGACGGGCAAAAATATTAACAGTCCACAGCTCGCCAAACTTCTTAGCAAGATGTTTCGCAACCGGCTTCCAGACAAGCTGCTGAAAGAAAAGCTTGAACGCCAAGCTAGACCGGAAAATTGCGATACTGTTAAGCCCACAAGGGTTAACCCGGGCATTTGGCGCAAGCTTCGTGAACCCATTCAGAAGCGGGATTTGCAAATGTATAAAATTCAACAAGCCCTCGTCAAAGGAATTATTCCAATTGCTCGTTTGACTGATCTTTCCATGACAGATAAGAAAGGCCTAGACCAGGACGGGGTTAAGCAGATCAAACAGTTTGGTCTCGACGCCTTATCTTTACTGACGCATGTAAACTACGAACTTAACATGCAACGGAAGCAATTGATGAAGCCTGATATCGGCAGGGACTATGCCTCTCTCTGCTCACCTCACGTGCCGTTCACTGACTGGCTGTTTGGAGATGACCTCCAGAAACAGCTGAAGGACATCGGAGATGTCAACAAAATTGGTGCGAAAGTACAAGGTCACAGAGGCCCTCACCGGCCCTCGACTGGCTATGCCAATAACAACAACTCTAAAGGGTCTTATTCTAACCGAAACAATTCAAAAAACTTGAAGGGCCAAACCTTCCGACCTTGGCGACACAAGGACCACCAGAAGCCCAACACCAACAACAAGAGGGCATCTAAGTAGCCCAAAAAGTTGACACGGTAAATGCTATTTCAAATTTTGTTGCTGGTAATATAGCTAACCACATCTCCAGCTGGAGGTCTATTACCACAGACCCAAGCATCCTTGAGATAGTTTCAGGCTATTTCATTGAATTTGAAAGCATACCATTTCAGTCAGCTGTACCACATATTACATTCTCTAAGGGCGATGATCTCATCATTGCTGGAGAGATAAATAAACTCCTTGAGAAAGGAGTAATTAACAAAACTACTCACTGTGACAATGAATTCATATCCACTGTCTTTACTCGGCCCAAAAAAGATGGGTCTCATCGACTAATTCTCAATCTTAAAGTGCATATGACTCGAAATTTAATCGGGTTTTTTTATTTCCCAATCTAAAACCTTTAATTAAAAGGAGTATTTTGGTGAATTATGAGGCTGTTTTAGTGTCGAGAACATATTTTAAAATGCGATCAAAGTTCCGTATTTTTATGGAAGAACATGAGACAAGAGCCTGGTGACCAGTGCGGAGTCGTGACGTCATCGGTTGTGTAAAGTTTTCGTGGCACTACAGTTTAGAGGGTTTTTACCGTGGGTTTTGCTGTTCCGATGGAAGGAATCGATGAAGAGTTTACTTCTTCTTCGTCCTCAGATGAAGTAGAATCTTCGTTAAGTGACGAAGAAGAAAATGTTTTAGTCACAGGCGAAATATTAGCCTACCAGGGCGAACCATTGGCCGACTCGAGCTCCGATGATGTCGACAGCAACACTGAACACGAGGAAGACGACGCCGACGAAGATGGCTTAACTTCTGCCATGCTATTGCGGCGTTTTGAAAAAACAGAGCCTGTCAGTACATGGTGAGTGCGTTTCTTTGTCGCGTTGTTTAACTTCACTTGTTTAAAGGTTTGTCGATCGTTGTTGTGTAGTTGCACAGATTTTCACGTCACTGTGTTAACTGCAAGTCGCTGGCTACCTTTTTTCCAGAACCAAAAAATCTTTGCCACCTTTCCTTACACGTTTAGCCAACTTCGAACACTTGGTGCAAGATAGCTCAACCGGAGCACCAACAGGGGTTTTATCCACAACATTAGGAGCCGGATCTTTAGCTACAGATAGAGTAACATCACCACTTATGATATCCACTCTCGGATTGTCAGTCTGTGGTGTGGTACAAGTCTCAATTGAGGTCGGGATCTCACAGGGCACTGCAGATTGTCCACAATTATTTTCGATGCCCTCGGCTGATGGACTCGATGTAGAGAGACTTCTAGAAGATGACTGAATAGGCTGTAATATCCTTCTAACGACCTAAATCAAACAACAGATATGTAACGTTTTCGTAAAAGAACTTTCAGACTTAAACTGTAATAAAACAGAGGCGTATTGGCTTCTGAATTAGTTTTAAAGTTCAAAGTTGTTGTGGACATCACATCAGCATCATGACGGTTCGGCATGTTTAAAGGAAACTCACCGTTCTTCGCTCTCGTTCTGTAATGGGTGCATCCTTTACTTTCTGTACGGCTACATCTATGGTCGGAAACGCTCCTTTTTCGAGTCTCCGAACGCCTGACTGATCTCCAAAGTCAATCTTTCTTGCGAAGTTTTCTGGAGCGAAGTGTATCGAGCAAAGTACCGAGGTCTTTGTTGGTTTGAAACCAGGGCGATGTTTTTGTACGAATTTTGTCCACTTCCTTCGTGTTTCTTCGTTCGAAGGAAAAAGGTGCATTGACACACCTGGCGTTTGGCTTGAATTAGTACAACTAATTAATCCAGGGCCGCCAGCCACACAATATTTCCCTGACACTCTACAACTTCGCACATCCGCCATCTTTCCCGCCACGGTCTACACAACTGATGACGTCACAAAGAATTTTTTGGCCGCGCGGTAAATGTCGCATATTTTAGCCTGAAATGCTGAACTTTGAGCTTCGAAAAAAATATATTATAGGCGCTTCAGGAAAATTCTAATGACAAAATTCGTTCAGGCAATACCTTAATTTTTAAACCAATGAATTTAAAAGGGGTTCGGAATTTCGAGTCATATGCACTTTAAACATTTGAATGAATATGTCACATATCACCATTTTAAAATGGAGTCTCTCCAGTCAGTGGTACAGCTACTTAAGAAAGATTATTGGATGGCAGTTTTAGATCTCAAGGATGCTTATTACTCTGTGCCTATAAACCCCCAGCACAGGAAATTTCTCAGATTTCAATTTAAAAGATCTATTTACGAGTTCACTTGTTTACCTAATGGGCTCTCATCAGCACCTAGGGTATTTACAAAACTCATGAAACCAGTGTATGCAACTTTGCGGTCTAAAGGATACCTTCTCGTAGGGTACATTGATGATATCCTTCTGTTAGCAAAAACACCCCATGAATTAGCCCAAGTTGTGGCTGAAACAATTGCCCTGCTCAAATCACTGGGATTTACAATCCATGAATCAAAGTGTGTCACAACACCAAGCCAGGTTGCCAAATTCCTGGGATTCTTACTGAATTCTAAGGACATGACCATTTCTATGATTCCAGAGAAAGCAGCCACAATCAAATCTAAGTGTCTCAATCTAGCCCAGCTCAAAGGACCTATTCCGATTCGAGATGTGGCCTCTGTTGTGGGCCTAATGGTGTCAGCATTTGAAGGGGTCCAGTATGCACCCTTGTTTTATAGGTCCCTAGAAAATGATAAGACATATGCTTTGAAAAGCAATGGATGGGACCTTGAAGGGAAAATGACACTCTCCCCTCTAGCCAAACAGGACCTTTCATGGTGGATCATCAATGTTGATCAACTTCCCAAAGCAATCATGCCTAAGCCAGCCGATTTAACTCTCATGACTGACAGCTCCCTTAAAGGCTGGGGAGGGGTGATTGAGGGTTCATCATGTGTGGCTCGTGGCAGGTGGTCACATCAAGAATCACAGCTGCATATGAACATATTGGAATTGAAGGCCATTTTGCTCGCCTTGCAGGCCCTCTGTAACCATATGCAAAATAACCACATAAAAATCCTATGTGACAATACTACTGCCGTTGCCTACATTCGTAATATGGGAGGTACAAAATCCAGCGGCTGCAATAATATTACCAGGGAAATCTTTATGTGGTGCATAGACCGAAAGCTAACACTATCAATTTCCCATTTACCAGGGAAACTTAATACAGAGGCAGATAAAGCTAGCCGTGAATTCAACAATAGTAACACTGAATGGTCACTAGACCAAACGGCTTTTAACGAATTGAAATCTAAGTTGGGTGAGCCTGAAGTTGATATGTTTGCATCTAGGCTAAACCACAAGACGCCTCACTATATAGCCTGGGGCCCAGACCCTGGAGCAGTAGCCATTGATGCCTTTACTATAGATTGGTCTAAGTATAACCTAATCTATTGTTTTCCTCCATTTAGTCTCATCGGCAAAGTACTTCAGTTTATTCAAGAGAGCAAAATAACAGCCATTTTAGTTTACCCACATTGGCCAACACAGTTCTGGTATCCACACCTGCTTCAGTTAATGAAATCTTCTCCAGTAAAAATCAAGATGCACAAGAAGACTCTTACATTGCCTCATCAACCAGACAAAATTCACCCTCTCTTCCCCAAACTGCAACTTCATGGCTGTCTTGTGTCAAGTCATCATTAATTGATCAAGGTGTATCAGGAGAACCTTTGAACACTATTTTGGAATCATGGCGTTCAGGGACCCGTAAGCAATATCAGACATATGTTTCAGCGTGGGTTAAGTTTTGCTGTGACAATTCTGTCAGTCCTATGAACCCAACCTTGCAACAGGTTCTGGAGTTCTTCTCACTTCAGTCAAAAACTGTCGGATATAGTGCTGTAGCGACTGCGCGGAGTGCCTTGTCAAGCTTCCTAAAAATAGATGGCATAAAAGCCGGAGAACACCCACTAGTTTCGAGGTTTATGACTGGTTTATTTAATCAAAAGCCTGCTCTGCCTCGCTACACTGAGACTTGGAATCCACAGATCGTACTGAACCATTTAAAGACTTATCCAACTACTGGAACCTTGTCTCTAAAGCAACTCACTCAGAAACTGGTCATGCTTATGGCACTCCTCTCAGCACAAAGAACCCAGACTCTCCAAAAGTTATCCTTGGAGGATATGAGTGCATCGCCTGGACAGTATACATTCCATATGTCCTCTCTCTTAAAGCAAACCAGAGCTAAAGGTGGTCAGACCAGACATTTATTGCCTATCAAATTTACCAGTTACAATGTGGATAAAAGACTTTGTGTTGTTGAGCTTTTGTCAATTTATCTTGAAAGGACAGCCTCCCTTAGGGGAAACGCTAAGCAGCTGCTGGTTTGTTATACAAAACCTCATGGACCTGCGTCTAAGGACACAATATTTAGATGGATACGACAAACTATGAAGGATGCAGGAATCAATACGTCAGTGTTCAAACCCCACAGCACAAGGGGTGCGGCAACGTCGGCCGCTAAAGCTGCAAATGTACCTATCCATGAGATTCTGAACACCGCTGGGTGGCGCTCAGACTCTACCTTTGCAAAATTTTATGATCGCCCTATCATAAATGAAAGTGGCTTTGCAGAGGCCATCCTCTCAAACACTTAGTTTCTGTGTTTGCAACTTTGCATGCTTTGACACTTTGATTTTTTGTTTCGTTGGGTTTACTTCAGCAACTATGGTTTCATGTCATGTAAAGAGTACCATTATATACATGCCATGGTGATACAGTTGTTTTATGCCTGTTCCTTTTGGCTGTGGCTTTGAGCTTTGAAATATCACGTGACCTCCGATTGTATGCAAATGCGAGGTAGAATTGGAAAATTAAACGAGACTTACCTGTAAGTTGAAGTTTGATTGAAATTCTACCGTAGCATTTGCAGGAGTGAGGAGGTCACATCCCACCCGCCCTTGGGCCCTTGTGCTCTTCACATTGACCTCTTTTCCTGTACAATCAAAGCCACACCAAACTGCTTTGAAGACTGAGCTCGGATATCACATGCTTGCTATCTCACGTGACCTCCTCACTCCTGCAAATGCTACGGTACAATTTCAATCAAACTTCAACTTACAGGTAAGTCTCGTTTAATTTTCCAATTAAACTACACTGTACTACGCATTTTTTAGGAGCAAGGCGGAGATACCGCAGAGATTGGAGAATTTTTCGCCACCTGTACGCTGACAGAAGCACGTATCCTTTTGGAACACTTTCTGACTAAAGTAATATCTCTGGTAAGGTTTGGTCTTCCATAATTAACAATAACCACCCATTTTTATTTATCATTAATGCAAGTGATGAGAAACAGGATACAATATAACCTAGATAGGTAGAGATACTACTCCGAGAAGTAAGATCGAAACGAGCTGAGCAGTTAGGTGACTAATAGGAAAGAGGTTCAAGGGATTAACAAAATAGAGAGTTAAAGGGCCCTACTCAGCCTCCGCCATTTTCGATGCCATCAAATTAGATTATAGAAATTGTGTTATGAAACGAAATCTTGTTGAATTGCTGTTACGATGTTACTGGAAGTGTTTAATTGCGTTTAGCACTTCTTTCGTTTCGACACGCTCCACGTAAAATATAATACTGAAACTCTTGCTTGTAAACAAAAACAAAGGCTTGACTGACTAGGGCCCTTTGACAGTAAAAATATCTTGCAGGGTCAAGAGGCCTCTTCAAAAGAAGCGTCGGCGAAGGAGGTTGAAGCGAGACTGAATGCGATGAAGCAACACAATGAACTTCAACAGGAACTGCTTCAGCACGTGCTACAATACCACGACTCATTCAGCAGCATAGAAAACCTCGCCGTAGCTGCTATGGCAACGGATTCGGAACTCAGTGAATCAGAACTTAGAGATCGATTAAAGGGATCTTTGGTATGGAAATATTATTTTATTCTGTTTTTCGTTTGTTTTTTTTGTCGTCTCTGATAGCTTATCATAAAAAAGCGATTTTTCAAGTTTGCCGCTCTTAGTCGGTCTCAATCCTTTTCATTTTGTTTCATTTTTGTTCCTTTTTGGTTCAGTGTCGCACAAAACTGAACTGATAAATCGTGGTGTGTCGTCTTCATATTGATGAAAATTCTGCTTTTTGGATGCATGACTAGTTTTACTCGGCAAATAAACTGGAAAAAGGAAATGTTCGTTTGGGATAATCGCAGCCCATTGCACAGTGGCTCTTCGGGTTGTCACGCAATGCCTCCTTCCGATCAAGCGGTTCGTGACCTTAGCAACGGTCTCGAAGGAAACTAGTCTCATAATTTCTTATTTCCTTTTTAGTAGCGTAACGTGCCTTCCGATACGTGCAAGGCGTCGGTAATTGGCTTCCTTTTGCCTTTAAATATGGTTTGACAAGAAATGCCCAATGATCTCGGTCATCAGATTAAATCTTGTTCAATGCACCGTCCATTTTCAGATGAACCTTCTCGTCCATTGTTTTAAATGGGCACAGTCGTGGTTAAAAAAAATAAAAAGTATGGATGCATCAGTTCAAACCCAACCATAATGGCCTAGTTTTGTTGCCAAGGACTATAGGACTACATTGAAACTGTTAACTCTTGACTTTATGCTGTATTACCATGAATGCTTTCAAGTTTTCAAGCTTTGTTATGAAAAAAACATCACCGGATATTCCGGAATAAGAATATATTCAGGAATATATTCCGGAATGGAAATCAAGGTATTCCAGAATAAAAATCAGTAGCTCCCAAACAAACATTACTGGGACGATTCTCCTATCGGATATAAACAACACCAGTCCGAGCGTAGATAGATGTTTTTTATCACTAACAAAACGAATACGTGAATATCGAACATGATATTGTGGTATGTTTGTTACGTTGTGATAAGAGTTAAGTTTACTTCCTTGTTAATGTTCTGATGCTTGAACAGAAAATCGCAAAAAATTGAGCTTCCGGCACAACTTTCAGTCATCTCGCCAGAACCACAACAATTTATTCCTGCAAAACACAAAAACTCACCAATCCGCAGAATAACTGCCGCTGAATTTTCATGCTGTACATTGAATTTGTTATTATTCTGTATTCAGACTAGCCTGGATTCACTAAAGGACGAAGCCGGATCACTGTCCAGGTACTGTGTCGTGTTTTTTGTCATGTTATGTGTGTTTGTTAAATTCTTGGGTTGCACTGTCACGCAATAGAAAATTAAATCGAAAACCATTTGGTGGATGAAGTCGAGAAATTGCGATATTATAGAAGGCAATTAAAGAAGTCACCTCTCCAAGTTTTAGGTCCTTGCGTTAAAATGTTGATGCTGCCCGTCGAAATGTTGCGCTCAAATTTATAGCAACTTTGGTACACCAAAATGGCGGCTGGGAAGTGGTGTAAACATCTGGACCTTACTTTGGTTATCTAAGTGGCTGATTATCTGTTCTGTAAATGGTGTGGTTAACCGTACCGTGTTGCACATTGCAGAAGTTCCAGTGGCAGCACAGTAAAGGATTCTGGCGGGGAAGGACAGACGCAACAACAGTCAAAACCCAAAGACAAGGTGATTGATTTGTCAGTTTCATTTTGGAAATTCAGTAACAAACGGTGAAATGTGCTCGCACGAGTGCAACTGGCTGTTTATTGCGCGGAAACCCACGTCGCCGCGCAGAAATTTGGTTTTCTTGGGCCTGAAGCGTGTAAGGCAGACGGTGTGCTCAGGAGGAAGGAGTTGTGGCGAATCTTCGTATACAGAATACTTTTAGCTTGCGAGAGCTCGTGCTGCTTTAAAAGGAGAGTTCGAAACTCTTCGCAAGGCTCTGCGAGGGTTTTTTACTAAACTGCTCTACGACAAAAGCACCATGTAAGCGTTCGTATTCAAATTTCAAACATGGTTTCGTTTCAGTTTTGCTGTTTGAAATGATTCTTCAGCTGCATTTTGAGAATCATCAGTGGGTTCATGTATATTTTCATGTTTCTGTAGGCTCGTCGCAGAACTGGAACCCAGGAAGAGTTCTTGTACCCGGACAGAATCAAAACGAGGCGCGATCCTCGGCTTGACCCAGTCGGTGACGAAGAAGAAGCTGATTCCTCGGTACCAAGCCTCTCTCTAGTGCCTGCACTTCCATGTCCCGCGGAACCGAAGGGAGCTCGTCAAATATCCCCCGAGCTTATGCAAAAGCTACTGGAACTGGAAAAGTCCCGCAAAGTACAGAGCAGCGATAATTTAATGCCGCCTCCTTCTGTCTCCCAAGGCAGCCAGAGCCAAAGTCAGGGGGCCCCTGTCAAGACTTCGCGGTCCAACTCGCTGAACGGCAATGGCACGGCACCGGTACCTGCCGCCCTGGTACGCGGTAATATTAAGTCCAAGTCAGCGAGGAGTTTTCCTGTCAGCAAGTTTGGAACTTCGGGGACTGGTAACCCGATTCAGCCTAGATCCCAGCCTTCTTCTCCTGCTCTGCAGAGGAAATCGCTGCCGGATAGGCCTGGGGCTGGGTAAGTCTGAACATCGAGTATAAACTGGGGAGGGGCTCTTTTAGCACCCTTCTGAATTCTGTTTCCTTATAAAGATTATTGGCGTATAGCTCTGCTTGCGGCGTCTTTGACGAATCGACGAAACCCCTTATAGAGTAATTTTTACGTGTTGTCGGCGACAGCAATTTGTGTTCCCTTTAGTTTTTCAGTAGCAGGCTTACTGATTGGTTTAAAATAAGCTTGCGCCACTTTTTGAACCAATCAAGAGAAAACAAACCAATCGCACTTCGTGTTGGCTGCATGGATTTCTGCGATCTCTGATTGGCGCACTGGATTGTCTGTTTATTCTGGGACTGGCCAGTTTGATAATTTTGGTTTGGTTTGGAATTGTGCTCTGTACAAACTCTGCATCTACTCATTCCCTTAAGCGAGGATGAACACTTTAGACTTTTCCGTCCTTTTTTTCTAATTCTAAGTCCCACAAATTCAAAGCTATTTTTCTAGCTAACGGCGAGTATTCTTTTTGTGACAGAGTCGATGACAGCGTTTTACAACAGAAGACCTCAGATGACGTTTTTGCTCGTTTAACAAGCAGCCTAGCTCAGGAATCGGATCCTGATATGTAAGAATAAACACTTTTATCACGCCTCTCACGTGCCTTTTCAAATCTTCACGCAACATCCCGAATTAGTAACTGTTACTTTAATTTAGCGTGATGTGACAACAGTTTCTAACGCGAAAACCTAATGGTTAATTTATTTTCCCAGCTCAGTGGCAGTAACAGCTTATAATGTAATTATTATCTTAGTACCTGCATTATTAAGAAACAATATTTCGTTTCACTTCGTTTTATGTCCACGCTCTTCACAAACGCTTTGAACTGCGTTGTATTGTCATTTATTTTAATTAGGAAAAAAGGAGGCCTCTGAGCAATGTGTGACCTTTCTACAACGTTCGTACAGGTCATGGAAAATCTGGAAAGTCGTGGAATGTTAGAATTTCATTTTCTAGGCCTGGAAAAATCATAGAATTTACGTGTTGGTCATGGAAACTCATGGAAAATTTTGCTTATTAAAAAAGTACAAAATCAATACGTTTTTTCGTTAAGAAAATAGTAAAAACGCACCCAAAATGAAAGATGATTTCCTAGAAAATGCTCAAATTCAGGTCATGGAAAACTTGGAGAAGTCATGGAAAAGGTGGAAGGTCATGGAATTTCAAAAGCTCGAAGGGGTGCGAACCCTGTTTCTATTTTTGGCGTTTGCGTTCTTCGTTAACACTCATTTTATGATAGGTTACTTTGATCTGAAAAGCTTGTGTTCATGTTATTCTCTGCAGTGGTCGAATGCTTCCCCTCCGCCCCCCTGCGGGGAAGCCAGCTCCATTAGTTTGTACATACGCCGCTACAGGACACAACAGTGCTGTATTATCTCTTGATGTAACTGAAGACTTGATGTTCACTGGGTCTAAAGGTTGGTTTTCAAGATTCGGTTTCCTTTCCATTCTGAGCTGAAACAATTTTGGAAATTCCAGCCCAAGAATTTACTATGCGTGCGGTTCGGGTCAGCGGTGTTGCGAAGAAACATGACGTGTCCCGAAGTTGACGTAATTTTTAACATGACGCCACGGCGGCCATATTGGTGTCCCAAAATAATCCTCCGGGAATTGCATTATATTGTCATATCATCTTTCGTTTCAGCAATCCAATATGGCCGCTTGTCACATGTATGAAAATGCTCTATAACGGGATATTTATTTTATTGCGCGTTCTCAATTTAGTTGACTACGCCATTTCATTATCGAAACTTATATTCTTTCCTGTGTAGTCCATTGTGTGACAAAGATATTCCTTAAAAAGCCGTGGATAACTATAAACACATTACAGGAGGAGAAATGAAACTACCTATAAAACGGAAGCGCCGAATTGGCGTCCTATCTGTTTCCACATGGTGCAACCTGTTTTCTTTGTCTATTTGCAGACCGCACAGTTAAAGTATGGGACTTGAATACAGGCGAAGAAACGCTTTCTTGCGCTGGTCACAGGAGGGACGTGGTTGCCGTACGATACTGTCCCAAAACACAGCGGATCTTTGGTGCGTCACAAAATATAGTCAAGGTAAAATGCATTTTTATTTGCCTACGAAGTGGATGTGGTTTCTACTATTAACTGTCAATAACTGAAGCGGATTGCATTAAAGTATGCGATTTCTTTAAGTGTCTTGTTTTGGTTCCTTCAGGTGTGGGACATCAGAGATGGCAAATGCGTAAGGACCCTTACCCCACCCGGGTCCTCCTTGGGTACATTTTTGTCCAGCATGACGTCGGAGACCCAAATTAATGACTTGAAACTTTCCGCTGATGGTTCTCTACTTTTCTCTGCATTGGGTACCACGGTCAGGATCTGGGACCTAGATAGGTGAGTCAAGCGCTTAAGGTGGCTCTGAAAACGCTCCCAAGAGTCCTTTTTAGCTTTACAAAGAGTTGAACCTTAACATGCTGATCAAAATTCAGTAATAAAACATGGGGGTTACCCAGCTAAAATTAAGGGTGTTTTAAACAGGTTATACTGTTGCTCTGGACCAGTGATGTCAACAAAATAATCAAAACTTTTTCACCAGTGATTGGGCACTTATTTGACACCGTTCTTGTAACATCGACTGATCAAGAGTGGTAGTCATTGACCCATCAGAGGATAAGATCTGGAATTTGCAAGCTCAGTTTTTGTTCAACGCGACACACCAGAAATCGGCAATAAAGAAATATGATTGATACCAATTAGTATCGCCGTTTGTATTGCTGTTTGTGGCGATGTTTTCTTTTCTGTTCTTTTTTATTCAGTTATACCATGACCGGCAAGCTTGGCGGTCACGCAGGGCCTGTCATGACGGTATTACTCCAGGAAACCAACAAAGAGTCTCTGGTGTTTACCGGGTCACGTGATCATTACGTCAAGGTGAGCAAGCAATATCACGCAGTGCCTCTTAATCAAAGTGGTTCGCGTTTTAAGGCCTGCGGAAACACCGTGGCATGCCACGATGGGAGCTCTATCTTCTGTAGGTTGACTGGGTAGTTTTAATTAAGGAGTGGTGTTGCAGCTAACGCAAGCTTGTAATTCACCGTCCTTTAGCGTATAGCAGTTCGTATTGTTTCGAGGGCTAGTGACTCTGTGTATGTTGTTGTCGTGAGGGGTAGCGAGCCATAATAGCATTCGTGTGAGACCTTGCGAGAGCTACACGGCCGAGCTGATATATGGAAGCGTAAACAAACAACAACGAGAACACGGTACATTTCTTACCTGTTCTTTAAAACAACAACAGCAACAACAATGAAGTGAATGACCGCATTCTGCGTATTTTGCAGAACGTGTGCTGTTACCGCGAATTTTTTCAGGGTTTTATTCGGGACCACCCTTTCGATTGCTAAACCTGCTTATAAAGTGAGCTTGTACTTATTGATTTGATTTCTTTTACAGATATTCGAAGTAAATGGTTCTAATGTTGGTGTACAGGTAAAACGGCTTTATACTTCTGTCAAATGTGGCGGATTGTTATCACGTGCTAACCACGTGGCTTGTATTTTCTTGCAGTCCGCAAGAAGCAAGCTCGAGCCGCCTCACTATGATGGCGTGCAATCATTGGCTCTTAAAGGAAAACATTTGTTCAGCGGGTCACGTGACAACAGTATCAAAAAGTGGAATATTGAAACTCTCCAACTTGTACAGGTTTGTTTGTGTAATCCCTGGTGTGCTATATTGTAGCGAAAGCCGAAACTGTGTACCTCCCTGTTAGAACGAAATGTGTTACTTTCGTTACCACCCCCCTCGGGGTGGTTGTGTGTGTGTAATAAAGACAACATGGCCGCTTGTTGTGTTCGATCAGTACGTTAGAAATTAAGTGCCTGCGGACCCGAAAATGGACTTATCACATTGGTGGCAGCGGCGGTCCACTCCTATCAGGTCAGAGAATCCTTTCAAAACGGATTTGGAGGCGCTTAGCCCGTTTTCTGTACGATCAGAGGTCGGCGATAGCTCACTTTCAGCGACCGCAACACCACGTGCTTCTACTTCAAGGTCACCAGAGGTCGGAGATAGCACACTTCCAGCGACCAAAACACCACGTGCGTCGACTTCAAATCCATTCCGGCGTAATGATGATGACTTGTTAACCCTCGCAAAGTCACCAGAGGTTGGAGATAGCACACCTGTACTACTTCCAGCGACCGAAACGCCATGTGCTTCGATTGCAAATCCATTCCGGCGTAACGATGATGACTTGTTAACCCTCGCAAAGTCACCAGGGTTGACGGTGGTCCGTCCAACAAGAAAACCTGTTAAACTACCGGAAGACTTCGATGGAAGACAACCCCTGAAAGAATATCTGACGCATTTTGAGCGCTGCTCGATCGTCAATGGATGGACCGAGGAAGAAAAGGCGATGTTTCTGGCCGCCAGTCTTCGTGGTGACAGTAGGAAATTGTTAAGTGGACTCACGGATTCAGATTGTCAACAATACGACAAAATTGTGGAGAGATTGCAGCTACGATTTGGCGTGGAGAAACAAGCCGAGTTACATCAGGCCAGGCTATTAAATCGTCGACAATTCGAAGGTGAGAGTTTACAAGTGTTAGCTACAGATATTCGTTCAATGGTAGACCTAGCATACCAGGATTTGGGTGCTCCCGTGCAGGAACGTTTTGCTGTGCAACATTTTATTGATGCTTTGAGTGATAAGGATGATAGACTGTATCTTAGACGGGAAAAACCGGGAACTCTCGACCAAGCCCTTTCCGTAGCTTGAGAGTTGGAATCCCTCCGACTTCTAGACAGCAATAATTCTTTCAGACGGGCGGGTAGTAAAGTCAGAGCCATGGAAACAGAACGAACACAATTGCAAACAAAGGTGGACGGGCTTAAGCTTCAGATAGACCAGCAACAACAGCAATTAGAAGCTCAGCAAAGCATCATTACGCAATTGAATGAATTTCTTGTAAACCAACTACAGCCACAGGGTACCCCAACTATCAGAAATGAAGTGCAACAGGGAAACCAAACCAGGGGATGGGAATGTTGGCATTGTGGAGAGAGGGGACACATGAGAAAACAATGCCCTAAACGGAGGGGACGACCAGCATCTGACCAGTACTCGGGAAACGGGAACAGGGTGTCCTCGAGGGCCCAGTAGGATACCTGGACAGTCATGGGCCTCAAAGTTCTCACACTGCAGTTAACAATCTTAAAGAGGGTGGAAATGTGACAATAGTACCTAATAAGAGATCTGGCCCCTATGGACTTTATGTCATTGGGTTCATAGGACAGTGTTAAGTTGTTTGGCTGGTAGATACGGGTGCCGTGAGAAATGTTTTATCCTATGAGTGTTACAAGAGGTTACCTGAGGATGCTAAATTCCCCTTGCGTGAAGATGGCTCACAAGTGTTTGTGGCAGACGGGCGCAGAACCAATACGTATGGCACAGGGGAGATGACTATAAGGATAGGAACTCAAGATGTAATCTTACGTGTACTGGTAGCTGACATTGAGGACTCGGCCATATTAGGCATGGAATTCTTGTCTGATGTAGATGCAAAGATTGACCTAGTTCAGCAGCAACTTCTTATCAATGGAGAGGAAATTGACTGTTGTAGTGAGAGTTTCCAGCAACTCAGTCTCAGATGCATCACTCGCCGTGTTGTAGTAATAGAACCACATTGTGAGGCAGTAATACCAGTTCATCTTATCCACCGACAGTCAAAAGCTGAAAATGCTAATCAAGGATTGCGAATTTTAGAACCCTGTGGCAACCGTCTACAAGACAGAGGCCTGTATATTGGAAGGACTCTGGTTTCTGCAGGAGATAACGGCCTTGTACCAGTGCGAATCCTAAACACTGCTGACAAAACGCAAACTATCGGTGCTCAGACTGTGGTAGCTGTGGCCAAACCAGTTTCCAACGTGGCAGAGCTGGAGTTTCCTGGAACTAGCTCTCAGGGCTCCACAGGTGGGATTGACCAAAGCCAGAGGAGGGCGGAGGAAAGTGGAGACATGTTACCAGATCCACTCAGGGAACTTTGGCGGCGCAGCTCAGAACAGTTGACCGAAGAAGAAAACCAGGCAGTTGCTGGGCTCTTACACCGGCATAAAGACGTATTCTCCTTATCAGAACAAGATCTTGGCAGAACCAACTTAGTGACACACAACATCGACACAGGCAATGCAAGACCAATCAAACAGCATCCTCGCCGCACATCACCATCAAAACATGCGGAAATTGAGAGGCAGGTGGAGGACTTGTTACAACGTGGAATTGTGAAGAAATCCAACAGTCCGTGGTCATCTCCTGTGGTGTTAGTTACCAAGAAGGATGGCTCGCAAAGGTTCTGTGTAGATTACAGACAGGTCAACGCAGTAACAGTCAAAGATGCGTACCCATTGCCGCGGATTGATGACTCTCTGTGTTCTCTTTCCGGTGCAAAATGGTTCTCCACCTTGGATCTGGCATCGGGATATTGGCAAGTCCCCATGGACCCAGCTAGCAGTGCTAAAGCAGCCTTCGTAACCACCTCTGGTCTCTACGAGTGGAATGTTATGCCTTTCGGTCTAACTTCATCACCAAGTACCTTTGAAAGATTAATGGAACTGATCTTAGCAGGGCTAAGGTTTGAGACCTGCCTTATCTACCTTGATGATACAATTGTGTATGGGAGAACTTTTCAAGAGGAACTGGAGCGTTTAGAGGAAGTGTTCCTTCGCTTTGCATCAGCTGGACTTAAGTTAAAACCAAGCAAATGTCTGCTGTTCCAGAAACGCGTCGCATATCTTGGCCATATTGTATCTGAGGAGGGCATCGAGACTGACCCTGCGAAGGTTAAACGAGTTCATGAGTGGCCAGTGCCTGAGAATGCAACTGAAGTAAAGAGCTTTCTAGGACTTGCCAGTTACTATCGACGTTTTGTTCCAAGTTTTGCACTGGTAGCCCGGCCTCTTCACAAACTGACTGAAGTAAATGTTGACTTTACTTGGACATCCGAGTGCCAGGTGTCGTTTGATACATTGAAGGCCTTGTTGGTCACAGCTCCTGTATTGTCATACCCAGATTTCACTGCGGAGTTCATACTTGACACTGATGCCAGCAACCATGGTATTGGAGCAGTCTTGAGTCAGTTAAAGAATGGGGTGGAGCATCCAGTTGCTTATGCGAGCAGAACGTTGACCAAGGCCGAGAGAAACTACTGCGTTACGCGGAAAGAGCTGCTTGCTGTTGTGGAGTTTGTGAAGCAGTTTCGTCACTATTTGCAGGGGCCGAAGTTTCACATAAGGACTGACCATGCCCCTCTTCGCTCAGTGCTTAAAGTCAAGGAACCAGAGGGACAGTTGGCAAGATGGATAGAGTTCCTTAGCGTGTTTACATTTGAGATTGAGTATCGAGAAGGCCGACGACATCAAAATGCTGATGCCATGTCACGAAGACCTTGTAACGATGGTTGCAAATGGTGTAAGGAGTGGAAGAAGGTTGAGCAAGTGGCTAGTGTTGCTGTTCAGACTGATGTTTCCCAGGCTAGGAGTGACGAGTTTGTAAAAGAGCAAACGGAAATTCTTCACGATAAGAGAGGGGGAGCAGAATTGTCGTCAGCTACTACTGAACATTGCTTTACCAATGATCAGCCTGAAACTTGGTGCAAAACGATCAAACTGGAACCAACTTGGACTCGAGAGTACCTTCATGAGCAACAAGCGGCAGATCCTAGATTAAAGGTGATATTACAGTTCAAAGGTGCAAGTGCAGTCCGACCGAAGTGGGAAGATGTCTCTGCGTACGACCGCACAGTGAAGGCGCTTTGGGCCCAGTGGGACCAACTGGAAATCCGAGATCAAGTACTATGCCGAAGGTGGGAAGAGGGAAGTCGTACTAGAATACAGTACCAGATTGTACTTCCAAGCAACCTACAAGAAACGGCGCTCAGAGCTCATCACAACCATACAACTGCAAGTCACCGGGGTGTCAACAAGACACTGGGAGCGCTTGGAGCTCGATACTACTGGCCAGGTCTAACTTCACAAGTCAAGAGATGGATCAAAGTTTGTCACGAGTGTGGTGCCAAGAAGAGCTGGGGACGAAAGCGACGTTCGCCTTTGAAGCAATATGTGGTTGGTGCTCCGATGGAACGTCTTGCGATGGACATACTTGGACCACTACCTCAGACACCTCGTG
Source organism: Blastomussa wellsi (assembly GCA_947652115.1). Lineage (NCBI taxonomy): Eukaryota > Metazoa > Cnidaria > Anthozoa > Scleractinia > Plerogyridae > Blastomussa > Blastomussa wellsi. Next base: position 5,089,243 of record OX393561.1, read on the forward strand.
GCAATAAATTTGTTCTTGTTGTAACCGACTACTTTACAAAGTGGACTGAAAGCTATGCTATCCCGAATCAAGAAGCTGTTACAGTAGCTGAAAAGTTGGTGGGTGAATTCGTGTGTCGTTTTGGAGTTCCTCGGGAGTTACATAGTGATCAGGGAACAAACTTTGAGTCCAAAGTCATGGCTGAAGTGTGTAAGCTCTTGGATATCGAGAAGACTAGAACCACCCCATTACATCCGCAGTCAGACGGACAGGTGGAACGGTACAATCGAACATTGATTGAAATGCTCAGAGGAAAACTTAAAGAAAGTCAAGAGGACTGGGACTTACAACTTCAACCTTGTATGATGGCCTACAGAAGCTCTGTGCATGAGTCTACGGGGGAAACCCCAAACATGCTAATGCTTGGACGTGAAATTGAAGTCCCACTTGACGTAGTCACTGAGTCAACTCCAGACATGCCGCCTCTGTCAACTGAGTATGCATTGGCCCTTCAACAGAGACTGGCTGGCGCCCACGAGGTAGCACGACGACATCTCGGAAAAGCAGCAGAACGGCAGAAGAGAAACTATGACAAACGAGTGTCCAGTAAACCTTTCCGGGTAGGAGACAGCGTCTGGCTGCACAACGTACGCCGAAAGAAAGGCAGGAACCCCAAGTTGGATTGTCCGTGGGAAGGGCCTTATTTGGAGGTGTCTGTGTTGTCAGATGTAACATATCGTATTCAAAGAAGTCGAAGGGCAAAAGCTAAAGTTATTCACGCAGACCGACTCAAGCCATATCTCGGACCAGCATTGAGGAGCTGGATTTCGGAGGAAGGAGAGACTGTTGCGCCTGTATCCCAAGTTGCGAGTGTTGGAGAAATTGAGCCTGTCATCCCGGGTGGCTCTGTTCCAACTGTGCTGAGGGAAGGTGTTCTGGATGGCAGCATGGCCGTGGAGTCTCCGAATTCTGTTCGTGGAAGCATCCAACCTGATTTAACAACAATGTCCGAGCAGCCTGAATCTGATGCGGAGAACGGTGACGACGAAGCAGACATGGGAAGTGATACAGATGCAGAGATACCTGCTGATGCCCTGCCAGTCGTTCCAGTCATAGACCAACAGGGCGTGTTGGAGAAGGACCGTAGGACCCCTTCCCGAGAAAGTCTACCACATAATGTACGGACACGTTATGGAAGGGAGCGGAGAGAACCAAATCGTTACGGTGATTGGGTCTAACCCCTTCATTCCCTTGGACATTGAACACTCAAATAGACTTTTAAGAGTTTCTTAAGCGTGCTGGACAGAGTAACTTTGAGTGACATTAGTTTCTATTGTTTACTGATCTGTGCTTGTTGTTTTTCAAGAACCTTACAAGACGTTCAGAGCTGTTGTTAAATTGTTAACTTTATTCGTTCATGTTAGAGTTGTTAGCACCGCGACACTGAGGACAGTGTCTCTTAGGAGGGGGAGCATTGTAGCGAAAGCCGAAACCGTGTACCTCCCTGTTAGAACGAAATGTGTTACTTTCGTTACCACCCCCCTCGGGGTGGTTGTGTGTGTGTAATAAAGACAACATGGCCGCTTGTTGTGTTCGATCAGTACGTTAGAAATTAAGTGCCTGCGGACCCGAAAATGGACTTATCACAATATGAAGTTCGAGAGAGAGATTGTTTCATCACATTTCCGAACACCGATCATATATTTGACTATAGGACGCAAAGCGGGTTATTTTTCGCTAACTTCGAGGTATTTGGAATTGTGATCAAATACACCCAACCCTAGTAGTAGTAGTAGTAGTAAAACTTTATTTCAAAGTCGGATTTAAGAGTAGCGGTTGTGCACCAGAACCAGAACTAACTTTCAAACAGAGGTGGTACATTTTCCAGTAGAACCCTAGCATCTATATATTAAATAACATTTTTACTTTTCCAGCATATGACTGCGGCTCATAAAGACTGGGTGTGTGCGTTAGATTTCTTGCACCCACAAAACGTGCTGCTCAGCGGATGCCGTGGCGGTCTGCTGAAGCTCTGGCGAGTCGGGAATGGGGCTCTTGTCTGTAAGTGAAGTTTGAGTTTACTTTAACATCACTATGTCATCTTCAAATAAATCGGAGGCTTTATATTAATTGGCGTTGAAGGTTAGAAAACCAGGATTTTAATGCAATTCGTCGAGACGTAATGGTCCATACGAGTATTGATAATTTTAAAAGAGCTCTTCGTGTTTGTCAGATTGTGGAGTCCACTTCCGTATCTCTTCTTGTTTGCCCATTGTATTTTTCCTGTTCACCGTCATCTCGTGGTCTAGAATTCTTCCAACGTCTTCTGGAGTCTTATCTGCGGTATGGTAAAATTGCATTTTGACAACGTTTTCACTTATTTGCATTTCAGCTGAAATCAAAGCTCACAGACACCCCATCAATGCCATCTGCACAAATTCGTCTTGTGTGTTTACAGCATCAAGGTTAGTACTAACCAATATCCCATGGCTTGTAAACCAATATTCAGGATTTGCAATTTAATACATGTAATATACCATAGCTAGTGTTCAATAATTAACAATTATCCTGCGAAATCGCGCGGACTATCGCCTGCACTTAGCCTACGAGGCCGTAGATCGAGTTGGCCCAGCTCGGTCTATGGCCTCGTGGAATCGGACGATATTCTGCAACATTGAGCAGTCTAATTGTCAACGAGGCACATTTTCCAGCTAGAAAAGTTGCCACTATGCGGCGCTTTGAGAGACTTCAGCCGAATTATCGTTACTTAACGTATATCGCAGGATATCTGTCAAGTACAGATGGCGGATAACAATCGCTTCCTGACCATTTAAGCAATAGATGACATGCAGTTATGCAAACCCGAGACGCAGTCGAAGGTTTGCATAATTTCGAGAATTCTCCCAAACCCCCGAGTGTTTACATAAGGCTATGAAAACACGTGAAAAGGCTTCTATTGCTTTTTTAAAATATTTCTTGAAAGTACGCACGAGACTAAAACGTCACAACCGTGTGTACCAGAAACATACCAATCAAAACACTATCTAAACACAACTATCACCCAAGGAGAGCGCGCGTAGTGTCTCAGTTTATTTTTTAATTATGGGATTTGTTGAATAATAAGTGAGAATAGACCTTGGTGTTAACATGAACTTTTTGTTTTAGTGACCGACTGGTTCGCTTGTGGCGTGTAACTGGGACGCTGGATGAGCAATTGAATGAATTGGATCGCTCAGTGGAAGTTTAGTAGTTTTTCTAGTCAGAGTGAATTTATATTTGTGAATAATAAATGAATTTTCGCTTATTTTCAACAGAACACTGTAATTTGTAAATAATATATTTGTCACACGAAAGCAAATATACGTGGTATTAGCTTATGTCTCTGTGGTTATATTTGTTGTCATTCATTTTCATGTGGTGTAACTTTGATTCACACAAGCGACAGACCTCAACG
>OX393561.1:5097675-5107675 GCA_947652115.1 Blastomussa wellsi
CAGTGCTGTAACACAATGATAAATACCCTTTTTGAAAAGCCATGTTTACTCAATTGTAGGCTATAACAGTTGTGAACAAGTGCATGTATCTTTCAGTACAATTGTGTAGCCTGATACTTAAATTATATTATTTTTTAATTTTAAAATTTCATATTTTTTCATTTTCTTTCACTTACAGCTTCTGTTTCAAGACAAGGTAAGTGTAAAAATCATCAGCTCCCTTGCTTCCCTTAAATAAATTTAAAATCATTTTAGTATTTTTAGAATCTTACTAAATTTTTATTATTTTAGAAATTTAATTTATTTGATTTGAATGTTTTGTCACTACAGGGTATTCTTCTCGTCATTTGTTACAAGCAGCTTGGCAAGGAAATGTTCAACTGGTGAAGAAGTTGCTTGTAAGTGTTCAGAGTTTAAAACATTTTAAATAAACATTTTAAATAAAAAAAGATATTGTATACATGTCATCTCAGTGTAGAGTGTGAAAAACTCAGAACATGGAATTGCATTTTAAACTGGATTAATAATCATTCTTTTTCAGTCATCCAAGAACATGCTGGATGTGAACTGTAAGAATGCTGATGGTCTCACACCTCTTCTTCTCGTCACAAGAGATTTAAGCCTTTTTGAGAAAAGTAAGTTAGATTAGATTAAATGTACCGGTATATTGTCCTTTAAATCTGCTTTTGGCTCTGACATACCAGGTATCAGTTGTGGCAACAATCGAGGCGTGTATAAAGAGCACAGGGGAAATATCACTTAATGGAGAAAAAATTCTAAACCTATTATCCTTCCTAAAAAAGCGAACGCGCAATCAAATTCCTCTTTTATTAAGCGTTTGGAAAATGTATACCAGTTGACTAGTTGACAGAATTGAACTTGGGGCTACCATACTGAAAACAAAACATGCTTATTAGCCTAGTGGTCAGAATGGGACTCGAACCTGATACTTACTGCATGGATGCTCTAATCTCTCAGCCACACTCCTTCAACCTCTAATTTGGACTTTGATAATGATATATGTAGCGCTTATAATTTTTGTTATTTTCTTTACTAATGATTATGAATTAAATCTGATTGAATTGCTGTAGTTGAGAAAGCTGTTATGGAAAATGGCTACCACCCCGTAGAAGTTGTCAAGGAACTAATACATCACAAGGCGTAAGTACATGTAGCTACGGGGGGGGGGGGGGGGGGGGTACAGGAGGGTCTGTACCTCCTGTTTCCCAACACTCTTTACTCCCAGCTCCTGTCCCTTCTTTAGTGGCTACTGCCTTTTTTATTATTGTTGTAAAATATGATGCAATTTTGTGAAAATTTTCCCAGTTGCCACCACCTTTGGAATCCCGCTTCCCACCTTGTCTCCCCCTGCTCCCCCCCATATACCTCCCATCCCCTATTCTCCCCTTGGGGGAGGAGGGGTTTAATAAATTGAGGGTTAAGAAACTGGGATTTCACTGCAGTGTTTAAAAGTACTGTACCGTTTTTATTTCTTTGCTACACATGTTTGATCTCTGGAATATCTTGAGGATTGCATTGTATATTGCACTCAAATAATAATGCTACATGTATGTAATGAATCTCGAGAAAAAGTTTAAATTGTAATTAAGTGACATTTACACGCCCCTTAATTAATAACAATTTGTTAAAAAGTGCTGACTCATTTTTGTTGCAAACGTGTACTTATAATAGTGACTGTGGTGCAAAGGATAGTGAAGGGAAGAGGCCACTTCACTTTGCAGCTCATGGTAAAGGAAGCTATGCCAAGGATGTTTTAGATGTCTTGATTGAGAGGAGTGCAACTGGAATTGGTGAGGTCTCACACAGTGTAATCATCTGCTAGGTCTGCAGTGCACGCAGAAAATGTTTCTAGAACATTGGCAGGTGTTTCATTAAAAGCTGGTTACCACCAGTCTACTGCCACTTATGTACTCTCACCGCCATCTTTGTATTGCCCAGAGTGAATCAAATTTTGAGCTGTACTGTTGAATCTGGTCCAACAAAGGAAGGTAAAAATCAAACTGGTCACCTCCCTCGCTGCCTGTCTGTCTGTGATTGTCGTAAATTTTGTACTGTAAGTTTTGCAGTAGAGGGCTTGTTGTGACACTCAGAAAAAGGTTTTGCTGAAAGAAAAAATGTTTCTCAGTTCCATACCAAATACTGTTACTGGTAACATATGTATAACAAAAAACAACAAAAAAACAAAAAAATGATGATGATGTGTCTCCTGCTCAATACTGCTTGTGCAATGTTTTTCTCAGTATTTTCCCAGATTATCGGTATTTTAAATTACATTTCTCTTAAATACACAGATGTGCCAGATAGATTCAGCAACTCCCCCTTGCATTGGGCAACCAAAGAAGACAATCAGCCTATTCTTCTGGCACTTATCAAGGGGGGAGCTAATGTCAATGTCAAAGGACATATCGGAAGGACTCCCCTTCACATAGCTGTATGTACACGTATATACTTTCGCATATTTCCAGTGATTTCTCTGATTGTTTATTTGTTTGTTCGATTGGTTAATTGAGTGGTTTTTGTTAATAAACTCCAGGCTTCGCATGGGTACGAGAGGGCATCTGATACTCTTCTTAATCATGGGGCTGATGTTACAATAACAGATGACAATGGTAGGATCATTAAATTATTATTAATTTTTAAATTTTTGCATAAATAATTACTGAAGCATTTAGTGTACATGTGCCAGTACATAAAAAATAGACACTGAGCACCATATTGATTCTTACATGTAGATGTAAGTTTTCCGAGTTATTGTATTCAAATTACCATAATCTAATTCAGAGTATTTTCAGTTCTATGTGGTTATGTATTCCTACATTGATTGCATTAAAATTTATGCCCCTTGTGTATTTGTTATTTGTTGTGCAGGTCTGTCTCCTGTTGATGTTGCAAAGGGCAGAAGAGTTCAAGTGGTGCTTAAAGGTAATGGATGTTTGCTTTGTGTTATGTTGTTAAACATGCATGTGGAGTATAACATTGCAAGGATAGAAGAGAAGAAGAGTGTATAGAACAGTTTTAATTAATTATTGGTTTTCATGTGACATCATAAAATTCTGAAATCAAAATTCCCTAGGCCAACTAAATTTTCGTTGCCACTAGGTGTAATTAAGGTGAACTAAAAATACATGTAAAACATATCTTTTCACAAATTTTCAGTTCGTCAGGCATATAACATCAAGCTGAGTGCCGTGGCAAAGCTGTTTTGTTTAGAAAAATCCTTTCAATTTTCAGCAGTTTGAAAATTTCATATATAATAAGTGGTGTTTATGTAGAGGTATAATTATAATATAATAGCTCTTGGAAGAGCCAAAAGTAGTGTGCTATTATTAATAGCACAACTGAATTCCAGATGTAGATGGTTTCTCGGGCATCACAGGCCATGCCCCCTTTGTAAATTTGCATAGAACATTTCGGCAAATAGCGGTAACTCGCGAACGACATGGCACACAGACCTTAGACTTGGAGAAATTGTTTATTCATTTATCATCTACACTATCTAAAATTCTTAGCTTCTGTAGTTGAATTGTTTGGAAGTTAGTTTTTGATTGTGAGACAGTGAAAACCACCAACAGCTTTCAGTTTGTACTGATCGCCCTTGTTTCATATTTTCTTTGTAGATGCTTGGGCTGAACAAACCAAAGATAATAAATGTATTTCCAAGAGAATCTTATCAGGTAATCTCAGCTGTAACTGTAATTCTCATGAAAAACATCAATGAAAAAAGAAAACCACAATCTATTGCATGTGTATTGATGACATTTTGACTTGAGTTAGTTAGTGGTCAGGAATGAAAACTGCATAACTTAAGCTCTTCAATTTTTTGGTATTGATTTGTTGAAATGCATATGGGCAGTGTATCCCTGATAAAATATATTGTGTTTTGTTGTCCTTATACATGTAGCCCCTGTTCCACCTCACAGTCAACAAAGCTCAGCAGTTCAGGCAAGTCCTGAATTGGCTGAACAGGAGCAAGAAGTTCACCAGGTAAAGAGTTTGATGTCAGTAATAAAACTGGTACAGCTATTCTATCACAAAATTCTCGAATCTGATTGGTTCTTAGCACACCCTATTTTTGACTAAATCAAAGCGTGCACTGCGAGTGCGTGAGCTCTTTCTTTGGTTTCTTAATACGGCCGAAACTCCTTGGTTTCCATTCTCAAACATTGCATTGATGATAAATCATCAACAGGTTTTGCTTTGAGGAAGTTTTTCTGGAATTTTGTTATACATGTAGTTATGATTAATTGACAACAGGACTTTCTGTCATCCAATTCTGCCTGTACGATTCATTGTAAATTAACAATGCATGATTCATTGTAAATTAACAATGGTGGAAATGTAATGCAAAGAGAAACGAAACCATGTTTTAATGTTTTATGTCTTTATTATTATTTAGAAGTGAGCCCCCTAGATGAGCAAAGTGCATGCTCTTGGGGCAAACTTCTTTAAATAAATATGTTTAAATAGAAAAAAATATTTTATAGGAGGAAACAGTTCGGATCAGTACTGCAGCACCACAAGAAGTTGAAAGTAGTAAGTTAAAGTTATGTTTGACCAAACAGACTTAAAAATCTATAAGCACTTGGTCGAATGTACTGTACCATTGACTCTTTCAAAGACTCAGTAATCTGGACAGCTTGTGTGGTTCCTTGCAAGCTGTTTTTTGATCATTTTACTCTATCTAAGTTAAACTGTGTAAGCCAGACACATCTCAGTTGATACCGGTCCTGATGGTGTCCGTTTTTGAAAGAGCTGACTTTGCACTTAGTAAAGTCTATGCCATAACATGTAAGTTGAATAGAAGAAATTTAGACCTAGCTATAGCCTGTGAATGGTACAGTTGCTTCTCGTTAGTCCTGCCAAACCAGCAGCAAAATTAATGATGAGGCTTTGAATGCTACAATTGTACCAGTAGCTAGCAATTGTGACAAATGTAATAATTGCACCTACAAGATGTCGCATTTGTCTGAGGTTACAATGTAAAATAACAAATGCAAATTTTATCCTGTTTCCACTGCACCAGTCCTTATACTGACTGTAATGTTGTTTCCATAACAACACTTTGTGTTATTTAGGGAAACTAAAGAAACGGTGCCAGAGCTCCTTAACAGTAGAAGAAATATCTGTGCTTGATGAGAGGTAGGATTTTGAACCTTTTGTATCGAAAATATTGACATCCGTGTAACCTACATTATATTTTAATATCTGATTTTGCCATGAACTTACAATTGATGTACATTGTCAACTGGAGAGATAATGTGAATGTAGAGAAAGCCCTCAATTAGGGTATATTCTGAGACCCATGTTTGGGTTTTGGGGTGTCTCTGGGGCCTTGAAACCCTGTACCTTGTTAAGGAGAAAGGACAATGTTGACAAACGACTGGGTAAATAAATAGCGCTGAGCGTTTAGAACTGATTTCAGATTGCTTGAAGCCATACCCTGTCTAGGATGGCTCCAGGCCCTTATTAGTACAGACTCGCTTGTATATACCCTGTTCAGGACTAAGGGGTCAAAAACCATACCCTACCCAACTGCACGTAGGCATATAGCCCATATACACTGAAGGGCAGTACCTCCTTGGGGAATGTACTCAGTGTTGTCTTGATGCAACCTTTCACCCACATCAAACATACCTGTATTACTTATATTTTCCAGACGCAACAATCTAGCTTCAAGGAAAATATCTGATGTACGAATGCCTAAAATTCCTTCGGCTCAGAAAGCTGAGTTGTTGTCTCCAGGTTCAAAATCTAGCTCTGGATCTGCAGGCAGAGCGCAGTCTGGAAAACAAGAACGTACCGGTACGTTTAGCATATTACATACTTGCCGCCGTTACGTTCATTCAAGTTGCGTACGCAACTTGAAAGAGAAATGTCACAGGCTACACTAACTTTATGCATAACAAATTGACCGCCATATTACAGTCTATCCCATAAAACTGTGAACACCAGAAAAAATTTCTGGAATGTTTATTGTGTAGTGACCAATCGTAGCAAAGTTCAGGGCACGCGAACAAACCTCAAAACCACAAACTAATGACCGTTGCTGTTTGCGGTTTTGTTTTCTCACACCTGATTGGCTTTTTCTTTGTAACACAATAACATTCCATAAACATTTCTGGTGTTCACGGTTTTACGGGAAAGACTGTAAATAACATAAAACTAACTAAACCGGTGAAGGGATACACACCGTATTTCAATTACACGGCAAATATAACAAAAGAAGACTTAAACAGATTGTCATATGGGGTTTTCAAAATCTGTTCTAATTATAACATCTGAGAGACATTTGTTTTTAAGGAATGAAGCCATGGTTTTCTCATTTAGGTTCGTAGAAGGAATAATTATACAATATTTCACTTTTATAATTTATTGACTAATTGTCGCATTTGTGGATAGTCCTGCAGTATTTCTTTTGTTTCATCTGACTCCAGGAATAACAGACTGCATGCAATCTTCAGTGGGGCTTCCAAGTTTGTCAGTTCTCAATATTGAACTGAGGAACGTTAGGTATGTATTCAGTTTCTTTTGGCAACATTATTGTGTTGGTTATTTCATTACGAATCAATGTCAATTCTCAAAGCTTTTATATCCATCGCATATTTGTAAGTTCAGGCTTCAGTTATATGGTCTCGGGTTCCCGATACCACCCTCCCTCCCGAGACAACTTTACCGAGTGTTTATATGACAAAAAATTTTCCCTGTCACCCGAGTTAAATTAAGATGACCCTGTTTGATTATTCATAAGGAATTTTAATATTCAACTCACCAGTTATCCTTCTTACTCTGAATTTCTTTCATTTATTCGATCACTGGAGGCCTTGCTGGGTTAAATTCTATTTCTTTAGTGCAATGTTTTGCTTAAAAACCTGAAATCCGGACAGTACGTGACACGCTGCACGTTAATTGTTGTCCCGGGTAGACGAGCCAAAGTGTTTATATGAGAAAAGGTTGCCCCGCCTGCCAGGGTTACCCTACCTGTTGAGACGAGACAACTCGCCTACCCGAGTTGTCTCGCCCCCGAGACAACTCGGGTAGTATCATATAAACGGTTACCGGAATTTTTCAACATTTTTAGTGAAAAGTTAGTTCGCCCAGGGTAACTCGGGGGCAGGGTTGTCTCGGGTACCCGAGACCATATAAATGGGGCCTCAGTCACAACTAACAAAACTCTGTTTCGAATGCATTCATTTTGAATCCTTAAAACCAGAAAGAAGCAAGCCCGATTAAACTGAATTTCATTTCCATAGAAATCTTCGCGGCGACAAGCAAGAATTACGGACTAGAAAGGCGTCTTTCCAGCACCCTTTGCCGCCTAACTGTCGCTTACGTCATCGTCTGTCAAGCCCAGTTCTCACGTATCAACGGAAGATTTCTCCGCCTGGAACGCCTGACAAAAATGCCCGACTTAGATCGTGTTCAACCAGTCAAGTCCGGAGCTCTAGATTAGCGTTACCTTCACGAGTTCCGCCATTAGGAGGGGAAAGAGTCTTAACACCAGAGCTTAGGTCGACAATAACACCTGAACTGGCACAAGAGAATATATCGATTGTACCAGAAATCGTAGATCTTGGTACGTATGGGAGTTATGTACTTTTACTTCAATCATTAAACTGTTCGAAATGGTAACTAAAGCGAGAAAGCTTCTACTCTTGACTGTAAACATTTTATCTATCCTATCCACCTCTCCTCTCCTGCGGGACTAGTCACACTGTGGAAGCAATCTTCAAAGAACCAACATCACCATTAGATCTAAGTTTAACACAAATTAGTAACTTTGTTATTTTGCTTTCTAGATCTGCTAAGGAAGGAGGTGCTTCCCAACGGGGTAACTTCGTCAGTGTTCTTGTCAGAAGTCCGAGAGGTCATGCCTCCTCCGCCATCTCCACGCGGACAGTCGCGTTCCTCGAGCAAGAGCCAAGAAGACGGAGAACTGGAGCCGAACCAAACGCAACCGTGTAATGGGACGGACTTGACACGAACGTTTACATCGATTCCACGGTCCACGTTTTGGATTCCCGTCGGTGAAAATAATACTGAACAGAAAGACATACCAAGTGTTGAAAAGAATGGAGAATCGTCTTCAAATGGGACACAATTTTTCATTGATCTCAGTAACTTGGAGGCTCTGGCCTCGGGACAGTGTTCGTTATGCGGGGATTCCCTTCCCGAGGGAACACCCGCGTCTAGGAGAGGTTCAAATCCTGCGACTCCCGACAAAGAACTATGTAAGTCTTGCAGACCTCGTCGTGGCTCAAACGACGACGTTTTCTGGATTCCACTTACCGAGAAAAGGAAAGCTTCTGCGTTGAAAAGCCTTAACAGTGTGGAGAATGGCGACGACAGCGCAAAACCGAATGATAAGAGAAAATCGAACGATACAACCACGGATCAATGCAAAGCCAAAGATTGGGCACAAAATGAGCTGCGGAGCGCGGCTTCTTTTGCTGCGGAAAGTAACAATAGCAGAGCTCTTGTCTTGGCGAACAACTCAAGCAAATTTGGCATGCCTTCATTCCCTACAGACATGACGGGTTTTGATGTGTCGTGCGTCTGTGACAACGGTACTGGCGTTTGTTCTTGTACTATCGTCAAGAAAGATCTGTCTTCTTTGTCACCTGTTAGTAAAGAACCAACTCCAGGCAAGGCATTTGATACTACTGATGTTGTAAAGACGGTTGGCGAAGTCAGCTGTCTGACAGAGTCTACTCTTGTCGCTCGACCAACAAACGACTATGCTTCACCAACACGCGCAGTGACCCCAACGAAAATCAAGTCACCGAGAAAAAAGGAAAATGACATTATATTGAAATCGTTTTCGGAAATTGATGTTTGCCATCCTACGAATAAACTAAAAAATAATGAAGAAAATCAAAAGGACTCAGGCGTGGATCGTCAGAGCGTGCCTTCACCAGACACCAAATCGCCACTCGCACAAGAGGCCCTTGATAAGGCCAGTCATGATGACCCTATTTCAAATACGACCGTTGAACCCAGTCCGCCTAAACATGCGTGGACGACACCCAGGTCAGAAGAACCTGGGGTTAATAGCGTGAGAATTATCAACCCTTTTCCTTCGCCTGTACCACCCGAGGACAAGTCTGCTGTACATCCTCCTATCGGACCCGCTGGCGACATCTGGGTTTCAACTAAAAAGTCAACAGGAGGAAAGAAGGGAAAAAGGACCGGTGGGAAACCGGCGAGTAACTCGAAAAACGTTAAGCCAAGAACGAAAAGCAAAGCTCCTGAACAAAACGGCAAAGCTGGTAAAAAGAAAGGGAAAGGGAAAAAGAAAGGCGACATGAAAATGATCACGGTACAGCAACGGGAAGCCGGGGAAGAACTCGGACTAAGAACAATATCCCAGGGAGGTTTGGATGTTGCGGAAGAATCTATGGACTACCTTTCCACGTTACGCCCTTTCAACCCCCGGGTGTTTAAGGGAAAGCACCCCATTTTAAGCCCCATACCGGAGTCCCCTCGGAGTATAGCCAATACCCCTCGTGGTGCAGAAGCTACCGCACAGACCGTTGACTTATCCGAGAGTCAAAGAAAGAATAGTTCCGAAGTCCAAGCGGAAATGGCTGAAGGTTTGTCCGAAGGGGAAACTACGAGCGGAGGAGAAGATGTGAAGAATTCCGAGGGAGTATCGAGGGAAGGTGAATTTGACGTTGTAGATGGAGGGATGTTCAGTAGAGTAATTGGAATGTGTATTCCTCGGCTTAAGTTTGGTAAATCTGACTCGGGGTCGGAGGATGAGAGCTGCGAATCGCTTCTTGAACACACCCAGGGCGATGAGCTCAGGGAACAGCAGGGGGGACCCGTTGAAAAGTTCGCTTTGAAGGACACTGACGATAGAAAAAGGGCTGAGGAAGGAGGCCAGTATCATCACGTCATCCAGGATGAAGCTGATGACGTCATGGAAGATATTGTCAAACACGAGCTTAGTTTAAGGCAAGGAAGGGAAAGGAATAGGTCA
>OX393561.1:5117134-5172134 GCA_947652115.1 Blastomussa wellsi
GAGATTTCTTTCATTTTCGAAAGGATATAAATTATAATATATACTGTAGTGTGCGTGTGTCGTTTGCCCTGCCATCAAGCGAAGCATGAATAGCCTTTATTTTTCCAAATAAAATTGTTGTCAAGGCCAAGATGCCGTCTATGTTGTTTTTAACGCTTTCCACAGGTGATGTCGTTGCTTCCTTCTAGAATTAGCCGCAAACAATGGGTGCTTTCCATTATCTCCGTCGGGCCAACCAAGATTAACTGTTGTAAAATGGAACGGCATTTCCCGATTTAACCGGGCCAACCGGGTGGAACGGTCCTTTCCACTTTGCATTTCATTCTCCAGCCGGTCCGCCTCGAGAATCCACTGAGCTGAAGTGAGGCAACTAACCAATAGACCAATACCGATATATTGATATTCTAACATCTCACGGAGACTTGGGGGAATAAAACAAAAGATTTTTCACCGAGGCTTAGGGATGAATAAATAATTTCTTTTGTTTTATTCCCCTAAGCCTCGGCGCCATGTTAGAATTTTGTTATATCGGAATTGGCTTATTTGAAAATGGAACGTTAAATTTCGACCCATCCTCTGTGTAAGAACCTGTTAAACTCACCAGTGACGTAAAACAAAGAACCTCGAAACAATACAAAACACAGAAACAATAGTTCAAAAACAAAGAAAAAAGTCACAGGTTCTTACACCGAGGTAAACCCTAAATTTCGGTCCGATCGGCCCGACGGGTCGAAAGAAACCAAAACTGACCTTTCCATTTGAATTCTTACCGAAATAATCGAATTTTTTGGGTAAATGGAAAGCACCCAATTACTTGACGCAAACTTTTCCTTTGTAAATCGGAATTGTGTTGTATACAGGAGGTGTCCTGTTATTGAACGGAGGTCCGAGATCTCCGAGTCGGACAGCCATTACCTCTGTTGCATCGGTCCACTTGTAAGCACTACCTCTATTGTTTTTCAGGGCCGGCGGACAGGCGTTATTGTGACGTGTTATCTATTTTTTCGGCACCTGTGACATGTCGCTTTCCGAGAGGTAGCGGGCGATCCCGAGAAGTGGCAGGGCGAGGGCTTTCTCGAATCCAATAGGGCTCAAAATTCGTATTCAAACCATTTCGAGACCACATGCCTCTCCTGTTGGGTGAGGCTAAATCGTGTGGGTCGTGGGTAACACTTCTTTGGGTTTTGGATCTTGGCGAACGATCCCTTAATTAAAAATACCAAATTTCAGTATTATTGGCTGAAACGCAAATATATGTTTTGGTGGGACGCCTGTCCTTCCAAACCTCTCTAAATTTAAACTTTTCAAACGTGTACTGCATATTTACGTTTAAGCCAATAACGCCGAAATTTAGTTTCAATCGATTTTAAATATTTGTACCCGGTCCCCTGCTCGTTTCGAAAATGGCTAATACTTAGCGAAATAGGGCGAGTTCGACTTTTTCTTACCGATCAGACGTTTATGACGTCATACCTTTTGTAAAGATAACGCGAACTCTATAAAGCCCATGCATAGCATAACTCAAGCACTTTCTTCATCTTTTGGCACTGGTTTCAATTCTCTAGATGTATAATTATGCTGTTTAAGTTTCTAGGCTTATTCTATTCTGGTCACGTGACTGGTTAAACAAGGCTTTGATTAGGAACTAGTCTCCTTTGCAGCCGTTATTAGGGTCGACACGCAACGCTAAGTGGGGGGAGGGGACTAATTTGGAACAAACCATTTTTCAAAATGTGACAATCAGAAACCTTCCTTGACAACAACTGAATGACAAATTGGTAGTTAGCAAGGATCCCTTAAAGGGACGCTGTCACGCCTGATTATATAAATTTTTGTGCTAATTCCCATAATATTGTGCCAAATGCCACCAAATACACAAATAAATTTGATAAAGACTCCACAGAACAAGATAGAACAGGCATTTTGGGGAAGTAGTACAGGATTACAAGGATGGAAGTGGATTGCAGTTCATCAAAATTGATTTCTGGGCAGGATGTCCAGAAATCAAAGCTGAAATTCTGGTGAAATTTTGAATCTTTTAATAGTTATTTTTTCTTCTTCTTCTTCTTCTTCTTATTTTATTATTGCTTATTAAAATATGATATATCAGACGTGACAGTGCCTATTCAAGTTATAGCTTGCACATGAGCTGAGCTGTGAAAAACCAAGGCATTGAAGCAATAACTCCAGGAACTAAATAAGAACTCTGAACGATGTTCTTTTCTAACAGAATATTTTATTGTAAGCAGAATAAGGCAAGAGCATTTAGAATTTCTCAAATTGCTTCTTGTCTTTGCTTCCTTTTCCTTTGCTGACTTTCAGTACATTGAAACGCACTGTTTTGCTAAGTGGACGGCACTGACCCACTGTCACCACATCACCAAGGTTAACATCCCTACAATGAAACATAAGAAACAAGTTCAAATAGAGCCCTGCGGATGGAAAAAGAACCTGGCCAAATTTTGTGTGCTATGACAATTAAAGGAAAAAGAAGAGAATAATGTGGCTAGCAATGAGATTGCACCAAAAGCTTCAAAGCTGAGTTGTTTTCTTTGTACTATCAGGTGCAGTAGTTTGGAAATGCAGGTACTGTACATGTGTATCCAAGCCACTTCTGCCTGCCCATACAAACATACAATACAACCCACACTGTCCTTCATGCAAAAATCCTCTCCTTCACACCAATGAATTTTAGGCACACAATTTTGAGCTTAAATATAGAGTTTTAGGGGTGTGACAAAACGACTGTCCGACAGCCTGGGACTAGTGAAAGGATTGGTCATGCTAGCACCTTCGTATGGCCGGTTGCCCAATGGGCAAGCATGAAGTGGACTTGTGTGAAGCAATGTTGGTTGTTTTTTTTTTTTGGTGACAAACTTTACACATCAATGTCATGAGAGGAAGTGAAACAATACAAATCTTTTCTTTAGATAAAGTAAAATCAGCCAAAATCAGCTAAAATGATATTTTTTGGGCTAGCACCTCAGAGATTTAGGCTAGTAAGACAAAATGACAGCTTCCCTAAAGGCAAGCCAAGTTTTTGAATTTTGTCTCACCTTGAAACTGCATTGGTAAATTTAATAAACTATTTCTCATTTATCAGGCAATTTAAATGCACAGTTCTCAATTTTCTTTCGATAAAGGGGTACATGTACTACAGCAACCTATCCCTACATAAAATGGCTGAGCAAATAAAGAGACAAACCTGAAGCAAGGTGAAAGATGGGCAGAAAGATTCTTATGGCGTTTCTCGAATCTGTTGTACTTCTTGATGTGGTGAAGATAGTCACGTCTGATGACAATTGTGCGCTTCATTTTCATGCTTGCAACAATTCCCGTCAGAATACGGCCGCGGATGCTGACGTTGCCTGTGAAGGGGCATTTCTTGTCTATGTAGGTCCCCTCGATGGCCTATGGAAAAATTTTTAATGTACGGTATGTATTATTTTTCATCAGTGGTTGTACATGTATCTTAAAATGTCACAAGTTTTATTAGCCTTTGGCAAAGTGCTATCCTCTTCAAATAAAGACTATCATTATTATAGATGTTATTTTTTAGTCTGTTGCATGCAGCTCCAGGCTAGGTTTGTACAGGTGTGGTCATGGCCTCCAATCTCCCCTCAGAGCAAACATCTCCACCCATTTATTAAAACAAAACATCGCTGAATTGGCAAAAAAGAAATTAGTTCCCTTTCCCTGACTGGAGCAAGATTGAGTGCGGGCCTGGGGCTACAAACTGGTTGATGTGTCATGTGCGCGTCACCCGCCCGCAGCCAGCATTTCTTCATTAGTTTCATTGCTTAATTTGCGATACCATACTTGATGTCATTCCAATTTTATTCTGTGCTCAATTTTCTGTGAACAAAACCTTCACTCACAATCAAAGAAGAATAGAGTGTCTAGAGTCGGAAATTTGCACAAAGCGTCCACCATCTTGGAAATTTCAGGTAGGCTTCATTTATTAATGAACTTCTTGGGGGGGGGAAGGGCAGTTGGGGGTCAGCGTTTGTTGAAACCCCTTAAAATTTTGCAGCGGTATGGTATGTACACCTGTACCGTAAACACCCGCAGATAAGCCGCACCTTTTTTCCAAAAATCACTGCTCAAAATCGGGGGTGTGGCGTATCTGCGGGAACATTTGAAAAAGGTGCCGTGAATTTCAATGAATTGACACTTTTATGGAAAAGTATGTAAATAAAGATTATACAAAACTGCAAGAGACTGCTGGTCATTGCTTGACTCCTAAAAGAGCCATGTTTGATGTAAGCTAGAGTACTGCGTTAAATATTGTTGTCACGCAAAAATCCATGAAAAAACAGTGTTGAAAGAAGAAATGCCTGTCGACAAATGCCAGAAAAAGATCAATCATATTTCAAAGTTCCATTATATTAAAG
Organism: Blastomussa wellsi; assembly: GCA_947652115.1. Classification (NCBI taxonomy): domain Eukaryota; kingdom Metazoa; phylum Cnidaria; class Anthozoa; order Scleractinia; family Plerogyridae; genus Blastomussa; species Blastomussa wellsi. The sequence continues at coordinate 5,121,529 of OX393561.1, forward strand.
CGCTAAAATTGTGGGTAAGACTTCGAAGTATTTTCCGTTTCAATGTTATGATGCGTTTACGTTCGATGAAGATGTCTCAAGACTCGACCTTGGATTTAGTTTGTTTTCTTTCAAAAAACTTGTTTTTCGAAAATTTTAGTTGCTAAATTCAGGGTGCGCCTTATCTGCGGGTGCGGCTTATCTGTGGGTGTTTACAGTAATTGTCAGCAACATGCCAGCTCTGAATTTAAATCTCAATAAACAGAAGCATTTTCTACTTAATTTGATCAACAACTTACATGCCCCTCTTGGGAAAAATTCAAAAGGATCCATTTTGTTTGCCCCCCACCAACCTCATGAGTTTTGTGATTATTATTAAAAGTTGGGTTTTTAACGTCAGAGTTCAAAGGTAAAAAAAAAAGCACCTGATCATCATATCCTTACTACACTAACAAAACTGCACATAAAAAATAACGTACATAGCCTACTTTTTCTTGAGGCCCAGCATCAAGACTGTGGTTTGATGCAGTTATTGTGGTCAATATAATAACAGAATGCTCAGTATACCTCTTTAGGAGTTTTAAATCCCAGACCAATATTCCTCACATAACGAAGTTCTTTTTTGTCTTTCTTGCCTTGCTGACCAAGGACACGTTTCTTGTTTTGAAAAATTGGCGCCTGCTTCTGGTAGGCTCTCTCGGTCTAGAAATAAATACAAAGTACATGACTAACCACTCTAAGTAAAAATGTACCCTTTCTGAACACTTGGAATTTAATGCACCTATCAATTTTAAGCCCCTGGAGGGAAGGCTGGGAATAAGAGGGTGATTAATTGAACCGAGTTATTGCATTTGCAGATAACCAAGGTCACTAAACGTCAATAAAATGTTGCTAGAATGTACACTGTAAAACGGTTAACAGTCCCCACAGGTTTCATATGCTTTTTCAGGCCTAAACTTCAAGGAATTTTCAAGGACTTTCAAAACCTTGAAATCATACTTCTGAAATTCAAGGTTTTTCAAGATGCGTATGAATTGCCCCACTATGGGATGATAATTACTGTCAAATCCCCCACCTATGCCCAGCCCCCCTCCCACTTAGAGAGATGATCAATCACAAGTCACCACCATATTCAAGGCAAACCCCTTCACTTCTACATTGCAACTGCAAATTCCTGCAATTAAACTGTAGAAACCTGCTGTAAAAGTATGGAGTCATGGCTAAATTTTTCTCCACATTTTTCACATATCCCTGGCTACAATCTGATACTAACAACACCGTCTGTGTGGAAATGCATTGTAACGCCTTCACTTCAAATACTGCTTAGTTGCACTCAAAAACCATTTCATAACATAATTTGGATTTTGATATCTTCTTCTAATCTACACATCACTTCTTGCATCAATGCAATAGCATAAATGCCCACAATGCGCCGTACAATGCGATGCTTTGAACACAAAAATTGCCAAAATTCGTAATCAAACAACACAAATGCTGAAACCGCCTCTGAGTTCGACGCAAAATGTGACAATCTAAGATCTCTCTGTTTAGCGGTTTCTCTTTCAAACCACACTTTATGGACATATTCAACCTACGAATACCAAAATATCATCTCTTTGTACTTCTTGGGTGAGATTTACGCAAAAAGAAATTCTCTCTCGCCAAATTCTAACCTGTTCTGCCATGGCTTCCACTGAAAAGAGGAAGAACCACGTGGTCTCTTGAATTTTCCCGGCATGCAGCACTGTTGTCTCATAGAAACGAGGCTCAAAATCCCAAAATGGCGGCAAAACCGAGTCGAAATTTGTAAACTCCAAGATAACTTTTCAAGGAATCATTATGGCTGCACCTCTTAAAATGTGAGTTTTATAACCTATATGAAAATATTTGATTGTCTCCCAGGGTATCGTATATTTATGTTGAAACAGATCCACCTAGAATTGAAATGTGAACTGCGATGAAGATGAAAGTGAAAGATGATCTTCGCAGTGAATTTCCAATTTAAGTAATTTCCTGAGTAATTTTTATAAAAAGCCTGAAAAAATCCAGGGCTTCAACGGGAATCGAGCCCGTGACCTCCGCGATACCGACCGGTGCGATGCTCTACCAACTGATCTATGAAGCCACACTTTGGGAGCGAGCGATTGTTTTTGTTTTCATTCTGTCGCCAAAGAAAACCGTCTGAAAATCGGACAGATTTGGGCCATTTGGCGGCCTAAAATAAAAAAAAAAATGTATAAAATGTTTGCCTTTGGTACCATCTTTGCGAAGATCTACGGATTAGCTGTATTTTAAAATTAGTCATAGAGAATCGGTCATTGGAGATGGGTGATGTTTTTATTTGTTTTTTTTTCCGTAAATTATACATACATGCATACAAACTTTATTCTCGTCCCAAAAAGGCTTTTCAGAGAATACATACTAAAGGATGCATAAATCTAAATACAAACATATTGATAAAGTAAAATAGAAAGAAAAAGATAAAGAACGTGAGCTATATACTATATAGCTGTATTTTAAAATTAGCCATAGAGAATCGGTCATTATGAATTATGTATCAAACATGTGAGACAGTGTTTCATTGGGATATCCAAACACTGAGAAGAGAGTTGAAAATATGAAGCGCAGCAGAGTATTTTTAATGAAATTCAAGGTGTTTGGATAGCCGATGAAGCACTGTCTCAAGCCTTTGATATATCTTCTCAACTGAAACAAAATAATATCATCAAAATCTATGCTAATTAAGACCGGGTATCCAAGCCTCCTTCACGGTTATGATTTTCTTTGTTTAAACTTGATCAATTATTAATGACTTTGAGAAGTAAATATGAACAACATCTAAAGCTTGTCAATCATACCCACACATGAAAGGACAATTTGCCCTTTACTACATGGTAGGTAACAAGGTCTAGTACTTCTAACTAAGTGAGGAAAGTCTACTACAAAAAAGAAAGATCGAACTTTTACAATATTGAATTAGAAAAAATAATGAATTTAACTCATTTTCAACGGGACAAAAAATGACAAAATTGGCAGTATCGAATGTTTTATTTAATATCTCAACAGGTATTTACAGTAATGTGGAAAGCTATATCTCATTTGAAAGGTTACAAAATGGGCTTTTTTAAAAAAAATATATCTTACTCTGAAAGCCCATAATATTTCAGAAAAAAATTCTGAAATTACATAAATTAGCATAATTTATACATAATTTTTAGGAAAAAGGCAAATTTCTCCTCTGGCTTGTGATATTTTTCGGTGGTGTTAAAAGAAGAAATGTTCCTTATTGTAACAGCTAACTGACCTGAAAATTCAGCTGAAAAAGAATAAAACTAGAATTAGTTATGATTTTTTAAAGCGAGCCCTGTTAACTACAATGCTTCGATCGAATTACGCGTCCTTGACAAAAATTCGCATCGCTTGGGTCAAAATCGATCAAAAAGAAGCTTTCTACTTCCATATGTAGATTTATGAATATAAATCATACAATTGGCAAGAATTCCAACTTCTAAAGACAATCAGAAAAATATTTCCTCGCATTTCAAGCCCAGATGTTCAATTCTTTAGCACTTACGAAACCACGCGGTCGAAAATAAACAAATCACTTACCTCGACAATCCGCTCTGATAGTCCATTTCTCGGTCGATTTCACTCTCTTCATCACTTTCCATACTCAGGTGAGCTTCACCGTCTTCCAAAATCATCTCTACAACTTCTTCTCGAGTAAAATTGGAAGTTTTCGGTCTCTTCGCACGGGGAGGCATCTTCGCAATTCGCCCACGTACGAACACAGTGCGATGCGTTTACCCAAAAAATTGTCATGTAAGCTGAATTCAAGTGTCCTTGCTCAAATTTGCGCAGTGATTGGGTAATTCTGTTAGCTTCCTGTGTGCCAAATTTGGAAGAAAACGGAGGTAACGCAATTTTTTGCGATTTTTTTTTCTTATGGGTCCTACATGACCCCATAAACATAGGATCCGTCGAGAATGAGTTAAGAAGTAATCTAATAGAAAACTGTTTCACATTGCAGCCTTGTTTGTGGAGATGTTTGTGGAAAGTTGAACATCCTCTATGGAAGGGTGAGAAACATTCTGAAGAAAAACAAGGATTTTGAGGTAAATAAAATTATGTGAGGAACTGTTTTGTGATTTAGCGCCTAAAATAATAATGACTATGAGAGACTATACTAGGGTAACCCTTGCCTTGACCCAGGGAAAACCTTTTTTCCTAATGCAGTCAACTCTCTCTAAGAAGCACACCATCAGGACCGGCAGGGTTCGTACAGGTCATGGAAAACCTGGAAAGTCATGGAATTTTAAAATGTCATTTTCCAGGCCTGGAAAGTCACGGAATTTAAGTGTGGGTCATTGAAAGTCATGTAAAATTACATTTATTAAAAAAGTACAAAATCAATTAGGGTTTTTCGTGATGAAAATCGTAAAAACGTACCCAAAATGAAAAATGATTTCCTAGAAAATGCCCAAATTTCGGTCATGGAAAACTTGGACAAGTTATTGAAAAGGTCATGGAAAGTCATGGAATTTCAAAAGCTAAAAAGACTACTAAACCTGACCGGCCTCAGCTCGCCATCTTAGAGAGGTGTCCGGTTTATAGAGAGTCGACATAACATGACCCCAGGAATTTTCAGCTAAGAAAGCAAGAAAACTGTTTTAGATTACAATACAATCCGGTTGTCACCTCCAAGTGGGACAATGACTAATTTAATTTTAACTTGTACTGTATGTATTCCACCGACAAGAAAAGAGATGTCAGTTAAATGTCTGGTGTTAAAAAAAGTCACGTACTTGGTAATTTGAGAATTTTTCTTCCGTAAATCGTAATTCGCGGTAACATTCAGCACCTCACAAGTGTCTGTTGACGATTTCAAAGTGTCCATTGTCTGTCTTATAGAGGTGTCCGTCTTATAGAGAGTTTGGTTATAGTAAAATGACTGAGAAATGGCCGGGACCAGCACCAGGTGTCCGTCTAATAGAGGTGTTCGTCTTATGGAGTTAAGAGAGAGTTGACTGTAATAGGCCCTAAAAATACATGTAATATTAAAGCAAACAGACAAAAAACATTGAAATGTATTGTCCACTAAGTAGTGTATTCTTATATTAGTTATATGCAATATTTAGTCACTTTATCCCGACATACAGGTGTAAGTGTAGATTAGCAAATGTGTCATAAACTTAATTTCATTTGTCAAGTAAATATATTTATTTTATACATGTATATGTTGTGGTTTAAGTTTATCCTTGGTTTAACATTTTTTAAACCAGTTTGATTTTTATTTCCTTTGTCTCATGTTGATTAGTATAAACTGAAACAAAGGGAAATCAATATCAAACTGGTTTAAAGAATTTTACACCAGGAATAAATTTAAACCACAACATATATATGTTTTTCTTTATAATTTCTTTATACATTGTAATTTGCATGATAGAGTGCAAATACAGTGCCAACAGAGAAGACTCTAATCCTTGTATATATATATATGAAAGAAAAAATAAACAATTAAACATCGAACAGCATATGAAGTAAGTGTTAGAGCACAAGAGAATATTCTCCACAGGTTAGCGTACTGGCCAACTTACAGTAGCCTTGTGAGTAGCAGACACTAGATGTACAGTGTATTATTATTAAAAACTAGCTATGGTATATTGCATTTCCTGAATTTTGATTGGTTTAGAGGCAATGTGGTATCTGAGCTCATATACAATCTTCTAGATGTTGCTGTGTGTTGGAAGTTTCTTTGGAGCATGTAAAGAGTCAGAACAGGAGTGGGAAGCATATGTTACTGGCCACAGTTCAGGTGGAGCATCCTTTTGGCTTAACATTTACTTAATGCAGTTAAACTTTATGCAGTGAAATACCCTATGGTTCACATTATGATTAGTCAATAATAAAACGTTTTAATTTGCAAGTTTCCATCATTTCTTTGACACCAGTTTTTATGGATGCATGCATCGTTGTCTTATTGAAAAGATTGCTGTAAATTCAGGATAAACCTGGTTGCACTTAACTTCAATGCCAGAGGTCTTCCTCCCTGACCAAATTTATTTATCAGCTAATTATTATTAGTTCAAGAAATTAAGTTACTTTCAATTGGCTGTTCAACAAATGGGAAATTCATTGTATGATCCACTAGCCCAACATGCAAGTGTTACATGTTGCAGGCTACATGTATCAGCTAATGATAAGGGTCTGTTCATTATTTATGGGAGAGGGGTGGGGGGTGGTTGAGAAAATGGGGGGACTTGAAATTTTAGCCATTACAAATAAGGTCCTGGAATAATTTATTTGTTATGGAGGGGGACCTCGAAATTTTAAAAATAAATAACAACAAAAACATGACTATACCTGAATAAGAGCTGGACATTCCAGATTTCATGGCCAGCATACAATGAAAGAGCACAGCCTTGCACATTATTATGTTGCAGTCATTGAGTATGATTTATAATAATAATTTATTTATTTGGTATTGCCACTTATACACAAGATTAGTTTAATAAAGTGTTAACCTAACAATATAATAATCACTTTTTTAAAGAGAGTTTCTGGCTCACTACTTTATTCAATTGTTTTTTAATACTATTTACAATGTTAAAAATAAACAGCTTAATATTATTATTATTATTATTATTATTATTATTTTTGTTATTATTATTATTATTATTATTATTATTATTATTGTTATGAAAAATAAATTCAGGTACTTGACTCATCACCAGAACCTTTTCCTCTCTTGCAGTTCCTATTCCTACATACATCCTTGGACCAACTGAAAAGCAAGAAATGAGCTACTTTTCATCAGTTTCCTTGGAGAACGGTGGAGAACTATGTGAAAATGTAACATATTTAGGTAAGAATGTTTGTTTTGTTCAATGATCGATAAGCTCCAATTTGTTACAACATGTAGTTCTATGTACACCCTGTTGACATGTACCACATACAACACTGTTAAGCGATTGGGAGGTTTTCATTTTTAGAAGTTGGGACATTAATTGTAGCCCATGTTCCATGTAAGACATAATACACTTGAAAAATTCACTGAATGCTGATTGCTAAACTAATTACACCTTTCCTGTAGCAAATCTACTGCAGAAGAGATGAAACAAGAGTGCAATGTTTACATGATTTTTTTAATCAGTCTGTCATGTTGCTTATTGCAGTCTTGCTGAGACCAAACATCAACCAAAAACAAGCAATCAAACAATGGACAAACAAATAGCTACCAATGAATGAACTACAAAATACACATATGAGCAAACAAACAAATATGTGCTGCATGGTACTATCAGAATTAAATTTGCAAGTACCTGATCTAATCTCTGTATGATCCTGTTTCTTTTCAGGTAGAAAAGGGATCCTCAAAACACAGTCAGGATTACAGATAGCATATTTGAGTGGAGTGGAAAAGTCTGATGCCCCTGAGGTACATTGTCTTGTTACTTTGACTGCTTATAGATGGTTTTCATGTGACATCACGGTGGCCATGTTGATGGACTAGGACAACAGACTTTCTCTCCTTTGGGAACTAAACTCTATTTTTATGCAAATTTTGCACAACAATTTTGTGTTGTTTAGTCCACCAATATGGCCGCCTTATCACGTGAGTGAAAACCATCTATTACTGTACAAGTCATGTAGTTAAAATGATTAGGAATTTTTACTCTTTCTTTTATGTTTGTCGTCTCGCAAACTGAAAGCTACATTATGTTATTACTTTCATTATTAGTTCAGGGCTTCTGATAAATCGCGGGAAAAAAAGTCAAATTTCGCGGTATTTGCAGAGGCAAATTCGCAGAGAAAATGGCTGATTTCGTGGGGATTTCGCGGGAGTTTTCAGAGCAAATTTTGCTGAAAAGCAAACAAGAAACATCCCAGAAAAAATACTGCTGGATGTCAAATTCAGGGCAAGAAAGAAAACACAAAAGTTCATCCAACACAATTCTGAAGGAAACTGTTCTTGTTTCTAGGGCAAAAATATCCTCCTTTTTAAGCTGCAATTTAAAGCCGAAAACAGCAACGCAATAAATTTCTTTTCTGCCCTCGCTGTCTTGTGTTGCTTTGTAGTTCCAAGGCAAGATTGTTCGTGATTGAAGGTTCAAATCCATTTGTGAAGTCAAAACATTCTTGCGTCTCGATTGTGTCCTGTACAATCGTCCTGTACATACGAGTCCTGCACATACGAGTAAACATGTGCGTGTATTACAACAGAAAGCAGTTTCCTTTCACACTCCGTATAGTGTCACGAAAAGTCACATTGTGGCCAGTGCCCAGTTTTTCGCAATATTACTCTAAGAACGTCTGGTAGTTTTTGGTACGTTGTTTACTCGTGGCAGTGACGAGTTTATGGCAAGTAAACAGCCCCAATAGTCAAGATAAGTTTCAAATATGTTGTGCCAATATGTATTTCGTAGGATTTGTAGCAAATTTCGCAGTATTTCGCGGAAACACCTGAATTTCGCGGCTCCGCGACCGCGCAAAATTTCAGAAGCCCTAATTAGTTATCACTGTATATAGTTATTATATTACATTTTCTAGTTATTATAATTATTACTATTATATAGTTATTACATAATTATAGTTATTATTAGTTATTACTTTCATTATAGTCTGGGCTGAATATAAATTATTTGTTTTACTGCAATCAATTACATTTTTGTAAATGTAAAAATTTAATGTACAAGGTTTTTATAATAGTTTGAATCTAACACTTTCTGTTGTCATTTTAAAAATGTACATACATATTTATTTAGGAAGGATGCCATTTCACTCGGGATGATATTACATCTTTAGAGTCTCAATGCCAGGAAGAAAGCTTTAAAGGGTTAGACATTCTCATCTCATCGTATTGGCCGAAAGGTGTTTCACAGTTTGCTAATCAACCTGTAAGTGACATTACACTCAGGGTGCATGTGGCACTTAATTTAGAATAAGAGTGGGCATCCACATACCCCATTTAAAAATAATGTTAAATTGAACTGCAACAGTGATCACAGCTGTGGTTGATTTTGAAAATTGATTTCGAGCTTCATATGTCAAATTTGTCATCGGTATGCATGTCATATATATAATTAGGTAATTGTTTCAAAATCCAATGCTGGCTGATAGCTCGACATAACATAATGTAGACCGGAAGGAGGATAATCCAACTAAATCCATTTAGTAGCCCTGATATTCAAGGCAATGAACAGCAAACAAGGTGGCTCAAAGTTAAAGGAAAGCTTTCTTTCAGTCTTTACAGAACCAATCTGTCGTCCAGTGGCTTAAAATTTTACATTAGCAAGTTGGAAACTGTAAGAGTGAAAAATAAATAAGAGGGAAATGTGGGAAAAACAAATTTAAAGGTTGCAAATGTCACCAAAGGCTTCTGTCAATCAAAACTTATCAATTACTTTATTATGAAAGGCGTTTGTTTAATGAAACCATTCAAAGGTGTTTATATGTTCAAACTTTTCTATGAGGTCGTTATGAAATGTTGATTGACGATTGCTTGCAGGAGTTTTTGATGCAACGGGCCACATCACTGAATTTGATGGTATATAATATTTATACATGTGAAAGATTAATTAATCAACATGACACGAGCATGACAGGAATCGAACCCATGACCTCCCGAACACCGGGCGGGCGCTCTATCCTCTGAGCTACGAGAACTCCTGGAGAGCTAGGTCATTTTACTGAGTTCTTATGTGACACGCGTCCCGCATACTGCATAGGATCAGCAATGTCGCTATCATCATGATTTGTGGAAATGAGAGTGATGGCCAATTTGTTATACAAATTTTATGTTTTGTTATAGGAAGGTGTTGATCCAGAGAGCTGTGGTTCAAAGCTAGTGTCCAGGCTAGCAGAGCACCTCAAACCGAGGTACCATTTTGTTGGTCGTGAGGGAGTCCATTATGAAAGAGCCCCCTATAGGTAAGGAAGAGTCCATTGCTGACGATTTTTTTACCCTTTGCTGTACAGAGCTAGTGAGTCTATTTTGAAAGCTGTTCTGCATAATGGTCGTTGTGCATGAGGACAGGTTGTCTTTCACTTTGGGAATGTATAAATTGGCATTCAATTCAAAGAAAACCTTGAAATAAAAGTTTGCCAAGATAGAAAAAGATAAGAGGTAAAAAATAATTAATATTAATTGATCAAACTGTGAAGAAATGAGTTCTAATTGTTTCAAACGAGGATGAGTGCGAAGGATTGTAATTGACAAACTTCCAAAATTTTAGGACTAGATTTTTCAAAATTTGTCGTATGCGACAGTTACCGGTAAAATTGCTATGAATTAAGGTAAGCAAACTGCGGAAATCTAATTGACTGATTTCAAATGTTGTTTACATGTACCTTGCTTGTGAAAGAAACCATCAAGTCTTAATAGAGGCTGCACAGCATGTGACAAGATTTATCGCTCTTGCCCAAGTTGGGAATCCAGACAAGAAAAAGGTAATTCTACCAGAGGTTGTTAGACAGTTTGATTCCATAATTGTGTATTCACTTTAAGACCCTTTAATATTATACGCTTGTTCATGCATGTATCATAGTTCATTTGTTTGTGGTTTGGCAGTTGACTGCTTGACTTGTAGGCAAGTCTAGATTTACAGTAAGTGTGTTATGATTAGTGAAACAAACAATCAAACGAAGAAACAGACCAACAAGCAAACAAAATGGCAAAATTGATTAAAAAATAAATAAAAAGGGCCTGATAAAGTATAATTACATGTATATTGATTACTATTTTTTAATTATTGTAATTTGACCCAGTCCTGAGCTTTGAACTTTACTTACACAGTGCTCGAAATTGGAAAAAACCCAGGTTGTCCAGGCTTATGGCAAATTCTGGACAATCTCGGGCAACCAGCCCTTTATTTTTCTAAAAACTGCTTGCCCGAACAAAGTTTTAGTTGTCTCAGGCAACCGGGCAACCGCTAATTTCGCGCACGGTTACATACACAAGGCTACAGTAGCTACTGTCTCTGTTAATGGAATGCTGTATGTCTTCATGTGGGAGGCCACGTTTTAACTTTTGCCCACCTTGTTAAAAAAGCATCATCATACTGTGGCCTGACCCGGTAAATTCCTGCCGCTTGTAGTTAGATTCATAAATTTTCGTGATCTTTTCAGTTTGAATGGTTTTGTGGATAAACTGCAAATACGTTGAGTTTTATTTTGTGTCTACACCTAACATGTCACTGGTAGATTCCTGGGGTGCAAGAACTTGCGCCACTTCTTGTATGTACGTTACTTCTGTCCTCTACCTTTCATGTCCATTAGGCTCCATTCTATTTGAAACTGTATAAAAATGACATGCTTCATAATCATAACAGCCACAACCCTCGTCAAAGGTGTTGGCATGACAACAAAATTAATTCCTTTCCTCCCCAGCCCCCTTCTCAATTTTGAGCTCAGCAACTGTGAAGGAGACTGATTAATAATTATTAGCCAGTTTACAACTAATGTATATTTTGTATATTACAGTACATGTATGCATTCAATATCGTACCTATGCTATCCATGAACAAGAATGAACTCGTCAAACAACCGCCAGATGTGACGGAATTTCCATACAGGAGAATTCTTGGCGACAGTGACTCGAACATGGCTGACCAGAGAACAAATGTACAGCAACAGGTATGCACTCGAGATTGCGTCATGTTAAATGATAGAGCATGGTGTCTACAAATATCATGTTTTCGGATTAAGCTGATTTACATTTATATAATAAGCCCAATTATGCATGCATTTTGATTGGTTCCTGGTTCTATTAAAGGACACAGGCACTGGTAACTTTATTTTGTTTTTCTTTATTATACAAAATAGATAGATTCCATGTTGCTGTACATCTGTTCAGCAATAGATCACAGAACACGTCAAAATGTGGTAAGAAAATCAGTAACACACTCGGCTATGGCCTCGTGTGCCACATTTTTGTTCTTAACACATTTTGACGTCAACAGTGATCTATTACTGAACATGGAATCTATTTGTTAAGTTTCGGCTTGTTTGCCACATTCGTTGTCAAAAGACCTCTTTTAATCAAGATGGATTTTTTTTATGGAAAACTAATAATAATACTTTATTTAACGGGGGCAACATTAATTACTGAGGAGGAAACGAGGAAAAGTAGTTATTTTTACCCTCTGTGGTGAGTCGAAAGACTACATATAATATTACAATTGTTTTTTTTGTTGTTTTGAAGGTCACAGCATCTGGTCAGAACTTCTTTTTTGACATGAACAACACACAGGGACCTGGAAACAAACGACACAGGGACCATGGTAATCAAATAGTAATAATAAAACAAATGCCTATAGTTTTCTGGTTGGAAAACGCTAAACAAACTTGTTTATCTTTTTTTATTTTTGAAATGAGGATCTTAAGGGGGGAGGGGTAGATATTAAACTTTGACGGTCGCCAATTAAAGTTGTTCGTTTTTTTATTTCCGGTTAAAGCAGTTACGTCACGGTTTGTGCCTTCTGAAAAATTTAGCCTACAATTTTCAAAATCTTCAGATTCCCCGAAGAGTTTTGTTGTTCTCCCGAAAGAGGCCTTCTTAGAGTTGACACCCTCCGTTTTGTTTGTCCCTGCTTAGGGCAGGAGTAAGTTGTGCTTATATTTAGGTTGTTTCGTTTCATTCAATTCATTGATTTTTACTCCCCTCCCCCCCCCACCTCTCCCCATTCACTTCATGGTAAAGAAACTGAAGTACATGTAAGGGTTGGTTCATTGTTTCTAAGTTTTAGTTGGAACGCAAATACATGTACGCCTGCTCTGAAACAATTACTACATATTTACGATCAATAATTCTTCACTGTCTTATCCTAATCTCTCCCCTGTATGTAGGTGGTGAAGATGGTGGCCCAAATAAACAACCAAGACAACGCAAAGGGCCACGTAAGAAATACTCCAGTGCTTATCAGAAATAATTATACAAAATATGCCCATGGAAAGTAGTCTCTAGGGTAACGTTATTCCCCGTAAGAATAAACAGAGTCTGCGTGGTATTGCGTGACGTGACGAACCTTTTACACAGCCTACCTTGGAGTCACGCTGTTTATAATGTGACATTTTGTATACAGGTGCTTACCACAGTCCTCTTGATATTCACAGCATCGTATTTCGCGTTGTTCTCCCCAGCTCCCATGAAAGGTCCCTGTTGGTTCTGTCTGGGAAGTCCTCAGGTCGAGAAACATTTGGTGGTCAGTGTAGGAGATGATGTAAGTACTTTACTGTCAATCAATCGGATCAGCCGTCAATATTTCAGTTGTGCTTCTCCCTCCAATGGTATTCTTTTTAACCAGCTGGGAATAGTATGTCTAATTTTACAGCACCCTTCGCCGGGCAACATTTGGTCACGTTTTCTTGCATTCAGTAAATAGAACCTGTAGTTCGCCCATTTGTTTCGCTCTATACCGTACAAGGGAGCCTATTCGCAGGCTAGTCCTTTTGATAATGAGTTACATGTATTACAGAAAAGCAAGCATTTCTGTGGTGAACAAATCAAAAATTGGCAAAGACAAGCTCTCCTACAAAAAACCTTTCTCAAAAAACGGCCGAAGTTCAAACAAGGTAACTCGATTAGAAAGAGTGTCAAACAGCTACTAAGCGAAGGCGTGGCTCTATGATGCCACAACGACAGTCCTGCGATGGACGAACGAAAACAAGAATCTAGAGGTTTGGAAAGTAATATATTTTCTTTGTCGGCCACGCTAACTTTTGAAACACAGTGTATACGGGTGTGATTTCTCCTGGGCCAGGCATTTAATTAATCGTAGACCTACACTATAGGGAAGAAATATTTACACTTTCACTCACTTTACGACATGTTCTTGTTTCTCTTTATTATGTTCTTTCTCTTTATCATGTTTTACTAGTCTTATGTGGCCCTGGCAAAAGGAGGTCTGGTACCTGATCACGTGCTAATCTGCCCCATCGCCCATTTCGAGTCAACAGTCAAATTGACAGAGGTAAGGTGCTGAAAACAACGCTGAACATCAATAGAAAGCTGCCTAATGTGTCCTTTCAACCTCTCTTCCATTCGTCCAAAATTAGATTGAATACTCTACGATTTTAAGGTTTCTTAGGAACAATTTCTAGTGCAACTTATAGAATGACAGTTGTTTGTTGTTTTATTTTCGTAGGAAGTTCTCATGGAAATTGAAAAATATCCTTTATATGCGTGGAAATCTTGGGGACGAGTCATTTGAAACAGCTGGGTTTTAGTAAGGTTTTTAGTACTCGTTAAACGTTAAACGATAAACGTTAAACGATATCCCACGATTAGTTTTCCTTTCACATCCCGGAGCGCCTGTACGCCTCTTCAGTTTTCGGATTTTGCTGTTTTTACGTCAATTCTGCCAAAATAATTGCAGAAGAATTCGAATGAAATTTTAGCAGGGAGAGCGTCGTAATACTTGTTGACGATTTTTTTTATTGCATAGCTTGAAAATAAAACAAAGTATTTTTGTCAAGTTTCAATCCATTTTCATCCGTGTCATCCGTTACAACATGCAAGACTAAATAGTTTCAATTTAGTTCTATAGTCTGTGGCAACACAACTACACCATTATTGTTCGGTTTCCATTGACTTTTTAGCTTTTTCAAATGACGCTTTTTAAGACAATCCTGAGACCAGAATCTGGATGTTTTTCATCCGACCAAGAAAATTCAATCAGCATACCGTCAGCCATTTTTCCTCCGCTCGGTGTTTTGCCACTTAGACGATCAACGCACCGTTTATAATCTAACTTTCTTTTCTCGTTTATGATCGAGAAACCGTAGAAGGGAAAGTAAGGGCTTTACAACTGACAAGTGGTTGAAAAATACCTTGTTGTTTATATTAGGGTTAAATTCTTTAACGTTAAAGCAGATACAAGAAAGCGCTTCGAAAATTAGCTTTTTCAAATGACGCTTTTTAAGACCACCCTCAGACCACAATCTGGATGTTTTGCATCCGACCAAGAAAATTCAGCTTTTATACCGTCAGCCATTTTTCCTCAGATGGGTGTTTTGCCACTTAGACGATCAACGCACCATTTGTAATCTAGTTTTTTTCTCGTTTATGATCGGGAAACCGTAGAAGGGATAGTAAGGGCGAGTGGTTGTAAAACACCTTTTTGGTTATACTGGGGTTAACTGAATTCTTTAACGTCAAGACAGATACAAGAAATCGCTTCGTAAATTATTCCACAGTGAAGGAAAATCCTGTGTTATTTTTGAGAGGAATTTTTACACACAGCACCTCCAACTTCAGGTAAAGTTACCTACTACTAGAAACTAAAACAAAATCATTTTACGGACCCAATTAGCTTAACGCAAGAACTGTAATTAATACCAACTAGTAGAATACCAACAAGCTTAGTTTTTTGTTCAATGTAGTTTAGGCCCAAGACTAAGTAAATTTATGTTCAAGGAGAAAAGAAAAGAAACGAGAAGGAAATTGGAACCCCGCCATCATTCGGAGACAGGCTTGTGACCTGACTCACGCCAGTTTCCTCCCCTACGGACCGCTTCGCCGCTCGCGTTGCTCGTTGCTCGCGTGTTTGACCTAAATGCGAGCCTGCTCGCACGTTATTCAGAGTCTGGCGCCTTCAGTAGACTGCTCGGCCATCTTGACAACTGAAGCTATTAACGACGACGATCATAATGTTTTCTTGTAGGTGATACCAGTGCCTCGCACAGATGTGGAAGAACTTAAGGACATTTTTAGGGAATACGGAGATGCTAACTCTTTGGCGATGAGAGATGTTACCGCCAACACAGAGCTAAAACAGGTGACGCTGTACATTAATATTGTAATAATATTCCTTTCGTTCGAACGCGTCTGTCTGTCTAGCCTACCTATGGGTGTGTCTGGTTTTCCGTGCGTTCGTCCGTCCATCAGTTGTTGTGTTTCTTTCTGTTGTAAGGACGTCCACAACAACGATCAAAAACAAGAACAACAGCATTTCGTGTAGTAGGAGCAACAATAAGAGGATAATTACAACAACAACAACAACAACAAAAGTGCTAGAACCAATAACTAATTTTGCTTGCATGTCGTTATTGCAGGCTGTACCAATAGGAGCGCCTTATTTTGTTGTGGAATTTGATAACGAGGAGAGATTACTTCACAGAGTGTCACTAAAGATGCCTCTTCAGTTTGGAAGGTAACTTCGGCCTGTTCCAGTTCTTTGCTGCAAACCCTTTCGTACAAGTTGTTTGCTTCTTAGCCTTTTTGTAATCATCTCCCTGTTTCTTGTAATAGGATGGAGTATACATCTCATGGTTTGTTCCGAGTAATAGATGTGTTATAAAAGAATTCACCAACCAAGCAAGTCGAGAAAGCACCCGTTAAGCTACATTCAGCCGCAAAAGTAGTTGAGACACGCTTCAGAACATGCCACTTGACGATATTTGACCGTTGCTCAATTTAATTTGCGTCTAGAAACGAATCGTTATATGCCTCCTACCCAATTAAATGTTGTGTACATGTTGAACACATGTGGTTTGCCAGATTTAAGATATGTATAAGTTAACAGTGTTCAGGAGGGGAGGAGAAGGGGAGACGTAGTGCGTCCTGACTCAATGCTGTCGTTGCAGTGCCACTTTGATCAAATTTTGACATCTTTTTGACAACGTCAGGACACTTTTTTGTGGATTTTGTTTGAATCGACCAATCAAAACATGGGAACTGGCGAGAGTGAAGATTGTTAAAGGAGCTACGTCACGGTTTGAGCATTTTGAACAATTTCGGTTAAATTTTTCAAAATCGTCATTTGCAATCTGTCTGGATCTTCTCCATCCTTAGCCATCCTTATTCCTTTTTGGTTTTGTGTCACTTCTTTGTTATTTTTCTTCCTTAGTAAACTATTAGTTTTAGGTTTCTTACGTTTTAAGGGCAAGTTGGTTCGTCGCAAAGAATGATTCAGAATATCGTGACGTAACTGTCAAATTCACCATTCACTCTCGCGGGAGTGTCAACCTGCGAATGAACGACAAGTTGTCGCATTTTGATTGGCCGTTTGACGCAAGTTGTCAAAGATATACAAAAACCTGCCAAAAACTAATCATTATCAAACATTTTCCTAGGTGGTGGCGGTTAGGCTAGCCTAGCACGCAGACGTTATTTTTGCTCGCCACGCAATATTCCTCCCAAGTGAGAGAAATATTGCGTGATGAGCGAAAGAACGAGCAACGAGTCACGCAACATTCCTCCCAACTGAGAGAAATATTGCGTGACGAGCGAAAGAACGAGCAACGAGTCACGCAATATTCCTCCCAACTGAGAGGAATATTGCGTGAGGAACAGAAGAACGTCTGCGTGGGAGGCTACGGAAGCGCTGTAAACATTTGAGTCTACAATGGGGGAATTTAAAGTACTACTATGATGAAATTTGGATGTCTCCAATCTACGCCATTTTAAAGCATTTAACAGTAGTCTGCATGAGAAGAAAAATACCGCTTACGTTTTTTAAATATCTTTTTTCGTTACAGAGATATTCATGTTTTTAAAATATGCAAATTAGCTAAATGATGACGTCATAGACTCGACCAAATTTTAGTCAAATAAATAAATTAAAAATATCTCACCCAGTTTCTATCAGAAATGTTTGATTCTTTGCATCATGACTCTACTAGGTGAGTTGTGCAATACTGTATGCGATTAACAATTATGTTACCATGGCAATATGCTGGGTCCCAGACCTTCCCAATATTAAAGGCTATTCTGGCCATTTTTGGCCGTCAATTTTGTTATTTCTCAGTGACTCCAGATCTACATGATTTCACTAGCATATTTATGTGTTAAGTAGGTTCTCTCGCCTGAATATCTCGGGAACTACTACAGATATTTGAAAACGGAGAACGACATTTTTAATCTCACATGAAGCACTACATGATTCCCTTCAGAAAGCAAAGTGTATAGTGTCTACATTATTGTAGAAGCACACGGAAAAGGACTGGTTTCAAATCGTTCTAAAAGGATTCCTATGGCCCATTCACGTCATGATACGAGCAGCTAAATACAGGAATGGTTCCGGACACTTCGATCTTTTAGGACTGAGCCAATTTTAAAAGCACCGAGCTGGAGTCGAACTCGGGTCACCTGCGGCATGAGTGTGTCGCATTACCACTACACTACCGTGGTGACGGCTGTAGGCACCGATAATTTTAAGAATTTATCGTGTTGCCCGTGTGCTTACTCATAAATGTAGACACTATGCATTAACTAGCCTAATTTCCCATTGTAGACCCTATACATTCCTTAGCGGGAGATTGGGTTGTTAGTTACATCTCTCTCTATTGCAGGGAAGTTGTGGCCAGTCCTTCACTTCTCAACTTACCCGACAGAGTGAACTGGAAAGACTGTAAGGTCTCCGAGGCCGAAGAAAACAAGATGGCGGCTGCTTTTAGAAAGAAATTTCAACCCTATGACTTCAACTTGAGCTAGAGTCGACGTGAAAATCGTAACAGAGAAAAACATGTCTCACTGGTTCCCGTCTAACGTAAACACAGATGAACGTTCAAGGTGTCTACTACATTGACTCAAAGCCGACAATTGTCCGGCAAGCATCCGAAGATTGCACGAACGTTTCCGAACTTCCTACAATCGAGCCTGTCGTAAGTGGACAACCCTGGTGCATAAATAATACCCATTTAGGAAAGGTGTCCGTTTATAGGAAGTTCAAAACTAAAAGTAGGGTTTTTTCAGGTGGTTGGGATCATGCCCAAGTACCCGCCTCCGTTAGCGGAGTTTTAACTGTAGTCGTGTTTCTTGCAGCTGAGCTCGGTTTTAGTGAAAAATAGTCTTTTTTTTAATCAAAAGTATTTAGTACTAGGAAAGCGTCTGATTTGTTTGTAAATATTTGTTCTTCATGAGGTCTACTTAACCATGATGAAACGGGCTGGTCGGTTGCGATCGAGGGTACAAATAAATTGTTTTTTATGTTCCTACCCCCACTACGGTAGCAACAGGTTGTCACACTCGAGGACCGGTAGAGAAATAGAACAAACAGCAGGAACAAGGTGCAAATAAACTTTTGTTGCTGTTGTTGTGATGCCCCGAGCCCCCCAAATTAAAGCAACTGTTGCACCAGAGGACTCGTAGAATTAAACGCTTGTGGTTTGCGTTCCACAGCAGAAACGTCTGAAAAATTCTGTGTGTCTGGTACATATGAAGAATGAATTTTTTTGGGTCGGCTGTTAGTTATCGTTAGAGTGGGGAAAGAACTGAAAATGGAAAATTTGATCACTCCATTCAGCCAAGATCTCTAGAGTTAAAATGAATTCTAGAACTCAAGAAAATGTGTTAACTAAGATGAATAAAAAATTCTAATTCCTCGCCTTTGGACTAGAATTGAATTATCCTTCAAGTGAACTTTATCGTGCGCACTACCGTAAAAACTTCGTACGAACAAAAGAAAAGTATTGGCAAGACACCAATTCAACTTATTTGATTACCGAAAGCTGCCAATCACTTGGAAAAGGACACGGATAGATTCAATTCCATATTTTGTTCTTGACCAAAAATGACAAGTATTTCGTCATCAGTTGTCACCATGGTAACGGTACTTGATGATTATTCGGACCTACTTTTCAGCTTCTGGCGCGTAAAACTTGAAAACCAACCTGGTGACCCCCAATTTTTTTCACGTTATAACCTTTGGCATTTGAAAAGGAAGCTGTATAATTATTTTAAAAAAATTCTACGAAGCGGGTTTTTTATAAACGTGAAAAAAGGCAATTTGTGAGTAGAGAAAAATTCCTTTCGTAGAATTTTTTAAAATTACGTCTGACGTTTCCTCTCAGTAAGGGGAAAATATTGAAACAATAAAAAAATAGGGTCACCGGGCTTGTTCTCTCGGAAAAGCCTTCGCGAGTTCAACAATATCCACGCGCGTCGTCACGCACTTCAAAATCTTGACTTTATATGACTGGCATTTACTCATGCTCAGTTTTGACTACCGCTGACCGCCTTCCATGTGGGAGGCGCAGTGGCCTAATGGTTAGTGCGCTGGACTCTGGATCGGACGGTCCGGGTTCGAGTCCTGGCCGGGCCACTGCGTTGTGTTCTTGGGCAAGACACTTTACTCTCACAGTGCCTCTCTTCACCCAGGTGTATAAATGGGTACCGGCGAATTTACTGCTGGGGGGTAACCCTGCGATGGACTAGCATCCCATCCAGGGGGGAGTAGAAATACTCTCTGTCGCTTCATGCTACAGAAACCGGGATAAGCTCCGGCCTGATGGGTCACTAGGCCCGACTGCAGACTTACCTTACCGTTACCATGGTGACAACTGATGACGAAATACTTGTTATTTTTGTTCAAGAACCAAATGTGGAATTGAATCATACGAACATTTTATTATGGCCTTGGATTGATATTTTGCTCTTTCCTTCCAAAGTTGACACAGTCAAAAACCTGAAGACTGGTACCATCCGCCTTAAGAAATCTTTCTCTTGCGTCGAGGCAGGACGACGACACAACGCCACGGCTGGACAACGACGATTTGTTGGACATAAGTACTTCGCATTCCACGTCTTCACTGCATTAATTTTGAGATAACCTAGTCTAAATCAGGCTCTGGAGACTAGCTATTGCCATTCATTCCTGATTCTAAAATTAATTGTTTTGACTATAATTAATTTCAGCTTCCCGTCTTCGACTTTGATACACTTTGCAATGAGATGAAAGGTATATTAGGCATGACTAAAATAGTCTATACGCAGCAAAATGGAAAAAAAGAAGGCATTGTCAGGAGTGGGATTCGAACCCACGCCTCCATTCGGAGACCAGAACGCCCACTCCCATTCTGTGCTGGGAAGGTGATTAACCTTGAGTCTGGCGCCTTAGACCGCTCGGCCATCCTGACGACTGCATGGCTACAAAGGAGTAGAGCTCCATGTGTTACTTTCTGACATACCAATTTTTTTCGTATTCTTAATTTTTGGAATTAACAGGCTACAATGAATGTTCCATACTACCTATAGTGGCTTAATTTGTTTAAGATTGCGGATAAAGCACATTGCTGTTTCATCGTTTAGAAATACCTGACGCAACGAATGAGTGAAAAGGAAATCGTGTCGACTATACCACGCGCACAATGCTCAAAACTTTGTACCAACATAATAAACGCC
This sequence comes from Blastomussa wellsi, assembly GCA_947652115.1. Taxonomy (NCBI): domain Eukaryota; kingdom Metazoa; phylum Cnidaria; class Anthozoa; order Scleractinia; family Plerogyridae; genus Blastomussa; species Blastomussa wellsi. The sequence goes on from OX393561.1 coordinate 5,142,629, forward strand.
CACCAGAACCAGAACGCCCACTCCCATTCTGTTCTGGGAAGGTGATTTACCTTGAGTCTGGCGCCTTAGACCGCTCGGCCATCCTGACGACTGCATGGCTACAAAAGAGTAGATCTCCATGTGTTACTTTCTGACATACCAATTTTTTTCGTATTCTTAATTTTTGGAATTAACAGGCTACAATGAATGTTCCATACTACCTATAGAGCGTTTTCACATGACGTCATAAAATTCTAAAATCCAAAGCCAAAGCGCCACCATACGTTTTATACGCAGTTGAGGTGTTAAATTTATATTTCTGTACAACTTTTCAGCTCAACAGCGTCCTTCGTTTGGAAACCAGCGCAATATGAATTTCAGAGTTCTGGCGGTGCGTGACATACAGCTACGATCATGCAAGTCGAAAAACACATACTTATCTCGCGAGATTTAGCCATTTGAGCAGTTTAAGTATTAGGAAAAGTGTTTATATGAACATTTGTTTGTTCAAAACAGGTAACCAGTCGCCTAGATATACCAAAGTAAACTCCAGATGTTTACACTATTTCCGACCGCCATGTTGGTGTTCCACCGAGGTACACCAATATGGCGGCTCCATACTGAGCTCTGTAACTTTGTGCGAAACATTTCCGCGAATATCTGAAGTTTGGAAGGACGCACACGCCTGAAACTTGGAGAAGTGCTTTCTTTATTTATATTCTATAACATCGTATTTTCTTGACTCTATCCAGTGAATGGTTTTCGATTTATCTTTTTTGGTCACGTGAGTGAAAACGCTCTATAGTGGCTTAATTTGTTTAAGATTGCGGATAAAGCACATTGCTGTTTCATCGTTTAGAAATACCTGACGCAACAAATGAGTGAAAAGGAAATCGTGTCGACTATACCACGCGCTTATACTACAAACTATGTACCAACATAATAAAAATATTTGCAAAACACCAATTCAACTTATTTGCCTACCGAAAGTAGATAATAACCTTGGAAAACAGAACTGATTGACTTCGATAAGGATGACAAAATATACTAGAGTGGTTTTTTTCCATTAGAGTTGTGCTCGTCAAGTGAAAAATCTCTTTGCTGTGATGCTTAAACGGACTTTCTTTTGCGCCGAGGGAAGACGACGACGCCTGTAGTACCAAAGAAGAAACGACGAACTTGCAGAACGAAACTGATGAGACATATATATTATTGCAAAATAAAATATTGGCCTTGTACGTACGATACCTAACCAGCCTTTAAATGGGGTCCTAAGTATTTTGCATTCCGCGTTCTCACGGTGTTAATTTTGAGATAAGATAGTCTAAACCCGATTCTGTTGACTGCTGCCATTCAGCCCAGATCAGAAATTTGATTGCTTCGATTATTATTGATTTCAGCTTCCCGTCTCCGACTTTGAAAATCCTTGCAACGAGCACATTATCTTAATTCAGTTTGACCGAAGTGATGAATAAAAAAACAAAAAGGCATTGTCAGGAGTCGGATTCGAACCCACGCCTCCATTCGTAGACCAGAACGCCCACTCCCATTCTGTGCTGGGAAGGTGATTAACCTTGAGTCTGGCGCCTTAGACCGCTCGGCCATCCTGGCGACTGCATGGCTACAAAGGAGTAGAGCTCCATGTGTTACTTTCTGACATACCAATTTTTTTCGTATTCTTAATTTTTGGAATTGACAGGCTACAATGAATGTTCCATACTACCTATAGTGGCTTAATTTGTTTAAGATTGCGGGCAAAGCACATAGCTGTTTCATCGTTTAGAAATACCTGACGCAACAAATGAGTGAAAAGGAAATCGTGTCGACTATACCACGCGCACAAGGCTCAAAACTTTGTACCAACATAATAAAAATATTTGCAAAACACCAATTCAACTTATTTGCCTACCGGAAGAAGATAATAACCTTGGAAAAGAGAACTGATTGACTTCGATAAGGATTACAAAATATACTACAGTCGTTCTTTTCCATTAGAGTTGTGCTCGTCAAGTGAAAAATCTCTTTGCTGTGATGCTCAAACGGACTTTCTTTTGCGCCGAGGCAGGACGACGACGCCTGTAGTACCAAACATGAAACGACGAACTTGCAGAACGAAACTGATGAGACATATATATTATTGCAAAATGAAATATTGGCCTTGTACGTACGATACCTAACCAGCCTTTAAATGGGGTCCTAAGTATTTTGCATTCCGCGTTCTCACTGTGTTAACAGTGTGTTAGTCTAAACCCGATTTTGGAGACTACTGCCATTTAGCCCAGACTCGAAAATTGATTGCTTCCATTATTATTGATTTCAGCTTCCCGTCTCCGACTTTGAAAATCATTGCAATAAGTAAATTATCTTAATTCAGCTTGATCGAAGTGATGAATGAAAAAGAAAAAGGCATTGTCAGGAGTGGGATTCGAACCCACGCCTCCATTCGGAGACCAGAACGCCCACTCCCATTCTGTGCTGGGAAGGTGATTAACCTTGAGTCTGGCGCCTTAGACCGCTCGGCCATCCTGACGACTGCATGGCTACAAAGGAGTAGAGCTCCATGTGTTACTTTCTGACATACCAATTTTTTTCGTATTCTTAATTTTTGGAATTAACAGGCTACAATGAATGTTCCATACTACCTATGGTGGCTTAATTTGTTTAAGATTGCGGATAAAGCACATTGCTGTTTCATCGTTTAGAAATACCTGACGCAACGAATGAGTGAAAAGGAAATCGTGTCGACTATACCACGCGCACAATGCTATAAACTTTGTACCAACATAATAAAAATATTTGCAAAACACAATTTCAACTTATTTGCCTACCGGAAGAAGATAATAACCTTGGAAAAGAGAACTGATTGACTTCGATAAGGATGACAAAATATACTAGAGTCGTATTTTTCCATTAGAGTTGTGCTCGTCAAGTGAAAAATCTCTTTGCTGTGATGCTTAAACGGACTTTCTTTTGCGCCGAGGCAGGACGACGACGCCTGTAGTACCAAACAAGAAACGACGAACTTGCAGAACGAAACTGATGAGACATATATATTATTGCAAAATAAAATATTGGCCTTGTACGTACGATACCTAACCAGCCTTGAAATGGGGTCCTAAGTATTTTGCATTCCGCGTTCTCACTGTGTTAATTTTGAGATAAGATAGTCTAAACCCGATTCTGGAGACTACTGCCATTCAGCTAAGATCCGAAAATTGATTGCTTCGATTATTATTGATTTCAGCTTCCCGTCTCCGACTTTGAAAATCATTGCAATAAGTAAATTATCTTAATTCAGCTTGATCGAAGTGATGAATGAAAAAGAAAAAGGCATTGTCAGGAGTGGGATTCGAACCCACGCCTCCATTCGGAGACCAGAACGCCCACTCCCATTCTGTGCTGGGAAGGTGATTAACCTTGAGTCTGGCGCCTTAGACCGCTCGGCCATCCTGACGACTGCATGGCTACAAAGGAGTAGAGCTCCATGTGTTACTTTCTGACATACCAATTTTTTTCGTATTCTTAATTTTTGGAATTAACAGGCTACAATGAATGTTCCATACTACCTATGGTGGCTTAATTTGTTTAAGATTGCGGATAAAGCACATTGCTGTTTCATCGTTTAGAAATACCTGACGCAACGAATGAGTGAAAAGGAAATCGTGTCGACTATACCACGCGCACAATGCTATAAACTTTGTACCAACATAATAAAAATATTTGCAAAACACAATTTTAACTTATTTGCCTACCGGAAGAAGATAATAACCTTGGAAAAGAGAACTGATTGACTTCGATAAGGATCACAAAATATACTACAGTCGTTCTTTTCCATTAGAGTTGTGCTCGTCAAGTGAAAAATCTCTTTGCTGTGATGCTTAAACGGACTTTCTTTTGTGCCGAGGCAGGACGACGACGCCTGTAGTACAAAACAAGAAACGACGAACTTGCAGAACGAAACTGATGAGACATATATATTATTGCAAAATAAAATATTGGCCTTGTACGTACGATACCTAACCAGCCTTTAAATGGGGTACTAAGTATTTTGCATTCCGCGTTCTCACTGTGTTAACAGTGTTTTAGTCTAAACCCGATTTTGGAGACTACTGCCATTTAGCCCAGACTCAAATTGATTGCTTCCATTATTATTGATTTCAGCTTCCCGTCTCCGACTTTGAAAATCCTTGCAATGAGCAAATTATCTTAATTGAGCTTGACCGAAGTGATGAATAATAAAAAAAAGGCATTGTCAGGAGTGGGATTCGAACCCACGCCTCCATTCGGAGACCAGAACGCTCACTCCCATTCTGTGCTGGGAAGGTGATTAACCTTGAGTCTGGCGCCTTAGACCGCTCGGCCATCCTGACGACTGCATGGCTACAAAGGAGTAGAGCTCCATGTGTTACTTTCTGACATACCAATTTTTTTCGTATTCTTAATTTTTGGAATTAACAGGCTACAATGAATGTTCCATACTACCTATAGCGGCTTAATTTGTTTAAGATTGCGGATAAAGCACATTGCTGTTTCATCGTTTAGAAATACCTGACGCAACGAATGAGTGAAAAGGAAATCGTGTCGACTATACCACGCGCACAATGCTATAAACTTTGTACCAACATAATAAAAATATTTGCAAAACACCAATTCAACTTATTTGCCTACCGGAAGAAGATAATAACCTTGGAAAAGAGAACTGATTGACTTCGATAAGGATGACAAAATATACTAGAGTCGTTTTTTTCCATTAGAGTTGTGCTCGTCAAGTGAAAAATCTCTTTGCTGTGATGCTTAAACGGACTTTCTTTTGCGCCGAGGCAGGACGACGACGCCTGTAGTACCAAACAAGAAACGACGAACTTGCAGAACGAAACTGATGAGACATATATATTATTGCAAAATAAAATATTGGCCTTGTGCGTACGATACCTAACCAGCCTTGAAATGGGGTCCTAAGTATTTTGCATTCCGCGTTCTCACTGTGTTAATTTTGAGATAAGATAGTCTAAACCCGATTCTGGAGACTACTGCCATTCAGCTAAGATCCGAAAATTGATTGCTTCGATTATTATTGATTTCAGCTTCCCGTCTCCGACTTTGAAAATCATTGCAATAAGTAGTCTATTCTCACCTGTCTCCCTCACGCCTATTGTTGAGTATGGGCACCAACAGTCTCGATCTGTTGACTAATATAATCCTAATATAAAACTGAGGTGGGTAGGGTGGGAAAAAGCCACAGAAACGAGACCTGAGAAGGATAGGCGTAAAAGGAAACGAATGAGAACGGTCAACATGTTGAATATAAACTGCTTAGCAGCTTCGAGAGAATGGCATCACTCCTTTGTCTACTCTGCCTTTTATACGCGCGAGGTGAGACCGCTGAGAATAGTAGTCTATTCTCACCTGTCTCCCTCACGCCTATTGTTGAGTATGGGCACCAACAGTCTCGTGTTGAAGATAACCCTAAAATACCACGGCGGAAACTACAAAAACCGCACAAACGGATGCCCATCCTCAAAATGAGAACCCCAAACTAAAAACCCCATCCTAACAAAAACAGAAATTAGGAACGAGGAAACGCAGAAACGAAGTCTTTTAAGCGATTAAGATGAAATCTTGACTAATATGGGCGTTGTCTGCCATTTCCTGGGCCTCAGTAAGAAGAGATCCCTTATAATTGACCCAACGTGGCGAGTTAACAGAAATCTTGGCAGGATCAAAGTTGGGAGTCTTTTCCCAGTCATGAAAAGGCATCTTGAAAAACTAGAACAGAAGAAAGAAAAGGTAAGGCCCAGGGAATGGCAAACTCAGCCCCGGTAATCCGAGAGGGAACATTCGTTCCCCTTGAGAATGCCACCCGAGGGAAGAAGAAAGAGGAGCGAGAACAATATAGCGAGTGGATAACAGTAAAGCGAGTGGGCAAATATAAAATATATAAAATATAAGTCGGTATTAAGGGATAAAAGGGTGAAGGATTAAAGACGGAAACCCCGAAATAACAAAAAATAAAGGAAACATAAGGCAAGTAAAAACAATGCACTATTCGCCTAGAGAAAAATCTTTATTGCATAAGATGATACAACAAAATTATGTTGAAGGACGGTTAAATCGAGGCTGAGCAGCAGAAGAAGGCTGACGAGAAGGAGCGCGCTTCCAACACTGGGGTGACTTATGCCCTGGTTCACCACATTTGTAACAAATAACGCGAGAGGATGGCCGCTGATAGGCTTGAAAATATGGTTGCTGATATGGCAATCGTCCTCTACGCGTCTGTGTGCGATACGGTGAGGACCGCTGGAAGGACTTGTCAACCTTCGAGATCGTTTCGATAACACGGGAGAAATCCTTGTCAGCTAACAAAGCCAGGAAATACGCCTTGAACTGCTCAGCTGGGACGTGGAGCTCCTCTCTCAAAGTCGAAGCGATAACATCATAGCTGGCGGCCTTGGGGTGACTGGAGGACTTTGCAACAGAAGCTAATTCTTCTGCGTAACGAAGCGCTTCATACTTGTCGAAGTCCTCAACTCTTCTGCCACCATAATATGAAATTCTCTGTATCAATGACTCGACTGAGGTGCCTTGTGCACTTTCGAGTAAACGATAATGCAGGGCTGACAGAAATAAAAAATTTAAAAAAGGAACTGGATAAAAGAAAGATTCCAACAATAGGCAAGGAAAACACAAAAGGTGTAAAAACAACAATGTAATATAGCCATAAAAAACACAGCGCACAACTTGTGACCATGAAAGTGGCACGTGAAGCTAACACATTCGAAACCGCTAAATAGCTCAAATAAAGAGCGAGGAAAAACATGACGGATTTTGAAGATGAAAATAAACAAACATACGAATTCAGAATGGCCCGCGAAGCCCACGTGAAAAGAGGGCAAAAGTTGAGAATCAGGGCGAAAAACAAACCAAACAAAAGTATAGCCCGCGAGGCCCACACAAAGGGGCAAATAGTTTATAACGGCGAGTAATATACAAAACAAAATAGGGCTTGCACAGCTCACACAAAACGAGGGCAAAAGTTAAAAGCAGGGCGAATATTTTACAAAACAAAGTTTTAGCCCGCACAGCCCACTGGTAAAGAGGGCAAACGTTATAAGCAGGGAAAATAATATGCAAAACAAAATTTAGCCCGCTGAGCTCACACAAAACGAGGGTAAACTTTTAAAGCAATTTAAATATAGTGTAATACGGTAATTATATCCCGTACTAGCCTACACGAAACGAGGGTAAAGTTTTAGAAGCAGAACGAATATACAAATAAAAATTTAGCCCGCACAGCCCACATGAAACGAGGGCAAACGTTAAAAGCAGGGCGAATAATTTATAAAACAAAATGTAGCCCGCTCACCCCACACGAAACGAGGGCAAAGTTAAAAGCAGGGCAAATAATATATCAGACAAAATTTAACTCGCACAGCCCACACGAAACGAGGGCAAACGTTAAAAGCCGGGCATATAATATATCAGACAAAATTTAGCCCGCACAGCCCACATGAAATGAGGGCAAACGTTAAGATGCAGAGCAAATAATATATCCAACAAAATTTAGCCCGCGCAGCCCACACGAAACGAGGGCAAACGTTAAGAAGCAGGGCAAATAATATATCCAACAAAACTTAGCCCGCACAGCCCGTAGAAAAGCGGGCAAATGTTAAGAAGCAGGGCAAATAATTTTCTAAGAGGAAATGAAACACAGCTCACGTAGGGCAAACAACATACAAGGTTTGGAAGCGAAATACTAGGGAACCAGAACGAAACACGTGGTAACGAACGGATAAAATAAAGTTTCACAAACCGCCAAAGAAACTTCGTTTGCTTGCACTGGTGCTTGTGCAGGCGGTTGAGCTTGTTCTTCTGGCGCTACTGGTGCTTGAGCTTGATGTGCTAACGCCGCCGGTGCTTGACCTTCTTGTGCTTGGTTTTGTAAGACAACTTGAGCTTGTTGGACTGCATCTGCAGGGACTTGCGGGTCAGCCATGGTAATCTGAACAGCTTAGCAGCTTCGAGAGAATGGCATCACTCCTTTGTCTACTCTGCCTTTTATACGCGCGAGGTGAGACCGCTGAGAATAGTAAATTATCTTAATTCAGCTTGATCGAAGTGATGAATGAAAAAGAAAAAGGCATTGTCAGGAGTGGGATTCGAACCCACGCCTCCATTCGGAGACCAGAACGCCCACTCCCATTCTGTGCTGGGAAGGTGATTAACCTTGAGTCTGGCGCCTTAGACCGCTCGGCCATCCTGACGACTGCATGGCTACAAAGGAGTAGAGCTCCATGTGTTACTTTCTGACATACCAATTTTTTTCGTATTCTTAATTTTTGGAATTAACAGGCTACAATGAATGTTCCATACTACCTATGGTGGCTTAATTTGTTTAAGATTGCGGATAAAGCACATTGCTGTTTCATCGTTTAGAAATACCTGACGCAACGAATGAGTGAAAAGGAAATCGTGTCGACTATACCACGCGCACAATGCTACAAACTTTGTACCAACATAATAAAAATATTTGCAAAACACAATTTCAACTTATTTGCCTACCGGAAGAAGATAATAACCTTGGAAAAGAGAACTGATTGACTTCGATAAGGATGACAAAATATACTACAGTCATTCTTTTCCATTAGAGTTGTGCTCGTCAAGTGAAAAATCTCTTTGCTGTGATGCTCAAACGGACTTTCTTTTGCGCCGAGGCAGGACGACGACGCCTGTAGTACCAAACATGAAACGACGAACTTGCAGAACGAAACTGATGAGACATATATATTATTGCAAAATGAAATATTGGCCTTGTACGTACGATACCTAACCAGCCTTTAAATGGGGTCCTAAGTATTTTGCATTCCGCGTTCTCACTGTGTTAACAGTGTGTTAGTCTAAACCCGATTTTGGAGACTACTGCCATTTAGCCCAGACTCCAATTGATTGCTTCCATTATTATTGATTTCAGCTTCCCGTCTCCGACTTTGAAAATCCTTGCAATGAGCAAATTATCTTAATTGAGCTTGACAGAAGTGATGAATAATAAAAAAAAGGCATTGTCAGGAGTGGGATTCGAACCCACGCCTCCATTCGGAGACCAGAACGCTCACTCCCATTCTGTGCTGGGAAGGTGATTAACCTTGAGTCTGGCGCCTTAGACCGCTCGGCCATCCTGACGACTGCATGGCTACAAAGGAGTAGAGCTCCATGTGTTACTTTCTGACATACCAATTTTTTTCGTATTCTTAATTTTTGGAATTAACAGGCTACAATGAATGTTCCATACTACCTATAGTGGCTTAATTTGTTTAAGATTGCGCATAAAGCACATTGCTGTTTCATCGTTTAGAAATACCTGACGCAACGAATGAGTGAAAAGGAAATCGTGTCGACTATACCACGCGCACAATGCTATAAACTTTGTACAAAAATAATAAAAATATTTGCAAAACACCAATTCAACTTATTTGCCTACCGGAAGAAGATAATAACCTTGGAAAAGAGAACTGATTGACTTCGATAAGGATGACAAAATATACTAGAGTCGTATTTTTCCATTAGAGTTGTGCTCGTCAAGTGAAAAATCTCTTTGCTGTGATGCTTAAACGGACTTTCTTTTGCGCCGAGGCAGGACGACGACGCCTGTAGTACCAAACAAGAAACGACGAACTTGCAGAACGAAACTGATGAGACATATATATTATTGCAAAATAAAATATTGGCCTTGTACGTACGATACCTAACCAGCCTTTAAATGGGGTCCTAAGTATTTTGCATTCCGCGTTCTCACTGTGTTAATTTTGAGATAAGATAGTCTAAACCCGATTCTGGAGACTACTGCCATTCAGCTAAGATCCGAAAATTGATTGCTTCGATTATTATTGATTTCAGCTTCCCGTCTCCGACTTTGAAAATCATTGCAATAAGTAAATTATCTTAATTCAGCTTGATCGAAGTGATGAATGAAAAAGAAAAAGGCATTGTCAGGAGTGGGATTCGAACCCACGCCTCCATTCGGAGACCAGAACGCCCACTCCCATTCTGTGCTGGGAAGGTGATTAACCTTGAGTCTGGCGCCTTAGACCGCTCGGCCATCCTGACGACTGCATGGCTACAAAGGAGTAGAGCTCCATGTGTTACTTTCTGACATAGCAATTTTTTTCGTATTTTTAATTTTTGGAATTAACAGGCTACAATGAATGTTCCATACTACCTATGGTGGCTTAATTTGTTTAAGATTGCGGATTAAAGCACATTGCTGTTTCATCGTTTAGAAATACCTGACGCAACGAATGAGTGAAAAGGAAATCGTGTCGACTATACCAGGCGCACAATGCTACAAACTTTGTACCAACATAATAAAAATATTTGCAAAACACCAATTCAACTTATTTGCCTACCGGAAGAAGATAATAACCTTGGAAAAGAGAACTGATTGACTTCGATAAGGATGACAAAATATACTAGAGTGGTTTTTTTCCATTAGAGTTGTGCTCGTCAAGTGAAAAATCTCTTTGCTGTGATGCTTAAACGGACTTTCTTTTGCGCCGAGGGAAGACGACGACGCCTGTAGTACCAAAGAAGAAACGACGAACTTGCAGAACGAAACTGATGAGACATATATATTATTCCAAAATAAAATATTGGCCTTGTACGTACGATACCTAACCAGCCTTTAAATGGGGTCCTAAGTATTTTGCATTCCGCGTTCTCACGGTGTTAATTTTGAGATAAGATAGTCTAAACCCGATTCTGTTGACTGCTGCCATTCAGCCCAGATCAGAAATTTGATTGCTTCGATTATTATTGATTTCAGCTTCCCGTCTCCGACTTTGAAAATCCTTGCAACGAGCACATTATCTTAATTCAGTTTGACCGAAGTGATGAATAAAAAAACAAAAAGGCATTGTCAGGAGTCGGATTCGAACCCACGCCTCCATTCGTAGACCAGAACGCCCACTCCCATTCTGTGCTGGGAAGGTGATTAACCTTGAGTCTGGCGCCTTAGACCGCTCGGCCATCCTGGCGACTGCATGGCTACAAAGGAGTAGAGCTCCATGTGTTACTTTCTGACATACCAATTTTTTTCGTATTCTTAATTTTTGGAATTAACAGGCTACAATGAATGTTCCATACTACCTATAGTGGCTTAATTTGTTTAAGATTGCGGGTAAAGCACATTGCTGTTTCATCGTTTAGAAATACCTGACGCAACAAATGAGTGAAAAGGAAATCGTGTCGACTATACCACGCGCACAACGCTCAAAACTTTGTACCAACATAATAAAAATATTTGCAAAACACCAATTCAACTTATTTGCCTACCGGAAGAAGATAATAACCTTGGAAAAGAGAACTGATTGACTTCGATAAGGATCACAAAATATACTACAGTCGTTCTTTTCCATTAGAGTTGTGCTCGTCAAGTGAAAAATCTCTTTGCTGTGATGCTCAAACGGACTTTCTTTTGCGCCGAGGCAGGACGACGACGCCTGTAGTACCAAACATGAAACGACGAACTTGCAGAACGAAACTGATGAGACATATATATTATTGCAAAATGAAATATTGGCCTTGTACGTACGATACCTAACCAGCCTTTAAATGGGGTCCTAAGTATTTTGCATTCCGCGTTCTCACTGTGTTAACAGTGTGTTAGTCTAAACCCGATTTTGGAGACTACTGCCATTTAGCCCAGACTCAAATTGATTGCTTCCATTATTATTGATTTCAGCTTCCCGTCTCCGACTTTGAAAATCCTTGCAATGAGCAAATTATCTTAATTGAGCTTGACCGAAGTGATGAATAATAAAAAAAAGGCATTGTCAGGAGTGGGATTCGAACCCACGCCTCCATTCGGAGACCAGAACGCTCACTCCCATTCTGTGCTGGGAAGGTGATTAACCTTGAGTCTGGCGCCTTAGACCGCTCGGCCATCCTGACGACTGCATGGCTACAAAGGAGTAGAGCTCCATGTGTTACTTTCTGACATACCAATTTTTTTCGTATTCTTAATTTTTGGAATTAACAGGCTACAATGAATGTTCCATACTACCTATAGTGGCTTAATTTGTTTAAGATTGCGCATAAAGCACATTGCTGTTTCATCGTTTAGAAATACCTGACGCAACGAATGAGTGAAAAGGAAATCGTGTCGACTATACCACGCGCACAATGCTATAAACTTTGTACAAAAATAATAAAAATATTTGCAAAACACCAATTCAACTTATTTGCCTACCGGAAGAAGATAATAACCTTGGAAAAGAGAACTGATTGACTTCGATAAGGATGACAAAATATACTAGAGTCGTTTTTTTCCATTAGAGTTGTGCTCGTCAAGTGAAAAATCTCTTTGCTGTGATGCTTAAACGGACTTTCTTTTGCGCCGAGGCAGGACGACGACGCCTGTAGTACCAAACAAGAAACGACGAACTTGCAGAACGAAACTGATGAGACATATATATTATTGCAAAATAAAATATTGGCCTTGTACGTACGATACCTAACCAGCCTTTAAATGGGGTCCTAAGTATTTTGCATTCCGCGTTCTCACTGTGTTAATTTTGAGATAAGATAGTCTAAACCCGATTCTGGAGACTACTGCCATTCAGCTAAGATCCGAAAATTGATTGCTTCGATTATTATTGATTTCAGCTTCCCGTCTCCGACTTTGAAAATCATTGCAATAAGTAAATTATCTTAATTCAGCTTGATCGAAGTGATGAATGAAAAAGAAAAAGGCATTGTCAGGAGTGGGATTCGAACCCACGCCTCCATTCGGAGACCAGAACGCCCACTCCCATTCTGTGCTGGGAAGGTGATTAACCTTGAGTCTGGCGCCTTAGACCGCTCGGCCATCCTGACGACTGCATGGCTACAAAGGAGTAGAGCTCCATGTGTTACTTTCTGACATACCAATTTTTTTCGTATTCTTAATTTTTGGAATTAACAGGCTACAATGAATGTTCCATACTACCTATGGTGGCTTAATTTGTTTAAGATTGCGGATTAAAGCACATTGCTGTTTCATCGTTTAGAAATACCTGACGCAACGAATGAGTGAAAAGGAAATCGTGTCGACTATACCACGCGCACAATGCTACAAACTTTGTACCAACATAATAAAAATATTTGCAAAACACCAATTCAACTTATTTGCCTACCGGAAGAAGATAATAACCTTGGAAAAGAGAACTGATTGACTTCGATAAGGATGACAAAATATACTACAGTCATTCTTTTCCATTAGAGTTGTGCTCGTCAAGTGAAAAATCTCTTTGCTGTGATGCTCAAACGGACTTTCTTTTGCGCCGAGGCAGGACGACGACGCCTGTAGTACCAAACATGAAACGACGAACTTGCAGAACGAAACTGATGAGACATATATATTATTGCAAAATGAAATATTGGCCTTGTACGTACGATACCTAACCAGCCTTTAAATGGGGTCCTAAGTATTTTGCATTCCGCGTTCTCACTGTGTTAACAGTGTGTTAGTCTAAACCCGATTTTGGAGACTACTGCCATTTAGCCCAGACTCAAATTGATTGCTTCCATTATTATTGATTTCAGCTTCCCGTCTCCGACTTTGAAAATCCTTGCAATGAGCAAATTATCTTAATTGAGCTTGACCGAAGTGATGAATAATAAAAAAAAGGCATTGTCAGGAGTGGGATTCGAACCCACGCCTCCATTCGGAGACCAGAACGCTCACTCCCATTCTGTGCTGGGAAGGTGATTAACCTTGAGTCTGGCGCCTTAGACCGCTCGGCCATCCTGACGACTGCATGGCTACAAAGGAGTAGAGCTCCATGTGTTACTTTCTGACATACCAATTTTTTTCGTATTCTTAATTTTTGGAATTAACAGGCTACAATGAATGTTCCATACTACCTATAGTGGCTTAATTTGTTTAAGATTGCGCATAAAGCACATTGCTGTTTCATCGTTTAGAAATACCTGACGCAACGAATGAGTGAAAAGGAAATCGTGTCGACTATACCACGCGCACAATGCTATAAACTTTGTACAAAAATAATAAAAATATTTGCAAAACACCAATTCAACTTATTTGCCTACCGGAAGAAGATAATAACCTTGGAAAAGAGAACTGATTGACTTCGATAAGGATGACAAAATATACTAGAGTCGTTTTTTTCCATTAGAGTTGTGCTCGTCAAGTGAAAAATCTCTTTGCTGTGATGCTTAAACGGACTTTCTTTTGCGCCGAGGCAGGACGACGACGCCTGTAGTACCAAACAAGAAACGACGAACTTGCAGAACGAAACTGATGAGACATATATATTATTGCAAAATAAAATATTGGCCTTGTACGTACGATACCTAACCAGCCTTTAAATGGGGTCCTAAGTATTTTGCATTCCGCGTTCTCACTGTGTTAATTTTGAGATAAGATAGTCTAAACCCGATTCTGGAGACTACTGCCATTCAGCTAAGATCCGAAAATTGATTGCTTCGATTATTATTGATTTCAGCTTCCCGTCTCCGACTTTGAAAATCATTGCAATAAGTAAATTATCTTAATTCAGCTTGATCGAAGTGATGAATGAAAAAGAAAAAGGCATTGTCAGGAGTGGGATTCGAACCCACGCCTCCATTCGGAGACCAGAACGCCCACTCCCATTCTGTGCTGGGAAGGTGATTAACCTTGAGTCTGGCGCCTTAGACCGCTCGGCCATCCTGACGACTGCATGGCTACAAAGGAGTAGAGCTCCATGTGTTACTTTCTGACATACCAATTTTTTTCGTATTCTTAATTTTTGGAATTAACAGGCTACAATGAATGTTCCATACTACCTATGGTGGCTTAATTTGTTTAAGATTGCGGATTAAAGCACATTGCTGTTTCATCGTTTAGAAATACCTGACGCAACGAATGAGTGAAAAGGAAATCGTGTCGACTATACCACGCGCACAATGCTACAAACTTTGTACCAACATAATAAAAATATTTGCAAAACACCAATTCAACTTATTTGCCTACCGGAAGAAGATAATAACCTTGGAAAAGAGAACTGATTGACTTCGATAAGGATGACAAAATATACTACAGTCATTCTTTTCCATTAGAGTTGTGCTCGTCAAGTGAAAAATCTCTTTGCTGTGATGCTCAAACGGACTTTCTTTTGCGCCGAGGCAGGACGACGACGCCTGTAGTACCAAACATGAAACGACGAACTTGCAGAACGAAACTGATGAGACATATATATTATTGCAAAATGAAATATTGGCCTTGTACGTACGATACCTAACCAGCCTTTAAATGGGGTCCTAAGTATTTTGCATTCCGCGTTCTCACTGTGTTAACAGTGTGTTAGTCTAAACCCGATTTTGGAGACTACTGCCATTTAGCCCAGACTCGAAAATTGATTGCTTCCATTATTATTGATTTCAGCTTCCCGTCTCCGACTTTGAAAATCATTGCAATAAGTAAATTATCTTAATTCAGCTTGATCGAAGTGATGAATGAAAAAGAAAAAGGCATTGTCAGGAGTGGGATTCGAACCCACGCCTCCATTCGGAGACCAGAACGCTCACTCCCATTCTGTGCTGGGAAGGTGATTAACCTTGAGTCGGGCGCCTTAGACCGCTCGGCCATCCTGACGACTGCATGGCTACAAAGGAGTAGAGCTCCATGTGTTACTTTCTGACATACCAATTTTTTTCGTATTCTTAATTTTTGGAATTAACAGGCTACAATGAATGTTCCATACTACCTATGGTGGCTTAATTTGTTTAAGATTGCGGATAAAGCACATTGCTGTTTCATTGTTTAGAAATACCTGACGCAACGAATGAGTGAAAAGGAAATCGTGTCGACTATACCACGCGCACAATGCTATAAACTTTGTACCAACATAATAAAAATATTTGCAAAACACAATTTCAACTTATTTGGCTACCGGAAGAAGATAATAACCTTGGAAAAGAGAACTGATTGACTTCGATAAGGATGACAAAATATACTAGAGTCGTATTTTTCCATTAGAGTTGTGCTCGTCAAGTGAAAAATCTCTTTGCTGTGATGCTTAAACGGACTTTCTTTTGCGCCGAGGCAGGACGACGACGCCTGTAGTACCAAACAAGAAACGACGAACTTGCAGAACGAAACTGATGAGACATATATATTATTGCAAAATAAAATATTGGCCTTGTACGTACGATACCTAACCAGCCTTGAAATGGGGTCCTAAGTATTTTGCATTCCGCGTTCTCACTGTGTTAATTTTGAGATAAGATAGTCTAAACCCGATTCTGGAGACTACTGCCATTCAGCTAAGATCCGAAAATTGATTGCTTCGATTATTATTGATTTCAGCTTCCCGTCTCCGACTTTGAAAATCATTGCAATAAGTAAATTATCTTAATTCAGCTTGATCGAAGTGATGAATGAAAAAGAAAAAGGCATTGTCAGGAGTGGGATTCGAACCCACGCCTCCATTCGGAGACCAGAACGCCCACTCCCATTCTGTGCTGGGAAGGTGATTAACCTTGAGTCTGGCGCCTTAGACCGCTCGGCCATCCTGACGACTGCATGGCTACAAAGGAGTAGAGCTCCATGTGTTACTTTCTGACATACCAATGTTTTTCGTATTCTTAATTTTTGGAATTAACAGGCTACAATGAATGTTCCATACTACCTATGGTGGCTTAATTTGTTTAAGATTGCGGATAAAGCACATTGCTGTTTCATCGTTTAGAAATACCTGACGCAACGAATGAGTGAAAAGGAAATCGTGTCGACTATACCACGCGCACAATGCTCAAAACTTTGTACCAACATAATAAAAATATTTGCAAAACACAATTTCAACTTATTTGCCTACCGGAAGAAGATAATAACCTTGGAAAAGAGAACTGATTGACTTCGATAAGGATGACAAAATATACTACAGTCATTCTTTTCCATTAGAGTTGTGCTCGTCAAGTGAAAAATCTCTTTGCTGTGATGCTTAAACGGACTTTCTTTTGTGCCGAGGCAGGACGACGACGCCTGTAGTACCAAACAAGAAACGACGAACTTGCAGAACGAAACTGATGAGACATATATATTATTGCAAAATAAAATATTGGCCTTGTACGTACGATACCTAACCAGCCTTTAAATGGGGTACTAAGTATTTTGCATTCCGCGTTCTCACTGTGTTAACAGTGTTTTAGTCTAAACCCGATTTTGGAGACTACTGCCATTTAGCCCAGACTCAAATTGATTGCTTCCATTATTATTGATTTCAGCTTCCCGTCTCCGACTTTGAAAATCCTTGCAATGAGCAAATTATCTTAATTGAGCTTGACCGAAGTGATGAATAATAAAAAAAAGGCATTGTCAGGAGTGGGATTCGAACCCACGCCTCCATTCGGAGACCAGAACGCTCACTCCCATTCTGTGCTGGGAAGGTGATTAACCTTGAGTCTGGCGCCTTAGACCGCTCGGCCATCCTGACGACTGCATGGCTACAAAGGAGTAGAGCTCCATGTGTTACTTTCTGACATACCAATTTTTTTCGTATTCTTAATTTTTGGAATTAACAGGCTACAATGAATGTTCCATACTACCTATAGTGGCTTAATTTGTTTAAGATTGCGGATAAAGCACATTGCTGTTTCATCGTTTAGAAATACCTGACGCAACGAATGAGTGAAAAGGAAATCGTGTCGACTATACCACGCGCACAATGCTATAAACTTTGTACCAACATAATAAAAATATTTGCAAAACACCAATTCAACTTATTTGCCTACCGGAAGAAGATAATAACCTTGGAAAAGAGAACTGATTGACTTCGATAAGGATGACAAAATATACTAGAGTCGTTTTTTTCCATTAGAGTTGTGCTCGTCAAGTGAAAAATCTCTTTGCTGTGATGCTTAAACGGCCTTTCTTTTGCGCCGAGGCAGGACGACGACGCCTGTAGTACCAAACAAGAAACGACGAACTTGCAGAACGAAACTGATGAGACATATATATTATTGCAAAATGAAATATTGGCCTTGTACGTACGATACCTAACCAGCCTTTAAATGGGGTCCTAAGTATTTTGCATTCCGCGTTCTCACTGTGTTAATAGTGTGTTAGTCTAAACCCGATTCTGGAGACTACTGCCATTTAGCCCAGACTCAAATTGATTGCTTCCATTATTATTGATTTCAGCTTCCCGTCTCCGACTTTGAAAATCCTTGCAATGAGCAAATTATCTTAATTGAGCTTGACCGAAGTGATGAATAATAAAAAAAAGACATTGCCAGGAGTGGGATTCGAACCCACGCCTCCATTCGGAGACTAGAACGCTCACTCCCATTCTGTGCTGGGAAGGTGATTAACCTTGAGTCTGGCGCCTTAGACCGCTCGGCCATCCTGACGACTGCATGGCTACAAAGGAGTAGAGCTCCATGTGTTACTTTCTGACATACCAATTTTTTTTTATTCTTAATTTTTGGAATTAACAGGCTACAATGAATGTTCCATACTACCTATAGTGGCTTAATTTGTTTAAGATTGCGGATAAAGCACATTGCTGTTTCATCGTTTAGAAATACCTGACGCAACAAATGAGTGAAAAGGAAATCGTGTCGACTATACCACGCGCACAATGCTCAAAACTTTGTACCAACATAATAAAAATGTTTTCAAAACACCAATTCAACTTATTTGCCTACCGGAAGAAGATAATAACCTTGGAAAAGAGAACTGATTGACTTCGATAAGGATTACAAAATATACTACAGCCATTCTTTTCCATTAGAGTGTTGCTCGTCAAGTGAAAAATCTCTTTGCTGTGATGCTCAAACGGACTTTCTTTTGCGCCGAGGCAGGACGACGACGCCTGTAGTACCAAACATGAAACGACGAACTTGCAGAACGAAACTGATGAGACATATATATTATTGCAAAATGAAATATTGGCCTTGTACGTACGATACCTAACCAGCCTATAAATGGGGTCCTAAGTATTTTGCATTCCGCGTTCTCACTGTGTTAACAGTGTGTTAGTCTAAACCCGATTTTGGAGACTACTGCCATTTAGCCCAGACTCAAATTGATTGCTTCCATTATTATTGATTTCAGCTTCCCGTCTCCGACTTTGAAAATCCTTGCAATGAGCAAATTATCTTAATTGAGCTTGACCGAAGTGATGAATAATAAAAAAAAGGCATTGTCAGGAGTGGGATTCGAACCCACGCCTCCATTCGGAGACCAGAACGCTCACTCCCATTCTGTGCTGGGAAGGTGATTAACCTTGAGTCTGGCGCCTTAGACCGCTCGGCCATCCTGACGACTGCATGGCTACAAAGGAGTAGAGCTCCATGTGTTACTTTCTGACATACCAATTTTTTTCGTATTCTTAATTTTTGGAATTAACAGGCTACAATGAATGTTCCATACTACCTATGGTGGCTTAATTTGTTTAAGATTGCGCATAAAGCACATTGCTGTTTCATCGTTTAGAAATACCTGACGCAACGAATGAGTGAAAAGGAAATCGTGTCGACTATACCACGCGCACAATGCTATAAACTTTGTACCAACATAATAAAAATATTTGCAAAACACCAATTCAACTTATTTGCCTACCGGAAGAAGATAATAACCTTGGAAAAGAGAACTGATTGACTTCGATAAGGATGACAAAATATACTAGAGTCGTTTTTTTCCATTAGAGTTGTGCTCGTCAAGTGAAAAATCTCTTTGCTGTGATGCTTAAACGGCCTTTCTTTTGCGCCGAGGCAGGACGACGACGCCTGTAGTACCAAACAAGAAACGACGAACTTGCAGAACGAAACTGATGAGACATATATATTATTGCAAAATGAAATATTGGCCTTGTACGTACGATACCTAACCAGCCTTTAAATGGGGTCCTAAGTATTTTGCATTCCGCGTTCTCACTGTGTTAATAGTGTGTTAGTCTAAACCCGATTTTGGAGACTACTGCCATTTAGCCCAGACTCAAATTGATTGCTTCCATTATTATTGATTTCAGCTTCCCGTCTCCGACTTTGAAAATCCTTGCAATGAGCAAATTATCTTAATTGAGCTTGACCGAAGTGATGAATAATAAAAAAAAGACATTGCCAGGAGTGGGATTCGAACCCACGCCTCCATTCGGAGAGTAGAACGCTCACTCCCATTCTGTGCTGGGAAGGTGATTAACCTTGAGTCTGGCGCCTTAGACCGCTCGGCCATCCTGACGACTGCATGGCTATAAAGGAGTAGAGCTCCATGTGTTACTTTCTGACATACTAATTTTTTTTTATTCTTAATTTTTGGAATTAACAGGCTACAATGAATGTTCCATACTACCTATAGTGGCTTAATTTGTTTAAGATTGCGGATAAAGCACATTGCTGTTTCATCGTTTAGAAATACCTGACGCAACAAATGAGTGAAAAGGAAATCGTGTCGACTATACCACGCGCACAATGCTCAAAACTTTGTACCAACATAATAAAAATGTTTTCAAAACACCAATTCAACTTATTTGCCTACCGGAAGAAGATAATAACCTTGGAAAAGAGAACTGATTGACTTCGATAAGGATGACAAAATATACTACAGTCATTCTCTTCCATTAGAGTTGTGCTCGTCAAGTGAAAAATCTCTTTGCTGTGATGCTTAAACGGACTTTCTTTTGCGCCGAGGCAGGACGACGACGCCTGTAGTACCAAACAAGAAACGACGAACTTGCAGAACGAAACTGATGAGACATATATATTATTGCAAAATAAAATATTGGCCTTGTACGTACGATACCTAACCAGCCTTTAAATGGGTTCCTAAGTATTTTGCATTCCGCGTTCTCACTGTGTTAATTTTGAGATAAGATAGTCTAAACCCGATTCTGGAGACTACTGCCATTCAGCTAAGATCCGAAAATTGATTGCTTCGATTATTATTGATTTCAGCTTCCCGTCTCCGACTTTGAAAATCATTGCAATAAGTAAATTATCTTAATTCAGCTTGATCGAAGTGATGAATGAAAAAGAAAAAGGTATTGTCAGGAGTGGGATTCGAACCCACGCCTCCATTCGGAGACCAGAACGCCCACTCCCATTCTGTGCTGGGAAGGTGATTAACCTTGAGTCTGGCGCCTTAGACCTCTCGGCCATCCTGACGACTGCATGGCTACAAAGGAGTAGAGCTCCATGTGTTACTTTCTGACATACCAATTTTTTTCGTATTCTTAATTTTTGGAATTAACAGGCTACAATGAATGTTCCATACTACCTATGGTGGCTTAATTTTTTTAAGATTGCGAATAAAGCACATTGCTGTTTCATCGTTTAGAAATACCTGACGCAACGAATGAGTGAAAAGGAAATCGTGTCGACTATACCACGCGCACAATGCTACAAACTTTGTACCAACATAATAAAAATATTTGCAAAACACCAATTCAACTTATTTGCCTACCGGAAGAAGATAATAACCTTGGAAAAGAGAACTGATTGACTTCGATAAGGATGACAAAATATACTACAGTCATTCTTTTCCATTAGAGTTGTGCTCGTCAAGTGAAAAATCTCTTTGCTGTGATGCTCAAACGGACTTTCTTTTGCGCCGAGGCAGGACGACGACGCCTGTAGTACCAAACAAGAAACGACGAACTTGCAGAACGAAACTGATGAGACATATATATTATTGCAAAATGAAATATTGGCCTTGTACGTGCGATACCTAACCAGCCTTTAAATGGGGTCCTAAGTATTTTGTATTCCGCGTTCTCACTGTGTTAACAGTGTGTTAGTCTAAACCCGATTTTGGAGACTACTGCCATTTAGCCCAGACTCAAATTGATTGCTTCCATTATTATTGATTTCAGCTTCCCGTCTCCGACTTTGAAAATCATTGCAATGAGCAAATTATCTTAATTCAGCTTGAACGAAGTGATGAATAATAAGAAAAAGGAATTGTCAGGAGTGGGATTCGAACCCACGCCTCCATTCGGAGACCAGAACGCCCACTCCCATTCTATGCTGGGAAGGTGATTAACCTTGAGTCTGGCGCCTTAGACCGCTCGGCCATCCTGACGACTGCATGGCTACAAAGGAGTAGAGCTCCATGTGTTACTTTCTGACATACCAATTTTTTTCGTATTCTTAATTTTTGGAATTAACAGGCTAGAATGAATGTTCCATACTACCTATAGTGGCTTAATTTGTTTAAGATTGCGGATAAAGCATATTGCTGTTTCATCGTTTAGAAATACCTGACGCAACGAATGAGTGAAAAGGAAATCGTGTCGACTATACCACGCGCACAATGCTCAAAACTTTGTACCAACATAATAAAAATATTTGCAAAACACCAATTCAACTTATTTGCCTATCGGAAGAAGATAATAACCTTGGAAAAGAGAACTGATTGACTTCGATAAGGATGACAAAATATACTACAGTCATTCTTTTCCATTAGAGTTGTGCTCGTCAAGTGAAAAATCTCTTTGGTGTGATGCTTAAACGGACTTTCTTTTGCGCCGAGGCAGGACGACGACGCCTGTAGTACCAAACAAGAAACGACGAACTTGCAGAACGAAACTGATGAGACATATATGTTATTGCAAAATGAAATATTGGCCTTGTACGTACGATACCTAACCAGCCTTTAAATGGGGTCCTAAGTATTTTGCATTCCGCGTTCTCACTGTGTTAACAGTGTGTTAGTCTAAACCCGATTTTGGAGACTACTGCCATTTAGCCCAGACTCGAAAATTGATTGCTTCCATTATTATTGATTTCAGCTTCCCGTCTCCGACTTTGAAAATCCTTGCAATGATCAAATTATCTTAATTCAGCTTGACCGAAGTGATGAATAATAAAAAAAAGGCATTGTCAGGAGTGGGATTCGAACCCACGCCTCCATTCGGAGACCAGAACGCCCAGTCCCATTCTGTGCTGGGAAGGTGATTAACCTTTGACAGGCGGCTTAGACCGCTCGGCGATCGTGACCAGTTCATGCTTTCGAAAGCGTTGAGCTTAATGATTCGGTTTCACTTTCTTCGTTAACAGGGTATTAACATGAATTTTTAAGGGATTATTGTTTATTGGCGCCCGCGTAGTGTCATTTTTGGCCCGAGCACGAAGCGCGAGGGTCGCAAATAACACTATAAGGGTGCCAATAAACAATATTCCCGATAAAAGTCATGTTAATGTCATTATTATCCATATACAAGGCCAAATAACATCCTGATGACTCACAAATTAAATAACGTTTTCAAGAATACAAGTAAGAACTTAGTTCGTGCTGAAAATGTTATAACTGTAAAAGCAGTACCGATATCTTCTGAACAGGTGCAGAACTTTGCCGATATAGCTACAAAGTCTCTGAAAATAATCGCCAATGAGTTAAGAACTCATAGAACTGGACTGAAAGAACTGATAGATAATCATATTTAACGAACTTACAATTTCCAGTTGATCGTCGGTGCAAATTCCCGCAGTAATTCAATCACGTGAACGACGTTTCGCATCTTGGAAAGGCGGCAATAACTTGCTTTCTTTGTTTCTTCTGGATCGTGCTCTTGCTTCTAGCCTATCTTCAAGTCTAAATCCGAATTTTTTGTGTGTATTCTTCCCATTTATAACAAGTGGACCGATTTTTCTCTCTGTGTAAACTATGCGTTTGTTTGAAACTGAACTTCAAAGCTTGCTGTTCGCTCGTACGCACCTCGACGGTTTTCCCGCTCCAAACGGTCTGAACGTAATCTGTTGGTTTAAATTCATCACGTGAACCAATCAGCTTCAGGGCCGTTGCGGCCCGTACAGCGTGTGTTTTGACGATCAATTTGGCCAAGTATATGGATAATAATTAATCTTAATTTAAACGGCACCTTTAGCTGCCAAGAATTAAGGAAAACGAACACGACCGAATTTCTCAAAAGTTAATTTATGATTGTTCCGGAAACTACAGAAAAGAAGATTTCTGATAAACTACTACATCGCAAGTTTGGCACTAGTCACGATGGCTGCTCTCAAAATTCCAGCGGGGATGTTTGGAATCGAAATGTAAAGGGTCTACGTACATTGAATCTTGTTCTATTTTTATCGTTTCATTTAACTCAAATTAAATCACATTTTCTTACAATTATGTTTATTGAAAGAAAAACAACCACAGTGTTTAAAATTGTTCTTTACCCTTTACCGGCCAAAGATTAGGTAGGGCAATATGGCTCGATATGGACCTTTTTGCGTAATCGACCCCTTCTTGGTCCATAACTCACAGCGGTAAGAGCTGAGGTCACTATTTAGTCATCTGGACCTCAAGCTTTGTCAAATCAACAACCTCAGCGTGGAACTTACAATCACTTTTTTCAGTATGACTTCCAAGCACTGAGTTATCAATGTCGAACTCTAATGACTTGAGGTTGGTGAGAGGGATCTAGGAATTATATATAGGACTTTCAGTAACTAAGCTGACTATAAATATGCTTGCAATTAACTTTTAAGTATTACATCTAAATTTAAAAGTTCAAATGCCATTTCGCCATGTCCTTCCGCATGAAACCCAACATAGAAAAACACTATTCCTTTTTGTTTACAGAATCACACATCCACCGTTCCCACCTGAAGGCGGTGGAGGCGGAGGTCGGGACTTAATGGCGATGATTTCTCTCTGAAGCTCGGCAATCTGGGTATTTCTCTTATCCATTGCCTGTCGCATCTGTTCCATAGTCTGCGTCAGTGTTTGGTTCTGCTGGACAATTTCCTCCCTGTCCTTTCGCAGCTCGTCCATGTTTGCTGTCATCATGTTCTGCATTTGAAGCCTTTGGGCCTCCATATCTTCTCTAAACTGTTCTTCCAGGCGCTTTCTGTCCTCCTCTTGCTTGGCTTTCAGTAGTTCCATCTGAAAATATCACGATGTCCGGTTTTAAAATATTACTCCTGAAAAAATCATCTCAGGTATTTATCAACTGGCGAGCTAGTAAGATCGAATGAACTATAATTTACATTCGATTCATTTTTCCCTCTTTTTCATTGGCCCAGACCCTACCACGTGACGCACAAATAACTGCCTACGAATAATGGTCTACTCATGCGCATTAGCGTCCAACAGTGATTTTGCTAAGAGTAATAATCTGCTCATGCGTAGTTCTGTCCAATTCTGGGTAAATGGCAGCTTGTTTTCCAGAGTTGTGAGATAACTTGCCTAATGGACTCGATAAAACAGCAGGAATGCAACGAAGGAAACGAAAATATCCCCTACGGTAATGTCTGAAAGAAGGAGAAATGGGTAAAGACTAGCTCGTATTATCGAATGTGAAGTTATGGTTTTGTCTGTATTTATAGTTCATCAGGAAAGCAGGCGGCGGAAGTTCTGGAAGGTAATAAATTGTGCAAATTAAGTTAACGAATGATAAACAATTATTGAATTCGGTTTACGCAAAATATCGCGATTTGTCAGTGTCTCTCAGATCAATTATTTGCCGAAGCCGAAGGCTGAGGCAAATAATTAATCTGCTCGCCATTGACAAATCACGATATTGTTCTCAACCTCGTCCAATAATTGTTATTCAACAATGGTCATGAAGCCATTGTTATCCGTGATGACGATAATTAAGCCGAAGTCTCATAAAGCGCCGCGTATCGGACATTTTTCTAGCTGCAAAGAGCGCTGCGTTGACAATTCGTTGAATAATAAAACAATTAACCTGCTCAATCTTGCGGAATATCGCCTGATTTTAGCCAACTCGGCCTACGGCCTCGTCGGTAAAAAAATGTTAAATATTCAACGCTCTCTCCTGGAATAATTGCTGAGTATACAACGACAGGGTATTAGCGATGAAGTGGACACCAAACCTCCTTTTCTTTAGTACGCCGCTCCTCTTCAAGACGAGCATTTTCTTCCTGAGGTGATAAAATAGACAAAATCATTTTTTTACAGTTGAACAAGGAAACAGACTTGAAACTAGGCAAGGCAAAATCCTTCTCTTAATTTATCTGATATGGGGATAATTATTAAATATCAAGTTATTTGATCAGCAAATGCGTACTGTCCTTCTGTTTAGTTTTGTTAATTAAGTTCTAAACGTCAAATTAGCAGATAAAATAAAAATTCCAAGTGGGGCGAACGTTTTTTCAAGTTTACCCAAATGTAATGTGTTGTAATTTTATTTAGTTTTCACCAAACATGCCTCATACAAATTGGGCTAATCTGCGTTTGAGTTAACGTTCTTCTGCAGCCGTTACTGTCATATCTCAGTTAATTCAATGACCAGCTGACCAGGGCTGCAATTGGCTAAAACTTCGTCACCTAAAATCATTAGGGGTCATGAATGCTCAGATTATTCTAGTGCTCGTTAAATTAGGCTTCTGTGTGATCGGAATTCTCGCAAGACTGCAGTGGTCCAGGGCCCCCAACGAACAAACTGTGGCTGAATGCATATTGAAACGTCTACAGGTGTTCTTGAGTGTTGCTGGGAAAAATTTATCTGTTCCTTTTTTCCCAGCAAACAGAACAAGCAACAAACGCGCGGAAATGACACTGAAAAACGTTGAAGTCCGCCCTTTTCAACAAGACTGCAGCCCTCGTCGAGCAGTTTCTTTTATTAAGGCGGTGGCAAACGAGGACACATTGTTGCGGACACAAATGGTTCCCTGTTTTTCTGCGCTCGCAACATTGTTGCAGCCACAAAAAAATGTTTCTGATTTTCTTCAGAAACATTTTGTGTTCGCAACAAACTGATGTTGCTGCATTTGCGCGCGAAACAATGTGTCCTCGATTGCCACCGCCTTTAGACCCCTTCCCAGTT
Organism: Blastomussa wellsi; assembly: GCA_947652115.1. Lineage (NCBI taxonomy): Eukaryota > Metazoa > Cnidaria > Anthozoa > Scleractinia > Plerogyridae > Blastomussa > Blastomussa wellsi. The sequence continues at coordinate 5,169,379 of OX393561.1, forward strand.
CAATCGGCCAGTGCGCTGGGGAACAGATCCAGTGAGGTACAGACTCGTTGGATGCCCCTGGTGGTTGCTCATTTGCTCGTGCTCCCATATTATTTTCAAGTGCACGCATGCTCGATTTTTAGTGGCTAGTTTTTAGTGGATTTCGCAAAGTGTTCGTTGCTCACACGCAAGTTTACCTCCATACGCCGCCTTTCTTGCTCCTGACGAGCCTTTTCTTCTCTCTCAAAGGCCAGAGTCTCATCAAAGTCTTTAAGCTGCTGCAAGTGTGCCATGTGTTTCTGCATTTCTGATTGCATCTCCTGCAATGCCATTAAAACCAAATATGACTCAAAAATCCGTAAAGACAGAAGCTATATGCATCAATGGTAAAAAGGTAAGCACTACTTTTAATTCTGTAACTATAAGAAACAGCACAAGTACTTAAGAAGGTAGTTTAAAAACATTAATTTCTATTAACATTTTTACTGTTTAAACTCTATACCAGGGTGTGCATCTTGAGCTGTACTCTTTCTTAGCTTAGCATTAATAGAGTGGTAAAGTGTGACGTCACAAATATTTAAATTTTTGCAATTATGGGATTCATTAAGATCGTCAGAAAGTACGTGACGAAGAATGCCCTCTTGCCAAAAATCAGCATCTTATTTCCGATCAATTTGTAGGCAAGTATGCCTTCTTTAAAATGTGCTTTCAGAATATCTCAGTAAATCCCACAATTACATAAATTTAGTTTTTGTGACGTCATCCGACTTTACCACTCTATTCCCTGGATAGACTTACTGGATGGAACTCGTAGAACACTTGAGCACACACATCCTTGGCTCCCCTGGAGCCTCGTTTAAAGCCTTGTTCAATTGCTGAGTAACCTCCAATAATTTGAGCGAAGGTCACAGAGGCTCCATCTTTGCCGCTCAGCTGCTCTAAAATTGGATCCAAGTGCTTTGCTTTGAGGCCTCTCAGCATCCTGTAGCATTCTTCCTTTGTTAATCGGTTATTCTCCTCCTGCCATTTTTTCAAACCATTTTCCATGCATTCCTGAAATAAAAAGGGTTCTTCTTTATTTCTACGCTTGTCTTGGCTTGTCTTGTCTTGTCTTATTTCTACGCTTGTCTTGTCTTGGCTAAAATATATATATAACTGGGAAGGGGTCTAAAAATATATTTTTCCCTAGAATACACCTTTGTACCAGTTCGAAACACATTCCACCTTTCGTTTCTCCTTTTCATTAAATTCTGGCTATTTATAGCATTTAAAGGTTTCGAAAAACTATTCATCATTTGTTCCACGACCGAGTCAGAAGTGGCGTGGGTCTTTCTTGATTTGTCGTCACAAACTGATTTGCATGCATGTTTACAACGACTTGATGCGATGCAAATCAATTTGTGACGTCAAATCAAGAATAGACCCACGCCCCTTCTGACTCGGTCGTGGAACAAATGATGAACAGTTTTCCTAATGCAATCAATAGCCAGAATTTGGTGAAAAGCAGAAACGAAAGGTGAAATTCGTTTCGAACTGGTACAAAGGTGTATTTTAGGGAAAAAAATATTTTGGTGTTAGATGCACTTTAATGCAGTAGAAATTGCAAACGACACAATGACATTTCTGTATAGTTCAACAATCCATGTATCACTCTACTATAACTGATTTGTTTTATTTCAAATCGGTTCACATACCCTCAGCTAACATCCAAAATAGGGCTTTAATGGTACGTTTTTCTTGGGAAAAACATCTTGGACTGAGAAAACATGCATGGAAGAAAACGGATAGAAAACTATAAAAAAGGTTAGAAAACGTTTGTAACCGAGATAATTTTAGTGGCAAACATTAATCAGTAGTTATAGACTCGTCGATAGCACAAATCGACGCCCGATATGTCGTACTGTTGCGTTCTCAAGTACGTATTTGTAAAAACAGGTAACATACCATAAGCTCATCCAAGTATTTTTCACTGCTGGTGGCAGACACTCCGACAGTTTCCTCTTGAAACAGCCTCATGCCTTCTCCAATCGCAGTTTGCTGCACCTGGCGAATCTCGTCACTGTCGCAAGGCAACATACCATCCAGCTGTGACGTCATTGTGCTTTCGTAAACCTGCAAGGCAGCAAGTTTTGCCTCGGAGCATTTTGTGTGAACAAACGTTTCCCAAGCACTCTGGACGCTGGGGACGGTGCCAGGGGTGTTCAAGGCCGCAACGTAGATGTTAACAAGGGCGGCAAGAGCTTTGTTGTAGAGATAAAAATGAATGTAGACGATCGATCAGTTATTGCAAAACATGAATCAACAGAACAAATAACAAAAAATGAGAGTGAAGAAAGTATTGCCTGCTTGCTTGAAATCTAACCGTAGTGTAAATAAAAGTACAAAGGATCCGAAGCTCAGCTCAAGAGCGATGTGTAGTGGTCTTGAACCGTGCTAAATAAATTTTTCTTTCAAGATTTGACCAATTGGCAAGCACCACTTTCGATGGCTTTTAGGCCATCAAAATTTACCCATGTCAGTTCTATTCAGGGCATCAGATAGAGCATGAGGAAAAAAAAAGCAACAAAGACAAATGTACACCCATCGTGACTCAATAAAATGGCGCGAAATAAAAACTGACGGTTTTCAGATCATTTCTGTCAACACATGCTAACAAGCAAACATTGATTTTCAAGTTTGACCACTGCATGAATTCTCACATTCCAACACATGCTACAGTGACGTCATAAGCAAGCGCGCTAGTTTGTATTCTCCAGCGCCAATCTGACCGCAACGTT
>OX393561.1:5177134-5219634 GCA_947652115.1 Blastomussa wellsi
ACGCTAGAGATTTTGACACGGTAATAAAGTTCTTGACTTGACTTGACTTGACTTGACTCTTGACTCTTGTTGACCTTGGCTTGAGCCTCCATGAAAGTTCCTGTTGTAGTCTCAGACATTCGCTTTTCGTGTTGGTTTTTTTATGTAGGTCTGTTTGTATTCGCTTTCTCAAGTGCGTCTTAATAGTATCCAATTCATCCAAGGTGAGAATTGTAACCCAAACATGTCTACGGTTTGCCTATAAAGTTGATGAGCATTCAAGCACAAGTACTCAGTTAGTTCGTTAGTCGAAGTTAGTTTGTTGAAACAGGATAAAGTACCGGTCGAAGAATAAAGAAGTCGATCGATGAACTAATCAGACTCTCGGTACCTCTGAGCTGGTGCTTAGGCTATATTCCCCCTCATCAACCCTTCAACACAATATACCTTAATCTTTTCTGGCACAATCCACATCCAGATTCCCATGGTTTCTGGGTCCAGGAAATGTCCCAGAGGAAACACCTCTCCTTGATCAAAGGCTTTGCTTAAGATGTACGACTTGCCTTTTCTGCAGGGCCCAGCGATAGAAACCACGCATACGGGACCTAGCACAGCAGCAAAAACGGAGGCATTATTGGTAGTGCAAGGAGCAACGAAAACTTGTCGTCATAATATTGGACATTCAACTACTGCTAGTGGCAGTTAAAGGCCATTTCCAGTACTGCACAGTCCCGGGATTTGTTTACATTTCTGTTTGAATTCGTTGATACGTTACACTTACGGTAACTGCGTACATGAAGTTTTTGAGTCCCATTACGGGTTGTTTCGTTTGGAAGTTCTCGATGAGCTGACACGTCGGTTTGGAATATCGTCGAGGTTCGTCTACTCTTTGTTATCGGATGTTAATAATGAAGAAAAAGGTAAGTTTTTACCCGTAATTTTCATTTTGGCTTGTTAACATTCCATCGTATGAGACTTAATAAACAGAGACTAAATAAACATTACAGGCGGAGATTGCACTAGAATTGCACAGTACGGACTGGAAATGGCCTTTAAACTTAACCTCGAGTTATTGACATAATTTTTGTCAAGTTACATTAAACCATACGAATGTCGACAAGCTAAACATAAAAATGGGAGTATTATTTTGTGCGCTTGTGAAATTTCACTCAACTGAAGAGTTTGTGTGTGCGTCTCCAACACTCCAGTCATCTATATTATTCTAATGAAACAAACAACGAAACAAACAACAAACACTGTTTCGAGCGTTAGCCCTTCGTCAGTGACAGCCAAGGTCTCCTAACCGCCCTGTTGCCGTGTTTGTTATGTACTATCCTTTGATGAACCACGGGCTTTAGTTTCTAACGAGGTGATAACTTCTTTGAAGAATTTCGTTGCTAAAATTTTTTAATTCAAAAACTCTAACCAAACTTTCCATATGCATGTGATCTCCATCGGCTGACTGGTTTCAGATTGACCAAACCGGGAGTACGTTGCCAATTTCGCTCTCCAGTAATGGTGAGTTTGACGTGAATTGACAGAATCGTCCTTGGATCTTTCTTTTAATCAGAAATCCTACCTTTGGTGCTTTTAAGCCTCTCTAGAGCTGTGTCAACCACGTAGAGGCTTGACCGGGCTTCACCAGTCTTGCTGTATTCACCGGTCTGCTCGTCCCACCTGCAGTTGTTTGGAAGACATAATGGAACTGCACATTGCTCCGCCATGTTAGTTTTGAACAAATGTACCAATTCTGCTGCAAAGAAAAAGAATCGAAACATTTCTCTCTAAGTCTGCAAATTAAATAAGAGCTGTGATATTCAAAGCCACATGCATACGGGCAGCTTCGGACTTGGGGTGGGGTGGAGGGGAGGGAGAGGGGAGGGGGAGGGCGCTGTAGCCTACCTGTCCGAAAATAAAATTTACACGATGCCTATGTGTGTGTGACTATTAAACCGCTATACAAACGTCAAAAAATTGCATTAAAAAGCAAGACAATTTTCGCCGCTTCGTACGCTTTTGTTCACAGCCAAAAATTCCGTGGCCGTCTTAGCATTAGATGATCAGCTTTCTTCTTAAAATGACTAAACTTTTGTCTTAAGGTGGCTTACTACGGTTTTGAGGGGTTAAAAGAATTCAGCATCAAGATTTTTTATAAACTGTTCAAAAATGTTTTACCTTTCTCTTTTTAATGATGTTTTAGAGCCTACAACCATCAAGTGCACCATTTGAACAATAAACATACTAATAAACAGCCAAAATGAACGACCGAGCGCTTCAGAGTGGACTGGGGACTAGCAGTTCCAACGGCGTTTTTCTCAAAATCTACCCGTATGACCCTACCTCAAAATTTCACAAATTAAAACTTAGCATTAATTAAACATTCATGCACAATAAATAGGAATATACGATATTTTGCCCTTTTAAAAAAATAGCTCATAATCTGTCTTAAAGATTTTTTTAAAATTTTGGCTGTGGACGCGATTCATTCACATAAACAAATTGTGAAAGTTTCAACATCGGTTGTACGGTTGGTTTTTGAGAAATTTTGAGTCGAAGACAGGTTTTTACACCCTTGGACGAGAATTGAATTGCGCGCGCTCATGTGACGCCATGCGTCGCGTGCGTTCAAGAAAGACAAATTTAGTACTTCTCTGCTGGTTGTTTATCGAACTTTGTAATCATATTATACCTGTCCGAGGCTTAACCCTTTAAGCCCCAAGGGGTCTCCCTTTGACGAGTAAAATCGTCTGGCGTTAGACAGAGTAAAATCTATAAGTCACTCTTGGGTGGTAAAGGGTTAAGGGAGACAGTTTTTTAACCCTTTAAGCCCCAAGGGGTCTCCCTTTGACGAGTAAAATCGTATGGCATTAGACAGAGTAAAATCTATAAGTCACTCTTGGGGGGTAAAGGGTTAAGTACATGTTTGAAAGCATATTGCTTTGAAGCGATAAAATTGCTGAAACTTGTTTTGTGTCTTTTCAGAGTTGCTAACGCAATTTTCGTCCGCGCGAGCAATATCGACGTCAGGCAGAAAGTCGAAGCGCGCGCTCTTGAGGCTCGTAAAAACTGTAGTAAGCCACCTTAAAGGTTATTTCGTTTGTGTTCGGAATAGTATCGCGCTCTAGTTGTTCTTTTGGATTGGGATCAATGAGACATTGTCACTCACCATTGGGGGCTTTTCAGGGCCAATGTAAACAACAAATATTGTAAATAAACATAACAGAGCTAAGAACCCCAACAGACAGGAGGCAGGCTAGTTAGCCATTAAAAAGCGTAGCCAAGGAGTTGAACTCAAGGCTAAAGAGAACAACACCAGCTAGTGCTCAGATCGGGACTTGGACAAGCGAGTGACAGATTTCAAGTCCCAACGATTTAACCACTCGGCCACGTTGCGTCAATAGCCCAAAAACGTATTCACAGCAATGGAAACCTACACATGTATACTGCGAGTAGCCCTTCCCCCCCTGGGACTATCGGTTCAAATGGCTGGAGGATTTTTACTCGCGGATAGGGTTATACCGCACATTTGGCGGTTCCATTGGCATAATATACAGCTTTTGTTTTGCCCCGTTTTCAGACATTTCAAAATAATGAGTGGTAAAACATATTAGTTTAAATTTTACACAACCATGCGTTTGGAATGTTGAAATAATTAACGGACACCTTCTGTCACAAAAGTAGAATAACTCAATTGCAAACGTAATGCACGTACAGACGACCCTGCGGAAAAACGCACCTCGGCCATTATCAGCAACGGACGCTATCATCCATTGATGACGACATAATTTGAGCCCAAAACTAAAAGTGCGATCTTACGATGCTTTTAGCAAACTTTGGAAGCAAAATTGCGAAGGTGGAAATTGAGAGGTGAAAAAGCAATCTAACTTTATTATAAGTCTTAACAATAAATATTGAGCGTTTCCTTAACCATTGTAAAGATGTCCATATTTTCAGGCATCCTCTCATTTTTCCGCAGGCTCGTTCCCAGTCCCTGCGGGGAAATGACGTCATTTCTCAGGAGCGACTGGCAACGAGTCTGGAGCAAGTACATTTACTGACTCAAGCATGAACCCAGAATTATTTTTGATCTGACCCATCGCGTCTTTCTATTTTCTCATAAGAGACGACTGGGGACGAATCAGCTTTTTAAGGTCATTCCCCTGAATCAGCTTTTTAAGGTCATTCAAACTTTGCCCATTTGTTGTTCATCATAATGGAATTTAAATTTTGTAATGAAAAAGAGGGGTTCCAATATTCGTTTAGGAGCAGGACCACCTTGAAAATACCCCATAATTCGTTAAAATATCAGCTTCAGAAATGTTTTCATTTGACTAGCTTATGTCACGTCTTATGGGAGAAGAAAAAAATAGGGAGAAAGCAAAACAAGGGAAAAACTATAGATATACTGTATTGCCTTCAAGGAACAATTTAATATATGTTTCATTATAAAAGCACACATTTCCAGTCGACCTTGATTCAACTTGTTACTGGTATGCAGTGATCTCGAGGCCACAATATCTGTTCAATAAGTTCACGTTTCCGTCGATTATTTATTTTTCTGCAATGGGAATTTGTTTATATTCCTGTTATAGGAAGAAAGTGATTGCTAGTCTCAGAAAAAGGGTAAAAAAATATAGGTCACCATACTCGTTTACGAGAAAATGACGATTTATCTACTTAACAAGCAAAGCCGTAAATAAAACGCCGCAGTTTTCTTTAGGTGCGCGCGCTGATGACGCAATAAATCGTGCGCAGTAAGGATGCGCAATGCAATACAGGGGAATGACCTTAATTATGTCCATTCTCGTCCCCAGAGCCGGTCCTTCCGGCTGGGCCTGTGCACGAGGAACAAGTGGCTCTGGCGACACATGATTTGATTGGCTGAAATCAAACAAAGGGAGTCCAATCACATCAGCCGTTTTAAAATCCCTTTGTCGTTAGCACGTTTAAAACGGTAGATGTGATTGGTCTCCCTTTGTTAGATTTCAGCCAATCAAATCATGTGTCCCCAGAGCCACTTGTTCCTCGTGCACAGGCCCAGCTACTACCACTTTTTCCATCCTTGCTCACGTCGATTTTTCACAGAGACCGAATAAAACGTCGGCAATCTCTGAAAACTTTTTAAGCCAGCGACAGCGGCTTTGTTCAAAATCCGTGATACCCAAACGTTCGAAAGTTAGCTTAGCGACCCGGCCTAAGACTCAAATTACTTCCACTCCGGGTGTGCGAGAGGGTCCGAGGGTATTGATTTTCAACGGGAGCAAAGGACTCTCGCCCACCCAGAGTGGAAGTAATTTGAGTCTTAGGCCGCGTCGCTAAGCTAACTTTCGACCGTTTGGGTAACACGGAGTTTGAACAAAGCCGCTGTCGCTGGCTTAAAACGGGAAAGTTTTCAGAGATTGCCGACGTTTTATTCGGTCTCTGTGAAAAATCGACGCGAGCAAAGACCACGGATGGAAAAAGTAACTATCGTCCGTGATCTACCCGGAATTTGGAGGTGACTGGAGCTGCTGGAGCGAATTTACGGCCGTTTTCCTTCGGCGGATCGGATCGACTGCTTCGTCAGAGTACCCAAAACCGGTTCCACCAAAACTAATAGAATGGTCATAAATCGGCTCGAAGACCACACAAGAGGGAAAAAACCACTCAACTAAAGTAAGGTAAGACGATTTTCATTTAAATTGCTACATTTTCAAAGGTTACAGAAACAATCGTTATCCTTATGAATATGCAAATCGCTCGAGTCACGTAACAACACAAAGGTCAACATATAAAGAGCTGCTCATATATTGAGCTTGGTCCACCTGTGGCAAAAGTGATGAGTAGATCAAACCAAGCGCCTTTACACTGTTTCATTTTCTTACAAAAAAACCCAACATTTCTACGATTTTGTCATACTTATTTCCATGCGTATCTGAATTAGTACCCAACTAGTTTTAAGTATATTATTGGCATCAAATTGCGCTCGACTGTACGAAGTAAAGGAAATGTGGATAATTATTCATTCGTAGACCAACTACCAGATTCCTACAACTACTGACGACATCCAGCCTAAAATCAACCCCGCTTTAAATAATTTCTCGGTTGATTCTACGCTTGTTCAAATGCAATCGTGACTTCTTGCATTGGAAAATCTTGAGCGGAACGAGACGATTGTTCGACAACTTGATCTTTTAATATAATATTCGAGTCGTACGGTGATTATTGGCACTCCTTTTTCATCTCAAACGATTTTATAAAGTTATAGCTAAAATTACAGATACACAAGGCAAATAATGACAAGTATTGCGAACTTACCTTAGTCAAGTCGAAATAATGCACAACTCGGCTCAACTTTCTACCTCACTGCTTTTAAATGCGCCGTAAAAATTTTCAGTTCTCAGAAATACAGATGACCTGTATCTTTAATTTGTAAACAGGAAATGTTTCAGTTTCGTGGAGCATGCGCTTTTCTAAGCCCACTCAGAACAAATTAGGGTTATTTCCCAGAAATACGGGGATTATCCCATGACGCCTCCTTTCGGTGTGATCATGAATAAATAAAAGTTATTATTCACACAGGTAACCTTCACCGATTTCTCAGGAATGTCAGCGGTAACCGGAAAAGTTTCATTTCCGAAAGTGGTACTGACTCATTGATGTTTCATGTCAGATAAAGCTCGAGCGAGCTTAGCGGTATTGAAGGTAAGACTCGCTTGATTTGTATGCTCCCGTAGAATTGAACCACTCAGTTGCAAAACGTGTACGGTATGGTAAAGCATCACATGTTAAGGAGATGTTTCGACTAAGTTTAGTAATTCGGCAGTCCCGCTTCTCCTCAGATTTTGCAAGTTCTTTCTAAATAATAATGTAAAACTAAAGAATAAGTGTAAATATCAGTTTCGAGCTATAAAGCTCACTGAAGGAAATATATAAATACTGAAATTTTTACGTGGAATTGTGCATTAAATTAGGGTGGTTTGACCTGCAGGGTACATAAATTTAATCGAAGGAAATAAAGTTATCGGGACTTAAACAAGAACCATTACTCAGGATTGAACAAAATAAAACAAAATTTCATGATCTACAAACAACACATTTCACGATGCATTAGTTACCGCAAAATCATTTTTTGAATTTCGTTTTTGGTTGAGAAACGTCGCGAAAACGACACGAGAACGAAAGCGGAAGTAAAGGCCACTTCCGCGAAACGAACGAAACCAGCCAAATTACTACGGAAACTATCAAATTAACATTCTTCCTTTGGACTAAAGTTTCGTTATTAATAATATATAGAGAAACGGGGTTGATATTTCTTAGTGATTTGTACGGCTGTTGTAAGTTCAGATCGGTAGCGTGACTAGGGTGACTTGCGTGACAATACTTTCCACGAAAACGTAAGTGATTTATGGTAAATAAGATAGAAGGAAAATTTTCTTTTCTTTCCTTCGAAATTCTGCATAGTTCCGAAATTTATCAAAACATGCACAATACTTGACTTTAAAATATGTCATAAGTTGTGTTTATTGTTCAGCGTGTTGCAAGATAGGACATGAACTTTCTTCGTTTGTCTCACTTTGGAGTCACTTTGAGGTGTTAATCACGACTTTTCGACTGCATACTGTTAGTCTTTATCAGGCGATGATGAAGCCTGGGAGTGTAGCATTGAAACCGTCGCGATCATCACCTTAAAGTTACTCAATCGTGAGATTCTCTGATAGTCTTCCTGATGTTGTTACCTCAACCGCTTGCAGTGGTCAAATGAGACCCATCGATGCAGTTACTGTAGTACTGGGGACTAAATTTCACTTTCTTACACTGTATTTATAACATCAAACACACTGATAGTCAGCTGTACATGTCGGTACAGAATGTCGGAGAGCTACGCTGTTCCACTCTGTCTTCCAAACAACTGCAAATGGGATGAACAGACTGGTGAATACACTAGAGATGAAGACCAAGAAAGGGTCAGCCTTTGTCTCATTGACGCTGCTCTGGAACGCCTGAGGAATGTTAAAGGTAAATTATCCATTTAATGTATCAGGAAACACATTCAATTCAGAGACCATTTATTATAAAAAAGTGAAGTCCAGTATCTAATATTATTTAATTTCGACTATACAAAAAGAAATAATTTCTTGACTTTGACACGAACTGATGAGGGAAAGGGTTTTCTCCAATTACAAAACCGAAACACGTCTTGTATAACTATATCAGGGACGGCGGAGTGTATTTTTTAAAGTGGGGGGAGGGGGGGGGGGGGGGCTTGAAAACGAGCACCGGAGGCGGGAGTTTTTAGGGGGGTCTAAATCTAGAGGATCGGAAATGGTATTTTCATATTATTTTCATATATTGCACTTGTTTTTATGTGATTTCATTTCTGTTTCAATTTCTTTTCTTCGTCGTGGGAATCAGTCTACCGGTTTTTGCATAGTATATTTTGATTTTAACTGATCCAGGTCTACAAAGATCCGGCGACATTCATTGGTTTGTCTTTGTGGTCTTGCCGATATTAGAAGATTTGTTTTCCACGATATAACCTGGCTTTAGTACACTAACTTGGGTTTTTACAAAACCTATCCGCGGTAAACACGAAAAGTTTCCGACAGGCTTTGAACAAGGTTGTAGCTTTGAAAATTCTCTTCACTGAATGAAGCAAGTAGGATTCAAGCTCTTGTTTCATCTAGTTAGTGCTCTATGTGTTTAACGTCTTTTCTCAAATAACTACTGAGTATGAATTGAATTAACGTTAACGGAAGTAGTTAGATATTCAGTCAAAAATGTGATAAGATATTATTCCATGCTTAAAAATGACTCTGGAATGACAGCAATAACTGTCAGTAACTTTTTTTTCCTACAAAATGGCGCTTTTCCGTTTCCGTTTTCCTTTTCTCGTTACTTTCGTTTTCCTTTCTTCATTATTTCTTCATACGAACCTTATACTAAAACAAAAAAATGTCATCGTCGTAAAAAGTGGGGGGGCTGAAGCTACCCCAGCCCCCCCCCCCGGCTCCGCCGTCCCTGTATATTTGTCTGCTTCCGCTATTACATGCAAAAAAAACACACCACCTTCGACAAATAAACTGTACTGCACAAGCTCAGTTGCGTTTGCAGCGGTACAAAGCAATGAGGACTTAGAAAGTTTCTAAATGATTATTTCCATTAGGTCCTGTATGTGTCGTGTCCATCGCTGGCCCGTGTAGGAAAGGCAAATCTTATATTCTGAGTAAAGTTTTTGAGCAGGGGGAAGTTTTCCCTCTGGGACATGAGCTGGATCCCGAGACGATGGGAATATGGATGTGGATTGTGCCAGAAAAATTTCAGGTATCAACATATTGCTTTTTTGGTCATTAGAAAATGCCAAACGTTCGTTTCACTTGGCTTTTTCACTTCCTTTTGGAGTTTGTGTTCTTATCGTTTGCTCCTTACATTGATCTTCATTTTATTGACTCTATTTGGTTGGAGCTTATATATTCGAGGTGTGGTAAAAGACAGTGGTTGGCCCAAGCGTAACATTTAACAAATTGACGTCTTTCTTTAAGCGAGTCCTGTTTCGATCTGTTATTTAATCATTAATGTCGTCGCCACGATAACCGAGTGGTGTCCGCAGTTTTTTTTTTTTGACAATGTGAAATTCATGATTAAACTGCAGGAAACACGCTTAAAAAATGGCAGCATTTTTTTTACCATAACAAAACGAAGCCAAAAGGATTGAACACGTAGACTCGCCTTGAAGTCGCTAAGTAAAATTGCGTTCTTTCAGCGAAAACTTTTTCGAAATGTAAGCATTCGCAGTCTTCAAACTCCGTAAAGTAACCCAAAGACAAAATGTGGAAACAGGATTACAATAAGTAACCTTTATCCCATTCGGAAATTCTGAATTACTAGTCCACTCGTAGTACTTTGGAAGAACACGGAAAAAATTAACAGTTCCATTCATCGAGTGTCACGTCAAACTTTGGCGTTTTCTCCTGTACAGTTGAATTTAACTCGGACTAATATTCCTCGTAATTTGTTCCTTATTGTTGAGAACAAACAGCGCTAACAGATCTTCCGTAAACACATTATTAACCAGCGCGCGCGATTTCCTCATCTGACTTCATTTATGTGTACGTCCTTTTATTAAACACCAGCATTAGCCAACGAACGCGCGAGAATAATCTACATGCAGTGGTCTACTATTTCCTCGCGTGGAAAAGTGGGACGACACTATAGTAGACGGCCTGGAAGAGGGAACTTTCTCGACTTAAATGTGGTAAAAGAATACCCTTTCCAATCTTACCACACCTTCATTTATTTATCACAGGACGCCAGTGGACAGGAATTCACAGTGATATTGCTAGACTCCGAAGGAATTGACGCTATTTCAGGGGAAGATACCGATGATAACTGCATCTTCACGCTGACCATTTTACTGGCTTCTGTGCTGATTTACAACTCTGCTGGGGTACCGAGTAGAAATGACCTAGACGGACTTGAGTATCCTATAGTATTAGCTTATTAAGTCAAGATATTTGATTTGAATAGAGAACATAAGGTTCATAGAGTCACTGGAAGCTGCAGTTTGGTTTTCTTGGAACAAGTTTGATTGTGCGTGTTCGTTGTATATTGGAAATGAAATGAACACGTTTGAAACTGAAAACTGAAAAACTTTATTTAACCCTTTACTGCCCAAGGGGTCTCCCGTTGACGAGTAAAATCGTCTGGCGTTAGACAGAGTAAAATCTATAAGTCACTCTTGGGCAGGAAAGGGTTAAGGGAGATAGTTTTTTAACCCTTTACTGCCCAAGGGGTCTCCCGTTGACGAGTAAAATCGTCTGGCGTTAGACAGAGTAAAATCTATAAGTCACTCTTGGGCAGGAAAGGGTTAAACACGTGACATTGATGAGCCTAAAGAAGGACTCGCTACAAATGTACTTGTATCTACAGTAGTATATAAATTTCAGCAGCCAATCAGATTTCACCATCTTTTTGGCGGTTTTTAGTCTAGCCAAAAGAGATTTCGATGCTTCACCCTCTTTCGACCCAATTGTTAGTTATCTTCTTGACAGAAAAAAGCTACATTGTCAAGCTATCACAGCGAATTGAAATTCACTCAGGAAATCAAGCAGCTCGTGAAGTGAAAGGCTCCACAGATGACGTAAAAATCTTCCATAAGACGTTTCCTTTCTTCATATGGTTGTTGAGAGATGTTGTCCTAGCTCTTCCCAAAGGTTGCCACGACATCAAGGATTATTTCCTAACAAAAGTAAGATCTACCGACTGATCCAGTACAATTAAGACTCTTTGGTTTTGAAAATGTCATCTCCTACAGTGTCACCTTAATTTTTCTCGGCAAATTATGGAGCGATTGAACCGTCCTTCTGCATTCTCTGAGGGTTTGATTGGCAGCAAAATAATTTTTCTCTGTTTCATTGCTTGAAAGTTTTATCGCCAACATATATCCAGACTTAGCAGGGTCTGGAATGACTTTTAGTTAAACTGTTGCCCGGTGTCTATGAAGGTCGTTACAAAACTGGTCAAAAGATGGCGAAAAGGTAGCAAAACTCGGCCGCAGGAAATAGCCATTTCAGTAATAAGCACTAATGTTCCTTTGGTTTAGGTATTCAAAACTTCATCTGGGACCAAAACCGATAAAGCCAAAGAAGTAGCAGAGAGCATTTTAAACTATTTTGCTGGATTTGACGCCTTCAAGTTACCTCCTCCTTCGTCTGACCCAGATGTTGTGTTGAATCTCAATAGACCTGAAGTTCAGGATGACATTAACAAGTCATTTCTGCGTGGAGTCGATGATTTTAAATCGACTCTTAGGTCTAAGCTGACGCCTAAACACAGTCTCAACGAAGGAGAATTTGTAACTGGAGAAGGTATGTCAATCATTCAGGTAAAGGCATAGGTCTCAAGTTACGTTGCCCTAAAACAACCGCGGTGGTCTATCTCCTGAGGCTTTAGTTAACAGAAGGGGTAGACTAGGCTAATAAGTTTATAAATTTGGTCATTTTGGGAAGTAGAACATGTCTAAATTAGGTCACGTAACTAAATACGACCACAAAATCCCGAAAAACGTTTGGACACCTCGCAAAGCCTTTATTCTGTTAAAGTTTTGAATTCGCATGGCTAAAGCCCAAGGAGATAGGCCACCTGCTAACGTTTTTTTTTAATGGAAATAACAGTCAATCAGTCCGTGTGCTTTACTGTCAGACCGTCTGGCCGCTAGTCAGTGAGTTACAGTCTGTTAGTACGTCAGTCAGACAATCAATCACAGCCAGTCAGTCAGTCAGTCAGTCAGTCAGGTAGGCAGACAGACAGACAATCCGTCAGTCGTCAGTCAGTCCATCCGTCAATAAGTTAGCCAGTGAGTCACATAGTTAGTTGGTTGGTCAGTCGTTTTATAAATCCTTTCATCCATAAACGGAGTTGTCACTATCCGTTTTTATTTGTAGTCTCCTTACGTAATGCGCCTTTCCAACTTTTTCTCTGAATTAGCTCTTGCCGCCATGGTAACCAGTTACGTCACAGCGATGAACACGCCTGGAACAGTCCCCAACGTGGAAAAGGCCTGGGATGTTTTCGTTTCTACCAAATGTACCCAGGTTAAGGCGGCTGCCATCGAATCTTATGACAAGACAATGGAGTCCGAAATGGCAGGAAAATTACCATGCGAAAGGGACGTTATCCGCCAGGCTCAACTGAAAGCACTGGATATGGCACTAAAGCTGTTTGAAGAGGGGACTTTTGGGATTTCTACTGCAAATATTGAAAAGTACCTCAATGAGTTAACGGTAATGTAAAACATTGTACCCGAGTTGAATAAGTTTCTTTTTTCCACGGGAAAGAAAAAGGAAAATGAAAGATGGAAATAAAGATGCGATCTGATATGAAATATTTATGCTCAATCAGTGGTGATCTTTTTTCCTTACTAAGTGAAAACATTTTACAATATGACATCTTACAATCATGTCAACGTGTACCGTTACTGCGAAAGGTAAGCTTAGCGCAGTTCAATTGAATTAAACAGAATCATTATTTTTAATGCAAATAATTGAGTAGAAAGAAAATTGTTTGTTTGTTTGTTTGTTTTATTTTCTTTTATAGGTGGCTTATTCAGCATTTTCTTTAGCCTGTGTAGCTGGCGTTCTATTTTCAAATGGTGTCGCACTCGATCGAAACATGCAGTGGAAACCGCAAAACCGTATTTCGGCTTTTACTGCTTCTTTCGATCGAGCGCGCTAGCAAAATCAACCGCCAGTTATGCAGGCTTCATTTTCTTTTGCTAGGCCTTTGAAAAATACAAATTATGAATGAAAAACTATAGGTTGCTAATGCTAATTTTGTTATTTGCTCCTAAAAATAAAACCACAGGCCTACATTAAGGACGGCCTGAACTGCTGGCACGAGAGAAACACGCGGCTGACCAAGGAAAGCTGCCACCAGCTGCTGGTTGGCCTGAAGCATCGCCACCTTGATCCAGTGTTGACTGAACTCAGGGGAAAGGATGGCGCCAAAATGTCGTTTTCACAAATCATGTCATGCTACAGTGCTATTGAGATGGGTTTTAAGGAGCAAGCGACAGGTGCTGAAGATGTTTGCGCGCAAGTGTTTCTTGATTTCCACCCTGTAAGTGAATTTGAAGACAAACATCTCAGCTGTGGGAGATGACCTAAGTGTGCATTTCTGTCCCCAGATCCACTTGTCCCTCTTAGCCGGCTGGGCCTGTGCACGAGGAACACGTGGCTCTGGGGATACATGATTCGACTGCCTGAAATCTAACAAAGGGAGGCCAATCAAACATGCTAACGACAAAGGGATTTTAAATCGGCTGATGTGATTGGGCTCCTTTGTTTGATTTCAGCGAATCAAATCATGTGTCCTTGTTCCTCGTGCACAGGCCCAGCCGGCTGAGAAGGGCAAGCGGCTCTGGGGACGAGAATACGAAGTGTGTAACTTAATTGGTTACTTTAGAGTTTAAGAGATGGAGGTCAGCCGGTTAGATTCCTGGCCAGGCTCGTTGCTTTGAGTCATTAGAGAGCAACTTAAATGATCACAGTGTCTTTCTGCACCAGGAGTTTTTTAAAAATTGGTCTCCCTAGATAGCTGACCCATAGCTCTCCCGACGTTGGCTTTAAGGTATCAACCTACCCAAATGACCACTCTGTGTTTGAGCGTCTTTGCCGCTTTGTGTTTAACGGAAACCCCAACAGAGTATATATTTTCTGAAAGATTAAGAGTTGCAGATTACGAATGTATATTCATTTGAAGAAAAAACTAAATTTTTTAAAAACAGGATGTTCAATTCCCAAAAGTACCGAGTCTGGCAAATCGAGTTCGACGTTTCCGGTCGGATTTGAACTAGAGAAAGCGATCAACATCGCTATGCATATGTGTTCTTCGCACCTTTATTTACAAAAAAAAAACTGTGTCGGGGAATGTTGCTTAATTTTCTGGCTGAACTTTGATAGTTTCAAGAATAACCATTCCCTTTATTAAAATAGCCATAACTTTTGAAAGAGGAAAAAATACAAATTCCCAGACACAGTCTTTTAGATAAAGGTGTTGATCGCTTTCTCCCTTTCAAGACTCGGTACATTTATTTTTTACTTCAAACGAATATATATATTCGTAATCGACAACTCTAACTTACTCTTAAACTTTCAGAAAATATATACTTTGCTGGGGTTTTCGTTAAACACGAAGCGGTAAAGCCGCTCAAACACAGGGTGGTCATTTGGGTAGGCTGATACCTTAGAAGCCAGAATGAAGACTGGATCATAAAATGTTGAACGTGAAAAGCGAAAATAAAAATTGAAGATATTAACATTGGTGTTAACATAGCACCAAGATTTCATGAAGGTGTTATTCCATTTGTTAATCCGTGTTATGGATTTTAGGAACTGCAAGCTGACATGGAGAAGCACATGGAACATTTGCAGCAGCTTAAAGATTTTGACGAAAACTTGGCCTACGAAAAAGAGGCCAGGGCACAGGAAATTGAGGAAAGAAAACGAGTGGAGGTGCGTTGACTTACCGTCCTAGTCATTTTTTGCTCGCTTTCAGGTCACCCTTCAGATCACCCTTAGCATTCCCTGAGGAAATAAATTAGGGTCTGCTAAAGTTACTCATTACTTATCGTAAAATTTATCCTCAGTGTAACTTATTACCGGGTCGTGTTAGGTAATCTTATGTTTTTTTTTTCAGGAGGAGAAAGCTCGCCTGGAAGAAGAACGTTTAAGGAAAGAGAGAGAGGTTGGTTCTTTACGAAGTAAAGTTTTCGAACGCTCTATTTATCGAACTGCCTGATGTGCGTCCTTCCCTAAGTCGAACATTGCGATTTTATGCCCGATTTCTCGAGTTCAGTCTTGTTTCCGTTCTTTATAGGTGTGAAGTCCAAACCCTTTCCACCTTTGTACATTTTTTGATAGAAAAGGTGTATACTTGGAAAGAAACTTGTGGTACCCTTCTAATACAGTACAGATAGGGAACCGCATCTCTCTTCCTAATGTCTCCCCTGATTGACCCTGGCCTGTAAGCCTTACAACTTTCTTCATCCTTTTTATACCACAACCTGTGAAAGGGAACCCTTATAAGGCGTACCCCCTCAGCCAATATTTGATGTATGACAAAAAAGTAAAGTAAACTCTCTTCTTATTAGATGGAACTTTTGATAGCAAAGCAAGAAGAAGAGAAACGACGTCTCGAAGAGCAAACACGATCTGCCATGGAAGCTCAGCGAGAGCAAATGAAGAACATGATGATAGCAAACATGGACGAGCTGCAAAGGGAGAGACAAGATGTTGCAAATCAGAACAGATCGATGAAAGATGCGATGGAGAGTATGCAACGATCACTGAATGACAGAAATGGTCAGATAGCTGAGCTGCAAAGGCAGATAAGAGAAATTGCCAACAGACCACCACCACCACCGCCAGTTCGTAGGAAGAAAAAGGGTTGTGTTGTTATGTGAAGGAAATCTAACATTAATCAAAATAGTAGTTATTGGACCCACAGTTTGTCTATGTTTCTTTAGAGACAGAACCAGTTTTGGTTAGGCACCTGTAAAACCATATCATATGGACTAGCTCTTCAATGAGAACTTAGATTGGATCCAGACATGTTATTTAGATTATGTCTTGCCCTTTCAAAATAGAGAACTAATCTATCAGCATTTGCCGGATGGAATGTCGTATTCTTTTGTGTCACTGAAGTAAATAAAGGAATCAAAATATTTTGTTGTGGAATGAGCTACCCAATCAGAACTTGAGGTCATTGCGTACAGTGTAGTTCATGCTGTAGTTTTGATTGTTTAATTATTTTTAGATTATAAATAAATGACCGCATGAAGTCCACCCACCCGAACAACTCCTTCAGGATGATGCGATATACAATCCACAGATCGGGTATTGAGTGGCAAAAACTCCGTTTTACATGGCTGCACGGATTGCACATTTAGACCGAGGGTAAGAGGAGCACGGTATTGGCAGGATAATAGCAGCAATTTTGTAATGTAAATGCTCTCGAATTCATTAAAGTTTAGAGTGTTTTTCCAGTGGATTTCATAATTATTTTTGTACAGCCTGAATAGCTTAAAGTCTTTCCAGAATCTCTCTTCGTTTCAAATCCACGCAATCACATGACAGCGACAATAGCAACTTTGTTCATAGTTTTTGCTGAAAGGTAATTTCGTAACGAAATTTTATTGTAAACTTACAAGAAAAGACAAATAATTGGGGATAGGCTTAGGCCTCAGTTATATGGTCTCGGGTACCCGAGACAACCCTCCCTCCTGAGACAACTTTACATTTGTCCCTGTCAGCCGAGTTAATTCGAGTTAAATCGAGTTAATTGATTATTAATAAAGTATTTCAATATTCAAGCCGCCAGTTGCCCTTCTTCCTTTGAATCTTTTTCGTTCATTCGATCACTGGAGACCTTGCTGGGTTGATTTCTATTTATTTAGTGCACATTACGTGACACACGCTACGCCATGAGTTGTCCCGGGTAGACGAGCCAAAGTGTTTATATGATAAAAAGTTATCCCGCCTGCCAGGGTTACCCTACCTGCCGAGACGAGACAACTCGCCCACCCGAGTTGTCTCGCCCCCCGAGACAACTCAGGTAGAATTATACAAATGGTTGGTAGAATTTTTCAACGTTTTTGTGAAAAGTTAGCTCGCCCAGGGTAACTCTGGGGGAGGGTTGTCTCGGGTACCCGAGACCATATAAATGGGGCCTTAGTCTCCTTCGCAGCCGATTTTTGGCAGGCTTTCCAGCGAAGATAAAAGAGTGGTATGGTATATTCATGTAAGAAAACGCTTATTTTCCTTAAAGTGTGCATGACACCAAATTTATTTTTATGCATTTTCCTTCCTTGATATAAGTAATATGTAAAAAACGATTTTGAATTTAAAAAAAAAAAAGTTTGGATGATTTTTGTGTATTTTTTCGGGCCGGGACATCGCACCCCCCAAGTACATTATGTTAATCATATTAGCAATCTCACTGCTTATCTGATTACAAGCTAGAAGGGAATTCCCGTTTACGGGGAAATATACCTTTTTTAATGACAGCAATTTTTAGACAGTGATGTCATGATCATAGTTTGAACGTATTCACATGTATTCAGTTTCTTTGTTCTCAGAAACGGGAGTTTATCCAACAGATTAGAATTAGAATGTTTCGATCTAGTTCCATTGACACATTGAGAGGTAAGGAGCTTTGATTCTGTTTCCTTTTCTGTTCCTATCAGTGTTCCCGTTCAACTAATACACCTTACATCGAGGAGTTCACAATTCACACTTGATTGGATGTTAACATCAAAAACTGCATGTTATGGCTGGCAATTGAGAAATTCAATAACGACTGCAAATAGTGAATAATATTGAAATGCCCATCAAATTGGTCGGAGAAATTCACTGAGACAAATTTAACTGTTGACATCAATATTTCGGTTGAATTCAGGAACAAACGTTATTAACATTAATGCATTTGTATGCGGAAATGTTATTGCGGTTCTGTTTAATTTACTATTCATCAAATCATAAAATAAATCCATCACATTGTCTCCAATTAGCAGATCGAAAAAACATAAGTTTTGCTAAAACATATGTATATATTGCGAAACTATTATGTGGAGTTTAATCCTTCTAGGATGCCACGGTCATTTCATTTCATCTTCAAGCTAAAAGATTAGCCTATTGTTTATAAGTCTTCTTTGTACAATTTTACTGTATATGGAAACATTTACCATTGTCGTTCGGAATTTATAATTAATTCACCTGATTGACCAAATGAAATCATAATTTTGACAACGCGAGGTAGAATTATATATTTTGAGCTAATTAATCGACCAAAAAAAGATAAGTGACATCCAGTAAATACTTTGACCGGAAGTGATGTGTTTTCAGTTTCAGAAAGTCGTGGTTTTATTTTTTCGGTGTTAAAGGAACACTGGCACGAATATTTTTGGGCTTTTTAGTGAAATGGCCACAAAATCACCCATAAAGGAAATGCCCCTAAAACATGAAGAGACGGATATCAATCAAATTATCCACGAAAGAGAGTGGGCCGTAAAAAAGTTTTCATCAATTTTTCCAAATAACAATGCAAGGACAAAACTTGAAAAAGTCAGCCTGACTTTTTCAAGTTGGGATCTAAAGCTCCTCATGGCATCACAGTGACATCACTCCATATATATAGGTTCAGTACACTGGCGTAGTAATTTTAGCAAGACTTGAGCACTGCTTGTAGGTTTTCGTCTGTTGGAATTTATAAGTTATACTCGTCACAGTAGCCTCCTACGCAGGCGTTATTAGGGGATTGCGTTACCACTTGACCCCACTAACGCCTGCTTAACCGCGCCCAACATTCCTTTCCCCTTGTCTCTCGCCAGACAAACTAACCCATCAGCATTGTCTGTAGGCATTCAAAACGATCGTTATAAATTTTCCCACGAATCCGTTCTTCGCCGGCGCTGTTGGATACAATACTCTGGTGTATTTCGATGGCTGAAACACCGAAATGTTATTTATTGTGAATACAAGAGGTAAGCGCGCGAGTCTGATTCGGTCATAAGTTGGAACGGTTAATATTTTGGGAAAGATGATCTCTCTCCCATAAACACAACAGTGGATCAGAAATATTTATTTCAACGCTATTAATAAAATGCTACAAAAGACTTCACCAACTCGAAAACGCAAAGCGGAATTAATTTAGAAATCATCAAAGAGGTCCACATCCGTGGTATTTACGAGCGAACAAATCGAAGGGTGAAATTGGAAAGAGCCAGTCAAGACCAGTCAAGGCGAATACAACTTCACCGCGCTGAATCATTCATTCGACAAACTTGCCACAGAACGATTTAAAACGTCCAGCGCTGCTGGGTTAAAAGGCTGGCTTAAAAGTATGTTCAACTTCCCCTTTGATTTGAGGCCTCCATTTACTTAAAATTGGGTTTGAACAACCGTGGAAACGTGAAAACTTTGACCCATAGGCTAGCTTTTCATTTGGCTGAACTTCAGTAATTCGTTGCTGGATTGTACGTCTTTTTGCGGAGCTGTGGGAAAAAATATGAAAACTGAAAATCAATTTGCGGACTGTCGAACACACTGAAGGCAAAACTTGATAACAAACGACTTACCGTAGCCAGTTGATAAATTAGGGAGTAAATAAGTTTCCCTTCGCAAATTCAGAACTTGCTTTCATCTAAAATGAATTTACCAGAGAAATCTCTGACTTGGAGCAAAATCAATCGTCCCTGACAGGTTTCATCTCATCGTGTGTCTCGCGGCGGGAGAGGCGTCGTGGGGATTTTAGTTGGTAAATTCTGATTGGCTAAGCGGCGGTCAAGGGGAAGGTCGGCTTTCCGGATTTTAGTGGGTAAAATCTGATTGGCGAAGGGGCGGAAAGGAATGTTGGCCTCGGTGAAGCAGAAGTTAATGGGGACAAGTGTAACGCAATCCCCTAATAACGGCTGCGTAGGAGACTATCGTCACAGTGTCCCTTTAAGAATTTCAAATTGACCGCTAATAACTTGTTAGTTAAATGATGGAAGTACAAAAAGTCCAGTCAAATAGTTTTCTTGTCACAACGCATGCAAATACAATGAGGCAATGAGGAGAAGGCAAAATACCTGTTAAGTTAGTGGGTGTCGTGGCCGGGTAAAAACCCAAAGTTATGGGGCATTTCCCATACAAATGTCATATTAAATATTAAGCAATGTAAGGACAAAAATACATACTGTAAACTTAACTATATGACTGATTGGGCATCTGGTAGCTACTGAAACACTCTGATCGTCAATATAGTTCTACCGCAGTCTTGTGTTCGTGCGTAATAATGACACTTAATTACATAATTTCTTACTGGTTTCTGTAAATTAATAACGATCCATGCCAGGGGAAGGGAGCGATCGTCGAGGAATCCCTGAAAGGTGCCAAAAGAGATGTCTTTGTTTATCTTGATTTACCAACTCTTAGGTGTGGTATTTCTGATAAACCAACAGCAACACGTTAATGAAATGTACATTACGATATGACTATTTTATATGAAAAAAACGACATTTAGGATTCCCCAGAGACGCCGGAGCTGGGGGTGGGGCTCGTATGAAGAAATGATGAAAAATGGAAAACGTAAATAACAAAAAAAGGAAAACGTGAAAAGTCCCCCGAGATGAGGTTATTGGCAAAAAAACTACTTCCGTTAACGTTAAATCAATTCATGCTCAGTAGTTACTTGAGAAAAGACGTAAAATACATAGGGTACTAACTAGATGAAACAAGTGCTTGATTCCTACTTGCTTAATTTAGTGACGAGAATTTGCAAAGCTACAACTTTTCGTGTTTACGTACTTCCTTACGCACATCGTTTCCACACACGGGGAGGTTGTGTAAAAGCCCAGGTTAGTGTGCTAAAGCCAGGATATATCGTGAAAGGCTGAAAAATATGTATCAAGCTTACAAAACTTCCAAAATATTGCTGTAGCACAAAAAGTACATGTCACTTTACACTTATCCAGGTTGTCTTTTTTTAAGAAATATCTCATGGAGAACGTTGAAAATACCAATTCCGAGCCTCTATATTTCACAGTTTTCTTAGAGAGGATGCCCCCAGACCCCTCTAAAAACTCGCGCCTCCGGCGCTTGTTTTCAAGCCCCCCCCCCCCCCCACTTTCAAATACGCTCCGCCGGCCTTGTTCCCCTGCACAGAAACGACAAGGATTAGCAACGCCGATCTCCCCCAGCCATTTTGATTTTTGTGTTCTGATTTCTGCAATGATTCGCCTTGAATATATATTTATACTGACTCTGTGATGAACTGCCTTGCTCAAATGCATCACAACGATATCACATTATCTATAACACGACCCTAATCACCCGCATCTTTCCAACATACTAAACTGGCAAGGCCATCTCACACCCCACACTTATTTTAATATTATTAAATCCGTGTAGGGTCTTCGTCTTCATTCGAGATGTCTAAAAATCGTGCCTTGCCGCTATGCCTACCAAACAACTGTAAGTGGGAGGAGAAGGGCGGTGTCTACAGAAAAGAAGAAGATCAAGACAGGACCAGTCTGTATGTCATTGATGCTGCTATACGAAAATTGCGACAGATCAAAGGTAAGCACATTCTCTTGTTCAGAAGAAAGTCTATCATGATCACTTAAAACTAAAGTGAAAATTCTAGATAGAAAGTTCGCGTGTCATTGGCAAGCTTTCAAGTGAAACGCTTTTCTGTTTTCGTTTCCAATTACAATGATTACAAAACGGTTGTAATGCTTTGTTTCCTTTTCGTTAGGACCTGTTTGTGTGGTTTCCATTGCTGGGCCGTGTAGAAAAGGCAAGTCGTACATCTTAAGCAAAGCCTTTGATCAAGGAGAGGTGTTTCCCCTTGGACACGAATTGGACCCTGAAACCATGGGAATCTGGATGTGGATTGTTCCAGAAAAACTGAAGGTATTGTAATAAAAAATGGTTTACACGTACTCGCAAGCCGAACAGACCCACCAAAACTTCAAGTAATATAAAATTATACTGTTAGTTGGTTTAAAAAACGAACAACAACAATAACGAAAATTAAAAATAACAAAACACAAACATACAAAAATACAGACTGAGAGGTACCTTTCTGAAGGCACTATAAGGATACCATGGCAATAAACAATAACACCAACAAAAACATCTTCTTTACCATAATAAATCTTCGGCAACATGTTTTTGATCATAATCATTCACATAAAGCAATTAAAAGCAATCGGAAAAAAATAAATTATCCTAGATACTCAACCACTCCACTTAAACTTCTACATTTAATTTTTGCAGGACTCCACTGGGCAGGAATTCACAGTGATACTGCTGGACTCTGAAGGAATAGACGCCGTGTCAAGTGAGGGTTCTAATGATCACTGCATATTTACACTGACCATCTTGTTATCTTCTATTTTTATTTATAACTCAGCTGGGGTGCCTACAAGGGCTGACCTGGATGGATTGCAGTATCTTTAAAACTGTTATTTTACATTTCTTTTGTATTTACTTTTGGCAATTGGATACCATTTCAATAATGGGAATTTTGCAATAGCATTTTGACAAGGTGGAATTAAGAAATGGAATTGGATTTTAGAAATGTTGAAACCGGTGAACCCGGAGAAAACCCCTCGGAACAAGGGTGTGAACCAAAAAAAATTCAAACCACATATGACGCCGGGTCCAGGAATCGAACCTGGGTGGGAGGCGCACTCACCATTGCGCCAACCCTGCTAACCATCTTAAGCATGAGGTGCGAGCGCTCTGACCACTGTGCCGACTCGGCCCGGCGCCATTATGTGGATCTCATCTCTCGTACTGCCTCTTGTTGCTCAATCGTAGAAACGCTCCAAAGGTTTTCTTTATGTTCCCCGTTTTCCTCCCTGCTGAAAAAAAGTCTTAATTCCAATTCGAGATTCTCAAAGCTACTTTCTCAAAGGCGGCGAGCTCAGTCAATTATCATCAACACCACTTGATTAAGGACTTATATTCACTGCGATGGATTAAACTCAAATTTGTCTTTCTTAACTAAATGAATAAGCCACATAGCGAAGCTGTCATAGTTAATTCAACTACGATCAACTAACCACCCTCCTGGCTCAGAAACAACTCAAGAAGAAGACTCAATGCTGTTCTTCAAGTCGTTTCCAGTATTTATTTGGTTGTTGAGGGACGTTGTTCTCTCACTTCCCAAAGAATGCTTTAACATCAAGGAATATTTTCTTAACACGGTTAGTAAATATTTACTCACTTGTTATTGTCTGTAAACAGTACTTACGTTTCAGGAGTCCTTGATTACCTGTGGGGAGCACGGATCGAGCGGTCCAGATTCGAGCTCTGGCAGGTTCCAATATGTTCTTGGGCAAGACAAAACTCTCGTAGTTACTAAACTCAGTCGTACAAATTGGTACTTTGAAATATAATTGCAGAAATTCGCGCGCTCATAGTACGGCTTTTGAAACGTACGTACTGTTCACAGTTTAGCACTATTGGTTCACAAACTTAGGATCGAAACTGGCAGATATCATCAAATTCCAAGGGTTAATAGACTCTGCCCCATTTGTGAAACTAATGAAATTGAAGACGAATCACATTTTCTTATACATTGCACAAAATACTCTCCTCTGAGAGATGAATTTTAGAGAAAATTAGAAAATGTCGTTCCTTCTTTTAACGAATTATCCCCATTACAAGCCATCAGCGAACTAATGACCCCTACAAACCCCTATGTTAATATCCAATTAGCGAAATTCATTTCATTTTGCCTCGATGTACGCAATATTTTTCTTTCAAATTTTACTGGTGTAATTTGGTTACTATTTGCTATAATTACATATCCAGGATAATCTTTATTATTTCAATTTTCATTTGTGGTAAAGCTATTTTCAACACTATGTATTTATGGTCATGCAAACAAAGCTAGTTGTTGTTGTTGTTGTTGGTTCTCAAAAATAACCAACAAATTGCATCCAAACGGGACTCTTTTATACGAGAAAATCAAAGTTTGAACTTTTTTGTAGGTGTTTAAGGAAACCTCAGAAGAGAAAGGTACAGACTCTAAGAAGGTTGCAAAGAGTATCCTGGCATATTTTCCAGAGTTTCATGCTTTCAAGCTACGCCCGCCGTCCTCGGATCCAGAGGTGGTGTCCACCCTCAACCAGAGAGAATCAAACGATGAAGTCAGCAAGTTATTCATTTGGGGTATAGATGGTTTTAAGAAGGTTTTAAATGCCAAGCTTTCCCCGAAACGGAGTTTCAACGAGGCAGAATTTGTAACTGGTGAAGGTGAGTCGGATGGACGGCGCAAAGTGAAACAAGTGCCTCCCTAAGGGAGGTGATAATATTTCACACACAAATCGAACTTGCATGAGGCAAAAGATTTATTTTAAACCCTATACTATCTGTAATAATAGTTCACCACTAAAGTTTCTCCGATTCTGATTAGCTTAATTTGATCACGTGACGTGATAGTGTTCCTGCGCGGAAAGACACTATAGCTGCCCCTAGAAAATTTCATATTTGTTTTAAGAACATCAAATTTACGCGGGGCGACAATTATCATCAGCCGACACCTCCACTACAAAAACACCCTATTGTTTAAATGCGGCTTTCTTGGCTATATTTTAGGCAATTCTGTTTATTGTGGCCAATTACCATGTTGGGCTCTTATTGGTACAGTAAGTCTTTTAACGTTAACATCATCATCATCATCATCATCATCAGCATCAGCATCACCGCCAGCACCCCCACCACCACCACCACCGCTAGAACCACCACCACCACCACCACCATCATCATCATTATTATCATTATCATCATCACCATCACCATTTCCTTCATCATCATCATCGTCATCATCAGCATAGCATCAGCAACCGTAATTGTCGACGATTTTGTAGATTTCTTCAAGCGAGAAAACTGGTGTTTCTTAAACACTTGAAAAAAAACTTCGCCTATATTCTTCGCCTATATTCTCTCCGGTATATCTGAACAAGCTAATGTTGTCCGAATCTCGCGGGGGGTTCATTAATTTGTATTCTATTTTTACTGCGCTTAGTTACTGGTGATGATGATTGAGCCAGTTATGTTCCATGGCTGCATTTCAGTCACGTTAAATTTCTTTTACCTACATCTAGGACGTTATGGAGGCTGAGAAAACAAAATACACAACAACTACCAAGCCATATGTTTAACTAATGGTGTATATAGTCTGAAACTAGACAGACAGAAACTTTATAAATACACGGAATCTCTTCAATTACAAAAATTGGATTCCAAGAAAGCCTTTCTAACAAATAAGTAAAAACGAAAATACACAACTGTTAAGCATAAGAAAGCATAAGAACTAACATTACTTGTACACGTGCAAGTTGCTATTGTATATGGAGGCCGAGTGTACGGAAGGACTTGCTAGGTTGATTTAGCAAGAAGACGGGAACGTCAGTTGCGGACGGGTGCGCGGACATAATAGTATGGACACGACTCTGTTTCGACTTCTGATTGGCTATTTGATGCGCGCGCTGTCCTCAGCTGACGTTGCCGTCCTGTTGCCAAATCAACCTGATATCTCACGTGACTATTCATCTCTGATCTCATTTTGGAGACAGTTCCATAGTTGGGTACCACGACATGAAAAGCTCTTTTCCGAGCTTTCAGTTTTGTGTTTCTGAGCTGCCAACCTGCAGCACGAGTCTCTGAGGTTTCATGCAGTACGTTCACGAACCAAGTTAAATACCTCCGCGAGGTATCTGGAGCTTGGTTGTGCACAATTTTATGCATTGTGATCGCAGTGAGATGATTAGGACGACGAACTCCAAGAGTATTCCACTGAAGCAAACTAGGAAGTTCTTTCAAGAATAACCACCACCTTTCTTACAGGACTGAGTAGAACGAGTAATTTATATGCAAATGTATCCATTTTTAATTTGTATATACGAATAATTTATGTAAATGTACCATTTTTTTAATTGTATGTATATATCTTTATATTTCCTGGGCAGGCCTGGCCGAATTGGTTACCAGTTACGTTGCTCAGTTGAATAATCCGGGTACAGTGGTTAATGTGAAGAGTGCCTGGGATTCATTTGTCTCTTCAAAATGCACTCTTGTGAAGGCAGCAGCTATAGAAGCCTATGAAAAAACAGTGCGATTGAAACTGGATGGTAAAATCCCGTGCGATAATAATGTGATTGGCGAAGCTCATCAGAATTCGCTTGATATTGCGTTGAAGCTATTTAAAGACGAAACGTACGACATATGTGCTGCAAATGTTGAAGAATGCCTTATGGAAATAAAGGTAACTATTTTTTGGTGAAATTGCACCAAAGACAACTCCTCGAGCCTACAGTGTCCACATTGGGCTGATTATCATTATTTCTAGACACCTAAGCCTGGTTATGAGCTCATGATTATTAAGTGAGTAACTGTTCATATTCTCAATTAGAATTGCCCTCCAATATTCATTTTCCAGGAAGTTAATATAAATTCCGCGGCGGATTTGCACACAAATTCACCTCGTCTAAACACTTCTGGCATTTATTACGCAGCGGTCCAAACGTGAAGTGTCGACAAAGAAAGGAAAATTTTCTGGGTGGGAAAGATTTAGAAAAAGTTAATTACATGAATTTAATTTTGGCAGGAATACATGGAATGTAGCTTAAATGGGTGGATACGACAGAACAGCAGTGAGACACGAGAAAGTTGTCGTAAGCTTCTAACTGGGTTAAAAAGGCAGCACCTCGACCAGGTTCTTACTCGGATGGGAGGGCCCGATGGGTACAAGATATCGTTTTTGGAAATTAAGGAATGCTACTCTGCTATTGAGAATGATTTCAAGGCTGGAGCGAAGGGTGCCCAAGATGTCTGTGCTGAGGTGTTTGTAGAGTTTCACGCGGTAAGGAAACAGGCATGTTTTTACCCGAAAATTACTTGTTGTTAGAAACAGAGAAACGACATGATTTCATATTGATACAATTGTACTAATTCCCTTCTTGTGACTGCACTTGTCAAGAGCTGTTCATGATGATCACAAATATAGCCTTTGATTTTAACTTTTAACTTTTAGTATTGTGATTTATTTTCTATATATTGAACCATTTTTAAGTTATATTTTGAACGGTTACTTTATTGCGAAACATCTTCTAGTGTGCATAGCATTGCTGCATATACACATCACCTACATTTTACTACTGTAAATTTAAATTCATTGAAATCATCATCACCATCACAGCCACCACCTCCAACACCCCTCCTGCCCGCCACACCTTTACTCCCATTCCCCCCAAGGACACCACCCCTATCATCATCGTTAACAATAACACCATCAGCAATAGAAAGCAGCAGGTAACATTGCCTGAATGTAAGATAAATTCCTCCATCCATCTATTCCCTGCCAGGAGCTGCAGACTGAAATGGCTAAACACATGGATCAATTGAGACAGCTTAAAGATTTTGACGAAAATATTGCACACGAGAGACAAGCCAAAGCAAGGGAGGAGCAAGAAAAGATAAAGGCAAAGGTAACCTCTATGCCAAATCATGCACCCAATGGTTAGGGAGGGGAGAGTGGGGGGGGGGGGGTGTGAGGGGGCTGATGGACCCCTCCTCTTAAGTCACAACAAGATAAATTTATTTTGACTGGAAATCCGTAAGCTTACTCTATGAATGAACAGCTACTGGAAGTTTTAGCTTCACCTCTAGGGGTGAGGGGGTGGGGGAGATACACCACCGTCCCAGACTTTTGCATCCTAATAGGAAGGGAAGCAAAGAGTTGGCATTAACCCATTGACTCCTTTAAACATTTTGAACATTTTCTGGTCAGTTATAGGCTAAATCTAATCTCTCCAAACTGCATTTGCAAAATCAAGACATGCCAGGTTTTTCACTAGCATCGCATTTAACGACATTTTAGCTCGGGTATGCGCACAAATCAAAATTTGGAGAGTTTTCGGACGCGAAAGTGACCCACCTCTTTAGGCATTTCGATTTCTTTCTTTTTTTTTCGCTTTTCCCTTCTCCTTTTCTCGTATCTTTTTCACGCTTTTGTTGGCCTTTTACTGGGCTTGATTTCGGTTCAAGAATTGCCAAGAAAGCATCAATGAGACGGGAAATACTTCACATGGAATAGCCAAGGGTAAGTGAGGGATATTTTCCTCCTAGTTTTTGACGGCAATTTCTAGGGTATCATTGGAAAGCTCTTTCCCTCCTGAAGAACTGGGATAAATGGGATTCCTAGTTTGGTCAAACCTTTAATTGTAATTGGAGTGAACCAGGAGTGAACAGAGAAGAGGTCAACTCAGTGGAATAGTTATCTCGATACCTTAATTTTGGTTAGTAGCCTTGTTGTGACCTGAGCCATTGCCTTTTTTAACAACCATTGCAATTCGATTTTGCAGGAGGCAAGAGCAAGACTTGAGGAAGAGCG
The DNA here is from genome assembly GCA_947652115.1 of Blastomussa wellsi. Lineage (NCBI taxonomy): Eukaryota > Metazoa > Cnidaria > Anthozoa > Scleractinia > Plerogyridae > Blastomussa > Blastomussa wellsi. The sequence continues at coordinate 5,205,536 of OX393561.1, forward strand.
GGCTACAAAAGAAAAGGAGGTCAGTAGTTGCTATTTCTAAAAAAGAGGCCCTTTTAAAACTTGTTATGGACTATTTAAACGTCCAAATAATTTTAAGTAGAGGGAATCCTTACGCAGCTTTGCGTTATATGAGGGGCGTACAGGGGTATTCTCGTGATCCGTGATTAGCTGATTTTGTTCTCCGTGAAACGTGAATGTAATAAATTATTCGTCGTGATCCGTGACCCAAAGGTTTTTCGTGACCCGTGAAGAACTTGAATTAATAACCGATATTCGAGATTACACCACTGTAGTCCACGTGATTTTGAGTCGCGAGTCCTCTGGAACGGTTCGGTTCTGAAATTCTTAAATCGATGTACTTTAGCTCGTGCGTTTTATGTACCAATCGACTTTGTTCAGTTTCTCAATGGAATTTGTATTCTTTCTTCAGATGGAATTAGAATAAAATCTTCAAAAAATACCGGTGCTCCGGCGGCCCGAAGGGCCGCAGAGTTGAGCCCCATGCCCATAGAAATAGGAGAATCAAGCACGTATACAAAGCACAAACAGGAGAACCATGCCTTTCATTTTTGATGGTCAAATTTTTTTTCGCGGCTTCTGGTAGGCTTTTGTAATTTTCATGGTCGTCCTCAGTGGAATTTCTCCAATTTGAGTTGACGTTTTTAGTTATTCTCATTTATATCGGCTATGGAATCTTTCTTGAGTACAGTTGCACACGCTAGTACTTTTAATGAACGCAATTTCACAAATTATTAAGAACCAGCCAAAAATACGGAGCTCCGCTTTTAGGCTTGGCTAAATCTATATTTTTATACAATTGGCGTGGCGCAGTTAGATTGTGTGTTTTTCCCTGAACCAATTATCAATGTGCTTTCTCGATTTTATTAAACACTTCTTCTTTGTCACTTTTCGTTATGTAAGAGCAGAATAAACGAGAACACTACTCTCTTATTTTCGTGATTCGGGAAAATGAAATTTTAATATCCGTGATCCGTGATTCGTTATTTTTTCAGCCCGTGAACCGTGCTGGAGACACCCCCTGTGCGACCCTCTTACATGAGACTGCTGGTTTGTTCTATTCTCAGAAATGATGGCATATTTCAGATCGAAAATTAAATGACTTCTTTTGTCTAGTACCACTTGAGTGCTCTTTAACCCTTTACTGCCCAAGGGGTCTCCCTTTGACGAGTAAAATCGTCTGGCGTTAGACAGAGTAAAATCTATAAGTCGCTCTTGGGCAGGAAAGGGTTAAGCTAACTAAGTTCAATGGACATACATGTATTAAGGTGGCTCAATACCCTAAGGGAATGTTTAAGAATCAGCAGTTTATCTTAAAACTAGAGGGTGGTGGTAGGTTATATAAAGGCTCTGTTTCCTGCAAATGTTTTGGTTCAGGGACTGGGTCTGGCATGCATATTTAATGTGTGATGACAGCTGGTCACGTGACCATACTCAGCTTATTTGAATTCGACTTCTGCTCGGCAGAATCGTGTGAAGAATGACTGTAATTTGCGGCAAAAATTGCCCCAAATTTCATTGTTTTGGGACATTTGCTGGTGCCGGAGTTCATCAGCAAGGGCTGAGATGGCTTAAACCTTGCCAATTCCAAAGAACTGTTTGTTGGCACTGTGAATGTGACAAACTTCGACCATATGCTCGATGGCAGCTACTGGCAGTTTGTTCTTCATGGACAAGGGGCAATAAAGCAAATGAACCTTGTCTCACCAGGCTTCAACTGGCAAATATGGAAGTTTCAATCAACGATATAAGTGGCTGGAAAAACTTTCAGGATATTATTGAAGCCTGGTCAGAGACTTCCAAAAAAATTACATTGGTTGTAGGTAGGTCTTTCCCGCTCAAGGAGAAGTCAAATTTCCCAGGATGCAATGCGGTCAGATTCCTTCTGGTTGCTGCTTGGTTGAGGTTGCTTTCAAAAAAGGAACTACTTGGGCTCGCGTTTGACTTTTTTGCCGAACTTTGCATTTGAGTTGAAAGCAGAAGAGTTGTTTTGTAATGCTTACCCTGTGCTTAAATGACTGAGTCATTGAAAGACGTGTTCAGACTGTTTGCTTGTGAGGTAAGATTTGCATTAAATCCTTGCATTGTTTTGGAGCTGGTATTTCTATTTTCCCATGCTTTTATCTTTTTCCAGGCCTCTGAGGCTGAGACTGAAGGTTGATAAACACTTTGTGTACCGAAGCAAGATAATGCTCATCTGGCAAATTCTTTTGCCACAACAGGGAAAACACTGGTGCTGGGTATTGGCCAGAAAGGCCTGTATTTGCAATTTGCAACTTTTCAGATTTTTCTCTCTGCAAGTATTGAATGCCAGTCAACCATTTTTGGTTCATTGCATAGACCACTGTAAACATGCTCCGACGAAGGGCTAACGCTCGAAACGTCAGCTCTTGGATCTCTTTACGGTGGCCAATTGACATTATCAACCCAGTTGATAAAACCAAATTATATTTTTGAAAAATATTTTTTTGTTTCTGAATGAATCGGTGTTTTTTCTCAATTATTGTTATAAGAAAAGCACCCTCTGGGACACTTTACCAAAGCTTGTACCGTTTCCATGGCAACAAGAGACCCAAACATCATTGTGTTTGTTATCATTCATGGCAACAAGTTGTATGATGGTGGTTTCTTCTGATTAAGTTTGATTCTGAGAAAAATGTTGGGTATTGAGCCACCTTAATACATTTGCATTTTAGCTTACCGGAAGTAGTAAAAAAAGATGCAACACATTGGATACACTAATAAATACACAGACTCAATTGTGGCGCCTAAATCAAAGAGCAACGTAAAGGTGCGTAAAAGCAATCTTTGCGCATGCTGTCCACATGCGCGGCCCTTAATAAAAATTGCAGCTCAACTGTAGCTATTACATGTAAGCGGTCACTCAGCTTAGTGGCAACGGAAGCACGCCAAGACTACAATATAACTGAGTTTGAGTGCTTTCATCGGGCGTTGCTTCCTGTTTCGGACTACAAGTTGTTGAAAACAAAGCGTACCTGAGAGCATTAATTCTTGGCGTCCGCTTATAATAGAGGTAAAAAAAAAATAGGAGTTCGACTTTATTTCAAAATGACGTCAAATTTAGATTGCGTTTCTTGTTTTTTTTTTTCAGATGATATTGTTGAGGACAAAGCACGAGGAAGACAAGTGTCGACTCGAGAAACGACTCCGGGCAGATATGGAGGCCCAAAAATCGCAAATGATGAACATGATGACGGCAAATATGCAAGAAATTAGAAAGGAGAAACAAGCTGCTGTCGAACAGAACAAAACACTGAAGAATTCCTTTGAAGAAATGCAGCGTACCTTGAACGAGTTAAACAAGCAGATTGAAGGACTGAAAAGACGTATTTGAATCACATTGCAATGACAGAGTCCAGCTCTGGCATCTAACTATATAACAAGAACGAAATACATGGAATAATATATAATAAATAATAAATAATACAATATCTCAATATCACATACTGAAATAGTTCATTGCCCATGCGAAGAATGTGAACTCAGCGTACTGTCAGTAATTTTTTTGGCTTTAAATATGTTTCTGGATAACTATCACTGTCTCGCTGAAACGATCATCGCATAATTATCACGATAATCGCAGAGCACACTCTTACTATAAAACTATAATTATATATATGCAGCCAATGCAGTAGAAGTGTTTTGAGATGGAACTTCGAGTGGTAATAAATTCGCTTTTCCGGCAAACTTTTGACTGTTATCAATTTGGAGAAAAATATCACAAGATGCATGGACATCACTACCATCATCATCATCGTCATTGTTAATATTTACCAATATGAGAACCATTTGATACCACTACTCCCTAACCCTTGACCAGTACTTAAGACAATTCGATTGAACGAAATCCGTTGCCAATAGTAGAAAGTTCGCTGACATGCTAAATGCACTTGATCAAATGAAAGCAAATGTAACGCCCTCACTCCTAGAGAGTAACCTAATACGGTTTCAGCTTGTACGTTAAAGGCCATTTCCAGTCCGTACTGCGCAATCTCCGCCTCCAATGTTTATAGTCTCACACGACGAAATGTAAACAAACCAAAAAACTTACCTTTTTCGTCATCATTGACATCCGATATACTTGCAAAACAATAATAAAGAGTAGGCGAACCTCGAAGATATTCTAAACCGACGTTTCAGCTCATTGAGAACCCCCAAACGAAACGACCCGTAATGGCGGACTCAAAAACTTCATGTACGCAGTTACCGAAGTGTAACGTATCAACGAATTCAAAACAGAAATGAAAAACGAATCCCGAGACAGCGCAGTACTGACTGGAAATGGCCTTTAACGTTTGGGGATAAAGATCTAAGTGTTGAACATTCGAATGGAAAAGTTTGCGTATCGCTTTAAAGGGATGTTTATTTTTTTTTTCACAACAATTTGGGATGTAAAATTTGCCATTTCTCTCGGCTGAGATTTTTAATCGACCAATCACCGTCGTAGTGCTTGTGCTATTTCGTTTACATTAATCATGCACTTGTAGCTTTGCAAACCACAAACGTTTTCGTCGTAAGCTGCTTTTGTCAAATTGCTATAGTTGCGCTCTGTAGGGCTTTTTTGTGAACAATTCCTGAGGGATGATCGGTACACAAAAATTAAAAGAAGCCCATGCAGCGCGGATGATATCAAGCCAATGGCTTTCTTGTTGTGTCATTGCTGTTTGTGTTATTGTTATTGGTTGTGACGGAAGTAACATTAAGTTTGGTTCGGAAGTCTTTGTTTAGGACAAAAAGCATTTGCACTATAGAGCTAATATCTAGATCTAGTTCTGTGAATGGTCTAATGTTGTCTTATGATCGGATAGATCAATACTGTTTATTGTTCCTTTTTTCGGATTGCTTAAAACTCGACGAGCGTCGAATCGTTGTCTCGAGGCCATACCCTGGCTATGATAGGTGCAGACCCTGATTATATAATTAGGACAGACTCGTTTGAAATTAAATACCCTGTTCATTGCAGAGAGAACAAAATAGATACCCTATCCAGCAGCACAGTATGTCCCCGTATAGGCCATATAGGGTAATACCCCCTCCCGCCGGGCAATAACTGTCAGTTACGGCGCCTGCCGAAATGTAAAGCAGAAAATTAAGGAGACAGTGAACCGGTAGATCTATATAAGTATGAGAAGGAGGTGGTTATGAACTTACTTTATTATCCTAAATTTGAAAAAAAAATCAATGAAAGCAAATATCAACTAAATATAAAGGAAATAAATATTAACTACAAAGGGAAGACAAGGAAAGTGATTTTTGAAAATTTGACTGTAATAGACCCTATGCATAAATGTCAGCCGCTTTAGAATTCTTTTGTATATATCTAAATTAGCCTAACTAACCTCGTTTTTGAGCAGGTAAGACAAAATAATGTTTACCCTCAAACGAGGTTAGTGAGGCTATGGAAAATCAGCCGGGACAATATATTCCAAACAATTCCTGCCGATTTTACTGTTACCTACGTGCAAGTCACTAAAGAATATTAACAAACTACAAAATTAAAGTTAAAAATAACTTCGTCGGGTTTTTTCATTGCTGCGGTGTTAAGTTTGAATTCATAATCTCTGAAGATAGAAAAGGTGTGTCTTCATACAGACTAGACAAAGCCTTTTCTTTTCCTATCCAGTTTTTACAAATCTATTATTTTAGAACACCGCGCACGTCCGTTCTATGGAACAGACATTAATAGAATATATTGACGACTTTAAAAGCACATCATTAGTATAATTGGTCACAACTTATATGTCAATAACTTTTTTATGATTTGAACAAAATCCTCTTAATTGCATCAGTAACTTCTCTCATTCGCCAGATAAATACAACTGGATGCAAAGCTGTAGTGAAGAAAACAAACGTCACCATCAACGAGTAGAGAATTTTTGCATGCTCTTGCTGTTCTGTGCAAACGTATTCCTTGCAGAAGCTAACTATAGTAGTTGGAACATAGCAGGAGACAATGAGTACGGCTACAAAGGCCACAGTACACGCATACTTTTTAAAGCGGGCGAAATCCGTGAAGAGACTTTTCAGTGAACCTCTGCGGTCAAAAGAAAGCCCCGGAGATACAGTCAATTCCGTTATTTGAATTTGGTGACGTCGAACGAGTACCAGAATTTTTAAATAAATTATAACGATTACACAAAGGCAGAGGAAGTTCGTAGACTTGGAAATGAAGAGATGTGTTTGGTTCTCCAGCCAGAATCGTGTTATAGTCGTTGAAACAGAAACGACCCATATGATGACTACTGCAGTCGTAATCCGCTTCTTAGTAACAACTTCTCTGTATCTAAGATGAAGATGAAGGGACAGATAACGGTCAATCGACATAAATGTTAACACGACGAATGAAGCATTTAATGCTGTGTGTGAGCAGAACTCGTAAGCGAAACGAGATATGCAATAAAGTTTGAAATGTCTCGCTATTTCTGATGCTTTGAAGACTACAAAGGCTGGTCCTGCTAAAAATCCCAGCAGGAAGTCACAGAAGGCAAACCATCCTAGCAGGATGTTTGCTGGCGTATGAAGAGATTTGGTTTTCCAGAGTGCCATGACGACCAGAAGGTTGCCAACAGAGGAACAGATGGAAAAGAACGAAATTAAAACGCAAGCGATGACGTTGACAGCGAGAGTAGCCGAACTCTCGAAGATAGGAGCACTGAAATAAAGGCAGCTAACCAAGGAAACTGCGTTATCCATGACTGAGCATTTCGTTATAAGCTTTCCCAGTTCACGACAGATTGTTAAACGGTGGCTCACCGAGCGCGACCACGAGTCGCCAGATTTATAAGGGTGCAGTTTGGCATATTGGTTGCGAAGTGACACGCTCGATGTTTGTAACAGTTTTTTGTTCTTTAAAGATGCTGCTAATTTCCAAACTGTTTTGGCAAATGACGGAAAAATATTCTTAGTCAAGCATCATCAAAGCGGTAATTATGTGCTGTTGTTGATACAGCGACGATCATTTATATTGTACCCTTTCCGACACTGTTTCTCCGCAAAGCTATTAATCACCCGAAACAAAGAGTGTGCATGTGTCACAATTACTTGTGTTTATGATATATAATGCTCTTCAATGCTTTCTTCAACAAAGCTCAAACCATATTAATTTATTGATTCTGAAAAGGGATATTCCACACTGTTCACCTTCACCATATCAACTAATCGCCCGTACTTCATGTAATATAGCTTGTTGCTGCCCACGGCAAACACTTTTAGGCGGCTTACTAGCGCTCGAAACGTCTATTAAAATTCATGGTCAGAAGTGTTAAATTTATTCGTGAAAATGTGGTAAAATTAAGATGATTTAGACACTCAAATATCAATAATTCAACTGAAGATGTACATATAATACCACTTCAACCAAGGAAATTCCTAAATACTTTCCACATATTCAAAAAATAAAAGTAACAAAAAGATTTGGCTTTTTCTTTTATCGCTGCACGAGATTTATTTTGTTTTTGAGATCCTTGTGCGCAGTTCCCTTGTGAAAATTAATAGCAGTTTTAAATTGTTTTCCATTGTCCCGCAAGTCCAATCTAGAATGAGACATATTGCATGTTTACATTTAGGTGTGACGTACATTGTGTACAGTGCTTGAGTGCATAAGTTGAAGAAGTAAAACTTTAATGCTGTTGGTGGTATTTTTAGGTATGGTGCAGTTGAATAAGTAAAACTTTATGCTGCGTTTTATGGGTATGTTGCATTGCCATCAAAAACACTCGGCCTTTAAGTTAAATCGATTGCTGACATTAATTTGTCTAAATCATTTGTTCAGATGATTATTTTGAAATTTATTTTTTGGTAAGAGCTTTTCTAAACCTATATTAGGCTTTTCAGACAATATTGGAACGCTAGTGAAAATTTTCTCTTAAGCCACAATATGTCCCAAAACGTTATTGATTCAAGCAGCCGTCGGTCTAAGATATAACCTAGGGTAGGATTGTACTTAAGAGTGAAGATTAAAGTGTCCGCATAAAATTTCGCTATACTGAACACTTCGGTGAATATTCCATTAACAACATCATTCATATTAATGTGCACTATTACAAATAGACTTAAGCAAGTTGCAGGCCACCTACTTATAATGGCGACATACATATTCCTTCTGTGAATAGTTGACCTATATTCGTCTATCGTAGGGCTTATCCCAAATTTTGATTTTCGAAAGGTAAACTTTTAGGACGGATCGTCCGACCTTTCAGTGATTGCATCTGTTCTATAGGGAACATTTTGAACGCAAACAGACGACAAAGTGAACCTTTCTTTTTGTGTATAAAGTCAGCTATCTTAAGGCAACCTCGTTCCACGTCATGACGTAAATAAATTGATCAATTGCTTTGATTTATTAGCTGAAAATATCATTTTGACGCTAACCTCTAGTCACATGACAAATTGGCGTTATTTAGAGGGAAATCTGTTTTCCAATTTTTCATAGATATGTATGTCGTGAATTTTACAGAGACCCTTTCACGATCTCACAAACTTAAATCATTGTGCCACGTGGTTATATTATCTAAGGCCTTACGATTACTAACAGTTGTAATCGATGTGCAAAATTTAAAAGGGATACTGAGGAAAGTAAATCTTTATTATATTGTCTTTCTATAGGCCTAAACGCTGTCATTGACCTTCACGTTACCAGTGGAATACTTTCCTTTTTTGTGCATTAAAAATATATCTGCTCGGCTTTTGGCTAGCCGTCTGTGACCCGTTGTGCCACTGGAACTTGTCAGCTGATTACCAGTGTATACGAGGTTCAGATTTACCGCAGAGCATGTGGTAACCACATTGGAAACTGAAGTTAATGCGACACCTTGGAAACTTCTGAATGCGACACCTGGGACACTTCTGACCTGAATGTTCCTCTTAGGACTCAAAGCCCCGCCGCTGACGAAACCAAGAATTGCTCGGCGGAATTCTTGCATTCTAAACGAGTACACCAGTGTATTCACAAAGGAGTTGCTATACTGTAGGAGCTTTATAACATAGACCAGTCTATTTGGGGGATGCCTGCATTGTTTGCAAAAATGAACAATTATGATAATGACCTCAAACGGCGTCCATGTCAAGATGAAGATGCCAGTGACTACAAACAACGTAATAGCTAACTTTTTGTCTTTCTCCATACCCCTACGATGCCTCCGTCGGTGTCTTATCTGAAGCCATAAAGCAATATAGGCCGAACAGGCAACTGTTAGAGAAACTGACAAGGAAATTACTGTTACAATATGAACCACGCCAGAGATGAACTTAAAACGAAGACCAAGATAGAGACAACATATTGCGACAGCTAAAAGCCATGTGGCTGCCACAGCAACCATGTAGAATTTCAGTGGTGTGCAATGGCGATATTTCCATGGCCATCCTACAGCGTAAAGTCTTTCTACAGAGACAACTGCCAAGGTGAAAACTGAAGCCATGCCAGCAACAATATCAAAGCTGTAGTAGAGAGCTTGAATAATTTGGCTTCCACTCCAAAGTTTTGAATCCACAAAATGGAAGATATAAAGTGGCATTGCTAAGGCTCCGACCATCAAGTCAGCCACTGCCAGGGAAATAAGAAAGTAGTGAGTCGGTCTGCGGATAAGCCTTGTTTTTGTAAAAGCGGCAATGGTCACGGAGTTTCCCGCTATAATAATGAGAGCAACCAAGCCAAATGCTGTGCTTAACGTGATGGACTCTGTTTTCGTGAGTGGGGTGTTCTCGGAAGTTGACATTCTGACAATGCTGTACAAGAAAAATGGATTCTATTAGGAAATTTCCAGAGATCAATGAACAATGTACAACCCTTTATATCGAATTTTCATGGAATTGGCCAAAATGTTGAATATATCTAGTTTAAAAGCTACCTTATAACTATTTTGGGCCTGCCATGCAATTAAATAATACTACATTGCATTACCTAGCATGCAGTTAAGAAATAAATGTAGGCAAGCCAAAAAGCGCCGCTCCACTTTTATTGTTCCCGATTGATAGTTTGTGATGATTTGTGAAAATACTTTCGCAAAAAAGCAAAATACGAAAAGGAAAAATATAATAAAATGAAAAAGATAAGGGATTCAAAACTAAACATGTCTTTCACCTTAAAACAAACATTTCCTGTCAATCCTTTAAGGTTTATCGGATTAGTTCAGTTGGGTAGGCATTAGCCTTGCGATCGGAAATTCTCTTAGGCGCTTGGGATTCCTCTGAGAAAACGAAAACGACATCTTATTATTTATTTTTTCAGGAAGAACATAATAATAATAATAATAATAATAATAATAATAATAATAATAATAATAATAATAATAATAATAATTTTTTTTTTTAATAATAAATAATCACTTTATTCAATTATCTATAATAGTATAATAATAATAATAATAATAATAATAATAATAATAATAATAATAATAATAATAATAATAAAAATTGGCTCCAACCGGGAAGATGCGCCTCGGAATTTAGACCTCGATGAGCTCTACACCTGAGCCCGGGACTAGTACTACTGTGGTCATATGATATTGGTCACTGAATACCTTGTTTTAACAGCTCTAAACATAACATGAATGTCCAATATCAAAGACGTCATTGCGAAGCTAACGTCGAGCTATTTTGGTCCATATCTGCCATGAGCCATGTCATTTGTCGTTATCATTCGTACGCGCCCGCGAGCCATTCCGCTATCCATTTTAACCATGAAAAAGGAACTACACGGGTCTCTATGGGAATGGTGCTCCTGCTTTTGCAGTAATGCTAAAAGCCACTGAAGCTAATTATTTAAAAACGTGGTTTTGTGTCGAAGTTTAGAAATCCAGCCTTGTGGACAAACCTGTCAATAGCATTTAGGAATTTATATGTTTTTATTATATTTTAACACCGTAAAACTTCGCCATAAATTTTCTCGAAACCGCGTTTGTAAATATTCTTCAAATTTTGTAGACCTTAAGAAAAGTATTTCAGGTGAAAAATCCAGGTAGGGTTTTCCAAAGTTATCTCTTTATGACAAGTTATTTGGTCTCGTGTAAAATGGGCATGACGTCCTACATTGCTATAGTAACTCTGATTTCGAAGAAACTACATCTTCTGTAACTTTGATCTTTCTCTACTGCACCTGCAGTAATCGATTTTCCGTCAGATACTCTATGGCGGTACACTAGCTGGTCAAAATTGAAAGGTATCGTCATTCAAATATCCGATCGAGCGACGTTAATTTACCCAGTAAAAGTATTTTTGGCCTATTTTGTCAATGATTAATGTTGGAGCTTTTGCGATATATATTCTCAAATTTACACATATCGATATCCGTTTATTAAAGAAACTTCTCATTGATGTGCCGCTAACGACAAAGCAAAATTGCACTCGTAAATTTAAATTCTCAAAAAATTAAAACACAAAAGGGCTTGCGATGCTTTAAATTTCTTTGCCCACTATCCTTTCGTGACTTTAAGCTCTTGATTTTATCTCACCACTGATATAACGAAAAATTATGAAGTTGAAAAGAAGGAATTTCTGAATAGCGAAGCACACGTATTGATCTCTCATCTTTCAGTACAGATTAAAGATGGGATAAAAATGTTCGTTTGTGAAGACGTTTAGTGGCTTACTATCGTTTTCGATGCTCTCTGTTTCTCTCTTGACGGCCATCTGTTTTCATCTGATCTACATCCCGTTTCCTTTCTTCGACCTCTTAGTGTGTAAACTTATATGATAAAAACATAATGACTTGCGCCTTTTTTAATTACATTTGCATTTTAATGAAGTCAATGTAGACTTTTCTGGTAACTTCAGTGTCTTTCTCTTGCAAAGCAAGTTAAGGTAAATGCACTGTTGATACGAATTAATATGGTTTTGTGTATGTTGTACATATTAGCTTTTGAATATTGCAAAATATTGTAATATATAAAAATACATTTCTTTTCTTTTGAAATATGAGCTCGTCTGCTACAGTACAGATCAGAGATCTTGAGCTCCATTATTTTCGAAAATTATGTTCAATATTATTATTAGATGAAAAAATAATAAGAATTTAAAACACCAAAATTACCTATTTTTCGTGTAAAGGAAAATAAAGATAGTAAATGAACTCAGCTAGACTTGCAAACGATTGATCTTTACACAACACATTCGCGTTTACGGGTTTCATCGGTTTAATGTTCTAAAAGACAGAAAGTCCAATTTTGACTTCATGGTGAACTGTTAAACTGATATGATGTTGTCCTGAAATCTCACAATCAATGTGCACGAATGTGTTACGGAAAGGCGAGGAGAGCAGAAAGTTTAAGGTCATGCTATACGCAAAGTAATATTTTGTTTCACAGAAATGACTCTTTTCCGATTGTGGTTATTGCTTTAAAAAGGCCATCCAAACTACCCAACAGAAATATACTTCTTGAATATGAATTTTGGGACATTTTAACAAGATGATGTAAAAAAGTATAACATATTTTCACATCTTCTTTCATTCTCAAAAATTGCTTAGTAGAAAAAATTCTAATTAAATACAAGACTTACTTTCATCGGCAAGGTTCTTCTCAGTTGAAATTTACCCGTGTATTACATTTTCTTTACAAAAGACTTTTCTTTGAGCGCTTTAAAGCATTGCAACAAATCGATTGTGGTCAATTGAAATTCAAACTGTATGGCATGCTGATGACAGCAAAAATGATAACTTTGTATTTGAAACACGTCTCATTTTAATGAACAAACAATTAATTTTCTATATGCCATTTCAATGAAAAAAAATTTAGTCTGTCCAACAACCATATATGGTAATCCTTTTTATCTTTTCAGTATAGCAATAACAGTGTTTGGAAGCTTGTTTTCAGTACTTTAAAAGTGTGGTTAATTTGTTTCACATCAAGCCAACACACACAGAAAAAAACAAAATAATCCCTAAGTGTTTAATTTCGCAGTTTTCAGGAAGGAAGCGTATACTTCTGTCAACCATCAGCGAGAGTCTTAGATATTGCTTATTGTCGACACTTAATTAGGCCAGTGTCGCCCTAAAAAATATATCTCCATGTTACAAAGCCTTAAAAACACTTTTGGCTCAAGCTGAAAGACAACGCAGGAATATTTCATGTTTCTTCCAAACAAACCATTCTAAACACCCCCACAAAGAGATTTTATCGAGGAATGTGACGTACAGATTAAATTTAGAAAAATATTAGAATTCGAAAAGCAAAGAAAGAAACGAGAAGCAGAGAACGTCCATATCAATTAAACATTTTTACAATCTGAAATATTTTTGCAGCATTTTATTTTTCGTTGAGTGTAGCTAGTCGATTTTAGGTAAATTTAATTACCAAGTCGAATTATTTTAAAAGAAAGGTACCACTTTCTTGGTATTCAAACATCCACACGCCACGACAATATGTTCACTCCGTCTAATAATAAAGTGGAATAAAACAAGTTTATGTCGAACCAGCATATCCACTGTTAGAGGAGCTTATACATGCCTTGCTCTAAGTCTTTGTTCGCTTGTTTCTTTCGCAATATAGTAACAGACACCCCACACATCTTTATAGGTCTCTGTTAGTACAGTCTCTCTAATTGTCTAATCGACTCGTAACCAACCAGCGAACAGAAACAAACCTCATTTCCCTGTAGAGCTATATGTGTATTGCTAAGTGTGCCACATTGAAAAGAAAATGGAATTAAGCGCAAGGAGACGGTAAGCCCCCATCTTTCAGGGACTGGTATTCCAGTGGCGGATCCAGGGAAGGGTCTGGGGGTCCGGTCATCACCTTCCCTGACCGTATTTTTTGTTTTTAATACTTTTTTGACGCCGAAATTCTCGCATCGACAGTATCGCTTATTATCACTAAACTGAGTAAAAGTTTTAACCCCCTATCAAAAATTCCTGGATCCACCGCTGCATTTTATTTCCCTGCTATAAAATCAGTGCAAATAAACAATGGGTACACAGGGAAGACTTACATCTTTACTCAGCTTGTAAAATTTTAGAGGAGGGCATCTTCTCCAACTGTGGATACGTCTAATTATGAAAATCATCAAGTTTTGGAGGCCAAATTTGCTGTCTTTTTAGAAATTTAACTTGACGCATTTTGACTTTATTG
>OX393561.1:5224634-5254430 GCA_947652115.1 Blastomussa wellsi
AAAATTCAAATTTAAATTGTTCTTGTAGCAATGTATGCCATCGTTTTCAATAACATTAGTTAGTTTATTTGTTTTATAACCGACTTGATATGGATAGAAAGAAGCGAGGCGTTTCCGAAAAAAACCCGTATTAATTTTATAATAGTATTTAATTTAAAAGTCTAATGTTTCCCAAGATTAAATGGATGCTTAAAAAGGTACATACGATTAAGAATGTTAAACTAACAATGAACAACGAGAAAAAGAGATCGTTAAGCATGTTACATGTCTTAATCGTTATACATAATAAAACTTCTGTAGAGCTTTTTCCTATTTTCCATTATTTGCATAATACCAAATTGTCCAATTACACCAAGAGGAGTACAATTATTCACAAACTTATGTTTTATTTCATTCTCGCTGCTTCGCTATCCGCTTGTTAGAATTGAAAAGAAAAAAAAAAAAACAAATGAAAACAGATAAAATAAAATAAAATAAAATAAAGGTTTGCTAAAGCCTGGTTCACACTGGCGACATAAGGTCGACATAATACTCCAAGCCGGGAGCACATGTAACGTAGATATTTCAGAGCGAATTAAGCAAGGTATGAACCCGGTATAAGTAAATCCTAATTCCTAAAGATTGAAAACAACTTCATTGTCTTACATTACTACATACGGCGAACGAGCGATTCTCTTCCATCTATGCAAAGGCTTTTCCATTAGCAGCCGCTCGCTGCCGAAACCTGTTTATTATTAAGTGGAAACGAAGAACAAGCCTCAAACTGTTAGATAATTGATTTTATGTGCTGTTTTGAATTACAGGTTGAAATTAAATTAGGCAGTCGACAGCAGTTTTATTATAATCACCTTAATATAAATAAATTAGAACGCAATTTTTTAGAGTTGTAGCTAAATCTTAGCTTAGATTTTGAGACAATCACAGGATAATGCTGGTCCCAGAATGTCGAAATGAAAAGCCTTATAATTCCAAATTGCCCTGCCATGCTAAAATAATGCTTTCTGCCAACAACGCATTCGATATATAAATGAATTTCAAAAGCAGTATTCGGGATTCTCTTTTTGACTCACCTCCCCAAATGAGGGTAGGAAGGGATGCCGGGATGGCAAAGTGGAAAACGTTGTTTTGCTCTTGTGAAGGTTCTTTTCAGGTAATTTTTCCTCAAAACTCTTCCATTCTGACCGCCTCGTCTAAGCTTACTCGTCGAGTCAACTTTTCAAGCTTTTTCAATCTTCCGTGTGTTGATAAATATCATCCCGTATTAACGAGATTTAAGACGTCATAGTGTTTAATGTATTTGGTATTTCCGAACGATGGACAAACATATTAACACTACATGCTTCAGGACAAAACAAAAACAAATATAATTTGGTTCCTTGATTTAATGTGCGTAGCAAATCTTTTTTTAACTCTCCCATGAATGCCTTCAAACACCTTGAAAAGCATTTTGCCAATTGCTAAAATATTCACTGCTGCATGACTTCTTGTTTGTCTGATTGGACAGAATTCAAGACTATTTTAAATATTCAGCTCACCAAGACGTTTGTTTGTTAAGGTTTTAAACAGGTGAATCAAGCGTGGGCGACAGAAAAGCAACGAAATAAGCCCATTTACCTGATGCGTAGGCAATATAATTCAATTAATTAGCAGCCGACTGAATTATAACCCGCTGAAGAAAAGCTTGGGAAATAATTTTTCAACGAGCACGTAACAGTCATTGAAATTAATAATTAATTATGTGACCCCCAAATGGAATATGCTAACATGAAATGCCGGTACAGTCGTCTTACCTAAACATTAAAATTATGAAGCAGTTATCACCAAAAAAGGTCTATTTCTGGGTATGACATCTTAAGCAAAATTCAAGTTACTCATGAAAAAAAAAAAAGAATAAAGAATACTTGATAAATATTTATTCATGGTAACTAAAGGGGCTAGACGTTTAGCAAATAAAATTATCCACATTAAAATCGAAGCATTTTGCATTTTAAAATTCACCGTTCCCCGGCAGGAGTTCACAAAGGGAATCGTTGGGACGTAAGTCGTTCTTACAGATTCCATGATATCGTATTCAGGAACATCACCAATTGAAAACAGTTTTATTATTATTTTACATTAAAATTGGGAATAATTTATTGTAACAGAAAGAAATCTTCAAGTAAGTCACCGTCTTCTAGCTGTCTCACTTTGATAAACTTCATTAAGTAGACATATTGGCGATGGAAGTATCCTCGTTTTCGTTGAGTATGTTTTCACTAAGCCGCATAAAGTTGAAAACTGAACTTTTTCCAAATGGGTACGACATAAACAGAATTTTCTTTGAAACGCTGACATCAAAACAGTCAAATTAACGTGGCTCAGGTAATGTGTGCATTCTCTAGTGTGGATTTGCGCGTTTCTGGTGAGGCAAAGTTTCAATGATCGGAAAACGGTACAGTGAGGAAATAAATCGTTTTTGTTTTCTTTCATTAGTGAAAATGCTCCTTTTGATATTTCTACGGATTAGTGTGGCTACTTTCCAGCTTGTTGAATGCTTTATTCTTACAACAATTCAGGTCGCCGAAGCTTCATAACACTTTTGCTTTTGAATCTCCATTAAGTCTAAAAACAAGTCGTATTTTCTTGGAGTATACGAAACGCTTATTTCAGGAGAGGTCACCACTTTTTAAAGTGAGTATATATATATAATAGAGGGTACGATGGAAAACGCATACACACAAATGTGATTGTAATCGTATCTCTCAGATTGTATTCGAAAAAAATGAAAAAGCATTTAAATTAATTTCAATATTATCTCACACTTTTGTCTTTAAAATAACGTCAACCAATATTGCAATTCAGCACAAAAAGCAATTAACCTTTACCGCATTTGTGACTACGGAAAAATTAAAATATCAAAATTTTAATTTAATAAAGTAGAATTGAAAACGGCAAAGGACCGCGAAATTATCTAGTTATCAGTTGCGTGCATCAGGTCCAATTTTGTGCCAAAAAGATGGGCATGTGTTTTTGAAGATTGGATGTTGTGATTGAAAAGTGTAAACAAAGCAGGAATTCTGTTTCCTTTTTTATAATTTGAATTACTTTGTTCAAACATTTGTGATGGATTATGCAACTCCATGAGATTCAAGATATCTTTGAACATGTTTTCAAAAGAGGGGGGGGGGGGGGGGGGGGTGATATCCATTTTTAACTTTTGAGTGGCTTTTCATCTTTAAGGAGGGAAGGTACGGCTGCCAACCTCGTTCCCAGGGTCTTTTCCGCCAGGGAAAAGACCCTGGGAACGAGGTTGTACGGCTGCCAGTTTTTTGATTTTAATTTAATTTAGTTTCAAATCAGTTTTTGACAGCCTTACCGATTTTTTTGTCATGAGAACTTACAAAACGAAGGGAGACCGCGTTCAAATGTTTTGAAAACATTAGGCTGAGTTGGACTAAACTAAAGGGAGGACAATTTAGCAATTCATAACATGTAGGACCGTGTTCAGACAGTCAGAACAGATAACAGATAACAGAACAAAAAAAGAACTATTTCTGTGCCCATTTTTATTCTGTTTTGAGAGTCATATTATTGGGTTTCGAAACAAAACTAAGAAAAAACTCCAGCTAATCACAATACACAGTGGTCGTTGAAAACCCAGGTGACTCGAAGCTCTTGAAAACGGTATGCGGATTTGGCTTTCCTTCTAATTGGTTGATGAAGTGGAGTGCGATTTTTAAATCAATAACTAACTGAGCAGTAATGCTAATTCAGAGTAAATGCGAATTACTTTTAAAGTCCTAATTGGATGTCTATCGTGCACCCACGCTAGCTACCGCATGCGATCAATGGCCGGTAATTAAATTTTAAACTCGTTTATTTTTTCTATCTCGGAAACCCAAAAAAGCTAAACTGCTTAGGTTGTTCTTACAAATTAAAGACCGAAAAATGTCCTAAAATTTAAATTATTATAGAAGAGAAAATTCAATTTGAGATATACTGTTACCTAAAGATCACACTAACAGTTCGTAGGAGAGACACCGATAAAATCGGGGACCTTTGCAATGAAGGCAACAATTTCACCCAGCAAGATAATTTCAGGCTATAAGTGGTGGTGAAGGTATAGTTGCAGAGATTGTGAGAGGAGCACCACTACAACTTACCGGGCGGAGGGAAAGTTGAACCATTTACCCAAAAAATTCTCCCAAGTTGCCTTGCCCAAATTTCTCTTGCTGCCCAAAGAATCTGAGTTACCAGAAACTTGAGCCCCCCGGCTCGTACGCCAATAACAACTTAAACTGTTCTTTGTCACTTAGCAACGTAATGACCAGGAAAGTTTCCGTGCCAAATCAAAGGGATAATCAAAGCAAAAACAAAACCGCAAGCAAAACAATCAATACAACTGAAAGAACGGTTTATATCGATTGGAATAATTGACTTATTACTGCCAGTCTATTGTCCGTCTTTACGTATTTCTAACTGTCGCTGTAAGCCAACATTTTCAGTATCGAGTACATATAATATGCCCAATTTCTGATGTTTTGTCAACTAGAAAAATAACGTTTTGGAATCTCTCTAAACTGATCTAAAGAAACATCTGATACATTCAAGAAGTTTTAAAGAAACTTTCAGTGGAATGTCTGTGAAAATTCCCGACTACGGGCATTTATTCTATTTAAAACCGGGCCCGGCTGCCGAGAATATAGCCACAGCGCAATACATAGATTTAGCCAAGCCTTATAGCGGAGCTCCATATTGTTTGCTGATTCTTAACAATTTGAGAAAACTATCTAAATGAAAATACTTGCACACGTAGTTCCTCAAGAGAGATTTCGTTCTTGAACAAAAAAAAAACATAATTGTCAACTCCAATAATAATAATAATAATAATAATAATAATAATAATAATAATAATAATAATAATAATAATAATAATAATAATAATAATAATAATAATAATAATAACTGTCTGTATTTTTACTGTTTTTACTGTTGTATTTTTATAAGTTCTGTAGTCTCTGGGGGTATTTAAACGCAAGATCAACAACATTCTTTAAGTCTAATGCACGGCATTCACGGAAAACAGCTTTTACTGTTAAATCCTATCTAGTTTCAATTTTAAATATTTTTAGTATATATGATGTGTATTTTAATAGGCTGATGAATTGATGATGTTGATGTTTTTCTATTTAAAAAAAAAATAATAATAATAATTAAAAATATTTTATGAAGATGCTTCCATCACTTAAAAAGTGGTTTTCAGGGAGGTCCTCAAAATAAAAGGTACATAATCCCCCAAAAAATCGGACCTGAGCCCGCGATACAATGGCCAACGGTCAACTTCAGAAAAACATGTGACCTCGATGAGTCCTAACCTGAGCCCGCGATATGCTCATGTGATACTGGTCAGTGAAAACCTTGTTTTGACAGCTGTCAATCGGTCATAAAACTTGAGACGTTCCCAGGGCTAATCCGTGCGTGCGTACGGTCGTACGGACGGAAAGTCACGTGATAACCCAAATTTTTCAGCTCGATGGGTTCCCAAAAATTGTTAGCTATGGGGCTCCGCTGGCGCGAGAGCTCCGCGATGATATGAAATCACAAAATGCATTGTCTCTTCTTGGACATTGATGTAAAATGTAACCATGCAGGCAAACTTTTAATTTGCTCCTTCATCTTCCTTCCACACCATTGCGACTGCATTGTAGTTATCCTTGCCCCAGCGTTATCTTCTGTGTTAATAATAAGAAGAAGGTTCCTACCGCGCCCAATGCTTGTTTCTGGCAGTGAGTAACTTTTATAACGAGCGATTCACTGTGTAGTGTTATTCCCTATGAATGGGATACAATGTCCTGGCGTACCCCAAGCAGCCGCGACATAACGGCTGTTCACGGTCACATCTTATCATTATGTCCATGAGGAGACCATGCATTTTGGTGATGTTAGTAGCATTCATTTATTCACCTACACACCGGCCTCGTGAAAAAATGTAGTTGGTGTTACCAAAGCTTGATTTATTTTTCAGACGTTTGTTATGACTGCCGCGCGTTAAAAATCTTAGTTTGCTTGAATTTATAACAACATGATTTCAGTTCATTATTCCTTTTCTTTTAATTGGGTTCCCATGTGCGTCGTTTTAAGTTCGAATTCTGTACTCATACCTATGACAACTACAAATATTGGCCAGTCGTAAAAGTCCTTATTTTATTATTTTAAATATTTGAGCTGAAGGCAAACAAACCTCTGACAATTTATTTATTTCTCTTGCTACATATACATATATATAGCACAATATAATCCATGTTTGAAATATAAAATGGGACTATGTGGTATAAACATTGTAGGATGTATCATGATTCTTTGAACAATCGAAAAAAATGCATTTTTAAGGGATATTAATTACGCTGTACTTTGCTTCCTGTTTACAATTTTTGGCAAACATTATTTTCAAAGTTTCACCATTCATTTACTTTTCTGCCAGGGTAACCCATTCCTTTTATTGTGCTACAACTAAATTGAATTTTTGGAAAGCTTCGTAACTAAGTGCGAATTGCAATTGTTTTATGGAATTCTGTCCATGTTATGTTTACACTTTTCCCTCAATGTTTGAACTCTTGCTACATATTCTTATATATGGCACAATAATCCATGTTTGATATATAAAATGTGACTCTGTGTTATAAATATTGTAGGATGTATCATTCTTTGAACAATCGAAAAAAATACATCGTTAAGGCATATTAATTTCGCTGTCCTTTGCTTCCTGTTTACAATTTTTGGCAAATATTATTTTCAAAGTTTCACCTTTCATTTACTTTTTAGCCAGGGTAACCCATTCCTGTAATTGTGCTACAATTAAATTGAAATTTTGAAAGCTTTTTAACTAAGTGCGAATTGTTTTATGGAATTCTGTCCATGTTTTGTTTACACTTTTCTCTCATTGTTTGAACTGCAGTGATTCCAAAAACAACAAAAGCTTTCCGTGTTTGCACAGAAAGACCCAAGTGCTGCTAGGTCAGGGAAATCCTGCTGTCTTGTATAAACTAGTTTATGTACAAAAATCAATAAGAAATCTTTTGATTCTTTGAGGTTGTTTTAGCAAGTTGGGCGGGCTTAGATGCCGAAAATAACCCTTTGCTTTAGGTATATTCAGAACGTACTAACACCTCCAATTAGCAACCGCGTAAGTGCCTGCCAACTTTATGCATATATTGGCGAGAAAGGAAGTGAAAAGTCGTTGCATATTTACGACAAACTGTTAGAACTCGAAATGTTTCCTGCGAGCAAACAAGTCGACTCGGAAGAGAAATCTGCTAGTCAAGAAACGGCTGGTTTCTGTGGTCATTGCTATGAAAATGCCACCGTCTTGTGCGAATGTGATAACTTATTTACTTAACACA
Source organism: Blastomussa wellsi (assembly GCA_947652115.1). NCBI lineage: Eukaryota > Metazoa > Cnidaria > Anthozoa > Scleractinia > Plerogyridae > Blastomussa > Blastomussa wellsi. The sequence goes on from OX393561.1 coordinate 5,232,014, forward strand.
GAGAAACCACTTATGTTTGCATCGAAGATTATGACAAAAATAGTTAAATTTAACAGGAGGGAGAAATGTTTGTTCTGCCAAAGTAAATAAAGTATTCAAACATCCATACGAATTCGCCATTATGAATTTAGTCTGTGATAGTCTGGCAAGAAGGATAGCTTAAGTCGGAGAATACGTCAGAGGAAAAGTTCTGGAAACATTCCAACGCTGAAGACAAGCTGTTGGGATATCAAACCTTTGCCGCAGAATAACACTGCCTGGTAAGTTATTAAGATTTACATAGCCTATATTAACACACGCAGCACATTTTGAATAAACATGGAGATAGTTTTGAACTGTATGGTCAAACGATCATTCACTGTATGTGTTTATTGTCTTTATTTTGTTATGCTCTACACAGGGAAGTCGCACTAGGAAATTATAAGCATTATTTGTAGATATCCGTAGGTTGAACTGCACTGAAAAAATGATTTGTTGATTTTGCTACCTTCAAAAATTATAATGACGGAAAATAGTTCGTAATAGGGCAGCGATTGGTAATTGGTCAGTAATAGCCTCAGGAACTGACGATACCACACATACGGGCTTGAGCAGAACTTCTGCATCTAGATAACTCAGAATTTTTGGGTCCCTTATCATTTTGTTAGTTGTTTACAGCGGTAAATCTGAAGGTGATTTAAACTGAAAGAGCCGAATCAGTTGTCTTGTCTTCCAGACGATGGGAAACTCGACGCGGGCCATTCTCGCTCAAAAATTGGAAATTTCTCTACAAATAAATCTATCACTGATTTACTAAATACAGTACGCGAAACTTATAAGCACCAAAATTCATGCGTTGCAATCAAAGTTATTGTACATCACGTTAGTATGTGTGGGGTGGGATTACATGTCTCATGAAAATGTTATTGACTTGTTGACTGACTGACCGGGCCACTAAATCCTTTCTAAAAATTTCGGAGTGTTCATATGAGAGGGTGGGATGGCTCGGTTGCGGAGATCTCGGTTTTTCCAACCGAGGTCTTTTTCTATATGAACACTCCATCCCGGTTACCGGGAAGAAACGGTTTTGACAAAATAGCTTCACTTTCGCAACAGAGTGGAACAAAATGGTATGTATTTCTACTTTAGAAGTATGCGATTTATCTTGTTAGTAAAGTCACAAGAGTCGAAAAAGCTACGATATTTGCAAACGATACAACGTTGTTCCACCAATTTGTTTTTGTTTATCGAATTTTATCTCATTCAACCGGGCAAAAATTTCTCATATGAACCGAAGACAAAATTCATCCCGGTAACCAAGTCAGCACGGCCAACCGGGCTCATACGGAAGAGGCCCTGATTGACTTATTGATTGATTAATTGATTGATCGATTAAATGAGTGATCGATACACCGAATGAATGAATGAATGATTGATTAATTGATTGACTGAATGACTGAAACTGACCTTTGATAGACAGACAGATTGATTGATTGACTGACTCGGCATTTGATTGATTGACTGATTTGATATCTTCAACGGATAAATTTACGGACAGTCAGTGCGCGGCATTTGAGCAAGTATTCGAACAAACACGTGTAATTGTCAATTTGATATGTGTTGGTGTGCAAAGAAACAGTTTTGGAATTTATAGATAAAAAAAATCGTAATTCAAGAAACGCTTGCAGAAGAGCAAACATGTAGCCGGTATAAACTGCATTCGGTGTTCTTATGTATTAATGAGTTTAAAGAATCAAAAGTACGCTGAGTCAGAAGGAGGAATTATACTCAACTTTAGGGCATATGATACTTTCCTTGTGGACGGCTAGTTGATAAAACCAAATTTTATAGATATAAGTAGGCCTTCCTTGCACTGGCGAAATTAAGCTGGCTCACCTTGTTAATTTAGCGCAAAACATCGATAACAATGATGATTTATTGATTTACAGTTTTGTGCCTGGCTATCTGCTAGAAAATGGTAACAAAAACCTTGTTAAATCTATTTTAATCGGTTCAACTATTTTTTTTTCAAACCAGGTAATAACATCCGAAAGAAACTCATAATGGATTTCAATAAATGGAATGTCTTCTGGAGTGCTTGCTATGGAATAGTGGCCCTCCTAATCGTTGTCGGGAACTGTTTTTCCATCTCGATCCTACTCAAACGAAGGCTTCGCAAGCGTCCTCATTTCCTGTTGATTAGTCTGGCTATCGCGGACCTTTTGGTTGGGTTATTTGCAATGCCAATGTACATAATTATCGTAACAACGGGACAGAAATTGATATCATCACTAGTTTTTGACTGCGTGGACATGTTCACTGGCTTTTCGTCAGTGTTCACATTGGTCTTTATATCCCTTGAAAGAGTTAGCGCCATTGCACATCCTCTTCGCCATCGACAGTTGGCGTTAAGCACTTATGTCACTGCCATAGTAACTCCATGGATTCTCTCCATCGCTGTGACGTCATCTCGAGTGTTTCTTGGTTTAGCTATGCTGGATATCAACCAATTCCTATTGGTTATCATAATCAGCTTATCGAGCCCTTTGGTAACAATGTGCATTTCATATTGGATCATTTTGAGAAAGGAAGCCTCCCGCTTGCACAGTACTTTCAGGGCGAGAAGTGAGGCCAGGCTGTCTAAGACGGTGTTTCTGATAACAGGAATGTTTATTGTCACTTGGATGCCATTCCAAGTCTTAGTAATCGTTAGTCTAAAGTGTGTTACATGTAACAGTGTACCAGTTGTTGTAGCGTTCGTAATCAAACTCCTTCAGTTTAGCAACTCGGTTATCAATTTTCTCATTTATTGTTTCAGAATGCCCATTTATCGCCGGACATTGTTTGCACTGTTTCCTAGTTGTAGCTGCTGTCATTCCCGAAGTAGAATTCTACCCTTTGGAGAGCAACAAGTTTCCAGTGTAACCCTCCTTTCATTCTCGACTTCAATGTCTCTAAACCATGGCAGCCAGTCACGATGACAAACAAAGGGCGACACCACATACGCATGTTCTACACAAGACCGTGACAGTGCGACAAAAAAGAACTCTTTCTTAGAACAACTTAGAATAGGTTCGCGGATCAACGGATTTAGCCTTAAAAAGTACACGGATTGCGAATTTCAGCGAAAAATTAAGCGGCTTCGCGGATTTCGATAAATTTGATGCCGTGGATCACGGATTAGCTGATAATTTTAGCTTGGATTCCGGACTCTGCGTGCCATGAAGTTCGTATCGCGGCCTTGGCGTACTTTCAGTCTTGGTTCCAATGTTCTCGTCTTGTCCATTTTCTGTTTGCACGAGACCCAAACCACCAGTTTACATTAGAACTGCCGCGAAAAAAAGGCAATGAAACGAAACCTCTTGAAAATTTTTCACCGAAAACAACATCTACTCCTTGAATGAAACTATTACATAGAAAGTTTTCAAGGAATGCGGATGCGGATTTGAACGAAAATAGTAGCGGATTGACGGATTTGCCCAAAAAATTGCACGGATTGGCGAATTCGCGTACCCCTATTCACCTCCCTCAACTTACATGTAATATATGATAATTAACGATGGTGCAAAACTATTTACAATGAACGACTCAATAAACTCAATGAGCTCTGGTGATGCAGTCATCAGAAAAACAAATCGAACAAAGCTTAAAATTGGTCCTGGAATGAATGATTTAAAAAGAAGGAGTAACAAAACGTATCGTTTCATGTAATAACGTTTGGTGCGATCGTACGCGATCTAGTATCAAGAAATAATAAGACAGTGTGACACAAAGGGAAAGTAAAAGTTAATTATCAATGTGCAAAAATTGTAAACTGCAAAACTGTTTCTTAATGGTTAGTGCGCTGGATGCCGGATTGAACGGTCCGAGGTCGAGCCTCTGCCGGGGTCACCGTGTCTTGTTCTTGGGCAAGACACTTGATCTCATAGTTGACTCTCATAGTGCGTAAATGGGTACAGGCAAATTTATTGCTGGGGTAAGCCTGCGATGGACTTGCATCTCATCCAGGGGCAGCTGCAAACGTATTCTGTTTATTAGGCCGGGCAGATGGGCCCTTGGCTCTTATGCAGACTTTACCTAAGCGCCCTCTAATTTTCAATATGTTCATTGAAACATAGGAGCGTGACTCTGGGTTTGTCAGTGTATATATAGCAATACATGCACGTAAATGATTAGTCTTGTCTGAAGTCGCTGAAAAATAATCACAAACCATAGTTAAATATACCAAAGTGGGAAATAGTATATGATTTCCAGTCCATCGAAATAATTTCTTTAGGTTAGTTTATTTTATCTGCTAGCGCTAAATTTTTTATCACCTCTTGTGACTATAAGTGCATAATAATTAAAGTGCAAGGTAAAACCAACGTATATCAATCCATTGATTCATTTATGAGCAAGAAAAAAAAACTACAACCACAGTAGCATACGCTTACGCAGGTTTTTCCCTTTTGAAAATCTGTTGCCGCCATGTTCTTCAAAACCAGCACGGAGTCCATTTGAGGAAGGCATCGTTCACAGCCACAAACAATACTGGTTTCGGTTGTAACACAATTCGTACACAATGTAGCGTGGATTTTCAAGTTTTTTTTTATAATTTGCGCACTTGGTAACATGGAAGGAAAGTGTTCCTGGATGTTTCAATTTGTGTGTCGTTTTCATAATTGACCAAAATAGAAACAAACGTATTCGAAAGAATGTCTTTTTAATTTTTATTTTTTTACTTTTTTGCTTTTAAAGCGCATTACGTACATCAACAATAAACTAGGGGGTGGGGGAGCTGCGCATCCCGTGCACCCTACCCTAGATCCGCCCCTGCAGCTACAGCTGTTTATGAAAGTGATTCATTCAACTGAGCCCTAAACTGATAGGCTGAGGTTAGCTGTTGTTAACCTTAATTAATATTTGAAGCACTCACGTGCAGTTCATCACCAAAAGCTATTTAAGTCCCCCTGTAGAGCTAATTTCCCTTTCAAACACATATCATATCACATATCACATATCACATAACGGGACAAAGTTGCAACGACAATGCTTGCGGACAAGAAGATCTGTTCCTGTGAACCACCTTTACTGCCAAAAAACTACTTATTCTCATTTTACCCACATTACACCATATTACAAGTGTAGTTACATTACTAAGATTAAAAAAAAAACAACAACAGCAATTTATTTGCATATTTAGAAGAAAGGTTTTAGGGCTTGTCCCTCAAATAGCCGCAAAGCTAGTTTAGCCGGGGCAAGATGAGCACGAGAACATAATGAAAAGAAAAATCACAATAAATTACAAATACGCTGGAAAACGGAAAACTTAGCCTTACATAATAACGCAGATTTTAGCTTTTAAACAAAATTAGAGCAAATTACATGTAATTTTTATTATACTAGCAAAATATACTGCGAGAATTAATTTCACGGTTGTTTATTAAGACACCCCCTCTTCTTAAATGGCAGAAATACGGCATTTTAAATGCTAACTGGAGTCTGAAAATCGGTGACTTGCAGTCAATTAGCATGAAAAACAGTGCGAACGAACAAGCAACTACAAACAACGATCGACAAACCACGGCCGTAAACTATGACTTGAGTCTGAAAATAAATAAAATGAATACTCCCCTTTTAATTGGAACCTAACTTAAACCCATTTAAATACTGAAATGACGGATTCCCCTATACTTCAACTAGTGAAATCCCTGCCCTTTTACCTGAAGCCTTAGCCTAACGGATGTGTAAATTTACTGTCACTTAAGTTAGCTCTTTATGGATGATCAATGAAGAAGAAATGTGGATGATCCGTGACAATCAATTTTTCCATACTTGCATGAGTATTCACAAGTCTAAATAAGTTCACTCGCTTAACGAAATTTTAAAATGTTGCATTTTTAATTTTTAAACAGCTCAACTGATTTTGTAAATATGCGGTACATGTATGTATGATACAACTACATACTATATCTGTACAGTAAAATTGAAAACTTGCATTCAAAGTTTATGATATGAACTTTTTGTTTATGTCCCTTTCGTATAAATATAAATATAACGGATTATCAGTATGTTGATTTAAGGTTATGAAAAGGTAGTAAAATATTTTCAATGTGTAAGTTTTTCATCAGATGCCAACTCCATCATTTTATGAAAATAACATAGTGTAGTTTCAAAACTTCAATCATCAATAATTTCAACAGTTCTTTCTTAGTAGTTCAGTGAGTGTATTTAACATAGCCATGTTCATCATCGCTTGTTGTTGTTTCTGGAATTGCTGTTGTTGTTGCTGGCCCTGTTTCTGTTGTTGAAGCAGCATGGCTTGGAACTGCTGTTGTTGACGCAATTCTCCAGCCTTTAATTCAAGCTCTTTTTTTCTGCTGAGCTGTTGGTCAACATGTTCAGTGGCTTTTCTTTCAAGGCTTCGCTCCAAGAGTTCTGTTACACTGGTGTGGCTTTTCCTCTTTTTGGGTGTTGCACCATCAGAGTTTTCTTGATCAGCTGTACTGTTTCGTCTTTCAGTTTCACTCAATTTCTCTGTAGCTCTTTTCGCTTTCCTCTTTCTCCTCCTGCTGCCCCTCCCAATCTACAATCTTGTCATTGATATCGGCCAGGGCTTGGTATATCTCGTCGTATTCAACATCCACCCCACTAGCTCCACTCTCTTAATTCCCTTTCTCTTTTCTTACAGTTTTGGTGTAACTTATCAAACCTCTCTCTAACTGATCTTTTGGTAACTTTCACTCCACTCTCTTGACTATTCAAATGTTCTGCGATCTTGTCCCATGCATGATCTTGTCCTCTCTCTTTCGAACCTGGCCGGTATTCTAAGAAGTAGTGCTTCATGTTTTCGTTTCCAAATAAACAGTTCTCGTTTCGCCATGGCTACCAAAAAAAGTCAGAAAAAGTGTCAGCCCTACTACAATACTTCACTGTCACTAATGTTCGGGTTCTTTAATAGAAAATGCTTTTAATTTTTGTATTTTAGAAGTGAAATGTTTCGCTTAACGATTTGTTTACATGTACGTGGACTTCGTCGTGACAAAAGGCCAACAAGAAACATAAACAAATGTAATCCGGGTTTGTAATCACATTCAATTCGAAAACTGTTTGATTTGATAATTTAAGTTTACTTACGACAAGACTACCATTAGTTTAAAACACAAAAACTCACCTTTCAAAACTCGTTCTGAAGAGTACGACTTTTAGTCCAAATTTCGTTGTCGACGATCGGCTGACAACAAGTTTCCCGCTTGCGTGACAGTGACGTGAACAACTACGCATGCGCAGTGCGCATGCGCTAGCAAACTCGTACTCGTACTCGTTTTCGTACTCGAATCTAAAGCTCTCTATTTTCATTTACAACATTTCCCTTCGTTTCAGTGGCTTGCCTGAAAATTAGCAAAGCTTAGTACTTATGAAGCTAAGTGCATGAAAAATACCATTTACATTTACATTTATTTGCTTTTATTTTCCATACTGATAGAAAATGACACAAAAAAAAATGCTCCGAAAAACACATAACTACTTTCAAACATTAAATCCCCGGAAAGGAAAATGCCATAAATGGGCATAATAAGCATGCACTGCTGCAAGGGATATGCTTTTAAAGTAGTAGAGAGTGTACTGATTAAGGTATAGAAGTCTTTTCTTTTGTTTGTCTGTTTGTTTATTTTTTTATTCGTTGATGGTGATTTTCCTTACTGAAATCTATTTTTATCGATTCAAAAAAGGTATAGAAATCAGGATTTCGGTAAACAATAGGGTATTATCGATTAAAAAGATAGATTTCGATAAGGAATTAGGGTTTCTGAATTTTTATGCATTATATTGAAATATCAAAATCCATTCAATGGAATAGGGAAGGTTTTTTTGCATACGCAATCTACAATCAGATGACAAAATATCAACTTTACATCCTCATGTTCCCAGCAGGATTCCCCATCAACGAATGGCGGGGTTATAACACACTTCAATAATCTCTTATTTCGACCTTATTCTTCTCAACAACATGCGCATGCGTCACGAGGCATAACAAATGTTATGCTCTTAAATTTGCATGTCTGAAAATAACTTGGAGAACAACACGCAGTTTGAACAGCTGCTGTTTCAACAGACTAATCGATGAATCGATCATCATGGAAATAAAAATGACATAAACGGGATAAAATTAACATCGAACGTCAGGAAAAATTTAACAGGAACCATTCGAGTGGCATTAATTACATATTATTTTTATAGCACGCGTCATTTACCAAGTTCGAATATTTCGCTCAATGGCCTAAGGAAGACTGAAAATTAAACAACCTAAAATATTACATTCATAGCCGAATTGTTCATGAATGTCTTGAATTATGAAGATGCATCTATTTGTGTAATCATTTCGTTTATTTTAAGCTGAGTTGAGTGTAATTTACAAGAAACAACATGCACACACTATTTTCCATTATAGTTCACCACTAAATTTTCTCCGATTCTGATTGGTTTAAATTGCTCATGTGACGCTATAGTGCCCGCGAGCGGAGCAACATTATTTAAACAAATGGAGTGTTTCTGTTGAGGAACTATCGACAGATAGCTGCTCGCCGGAAATGTGACGTTTTTAAACAAATATTTGTCCGAGAAGCGAAGATCTCAGGGCAAAGAGTCAAGCCGCATATATTAACATTCGTCGAAATATTAACGATCTATAAGGTTATCAGCACAAGTTATTATGTGTGATCAAATAATTTGCTTAATACCGCCGGGATGGCGTAAAAGCGTCCGGGTGTTATAATTTAACTTTCCCTTGACTGCAAATCATCACCTTCATCAGTGTATTCGGCCGAAATATAGGTGAGACAAAAATGTGTATTTTATTTTCATTTGTTGATACTTGTATTAGTACTGTGAGGAAGACATTAGAGAGATTAAGTATGACGTTATACGGCAAACGGCAAATGCGAGACTGCCTTTCATTTTGTTACCTTTTATCTAGTTCTCAAATAAATCTCTCAGAAAAATAGGGAAAAATCACTTGTTCACAACAAACCGGCTTATTTCCGCGCACAAACGCAACTACAGAAGTTGAATTTTTGCCGTTCGCGGAAAAAACAAACGTCATGCTTAATCTCTCTATTATAGTGGATGCTTGCAAAAAAATATATCTAGATATACATATAGAAATATAACTCTCACAGATATGACAAGCATAAAGCCATGCCTCAGTAGATTTTTTTATGATGATGAGTCGGTGTTAGACAAACGTCGCAAGGTAAAGTTTGTGGCGAACCCTGAACGAAGATGAGAGTTTTCGACTATTTTTAAGCTGTTGCTATGTGGTAAAGATAGATAAATATGAACATCGTCCTTCTTATGATGGTTAACTTTCTTCTTAACCATTTAAATGGTAGTGCAAAAAAACTAATTCAGGCATAACCGTTTTGAAACAGGTGCATGTCACGAAAGATCACGAAACTGGCTCGCCCGCACTGCCCAGGGGGGTACTCACATCATACATGACGGGGAGGTCTGACGTATTTTTTGGGTTGAAAATTTACAGGCTCGGTATTTTTTTTTTTTTTTTTTTTGGGGGGGGGGGGGGGGGGGTTCAAGAGATCTGCCACGTATTTTTTGGGTCACATCTCATCTCATTCATATCTCATCTCACCTCATCTCATTAGCTTATTGATGCAAAATCGTGCATTAGAAGAGTTTGATTGAATAAATCCGCATTGAGGTGTTTAAGTCTTGTACATTTTTGGGTAGGAAATTTTGATGCCCAGAAGAGAACAACAAAGCCCGAGAAGAATGGTGAGACGATTCCTTGCGGCTCCGCTGTCGAAACGAATCATTCGTACTCGAAATCCTGCCAGCTACGCAGGCTAAACACAATGCTGCCCACACATCGCTAACCCACGATGTCATTCCGGAAACGAAACACTATTTATTTTTGAAAAAGCTCCTTGTTTTGGGTTTGCACTATGAAGCTCCGTCGAACCACCCCACCCCCCCCCCCCTCCGGTTATGTATAATGCGAATACCCCCTGGGGCTCACTGATGCTGATGCGAGAAACCGGCAGCAATTCTAAACCAAAATAGTTTCAATTTCTGAATTTTCATTTGCTACCGGTAGCTAGAGAAAACACTTCATTTATCGTAAACACGTTAAAACTCCCACTATATTAAACAGCTTCGAAATGCTAATTTTTGGTATAGTTAAGGAAATAAGCATCTGCCTCGTTGGAATAATTGATTTTTTTCTTATTGTCGTATTAATTTATTTTGCTTTGTACCACGGTAGGCTAGTGGCTTTTGGCTTAGCTTGGAATTTTTTCCTCAGAGGCTTAAAAATGACGGTTAGAGAGTTATTTTTCTTTATTACAGATACCTGTGTAATTTGCATTCACCATGAACTTCAACAGCTGGAACTGGTTCTGGAGTGTGGTTTTCGGAGTCACTGCAGTAGTAATCATTATAAGCAACATCCTGACTATTTTAGTTCTTCTTCAGCGAAGGTTTCGCAAACGCCCCCATTACTTGTTGATTGATTTAGCCATAGCTGACCTGTTGGTTGGATTATTCACTGTACCAATTTATATGATGGCGGTTATCTCCAGTGACAAACTGGTGTCAAGACTCATACTTGATTGCGTGGACATGTTTACAGGTCTGAGTTCTGTTTTCATACTGACAACTATCTCACTAGAAAGGCTCCACGCTATCGCTCGACCACTTCGTCATCGACAGTTATCCTCACATAGCTACGCCGTTGCCATGGGAATTCCGTGGATGCTGTCCCTTATTGTGACTTCAACCCGAGCGCTACTTTACTTGTCTGTAATGAATGATCTCCAGTTCCTAATTGTTGTTATTATCAGTTTATCGACCCCTTTGTCGATAACTTGCACTGCTTATTGTGCCATTTGGAAAAAGCAAAGCTCCCGACTAAGAAATGAAGTAAGGGCGAGGAATGAGGCCACTTTGTCAAAGACATTGTTTTTGATAACAGGAACATTTGTCTTGACATGGGTACCATTCCAGGTTTTATTTATTGCGTCAAGTTTGTGTGTGTCCTGTAGGAATGTGCACAGTGTAGTTATTTTAGAAGTCAAGTTGCTTCAGTTCGGGAATTCGTTTATTAATTTTATCATTTATTGTTTAAGAATGCAAGATTATAGGAAACTGATTTGCGAAATATTTCCCGGCTGCAATGGCAGGTAGCGTTTTAGGCATCGGGAAATTAATCCGTTGGCCGATAGCGGAGTTATTGCACTGACTTAAGCCCCGATCAAACGGTCATGATAGTTGATGATCGTCGATGATAGTTCCAGCTATCATCTCCGTTTGAACACGAACTATCATCAACTATCATCACCTATCATTCACTTTGAACTTGTTCAAAATCTTCATGATAGTCGATGACAGTATTCAGAACGCCAGCAACCCCTCATAGATTCATACTGATACAATTATAATGCTAAGCAGAACAAAACTGATCGTGCAAAAGTTCCTGCAGTTGAGTATGGTTCATTGGTATAAACGTTCTGAAACGTATCAAGCTATTTTTTCTTCGAAAACAAACGAAACGACGGCGACGACAAGAACAGCAAAATTTTGTGCATATGGAGTGCATATTGGAAAGAAAACCACGCCACCTTAGCTATAACCATCTCCAATTCAACGAAAGCAGAGACGAGGACGACTACAAGGACGCGGGAGTTTTTAATAGTTAAATAAAAATACAGCGCGCTTTCATTTTGGCGGCAAAACGGCTGATTTATTGTTTTTCTTCTAAGAGTTTTAGCAAGAATGTCTAAGTAACGACAACAGACCAATTGTCAGTGCAAAATAAAAAAAATTGTGAGCATTCACTGATCTCATTCATATTGGGCTTATTTAACTTTCTTTAACCGGGAGGGAGGCTTCAGAAGCCCCCTTCCTCTATGTAACTTCAAATCCGATTATTTAGTGATCACGAAATTAACACAGAACGATGTTCACACTAATTTTAATATGTATAACAATATAATTTGGTTTTATCAACTGGGTTGATAATGTGAATTGGCCACCGTAAAGAGATTCAAGAGCTGACGTTTCGAGCGTTAGCCCTTCATCGAAGGGCTAACGCTCGAAACGTCAGCAATTGAATCTCTTTACGGTGGCCAATTGACATTATCAACCCAGTTGATAAAACCAAATTATATTGTTATACTTCCCACCGACGCAGCACCACAGTTTCTTTCGAAACTTACCCCCTCTATTTAATATGTATAGATCGAAATGTATAGATTAGAAATAAATAGGATTTTGGGGGGGATCTTTAGACGATCTGGAAGAAACGTTGGTCGATTTACTTTTATTTTAGCCAAGCCTAAAAGCGGAGTTCTTTTCAAGGAGCCCATAGCGCCCGTTTGTGAAAATGCCGAAATATATCAGAAAAATTAAAAAAAAACGTCAACTCAAATTGCAGAAATTCCGCTGAGAACATGGATTATAATCCGTTTCATAATCCATGCTGAGAAAGATCATGAAAAATTACAAAATCTCTGCCAGAACCCAAGAAAAAAAATTCAGACTTGAACCCGCGATCAATGAAAAACCAATACCTGGTCAGCGGTTAACTTAGAAAAAACACGTGATCTCGATGAGTTTTAACCTGAGCCCGCAATATGGTCAACGGATACCTTCTTTGGACAGCTGACAATTGACCATAACATGGCAAAGATGAAAGCTAATATGGAAACCTTGTAAATGTTAACCAGGTCGAACTCTCTTTGGACTATGGCCGCCATATTGATATTTATTGAGGCGACGTCATTCGTAAGTACGTACGTACTTTGCACGCGCCCACGAGTAGTGCCGATTGCCATTTTGAACCCGAAAAATGAAAGGCATGGCTCTCCTGTTTGTACTTCATATGCTTTCTTGGTTCTCCTTTGGGCTTCGGGACTGCTGCGCTGCAATCCAGTAGTTCAGTGATTTTACCTATTTCTAATGCACCCCATCATTCCAAGTGGAGTAAAGTTTCAAACATGGCGGAGCCAAATGCCTCGGCTATTTCTATTTAAGATCATGAGCCCAGTGTCACTCGATAAAGACAGGTATTCTCAATTTTAACGAAAAACTGTGAGATAAATATAGATTTTTAGAAAATTTTGGAATATTTAGGGATTTTTAGAAAATTTTGGGGATATTAAGAGATTTTGTGAGAGACTTTTAGGGAAAAAAATTGTATTTTCCGGATAGATTTTTAGAGCATTTTTTGAGATATTTGAGTCTAGGGCTAGCCGGAAAACAATGCAGTGCCCAGACCGAGGGTCAAACGCGAACATTTCGATTCCGAGTACAGTACACTAACCATTAGGCCATCGCGCCTTCCCATTAACCAAAATTAGTGGAATGTAAAACTTCATTCCCTTACTTTAATTGTTTTCATTTATATATTGAGTACACACAACAACGGTGTGTTCTTTTTTCGGCATAAAAGAAAGTTTCAAGATAGAAAATTTTACGGCAGTATTATAATTATTGAGAAAAATAAATGGTCTAATTATAAATTTAGTACGCCATCCTGGATTTTATTTTAAAACAAATACTTATCTCAAGTTAGTATTAACAGACTTTAATCATATCTAATATGATAAATTGTTTCTAAATTAGGAGTAAAAATGGAAATTTCAAGATAAAACATAATGATAAATAATAATATGATTAAAACCAAACAGTGCGAATTTTGTAATAAAAAATAATAAATCCTTCGTAATAGTTGAATATTTAGGGTATTAGAAAACATGTCACATTCATTTTTTTTTTTAATTCGATAACTTCCACAAAAAGGGAGTCTCTGTTATCACTTGGTATTTAATCATATCTACCAATTATTCGTTTGACGAGATAATAACCAGTTACACGAAAATTAAACTTCCCGTAAACTTCACAATAAAAACATTGTAAGCACAACTGTAATTGTAACACAAGATCACAGCTACAATTAAAACAAGAACCTTGTTATTGTACGGTCGTTATTGATGTTTTAATGTATTCTTCTCTTCACCTTTAGGCCACTTCAGAAAATACCATAATACTCTTTGTTTGCCCCCAGAATTTTGCATAAGCATTGTTTTTTTTTTCTCTTGGGACCATTGTAAGTCCAATGAGAAACTGGAAAAAATGCTTATGCAAAATTTTGGGGACAAACAAAGAGTATTATGGTATTTTCCGAAGTGGCCTATTCGATGTGTTTGTCACAGCGTTCAGAAAAATAGACAACATTTGCATTCCCCGATGGCCCTGGGGCGAAAGCTTTCTGAACATGAATGCGAGGCTTCGCTCGAAAAAATGGAATTTCTGGCGTTTGAGTGGGTTAGCACTCGTCTCCATATGTCAAATGACATTTACGCCATAGTGACACTTTAGTGATCGTAACATACGGATGTCTATATGTAAAAATGACAGACACTTTAGAGATCCTTACATAAGCAGGGTTACTCTATTGACTATGCTTGCGGTTAGTTCCACTGTGGTTTGCTTGCGGTTAGTTTTCATCTGGTGCTTAGGGCGACACAATAATTTGTATATATTTATGCTTACAGTATATATAGTTAGAAAATTTGGGTTCTATGAGCCAGCACCTGGTTGGTGTAGTGTTTAGTGATCTATCACTAACCCGGGTTCAACTCTCGCGGTCCGAAAAAATTATTGTTCTTTTTCTTTAAAAAAAAAATTTATAAGAAAAAAAATATTTTTATAATAGAACTAAGTCTGAAACGAGATTCTCTTCATGTAACTGGAAGTGAAAGAGGAATGTCAGTTTGGTATATGGAGATGAGTGAATACGAATGAAATATTTCCGCGGCACGAGAACAGTGGGGACTGGGGCTAGCCCAATCGAATGAGCATGTCCATGAGGGAGGGCTATTTAAGAGATGTATATCACGTCGGTTTTCATTCTAGGCCGACACCTCGCTTGAGACAACGTTTATTTTTATTTTATTTATTTTATTCTACTTCATTTTTAGGGCATTTATGTCTAAGTATATCGTCTCCTGTGTAGCTTCGTAGGATGGGCTATTTAGAGCTTGAGCCATGGTTCCTACCCAGATTTCCTGTCGGGTTTTCCCCACTGGGGGTTTTTCCGGCAGGTGTTTTCTGCTCCCCGTCTTTGTAAACTGTCGCTCAGCTCTGTTTTATCTTCTGTATCGCACACTTGGATGTAATAAGAGGTCGTTATGTAACGTTTTGTTATAGTTCCCGGTGTTTTGTCGAAACCTCCAAAATGAACCTAATGGTTTTGTTCACATCGTTTACTGTGTAGTGGAGCTGAAATTCCGAAGTTAAACCCAAACAGCAGTAAATGCTGCGAGGCTCTGGAGCGTATAAGTGATTTTCAGGCTAGAGGAATGCCAGTATTAAACAAAAATGCCAAAAAATGTGGCGGGAGTGACTCGTACCCCTTTACTTCACAAAAGCGAAATTCAATTATTGTTAATTTATAGTCATATTTTGCAGGGAAAAAATGAATGATCGTCAAATTATGGACACCACTATCGCTAAAGTAAAATAAAAAAAAGCCGGTATTTGGACCGAAGGTTTGATGCATTTTGCTCAAAACGAATTTGGAACGTTTTGGTCAGTTTGGCGATCAAAGAAGTGTGCCCGCGAGTGAGAATATTTACTTGTAGTTACTTGTAGATAATCAGATGGCTATCAAACGCTATAAACACAGAATCAGTTCAGCAAAATTGCTTGACAAAATAGTTAAAAAAGTATTTCGCTGCAGATTGGGGATATTACCTTATGTTGAAACATGCCCGACTGACTCGCACTCTCCTGACAGATCAGTTAATCTGTGGATCTTCTCGGTCAACCCTACCAATTCTTTTTATATTTTCACTTAATTAAGGTATTCCTCTTACCTGCAGGTCATTTATAAGCTCCAGAGCTTTGCAACTTTCAATGCTATTTTGGTTTTCCGGCACCCAGCTGTAATTTCCCTCATGTTTCTCGCATTCATGTTCTGAAGGCTCTCGCCCAATGGTCGTCGGGGAATATGAATATTGCCGATTACCTTTAATTGACATTATTCTTCCAAACCCGATTCTAGTCCCACGTGGTGTAGTCATTTTTACCGTTGCACCGAATTCCATACAATTCATGCCGTCTCAGGTGAGTTACCTTCTGTTCCTTATACTTAAACCCTCTTGTCCTTCTGACAAATATTTGTTATTCTACTCAGAGGCGGATCCAGGATTTTTTTTAGGAGGAGGTGCACCACTACGGAATGACGTAATTGACGGGTGACGTAAGCAAAACACTAGTTATATTAGGAAGTCACAGGTCATCTCAGGGAGGGGTACACACCCCCTCCACCCTCCCCTTCGATCCAAACCTGCTACTAGTTAAATAGACTCATCCATTTCGCGTTATTGCATCCGCAAATGTCTACGCAAAGCAGATTGAAGTTGTCTAACGTCATTTATGACTCAATGACGTTTTTTGCCGTTTTTGCTTGTTTGTGTTACAAAATAGGTATTATTTATAGGCCGGTGGTTCTAAATACGTTTCTAGATTCAGTCGTGCAGCAATAAATTGGAATACAGGCGCTTGTTATTCCATTCTTTCCAACAAATGAAACTTTCTATACCTGCTTTCCGTTGGCCGAGTTTGACATGATTCTGGTGTTGCCGTAGCATGAAACTTTGTTTAAACAGCATTATGAAAAGACGGTTAAGGGGGCTGTTTTCATTACTCTAAAGGGGACTTGTGCGGCACCCGTCCAATAGGCTAAAAGTTATCATAAAAGAAATGTTGTCTCCGTTAGCTTCGAGCTCGTCATCGTTTACTTGTAATATCAAACACAGACTACAATGCTTAGGCAAAAACAGTTTATTGAGTGGCAGAACGAGATGTTGGGGTGAGAGGTCAAGAAACGAAACCGCTAAGGGTGGAGCGGGTGGGTAAACGGTGAATAGCTCGAAGTTATAGGAGAGCGATCTGTAAGCCGATACCCTAAACCCGCTGAAGAAGACCAGCTCGAATGGGGTGTGTTCTCTATGGCTATCATCAACCATCACCCGTTGTGATCTTTGTACAGTTACATGTAATATCAAATACAGACTGCAATGTTTGGGCAAAAACAATTTATTGACTGGCAGAACGAGATGCTGGGGTGAGAGGTCAAGAAACAAAACCGCCAAGGCCCAAACATAGTAGCATATGGTTGAGTGTGCGATTACGATAATCAACAACAGTTACGTGAAAACAGTAACAACTGATGAAACTAAACAGCAATATGTGAAATAGCAGCAGCCATGCGAGTAGCGGCCGCCTTCTTTTGTTGATCAGTCATTTTGAGATAAATTAAGTAACGGTCACTACTAATTAACTCAGATGGTACTTTGACTTCAAAGTCAAAAGTAGCGCCGCCGCGCCTAAAACTGCGAGGAGAGTAGTTAGTAGAATCTAGACAAACAGTGCTGATAACCTTGGCCAGGAAAGAACTAAAATACGCATAGGTAATAGGACGCAATGAACTAGGAGTACCTGGTTAATCCGAACATGATTAACCAGACCGGAACAGAACACAAGAAACTACCCGGAATGCGCGGCAGGCGAAGAGAAAAAAGGCGTTCCTGAAACTGAATAGTTTTTGACGCGCGAACTGTGTTACCTTTAATAGTTCCATTTTTATTTCATCTTTGTAAGGTAAATAAATTGCATTATAATTGTATATTGACCAAGGTACTGACACTTGCAGTTCTTTTTATTCAATATTGAGATAAACTCGTGATCAAATGAGATACATATTAAACAGGACTAAGGCTGGCCCCTGAAACCCAGCTGCATAGCAGGAAGGTCTAGTTTGGCCTTCTGATGAATAGCAGCTGAAGTCTAGACAGCAGTTTGTATTTTGTTCTAAATGTAACCTCAGCTCGTTTGTCATGCACTTTGATAAATTATGGCCCTACACGAGGGTCTCGATGGGGAAGTGGCTTTTATGGTTAACGGTTAACTTTTTGGCTTTTTTACGGCTAACGGTTAATTTTGTTCCATTACGGTAAACAGGAGAAGTTAAAAAATAATTTCTATTGTTTTAAGAAGTTAAAGGCCATTTCCAGTCCGTACTGCGCAATCTCCGCCTGTAATGTTATTGAGTCTCAGACGATGAAAAGTAAACAAACCAAAATGAAAATTACGGGTAAAAACTTACCTTTTTCTTCCTTATTGACATCTGATATCCTTGCAAAATAATAATAAAGAGTAGACGAACCTCGACGATATTCCAAACCGACGTTTCAGCTCATTGCGAACTCCCAAACAAAGCGACCCGCAATGGCGGACTCAAAAACTGCATGTACGCAGTTACCGAAGTGTAACGTATCAACGAATTCAAAACAGAAATGTAAACAAATCCCGAGACTGCGCAGTACGGACTGGAAATGGCCTTTAAATATTAATTTCCATTGTTTTAAAACATACTGAAAATCTTTGGACCATTTTGAGATTAAAAAAAGTATTTTTTTGTGTGTGTGTACACTCCCAGTAAATTATATAACTCTTATGATTTTACTGAAGTGGAAAAATATTAAGAATACCAAAATAAGATAGAGTTTAAATTACTTAAAGAAAAATAAACAAAAAATTATGCAGACAATAACGACACTTCCGGTTTCGATCGGCTTTTCTCGCTACCAGAACACATAAACGCACAACACATCAGGCTCAAAAAAAAGTTCTCGAGGCCTTTACTTTTGTATTTAGATTTTTACGGTTAATATATTTTACGGCTAACGGTTAAAATTCTTTCATTTTTACGCCTAACGGCTAACTTTTTGGCTATTTTACAGCTAACGGTTAACCCCATTGAGACCATCCTACACTAGACTTGTGAGTTATTTGTGCATGTCTTTCCAACCTTTTCGCGGGTCTCAAAATTAAACATACACAAGATTATGAGATCTTGTTTTAAAGCTTGATGAACTTTTAGTTGAACTCTGGTTAAGGCTACCATTACGTCGCGACTCAAAACAAGCACAGGAAAAAATCATTTTAAACAGGATTTCTTTGTATTTTGAAATTCTTAACGGATAAATTATAACATTAATAAAAGAGTTACCAAATTGCATCAGCTTCATGGTGTGAAATATGACATAAGGCCAGGTCTGACAAGGAACGCAAAAGAACATGATAATGTTAATAACATGGAATGGAAACCAGGTTATAACAAAGGCTCCTGTTATCATAAACAGTGTTTTTGCCAGTCTCTTATCGCGGCCAGCTGCTCGAGGCATATTGACAGGGGGTCGGCACTTTTGTTTCCTCCAAATCACGGCATAAGCAACGGATGTAAACAAAAGAGGAGTTGACAGAGAAGTGTTTATTATGACGAAGAATGTCATTGATGATATAATGTAAAAATGAAGAAGCACGCGGGCTACAATTCCCAACAAACCAAGGATAAATGGAATACTAATTGCACACGTGTAGAAGCGTGACGTCAGCGTGCGGTGGCGGACTGGCCATGTAATAGCATGCATCCTTTCTAAGGAAATACTAGCCAGTGTAAAGATCGAGACCACGCCAGTGAAAATATCTACGCATTGGAATGACAAGATCAACAGACGCTTGTTTGGATAAATACCAATGGCGATATAGAGAGGAACCGATAGAGCTCCAACCAACATGTCTGCAGTGGCCAAACTAATCAACAGGAAATGAGGACGTTCGCGAAGGGTTCGCTTCAGAAATACTCCAATGGTAACAAAGTTACCCATGGCAACAACTAGCGCTGTTAAACTAAACGTTATTGTCCAGAAAACGTTCCAGTGAGTGAAATCCATGGTGAGGCTTTTTCTTGCACGTATTTTGTGAAATTCCGAAATACAACCTGAAATTTAAAATAAATGACACTACAGCCAAGACTATTGAACAGCTGAGAAGTTCCATACCTAAGATCAGCTGCGATTACTCTTATATCGGGTAAAGTTTCTTTCGTAATTTCTAACATGTATATTTTTGTGCCGCGTCTTACTATTAACTATTAAATTATTCAATACATCCTAGCTAAATGATAGATTTCTGACAATATTGAGTTTTAATATAAAACAAACAAAACTGAGAACAAGATCTCAGAAGCACGAAGACGCATTCAAAAGATGATATCTACATCGACATCTACATCTTCATTTATAATCAGCGCAAAATCTACATTAGAAATATTAGATATATGAACAAGACAAAGTAAAACACAACTGCACATGTTGTAAACGCGTCAGCATACATGTAAATTCCGTTGAACGTTACGAAATGGATAATTAACATTTAAGGGACCTAGTCAGCCTTCCTCATTTTCAATGCCATCGAAATTAAGGAAATTTTATGGTGAAGCGAAGTCTTATTGCATTACTGGGAGTGTTGAATTACCGATTTAGCAAGTTTCCCAGTGATCTCTTTCGTTTTGACACACTCAGCGTAAAATATAATACTGAACTCTCGAATGTAAAAAAAAAAAAAATAACAGAGATGTGGCTGACTAGAGACCTTTTTAAGCCCTGGCCAGACGATCGCAACATTGTTAACGTTGCGCACAACATGTTACACAATTTTAGCCACCTTGTCGCGATATGTTGCAACATGTTGCGTGTTGTTGCCTCAAGTTTAAAAATAGTCAAACTTTTCACGAAACATTTGTGGATGTTGCAACGCTCGTGCAACATTCTTGTGCTGGGGCATGCGCACTAGTTTGATTTAATATTTCCAACAACGAGCGCTCTTTGCAACTAGCATTAAAGCGCTAAAAGAGTCGCCACCAAACCTGAACGCCGTATAAAAGACGAGCCTCTTCCCACTGTCTGTGGACGAAAAATTCAACGGCTTGGACAGGAGAAGAGTAACAGTGACCGATAAACGCAAACGCGGCCTTTCATTTAACCTGAAACTAGCGCGCAGTGAAATTAATACCCTTAAACCCAGCACCCTTCGAAAACACAAGAGTTCTAACAGATCCCTCTCCTTCTATTTTACAATTTTTTACATTCTTTCGTCAACACCAAAAACAGCGCCAGTACAAAAAATACGATACCTACGCTAAGGGGGCGGGGCTAACTTTGGACTGAGTAGCATTTTCAATTAAAAACACTTGAATACTAATTTCTACCCAATATTTTTATCGAATGCTAATTTCCAACGTTCACAAAAGCATCATTGTTATGGGGCGCTTTCTAGTCCACCAAAAAACAAAGGAGTTTAATGAATAGTGCTACAGCTCTTTACGCTGTACGAAAATAGTGACGTTTGTATTTATTTTGAGCCATGATTCAAAGTCCATAACTTGGTCTCTGTTCAACCTAAAAGCAACAAAATTCGTCAAATGACCAATCTCAACGTGATCTTTCATGTAGTTGGGTCAGTTTATCGATTGCACAGTACTACCTAAATTATATCGTCTAAAATTGCAGTGCGTAAGAGGCAAACTAAACAAAAAGGAACGGTATGTTTAAACTGAACAATCCGCGTTTAAAGGAACAAAACAAGGTTGATCCGTTCATACCTATCTTAATGTTCGTTTCATTTGCAATATGTTGCGTGATATTGCGTTAGCTTGGCCAGGTCCTTCTACACATGGTCTAACAAAGTTGCGATCGTTTCGCCAGGGCTTTATAGCCCACTGATTAACTTTTACTCGCGCTCACTGGACAGATCTGGTGGTATACATCGGGCGATGGGTATCAGGCAATATACCCTGTCTGATTTGATATCCGGCGTGTAATTTTATGGAGGAGTAGTTCAAAACAAACGAGGAGTCAGCTCTAACGTGAATCAAATCAAATCGTTAAGCAATCATTTTTCATTTCTTTCAACCATGAATACGCCGTGATTATTACTGTACGTTTTCCTTTTTCAACTGCGGGCAATAAAATAAATAAAACCCCTTTTTGGGCGGGCTTAGTGGTATGAGCGATTGCCCTTAAAATTTCACAGTTACCCTTCGAAGCTTTGCGACAGCTCATTTGTCAATCTGCCAGCTTCGGATATTATCCTGCAATATGCCTGAAGGGGTTCATTTGTTATCTCGGAAATCGCTCGGAATATCGCTTTGTACATAGCCGACGACGTCGTAGGGCGATTTGGCTAAAATCAGACTGACTGAGGTAGATAATTTCTTCATTATTGAACAAATTCTCAACGAAACCCTTTTTAGAGCTCGACAAACTTTGGTTGTGCAGCAACTTTGCTAGACGAACAAAATGTCTGACCAGCGTATATTTTTATCCTCCGAAGGAGTACAGAATATCGCCTAATACTTAACCAACGAGGTCGTAGGTCGAGTTGGCTAAAATCAGACAATATTCCGCAAGATTGGGCAGGATAATTGTTTTATTATTTAACACATTGTCCAGTGTGGATATGTGGCGTTTTGCAAGACTTTGGACGAATCATCGCAACTTACGTCAGGGTTACCTATGTCAGTTTCGCGCCT
>OX393561.1:5254630-5299630 GCA_947652115.1 Blastomussa wellsi
CTACACTTCACTGCACTGTACTGTACTGCACTGTACTGTACTGCACTGCACTGCACTGCACTGCACTGCACTGCACTGTACTGCAGTGCACTGCACTATACTGCACTGCACTGTACTTTACTGCACTATACTACACTGCACTATACTGTACTGCACTATACTGTACTGCACTGCACTGTACTGCACTGCACTGTACTGCACTGCACTGTATTGCACTGTACTGTACTGCACTGCACTGTACTGCACTCCACTGTACTGCACTGCACTATACTGCACTGCACTGCACTGCATTGCACTGTACTGCACTGCACTGCACTGCACTGCATTGTACTGCATGGCACTGCACTGCACTGTACTGTACTGCACTGTATTGCACTGCACTGTACTTTACTGTACTGTACTGCACTGTACTGCACTGCACTGTACTGCACTGCACTGTACTGTACTGCACTGTACTGTACTGTACGGTACTGTACTGTACTGCACTGCACTGTACTGTACTGTACTGTACTGTACTGCACTGTACTGTACTGCACTGCACTGCACTGCACTGTACTGTACTGTACTGTACTGTACTGTACTGTACTGTACTGTACTGTACTGTACTGTACTGTAATGCACTGCACTGTACCGTACTGTACTGCACTGCACTGTAATGCACTGCACTGTACTGTACTGTACTGCACTGTACTGTACTGTACTGTACTGCATGTACTGCACTGTACTGTACTGTACTGTACTGTACTGTACTATACTATACTGCACTGTACTGTACTGCACTGCACTGTACTGCACTTCACTGCACTGTACTGTACTGCACTGTACTGTACTGCACTGCACTGCACTACACTGTACTGCACTGCACTGCACTGCACTGCACTGTACTGTACTGCACTGCACTGCACTGCACTGCACTGCACTGTACTGTACTGTACTGTACTGTACTGCACTGTACTGCACTGCACTGTACTGTACTGCACTGCACTGCACTGCACTGCACTGTACTGTACTGTACTGTACTGTACTGTACTGTACTGTACTGCACTGTACTGCACTGTACTGCACTGTACTGTACTGTACTGTACTGTACTTTACTGTACTTTACTGTACTGTACTGCACTGCACTGCACTGCACTGTACTGCACTGCACTTTACTGCACTGTACTGTACTGCACTGTACTGCACTGCGCTGTACTGCACTTCACCGTACTGCACTGCACTGTACTGCACTGCACTGCACTGCACTAAACTGTACTGTACCGTACCGTACCGTACCGCACCGCACCGCACCGCACCGCAATGCACTGCACTGCACTGTACTGCACTGCACTGTACTGTACTGTACTGAACTGCACTGCGCTGTACTGCACTTCACTGTACTGCACTGCACTGTACTGCACTGCACTGCACTGCACTGCACTGCACTGCACTATACTGTACTGTACCGTACCGTACCGCACCGCACCGCACCGCAATGCACTGCACTGCACTGCACTGCACTGTACTGCACTACAATGCACTGCACTGCACTGTACTGCACTGCAATACAATGCACTGCACTGTACTGCACTGCACTATACTGCACTGCACTGTACTACACTGCACTACAATGCACTGTACTGTACTGTACTGTACTGTACTGTACTGTACTGTACTGTACTGTACTGTACTTTATTATATATGATACCGACAACTTTAGGTAATAAACCTTGCAGATAGAATTCTATATCTTCTATATTTTCACATGTTAGAAAAGCGATACGTCCAATCAGCTTCGCGTATAGCTTTCTTCACATATAACCAATATAACCAATCAGCATCAAGAGTAGAACGACCTAACCAATCAGAGCGCGGGAATTCAAATGGTTTCCAACGTGGTTGTGAAAACAACGCGCTGCAAGTTTGCAAGCTCTCGAAGACAGTTTATGTTTTGGCTACAAATTTTGTACTTCTGAGAACTTTATGGAAAGGAAAGCCATCAGAAACGCGCCAAGCAAAACCTTAAGAACACAGTTATGATATGGAAATGCTAAAATCATTCTCCAGGCGGAGCGAAGACAAACTAAATGTCGATAAGGGAAAGCCAAGAAATGAAAGACTTTCATTGTAGCTTTGATACAACGCAGCCGTGGACGTTCTAAGAAAATTCAAGCACTCTTGGGAACACCAGGGTAAAGTAAATATTTCACTTTTGAATATGGATTTACGTCGTAATTATTGTTTAAGGAACCGACTCCTTGTGTTATCACAACTTTTGTTCAAAAATTCGCCAGTTGTTTTGCGCGCAGTAGTTGATTCACTTATGGCGACGTTTCTCGATGCGATAGCAAAAGCTTTTTTTGTAAAAAGTATTAACACAGTGTGTTTTACACCGCTATTTAAATAAAGTTCTTGTTTACTATAGCTTGTCGGAGCCGTAATTTTTCTCTTCTATTTAAAAGAGATCTCGCTTGGAAAACCACCAGAATGCATTTGCAGCTTTGTTTTCCTCGTAGCGCTGCGTTTAACTCTTTAATTATAGACTAGAAATAATCGCTTTACGTTTACAATGGTTGAGTACTCGTTATATATAATAAACAAATTACAGCATAGAAAGTGCTTTGTACGGATTATTATTCACTCGTCGCAAAACTTTGGAAAACTGACTCGTTCGCTGCGCTCACTCGTTCGTTTTCCAAAGTTTTGCAACTGGTGAATAAAAATCCGTACGTCGCACTTTCTATGAAGTAATCTATATGTACTGTACTGTACTGTACTTTAACTTCGTTCCAACGAAGTTTCGACCGCTATCTACGGCAACACGGAAAGAATTACAACATCATTCAAGATTCTTTGAAAGTTCACGCGAGGCGTTGAAGGCAAAAAGAAAGCAACTGAGGCTGTCAGGTAAAGGAGGTCGTCCAAACAAGGCGCTGGGTCTAACAAACGATGAGCTTGAAAAGTTTTGGAGCGAGAAATAGCTTGGAGACCATTCGCCTGAAGCTCTTCTCCGTACAGTTTGGTTGAACAACACCATGCATCTCGGCTAGGGAGCGCGTGACGAGCATCACAAAGTTCTTCTCGCAGACCTTGAGATACGACAAGAAGAAGGCGGCAAAAGGAGAGAATACATCATATGGAAGACGGAGCGAGGATCTAAGGCGAGAACCGGAGGGAAAGAATTTGGTGCAGAGAGGTATTTTAGCCCACGCATCTACTCGACAGGCGGAGATCGATGTCCCTTGCATATTTTCTGGCACGACTTTTCTGAGACTTTTCTGGCAAGTCAAGACCACCGGACATGATGAAACTAGATTCCCCACTCTACTTGGCCGTGGTTAAAAGTCCGAGAACTGAAGTCTGTTATAAACGACAGCCACTCGGTGTCCATTCCTTGGGTCAATTCATGAAGACCATGACAGACGAGCCTCACCCGTAAACACACAAACCACTCCGCTCGTCGAAGGATGATTACAGTATTAGGGTCTCTGGGTCTCGGGGTCGCTAGGTCTCTGAGTCTCTGGACCACTCGGTCTCTGGGTCGCTGGGTCTCTGGGACGCTAGGTCTCTGGGTCTTTGGGTCTCTGGGTCTTTGGGTCTCTGGGTCTTGGGTCTCTGGGTCTTTGGATCTCTGGGTCTTTGGGTTTGTGCTACTCCCGCGGGTGCTTTCTCCAGGAGCTTGCAAACACTTGACTTTGTCACATGTTCATTAGAAGTCAGAAGTTACTCAGAAGTCTGCGAGTTTTGAGAGGCAGAAACAATATATTCGTCATATTGTTCTCCATTTGGTTGACTACGGGTAGCAGAATCACTTTGGAGATCAGCCAACCCACTGTCGATTTTATTGAAATTCTCCGCGTACTCAGCAACCGACACATTCAACGTTGCCAAGGTATCTCCAATTTCCTCCGATGGAAGAGCTTTGTAAAAATAGTACGATCTGTCCACATGGAGTAGCGTGCCTAGATTGACTTCTTGCAGACGTGCCATTTGCTTCTTTTCGGTGTAACAAAAGGACCGGAATGCTTTAAGATGGCTTCCTTAATTTCCTCTTCGCTTACACTGTGTTTGGCTTGCACTTCGCCAAGCGAAGCAGAATAGTGTACAAAAAGAACAACACTTCTGTAAATAAATGTTTATAAGCCAAAAATGCGAACGTCAAAAAGTCAACCCCAAATTGAACTTTTTGTGCCTTTTACTCTACGTTTCTGCCGTCTCGGCCTTCTTTAGGAGCGTTGTGTACAGGTTACACTTTGTCAATGGTTTAAGGTTACCGTCAAAAAAATCTGGCCAAACGTTTTCCAAATTTCGTTTTTTTGATAAACAAAAGGAAGGAAAATTACAACAGAAAAAGCTTTTCGAGGGAATTGGTAACGAATTGTGAAAGGTGTCATAATCCCATGGTTTCCAGCGGGGTGTAGACGTTTTTCGCACCACAGGGAACCCGAACGCTGTATTAGTTTTTATAACCATTAAATAAAAATACTGTTACATGCATTTCTATGTCTTTGTGCAATTGAGTCGTTTTGGAAGGGATTTTAATCAGAGCGAAGACGGTTTATCTTGCGTGTTTGCCTCTTCGTAAATAGAAAACGCTGATTATGTCTCAACCTTCCATTATCATCATTAACCATTAACTCTCCCCCCCCCCCCCCCCCCCCCCCGCTATGTACGGCCCTGGTTTAGGTGAGCGGTTTTACTGTCATTTCAACGTTTTTTTTTTCGGGGTCTTTTTTTTTCCTCATACAAATCCTTATAAATATGCAAATCGCTCGAGTCACGTAATACTGCAAAGATCACATAAGAGCTGCTCATATATCGTACCGGTGGTGCATCTCATTAGAAAAGTCGACAAGACGAAAGAGGGCGGAGCTTTTGATTGGTGACGTCACTTGACGAGTAGCTGACAAAAATTGTCAAAAGGGGCCCGTAAGAGTAGTTTTGCGCTTTCAAGTTCTTGCCTGTCAGGGGTGGTGAATGTTCTGAAGTGTGTGAACTGTCACCTCTCGACCAAATTTATATTTCTGATACTGCCAGACTCGACAATAATAACTAAATAATTTCGTTGTATAAACACTCTAAAAATCGTTTATCTTGTCTATTTTCTAGTTTAAAGTGTTTTTTTGTGCTCTCTCGGAAGAAACAACATGAATTTATCACAGTGAAGCGCGAGGGCTAAGCTCTTGTAGTTATTTTCGGTTTTCATGAGCTTGACCTAAACAATGAATGCATTTCTTGAGCGAAACGAAAGTCAAAGAAACGAAAAGCAAACGGACAACTAGACGCTCGTGTGCTTCATTAACCAGCGCTTCTACCTCACTCTAAACATACCCGTACCGTGCGTAATATTCCTATATTTTCGCCCTATTTTCTATAATTCGAAAAAATATCTCCTGAAAACATTTTTAGCCATTCGTATTCGCGATCGCTGTGGACTAGAAATATTACATTGACCTTGAAGTTATAATATAACTTCATTTCCCAAGAATACAATAATTCGCCTTTTGTGGCAAATATCGAGATGATATGATTTTGATCAGCTTACTCCCGTTCCTCTTCAAGGATTCTATTTGTCAGATCAAATTTCTCGATCTGAAAAAGGCATGTACCTTCGCACAGAAACAACAATACTTTTGCAGATATTCATTTTTTATTGAATCGCACAGTCGTATCTGAACTTGATTTAATTGCGGCGATTCCCCGAAGACCCTCGGGCATCGCAGTAAATGTCTCTTAGCAACGTTATCTCCTGATTACAATGCTCCGCCGGTAAGAGGTTTGAATTTTGATAACGCTGGTTCAAACGCTAAGAACCCTTTCTTATATTAATCAATTTTCTGGTCGATACCGGAATAAACTAAACTTCAGTTTCAATTACTTATTTATAATATATTTGCAAATAGCCTTATACATTTCATTTTGTAAGGAAACACTGATGCTGAATAAAATTATGATAAATTTAGTGCGTAGCACATGTGCACCCGCGTCCGAAAACAATTTTTGATAGTTATTCTCGTAAGTCTTTGGCTTTGCTTTTGTTTTCGTTACGAAATCTGTTTTATCAGGCTGCGGGTTAAAATGCACTTAACGATCATTATTTTCTTATGATCACTCGATTCGTAGTTCATGATTATTTTGGTATCCATATGCCAATTTAATTAAATAGCCACTAATGTTATGGTGAACTTTGTTTATACGTGTTTAGAAAGTAAATGTGACTCCTGGCACGTCATTGACTTGAACAGTTAATGAAGTTATTTTTGCAAAATTTTGGAAGAGAAATAAAAAAACAAAAAAGGTAGGAAGAGATATTTATATGAAATGTAATTAACAACAAGCCAGTCCATAAGATGAGGCCACACTATTTCTTGATTTATTTTTAACTCGGTCGCTAAAATTTCCTATAAACGAAAGAGACCACTTTATAAAAGAAGAACCACTAAGCAAAGTCACTAAGTACGCCTATTTGTATGCGCTATATAGAGCATCCGTTGTTACTGTAATACACCCAGTCCATGAGACCATATTTAATATTTCTTGGTTTATTTAAACTCCATGAGGCGCCCAAATCAGTTCCTACAAATGAGAGAGACCACTGGTTAGCAAATTCCCTAAGTATGCCTGTTTTTATGCAGTAGAACATCCGTTGCTACTGTATTTTGTAAATAAGAGCACGTACATTTGCTGAAAAGTACACCCTGTTTAACTACATAGTCTATTTAATATTTTTACAAGCCTGTGCTTCGCTAACTTGTATCAGAGGAACTTGCGTTGGGTTGCCTGGGAGCGCGCGCCGAACTTTCTGTGAAGCAACCAATGGGCTGTGTAAAGTGATTCGTGTAACCGACGTGGTACTCTCATATGCCATGTCTTGTAACAGCACATCTCGGCCTTCAATGCGGGTTCGGGGATGGTGAATTAACTCCAGTATGGCCTCCTTAAACTCGGGGATCCTGAATGTATACACTGCAGTGTTCATGAAAGAGTTACTGTAGTGCAAAAGCTTAATAAAAAATACAGTGTTCATGGAAAAGATACACGTTTTACAAAAGTGCACTAAAATAAAGATTAGTTGAAAGGGAAGCCACGAGAAGACAAAAATTGCCGTGATGCATAGCAGCGTTATACTTAGCCGGCGTTCTATTGTTGAATCCTTCAAGTCCTTCGCACTGTTATTTTTCTGGTTGATTTTGTATATGATGGATATGTAAGCAAAGCAGGCCACAGACAGGGACAACGACAGAGAGAGAATCACCGCGGTGTAGAACGCTTCCCTTACTATACGCAAGTAAAAGGCAATGCCTATGACTGCAACACATCCTGCAAGGCACCACGTCGCCGCGACGCAGCAGAAGTAAGTTTTTCTGGATATCAACCTGTATTTGAATGGAATCGATACCGCAAGAAGCCTCTCCAAAGAAACAATCGCCAGAGTGAATACGGACGCTAGTCCCGACAGCATGTCCACTGTAGAATGAACCATCGGTAGCACGAGGCTCCTACTCCATATCTCTGGATCCACCAAATAGGAGATAAAGAAAGGAACCGAGACTGCCCCAACCATGAAGTCAGCAATAGATAGATTGATCAGGAAGTAGTGCGTGTGTTTACGACGAGATTTTGTTTTCATGAAGGCGGCAATGGACACTGTGTTGGTCAATATTATCAAAACCGCCACAACACCGTAAGATGTACCCCAGAGTGCAGCTTCGGTGCTTGATAGAGGGGCTGGTGCTCTTCTTTGGGGAACTGAGGAGTTGTTCATCTTCAGTCTGCAATACAATAGTAAACTTCCAAGTTATTAATGCCGTTCAACTATTAGGTGTGAATAGCCAAGGTTCATCACATGGAAATTAATGTTTTGGCGCTGTTTTGAATTGGTAATTGTCTGAAAATTGTGAGGCTTAATCCGTTTCATGTCAAATTTTAAGTAATCGCCAAGATTACGAACGAGAGTTGACAGTATTGCGTTCAGATGGATTTGTTACAATAAAGCTGATGTTGACATTTAAGTTTTAAATGTATCTTGCGTCAGAAAGATATTTACACTAGATATATTACCGACCGTTAAGACTTTAAGCTTTAATTTGCTTTCAAAGTAAAAAACAATGCTTCTTCGATTAGAGAAATGTTGTCAAGCGTTCTTGGATTACATCATATTTATTCGAGTTAATTGTTCCTTTACAACGCGAAACAATGCATTCGTTTCTTTCAAAGCGAGCCGTAAAATAGCATTATTTCTTTAGCGTCGTCGAGGGCTATTGAGTGTAATATCTTTAAAAATCTCGTTATACATTGTTTTACTACTTTTTCGCAAGATCAAATGATTAAATTTCCTTAATTACTTTCTCAATAACGTGAACAACACGTTATTGCCTTGGAGGGCAATGTCCCAGTATATAGTGTAATTTGCGGATAGTCATGAGGGACAACCTAAAATAAAAGTTCGCTGAGCTGAAGAGAAGTTTCTAAAGGGGATAGCCAAATAATAAAAGAATAAGAACTTCATGCATGATTTACACAGATAACAATGGCAAACAAAATGTACTGGACACTTTATTTTAGTTACGTTATGTCCTCTCATCCGTTTGAAGGTACCATATTAAAATGTAGGCTCATTTAAATTTATGCATTATACTTCAATTATCTTTTCCCTGAATGTTTCTTTCTTGAAAATAGGTCAACTGAAAGCAGGCCACCGTGAGGTATGGAATTCTTTTTGTAAACATCGATCGAAGCGAAAAACTATTTAGACGAAGTCATTGTACCGCCATCTGGGGAATTTTAATGGCACATTTTCAATTTTGTCTTTATTTATCTAGATCTTTGTTAATCCTGAAGATCTGTTTTAATTTTTTGTGTTTTCTGTACTAGTTTATTGTAAGTCTTTGGTATTTCTTTGCTGTTGCCCTAAAATTTTCTGATTTAATGACAGGCAATTTTGAAATAGCTGTTTCTGCCATGGACGTATGATTTTTTTTTCTCGCGCACAATCGATCAGACAAAGGTAATTAATTTTATAGAAACGTTTAAAGCTATCGCGCCTCGGTCAATTGGCCATTTTCGCAGCTTTCTTTGTCACAGCAATTTCCGGCGCAGCTTAGGTGGCGCATATAATTTCCAGACATTTTTGCAGCATCAATAATCCTTTAAGTATCCATGATCTTGTTGGCTTTCGAGAAATACCCATTGAAGTGGCGTTACCACACTAAAACTAAAGCCACACCAACACGTCGGTTCGGACGTCGTGGATCACAATTTATGCCAAAATGAATGAGGTTGGCACATTTTGAAGAACATTTTGTCGTATAAATGAACTTCACGAGATGAAATGGTAGATTGCCAATTAACCTTATTGCTCTCCGTTCATGTTTCGTCGTTTGTTGGGCTTAGTAAGCAACAAATGGTGCTTGACTACAAATTCTGCGGGTTCTTTTCCTTTTCCTTTTTCTTGCACTGTAAAATGAGCTTTGAAGAGATTTTGTACATGTATATTATATATACAAGCTTTTAATGGGTTTTGGGTCAATTTTCTTGCTGAATTGGTTGCACTAGTATTGCAAAACACGTCTGGTAATGGGAATAGACAAAAAAATGAAGACTGATTTTGAATTGATTATAATTTTAACTTCCACATCCTTCAATTGTATATTTTCAAGTTTAGAACGACCACAGCAACGATACTTCTACTGATATATAGAGCAATAGCAATATTTTAATTTTAAATACTAATAAAGAATATATTAAATGAATAATAATTAAGAAATAGAAAACATTTTCCGTGTTTCTATCAAATTATAGAAACACGAGTGGAGGTTTGGGAGAACGAGAAATGCTGTGGGGACACAAGCCGCAGGCGAGTGTTTCCACAGCTTTTTCGAGTTCTCCCAAACTTTCACGAGTGTTTCTATAACTCGATAGAAACACGAAGAAAATGTTTTCTATTTCTTTTAGAAAATAGCCCAAGGAAAATAACGAAAAACGACAACTTCTTTTTGTTTCTATCGAGTTATAGAAACACGATTATTAACCAATCAGCGCGCGCATTTTCCTTGAGCTCTTTAATAATTTGATATAAAAGGCAGAAAAGAATAGAATGATTATGTTAAAAACTGCCCACGTCAAAATATGGAAGCTCAGTGGAAAATTTAATTCTATGCAATTGCGCTACAATTAGGCGATATTTTTGCTGTGTAGGACAGCGTCAGAAGCCACCCACAACCTCCAAAAGTGAAACATGGTCGACACTATCAGTTATGCAGCACTGTTTTGTTTCGCTCAAACGTTCACGTTAAACGAAATTTAGCACTTTGAACACCTGCCACTATTTAAATGCAGTCGTTTAACAGTGGAGCTTAGTCGCTCATATCAGACCTTATAAAGGTCACAAGATAATTGTTTTTGCTTTTTCCATCTTATTATTTTTTTTTTCTCACGTGAAGATGGATTGATTGAGAGAGATTACCAAAGGTAACTTCACCTGGTATGACTTGGGACAGCTAGCAAACAAATGGAAGTGATAAGATCTATTCCTCATTCGGGCAGTTTGAAATTAATTTGATAAGTTTCACCTAATTTATTTGCTGATTTTTGAAGAAAAGAAAACATAGACTGACTAAATCACGTCGCCGACAACATTTTGAATTTTTCTTTGATATGATCAGATAAGTTAGGTTTTCAAGCGAAAGTCTGCTAAGCCTGTGGTTCGCCTGAGCTTTGTGAGATAATGTGATAAATGCATTGGCTAAGAGAAGTCACGGAATGGGATTTTGCTGTATATTTTTGCGATATCCGCGATGACCCCACGCGAAACGATATCTGAAGATCATTTATAAATTGAACTGCACGTCAAGAACGGCAAAGAGCAAAAGCGGGATAAGATATTTTCATGACATTTGCCTCCGCGAATATAATAAATTGATTTTGACGCTTCAATGCGAACGATTGATGTTAAAGGTAACGTTGTAAAAGCGAATATTTTTAGCAGCGACTGTGTTATAATCTATGTGTATAATATATCTACGAAGCATATAAAGATGTTTTCTTTGAGTAAACAAGTTTTTCAGGGCCGGTTGCCGGAATATAGCGGTATAAAACGAGACAGTTTTCCTATGTTAATGAAAACAACCAAGCTGTAAATATACTTGTCGTCGGAAAATTTAAATTAAACTATGCATGAGGAACAGATGAAATGGGAACACAAATCGCCATATAATAATATTTGCTTTAGAAAACTTCCCGCAAAGTACCCTTTAAGCCAATAATTGCGGAAACATCGAGGGGTTTTATGTTAATTATTTCTATTTTCTTTGAAATAAATTGTATTGTTTTGTATTCACAAAGGAGGACGCTGGATTTATTGTACTGTCAATGTAATTGGGCAAAAAATGAATATATTTGGTCTTGGTTAATTTACGTTTCCAACTGTTTTGGAAGAACTAAGCTGGTATGTATTTCCAGTTTCATAAAAGAATTTTATGAAAATTTTCCGTTTTTTGCGGAATCACGTGAATACAACTCGCGAAATAATATTGGAACATAGTCACTGCAAAATGCCTTATGAAATAAGAAACGTCATATTTGAAGTTAAGTTTAAGTATCGACGTTAACAACAGCGACTTCTGGACAGTAACTTTTGAATGGAAATGAAAATAGAGATTTATATGTATCTGGGCACCATATAGACATTTTGAAAAAATGATGTCACTTTTGGTTGTCAACGCAATCGCCAATTTGTAGAAACAATGTAAATTTAGCACTTTGTTTCCATTGAGAGTTCAGTTATAGCCAGTCGTCTGTCTGTCGTTCATTTTGGAGAGCCCGGTTTTTAATGTTTGAACACGGCAAAACACTTTTTGAAAAACGACATTTTAATTCATGCTATTTTATTTTATTTTTCGATAATTTAGTGAAATCTAAATTATTAAATACTTTGTTCACTCCGGTGTCCTGCCATATTTAAGCTTTTGGCACTGGGAATTGTTTTTACAAAATTTCAAGTCTTTGATTTTCAGTTTTCCGGAATTGGAAAGATTGACAGAAAGTAATAGATTGCTCGCAATGATGGCGAATGCTTATTCTAAGTATAAAACTGAAACTGATTCAAAATTAAAAGCAAACAATACGTCTAGAAGAAACGTCTCCCCGAGAAAAATATCATTTTCCACAAATGAAAGTCAGTCAACAAACCCTACAGAGAAACGTTTCACATACCCTCTTGAGATGTCTGTTTGAAGTGGTCGTCTCACAGTACCTTGCCTGTGATCTTGAAATATAAGCTGAGATGGCCCAAACGTCGAAAGTATCTTCTCCGGCAGCCTTGTTGAAAACTGATATCAGAAGGCGATGTACTGAACAATTTAACCGATTGCAAGATAAATTATCAAAATTTAATAGGGAATGTGTAAAATCTGGATCAGGTCCGATCGGATTGGACCAAACAATGGACAGCAGACATTAGAGGGATTCTTGATTAAAATTAGTATCCGATTTTACGTATTTTATTTTATCCCTTGTCATCAATAGATGCTCTGCAATAATAACGTGGTCTCCAACAACTGGCGTTGGTTTGCAAACACATATAGATGAATTTAAACGGCGTTTTTTTGTCTTGTTAAGACTCAAAACAAAACAAAAAAATAACTAAAACAGATGTGTCTTAGAGAGAAACAAAACATGTATATAGCATATATTTCACAGGAACGGCTTTCAAGCGGCCAAAAAATGACCTCTGTTTGTCTAATAACTGCTCAACGTCATGTAATAGAAAACGGGACACTACACTTAGTCCGTACAGGCGTTTCCGGTCCTGTCCGATCACCGTTTTACAAAACACAAAACATTCATGGCAAAGCGATATCTTGTACCTATTGTTGTGAAATCCACTTCTGGGATGATAAATGATCGACCATGTTTGGGAATAGAGCTTTAAATTTCTACCTCGAGTATAGAGGTATATTTTATAATGTAGAACTAAAGGAAGCAAAACCTTGTCTTGTGATATTTCGTAAAAAAAAACTGTTATTTTTTTGATATAGTTCACAGTAAAATTCAAGAAAGAGAAGTTGTCAGTGACAACCACAGAAATCAAATAAATTCGCAATGAAATTCACTTAAACTTTCCACGCTCACGAAATTCTCAAAAACAAAGTCATTAACGGCTGTTTTCCTTGCATTTGGCAAAAAATGACCTTACTTCTTCCGGACTTCAATTAATCACCAGAATGTTCCTTCTAGAAAATGTATTCCAACACTACGAATTGTGCACGACTCACATAAGTGAACAATTGAAAGCGTACTAATGGAAATTTCTCTAATCCCATAAGCTTCTTTTGTTGAATTCGACCCTTTCAAGAGCCATACATCACTGACAATTCATTTTCTGCACAAGAACATGCCAGAAACTGCTTGTATTCCACTTTAAATGGCTCTCCATTCGGCTAATGTAAAACCGATTGCTTTCCAATCAAAACTAAAAAAATAAAAAAAAATTAATTTCCAAAGATGTGACAATAAAATGGGAATAAGAATAAAAGATGACTTCGAATGCGGAAGATTTATAAGGATTGTAATTGTCAAAGGTGAACAATTTAGGCTAAAATTTTAAGGGGAGCCATACGCAACAGAGCCCCTTTACCCATCGTGAGAAATATGGTCGAATGAAGCAGATGTGTGAACTGATAATTGAATAGATTTAATGGAACATTTTCACTTTGGAGTTTAATTTTCTAAAATTACGCTACAAGAGGTACGGAATATACTCCAGTCAATTTCAGACCAATTAAAATGAAATACAACTATGAAAAATGACAAAAAGGAATCACCCTCTTAATAATTACCTATTTGATGTTCTTTGTAAATTAACTTCATGAATTTGAATAAGATGGTCCTGTATGCAAACTGTCTGTTATATTAGAGTCTTCCCCTTCAATCAATTAGTTCGTGTGGCAGCCAAAGTAATTAAAATAATTAATTATCATAGCTGGCGATGTGCTGTCTGTTTTCAGGAGTAAGTGGCTGCTCACCTTTCAAAAAAAAAGAACTGATATAAATATTTTTTTCTAAAGCGGGAAGATAGTTTGTGTAATATTTCTTAATTGGTAGCTTTGGACGATTATGACTGCCCTTTCAGATGGAAATAAATATTTTCAATATCTTTACCCGAAAAGGCCAAATCCCTCGAAGTTGGCACAATTTGCCATGGGCTTTTGTTATTCCAGAAGTTACATTATTCGGCCATTATGATTAAAAATGATTTTCCTTTGAAATCATTGAGCGTAAACGAAATGAAGATTAATGGTTATAACCAACGCATCCCAAATGATAATATAAAATCATCCTGCTCAAATACCTGAAAGACAGAACTTTTCAGGCCTGTTCCATACAGATTTCCAACAGAATATGCCACGGGTTTTTAATTCTTCTTGTACAACTCTAAACGACTTTTAGAACAACGGTACAAACAATCTAAATAACTAACAGCATATTTCAAATGCCAGGTTGTCAATTTACAAGTCTACTATGCTAATTTTTGAATAGAGGGGGTAAGTTTCTAAAGAAACTGTGTTGCTGCGTCGGTGGGAATTATAACAATATAATTTGGTTTTATCAACTAGGTTGATAATGTGAATTGGCCACCGTAAAGAGATTCGTGAGCTGACATATGGCAGTGTGCGGCCTTTCCCTTCACCAAGGATGCACTGAAAGCAGCAAAACTCTAGAACAAAAATTTATTTCTCAAATCGGCATTCTTAATCCTCACGGTATCAACGAACGCTTTTCATTCAACTAACTTATTCCATTGTTTTCACGTTACCAGGCACCAACCAATAGCGAAGCTCCATCTTTCTATATATAAACCTCACACGACCCACAGTTCCTTGATTCGCTCCGACGAAGGGCTAACGCTCGAAACGTCAGCTGTTGAATCTCTTTACGGTGGCCAATTTACATTATCAACCCAGTTGATTAGGTATACCACGGGAAAAAAGTAGAGAAGCCGAAGCATCATCCTTTAATAGAATATTTGTTTCGTTGAATGCACGTCGCAATTTTCGTCTTTTCTCTCCGCTATTATTAGAAATTCATCCGTGATCTATCCGAAAATCTATCAGTGAATCTGATTTTCAGTGGATGAGAAAAGTGGATGAGAGCTGAGTCTCATGAGAGTTTTTGTTAACCGTTAAACAACAGTTATCAACTCGGGCCAAACGAGAGAAAATTCTCATCGACTCTGAAAAATTTGAGCACGTTCAAAGTCGATTAGAGCTCATAAGAGTCAATGAGAGTAAATGGGAGTGCATGATAGTCAGTGAGAGCACATGAGAGTCGATGAGAGTCGATGAAAAAATAAGCCTCTAGCATTGAACATTCATTGTAGCCTGTTAATTCCAAAAATAAAGAATACCGCCAAAATCAGTGTGACAGAAAGTAGCTCATGGAGCTCTATAATTTCCTAGCCATGCAGTTGTCAGGATGGCCGAGCGGTCTAAGGCGCCAGACTCAAGGTTAATAACCTTCCCAGCACAGAATGGGAGTGGGCGTTCTGGTCTCCGAATGGAGGCGTGGGTTCGAATCCCACTCCTGACAATGCCTATTTTTTTCATTTTGCTGCGTATCGACCACTTTAGTCAAGCTGAATTAAGATACCTTACATCTAATTCCAAACTTTTACAAAGTCGGAGACGGGAAGCTGAAATTAGTTATAATCGAAGCAATCAATTTTCGAATCTGGAATGAATGGTAGTCTCCAGAATCTTTCTTAAACCGTAATCTTATCTCAGAATTAACGCAGTTGAGGACACGGAATCCAAAATGCTTAAAACCCCTTTTAAAGACTGATTAGGCATCGCACGTACCAGGCCAATATTTTATTCCGCAATAATATATGCCTCATCAGTTTCGTTCTACAAGTGCGTCGTTACTCGTTTGCTACTAAAGGCGTCGTCGTCCTGCCTCGGCACAAAAGAAAGTCTTCTTAAGCGTCGCAACAGAGAGAATTTTCACTCGACGAACACAAATCTAATGGCAAAGAGCCAATCTAGTAAATTCTTTCATGGTTATCAAATTCTATCATTTCTCATCTCGAAGGTGATTGGCTTCTTTCGGTAAGCAAATAAGTTAAATTGGTGTTTTGCCAATATTTTTATTATGTTGGTACAAAGTTTTGAGCCTTGTGCGCGCGGTATAGTCGGCACGACTTCTTTTTCACTCATTTGTTGAGTCAGGTTTTCTACATGATGACACAGCCAATGCCCTTTATCCACCGTCTGTAAAACATAAGCCACTAGTATTGAACATTCATTGTAGCCTGTCAATTCCAAAAAATAAAGAATACCGCAAAAATCAGTGTGACAGAAACTAAAAGATGGAGCTCTATCCTTTCCTAGCCATGCAGTTGTCAGGATGGCCGAGCGGTCTAAGGCGCCGGACTCAAGGTTAATCACCTTCCCAGTACAGAATGGGAGTGGGCGTTCTGGTCTCCGAATGGAGGCGTGCGTTCGAATCCCACTCCTGACAGTGCCGTATTTTTACATTTTGCTGCGTATCGACCACTTTAGTCAAGCTGAATTACGACACCTTTTATCTAATTGCAAAGTTTTTTAAAGTCGGAGATGGGACGCTGAAATCGAAGCAATCAATTTAAGAATCTGGAATGAATGGCAATACTCTCCAGAATGGGGTTTAAACTGTGATCTTATCTCAAAATTAACGCAGTGAGAAAACGGTATCGTACGTACCAGGACAATATTTTATTTCGCAATAATATATATCTCATCAGTTTATTTCGATCTACAAATGCGTAGTTACTCGTTTGCTATTAAAGGCGTCGTCGTCCTGCCTCGGCGTAAGAGAAAGTCTTCTTCAGCGTTACAAAAGAGAGATGTGTTCACTTGGCGAACAGAAATCTAATGGAAATGAGCCAATCTAGTAAATTTTATCTTTCTATGCCGGCCCGATACCCACATAGGGTCACGGTGATAAGTTAAAGTATCAAAGTCTATCAGTCCTCTTTTCCAAGGTGACTGGCTTCTTTCGGTAAGGAAATAAGTTGAATTGGTGGTTTGCCAATATTTTTGTTATGTTGGTACAAAGTTTTCAGCCTAGTCCGCGCGGTATAGTCGGCACAACTTCTTTTTCACTCATTTGTTGAGTCAGGCTTTCTAAATGATGACACAGCCAATGCCCTTTATCCAACGTTTGAAAAAATTATACCACTTGTATTGAACATTCGTTATAGCCTGTCAATTCCAAAAATAAAGAATAATATATAGATTTAGCCAAGTCTAAAAGCGGAGCTCCGTATTTTTGCTGGTTCTTAATAATTTCTCTGAAATAAATAAGAATAATTAAAAATGTCAACTCAAATTGCAGAATTTCCGCTAAGAATGACCATAAAAAATGCTTTTAGAAGAAAAAAATCGGACCTGAACTTTCTCTATCGGGCGCTCTATTAGAAATCCTCGCAATTGGGTAAATAGGATTTCCTGGAGTCAAACTATCGTTGGAAATCACAATTTTAGTAAAGTGGATAGTGCCTTGCAATTACTAAGGGTGCGTTCGATTGTTCTCCTTCTGGAATAAGATTATTATATTCTTAATTATTCCAGAAAAGCTATTCCATTCTCACACCAAAGCAAAGATTATTCCGTTTGCCTAATGTCCACTATATAAACCAAGGAAACGGTTTGCTATACGCGGGAAAATACATTAATTATATATATGGCAACACCAAAATCATGGCGGCTACGTCAATTTGAAGGGTGCTGTTGCTAGTACTTTACTTCGGCATTTCTCGAGGAATTTCTTTAAGAAGAACCTGAATGTAACGAAGAACGTTTCGTCGATGATTTTCTGTCCGTCTTTCGTCTGCGACAAATGTCTGTTGGTTTCGTTGAATGTGAACAAAACAGCTTGTTATTATAATTATGATCTTTTGGGGGGTAAAAGCATACGGTGACGTCATTATTCCTGCTAATTCCAAGTATTCGGTAATCCAGGGAGCAGAAAACATGGAAAATATTCTGTGTATTCCGGAATAAGAATAGCGACTTAATCGAACTGACACTCGGGTTATTCCAACCTTTTTTAACGTCAATCTAACGCACCCTTGAAGGCCATTTCCAGTCCGTACTGCGCAATCTCCGTCTGCAATGTTTATCAAGCCTCACACAACGAAATGTAAACAAACCAAAATGAAAATTAGGGGTAAAAACTCACCTTTTTCTTCATTATTAACATCAAATATACTTGCAAAATAATAATAAAGAGTAGACGAACCTCGACGGCATTCTAAACCGACATTTCAGCTCATTGCAAACTCCCAAACAAAACGACCAGTAATGGCGGACTCAAAAACTTCATGTACGCAGTTACCGAAGTGTAACGTATCAACGAATTCAAAACCATCCTCGTCCCCAGGGTCACGTGTTTTCTTTTAATGACATAACGAGGGGCGAGCTCCCGTTTCTCCGACCACGTGACCCAAAGAAACGAGGGCTTTGGGAACGAGAATGATTCAAAACAGAAATGTAAACAAATCCCGAGACTGCGCAGTACGGACTGGAAATGGCCTTTAAGTTGTATTGAAACTTACCTGTAACACAGGTTATTCCCTTTGTAATTGCAGTTAAAAGTGGCACACCTGCTGGCTCCTCAGCTTCCCCAATAAAACCCAAGCCCCATTTAATTGGAGATTCATCTGTTCAAAATAATTTAAAAGATGTATGTAAACAGGGCTCTTAGATTCACATGCACTATTGGAACGGCCCAATCAGAATGATACTGTTCAGAAAATAATAATATAAAAACATATGCAAAGGTTGACTCAAGGATATATGATGCATAAACTTTTTGCAAACCCCTGCATAAACTGGGACCAGACCTTTGTACTCCCTCCCCCCGCCCCTAATACCATTGAACAATCCCAGTCTCCATAAATAATGACCACTCTCATATGAAATACTTGGATGTCTGCTGTTTTGACATGCTAAAAGTATTCTATTTCCTACCAGTACCTTCCGCATCGCGTTTTCGCTTCCTAGTTCCTGTGAATTAAGAAAGAATCTAATAAATTATCAAATCTTATCAATTAACTTTGTCAAAAATTTTAACGTTCGGTGAGTAGGAACTTACCTTGAACGTAAGAGCATCCTGGAACAGGAATTATTTCACTGATAGAACAAATTAAAAAGAGATCAATGATGGGTTTGAACAAGTCCTAGGGACTAAATTTGAGAGTAAACAGTAGGGATCGAGAACGGACTCCAGAACAGGAGTAAAATGAGACCGAAAGTTACTAAATTTTTCTTAGCGCCCCGCAAACGATTGATCGCACACAAGTATGTTGTTATATGTTGTCGACACAATTTTGGTCACGTTTAGCCGTTTCTACTACTTTTGAGAAATACGTAGTTCTGTGAGGTCAGTTTCCAGTTAATCACTCAACAAGCACTTCGAAATCTGGATAAAGTGCACAAACACTTACCAAGCCGCGTGCCCTTCTTCCATGACTTCGCCGTACGTGGCCTTGACAGTGACATCACAGTGGTAGTGAGTGCTACTGGTGTCACATTTCATTATTTTGAAGTATAACCGAAATAATTTTCAATGAAAGCATGCAAGCAGGTTCCAGGCTCATCTTTATTTTTAAAGAGACGAGAGGAAAGGCCAAGACAGGCGGCTGAATAAAGTCGGAGTTTGCTATAATAATTTTAGTGACCCCGACGAGCGCGATCCGACGATGAGGGGTCAATTCAAGACGGGAAATAATTTTTTACAAATTGGCTGCAAAAGAGTAGGGCATAAGAACTAAGTATAACACACAATTGTAAGTTGGTCATTGCTTTCTCATGTTGTGGTGGCTCCTAAAGGAGCCGTTTTTTTGCGGGACCTACCCAGCGGTATGTCACCGAACTGTAGTCTACTTGTTGACGACTCTGGGTTTTGCCCAAGTTAGCCTAGTGCGCTCCTTGGGCTTCTTCTGGGCTTCTTTATTCCGCTCTCGGTAAAATGAGACCTTCAGTAGAGTTGACCCATAAACAATTCTCCGCGCCACATCTTTACAAGCCACGGGTGCACCATTTCCGCCCTGACAATGCAAACACCTGGAATGATCATAAAATACTTTCCTTCGCTCTAATAGAGCTACCTCAACAGGCTTACCGGGCTGCAACCGGCAAGTCGTTGAAGTTTTGAAAGTATTTAATGACCATCCAGCAGGCATTATCGTGTCAAGCTCGTGAATGGGCACTGAAAATTTAGTGGCTCGCAAAAGATTTGGTGCTGAAGGCAGCCTACTGAACAACTCTCTGAAAGTCTCGGGATCCATCGGCATAGTGACGGAGACACGTCTCACGATGCTTGTTGACGGCGGTTTCTTCATTTTCAACTTTTCGGCGACGAGAACGCTCAAGGTCTGCAGCAAGCCAGGGCTGCCTTGGTGTCGAGTGCGAAACACTTGCTTCAGGTACTCGTTCGTGTCGTCCGCATCCACCCAAGAGTCGTACTTTCTCCCATAACCGCGCCAGCGAACAAGAAACTGGACACGATTATGGGCATCTGTGCGCTTGTCGAGTACTTTGGATACTTCGTAGAACTTACTCATACTTTTTGCGTTACGCTCAATCGCAAACTGTAGACAGCGATTTATGACTCCTGCTTGGGTTTGCGAGCCCTTTTATGCTGTTGTTGAACTATAAAACAATACCCTTAATTAGTCTGCCCGCTTGCCGCCTCCCTTTATTTATAAACGTTGACTGGGTGTGACAACAGGTCAGTACAATAATGGGCAGAGAACAACGCTCTCTTTGTAACTTTTATAATCGCATGGCAGGTTATAAATGGCGTTAACGAAAACGAGGGAAGGGGAAAAGTGGAGGGATAGAGCCTTGTTTCACTGTTAGAGTGCTAAGCTTTGCGCGCGAGACGAAGGAAAAATAATTATGTTCTTTATAACTTTATGTGCCCCGTCCGAAAAGTGAGGTCACTCAAACGTAAAAAAGTGTGAAATCACACTTCCTTTGTTCCCTTCGGCTTGCGGACAACATATTTTCTTTCGTATTCATTGCGCCAGTGGCTGTATATTTGAAGACGGCGTCAAATTGGCGTTAACGAAAACGAGGGAAGGGGAAAAGTGGAGGGATAGAGCCTTGTTTCACTGTTAGAGTGCTAAGCTTTGCGCGCGAGACGAAGGAAAAATAATTATGTTCTTTATAACTTTATGTGCCCCGTCCGAAAAGTGAGGTCACTCAAACGTATAAAAGTGTGAAATCACACTTCCTTTGTTCCCTTCGGCTTGCGGACAACATATTTTCTTTCGTATTCATTGCGCCAGTGGCTGTATATTTGAAGACGGCGTCAAATTTTATAATCGCTTTGCACGTTATAAATGGAGTTAAGGAAAAGGAGCGAAAGGGAAAAGCGGAGGATTTGAACTTTGATTCACTGTTAAAGTTCTTACCATGATAACGTGCCAACTTAACAGACACTTAAATGATTCGACTGTGAACTAGCC
Source organism: Blastomussa wellsi (assembly GCA_947652115.1). NCBI lineage: Eukaryota > Metazoa > Cnidaria > Anthozoa > Scleractinia > Plerogyridae > Blastomussa > Blastomussa wellsi. The sequence goes on from OX393561.1 coordinate 5,276,124, forward strand.
GTTTGTTAGTCAAATACAAATGTAACTTCCAAGTTTGATTGCGAAAGCGCCACTGCTCTTCCCAGTAGATCACGACACCCACGGATTTTTTTTTTTTTGTAATGGTTCATGAGTGTTCGAAAAGTTTTATTGAAACTATTGTGCGTAATTTTTCGCTTGGTTACTGTCCAGACCTCGCTCTTCTTGTCACAAACTTCCCCAACCCACCCCCTTTGGATGGGTCCAAGCTGCAACAATCGTTACAACACCCTCCCCCACAAAGGCAGTGTTTGTAACACTTATCGCTTCCGAAGATATTTGAATTTCGCGCTCGGTGAACTGGCTACGCGTCGGTGATTCCTAACCTTTGTCTTGCGAACAATAGAAACCCTTTCCTTCAAACAATAGAAAAGGCCATAAAAGGAGTGAAAGCTTAACTTATTGTTCTGCAAAATCCTAACCAAAAGTTTGATACGATTTCACTTATGGTATTTCCTTACCCAACAAATAAAGCTAACCGCAAGCAAACCAGTGTGCAATTAGGCATTTGGTAACTGTGTATTAGTCAATCACCAAGTTATAACCAGTTTCAACCTAATCCAGGCCTAAACTAGAGCAGATAAAGCACCGTTTATTCCGAAAAGCTTGGTTACCAATTATGGCATCGACCGTTTACGAAACGGAAATCAGCGCCGCGCCGCGTATGCTAAACCGACACAACTTGCATCACACTGGTCACATTTATAGCTATACACAGCGCATTGCTCATGCACCTTGACTTCATGTTGGATTTTCCTACTTGTGAAAACTGATTGAATATTTTACAGATCTTGTTTCCTTCCCGGACTGTTTTGCTTGTATTTTTGATTCCCAACATAACTGAATAATACCGAGCACCATTCTCAATCAAAACATACAAGAATAGTTGCAGGGTAAGTAGTTTTGGATAACATTGATGAATATTGCTTAAAAGAAAACAAAATCAAAGTTTAAGTCAATCACCTACACTTCTGTTGTTCTGCACAGTTGGGTCGCCTTCATCAGAATGAGTCCACTTAAGACACAAATAGATACTAAAGGCATTTAACTTTTAAATCATTAATGAAAACATCTTCTTACCTCACAAAAACTTTGAACTTGGGAATACAGCCGATATTTTGCCTGTGCACTTTTCTTAGACCTGGAAAGATTGACCAAGAATAGAAAAGGCTGAAGTACTTAACCGTTTCAATGTTTTCCACCTTTAAAAATTAAATTGACGAAATTGAAAAACAATCCATGTTAAAGGAAACTGTTATTCCATTAAGCCTTCTTTTCCCGGGGATGCCCTTTAGCTATCGCTTAAACCGACCGGTTTGGCGTGACACCAGCTGCATATTGGCAGGGCAGCCCCCAGCAGCTAGTGAAGTTGACTAGGCGCTGGGGGACATAAGATGCCTTTCTAACGATTCGACAGAACTTAAAACCTGAGAGATGGCATCAACAGGTCGACACCTATTCATGGAATTTGTTTTTAATCATGTTTTAGGCTACCTTCCCTGTAGCATTTCCAACATTCCGCTACTAACCTTGCCCTTTAAAAAGAAAAGAGGTTTGCCGGCGGCAATATTTTTCATTAATAATTTGCAAGATAAAGGCTGTTACAAGCTGTCGGCGTTTAGAGTTCACTCATTCCATTGGTGAACACGCAAATTTGTAGAAGATAAAAGTCGGGTAGGTGATTAATCATGAACTTTATTCCTTTACTATAATTCTGACGCTGATACTTTATTAAAAAACTGGCTTATATAATGGGCGAGGGTCTCAAGTTAGTGATCGTAAAATCTACATCACATACTTTTTTTAATTAGTTGTAATTAGGCGTGTTCTATTAGGAGTCCATGAATCTCATTGGCTCTAGTGAACATCACCAGACACCACATAAGCTCGTCACTTTTCTAATATCTTCTATCCTGAAATGATGATGTAGCGAACAAACTTTAGTTCCTGCGCGCGGCGCAGGCGCACCTAGGGAGTGCAAAACAAAACGAACAAAATAGACAATGACTGACAATGAAGCAAGTTACTGGTCAAAACAAAACATCGAGGACTTACTAACCTCGCTTTCACGCGACTCGTCCCGGGCGACAACCGAGTGGTCCGCCATATTTGCATTCGGTGTATTCAAGGCGTACACGATACGTGAAGTACACCTGGAGTATTCAAGAGTATTCGATTTGAATACGTGAAGTGCCCCTGGAGGATTCACGAGTATTCAATATTGAATACGTGTGCACACCTAGAGTGTTTAATTTGAATACAGAAAAACAGGCCGGATTCTAATAGTATATCCCAGGTGAATTTTGAATCAGGCGTCCTAGAATACGTCGACGGAATATTACAATATACGAGTCGTGCGCCGACTCGTATTTGAAGGAATTCGGGCCCGAATATTTGGCTTTTCGCGCAGTGTCTCCCGTCGCTTTCAATTTGACAGTTAGATTACGAACCCGAGCATTCAATGAGCGAATCGTCAACGAGGCGCATGCAAAACTTTTCGGCTTTCGCGAATGGTAAACAGCGTATCCATTGAGAGAATTGTCGATTTAATTATGTCGCAAGCGTATTAAACTTGGTAGAAGAAACTAGTTACCTATGATTCAAAAGATAACTTCTTAAATTGTGTAATAATTTACTTGCAATCAATTTCAGACCGATCTCATTTCGGACAAGTGCCTGAAAATAAAACAGTCCGAAATTTCTAAGCGTCTGAAACATTTACATTGACCGTCTCGGTATATAACGGTTGTTCGGTTTAATATGGCGCCCTTTAGACCTTTTATTTGCCGCGTGAGGATTGGGCACTGGAGGTATACGTTTACCAGTGATAAACCATCAAGGTCCAGAGCTGTCACCTTTGGCAGAAAAATACCTGCCGTGCCCAAATACAATAGATTTTCACGCTAAAAATAGCCTTCGGTGCAGCCGCACAGAAATTTCTCAACCGAAAACGAAGCGTCACATTCATATCTTGCAAGAGCCGAGGACATTAGTGTTTGCTTTATTGCGTTATTCATTATAAGCCCCGGTTTATATAGATTTTATAATTTGGTTTTATCAACTGGGTTGATAATGTCAATTGGCCACCGTAAAGAGATTCAAGAGCTGACGTTTAATCCCCAAATATTGTTATACTTCCCACCAACGCAGCACCACAGTTTCTTTAGAAACTTACCCCCTCTATTCATTTAATGAGCTTAACTTGTTTTCTCCCGAAATATAAAACCTGTTACTCCGGTCAGCTTGTTAAAAAATGCGCGAATCTGATTATACAAAGGAGAACTAGTCTTGTATTTTTAGATCATAGAAAACTCAAGTAATTAGTCCGCCAATAGACCAATTTTGATATTTTAATATTCAGCCTAAAACAATAGACATCACTGCGGGGAATAAATCCCACAAACTCTATAATTTATACCCTGGAGTCTCGTGCTGAGGTCTATTGTTTTAGGCTGAATTTTAAAATATCGAAATTGGTCTATTGAACCAACGGAACTTGTCCACTTAGACAACTGCTTAGCGATGCATAGGCAATACGCTTGCTTTGTTCCTGTGCAGCTTCCCCAGGCCCGCACAGGATTAATTCATTTCGGTGACGTAACCGAGACGAGATTGACCGCGCAATGTAATTTTGAGGCCTAGGAATGAGACAAGGCAACACTCTACTTCAACACCGGTGTTGGTAAAAACGATTTTATTTTTCCATGTTTTGGTTGCCAAAAAAGCATCGCTCAATACGATGTACTTTTACGAGTACTGTAGTATGTTGGCGAGACTGTAGCGTCATTCTAACCGAAATGACGAACAAATATTTTCTGGATTACTAGATGTTTTCTTCCGCGAAATCAAGACTTTCAACCGTATTTTCTTATGCGTGTAATCAGGAAAAAACTAGAGATTAGAACCTGATAAACCAGTTTCCAGTAGAACCGACAACAGTCTTTTTCAGGGCTACTCTCACTACACGATCAACTTAATCCAGTTTCCCGTGTACAATAAAATGTCGCGAGAGATTGAGTGGAGTTGTAAGGCTTGGAAACAATTTCGATTTCAACTTGTCCCTTGGCGGTTGCATGCTTGTCTTTAGTTAGTTTAATATTTAACGATGTAGTTGGCAGATGACTCGCCTGGACCCATTCCCATCGAGCAAGTGGCAATAAAAAGTTACATTTGCAGCAGGAAAATCTACCTGTCCGGGACGAGCAAACGGCCCTTTTTTAAGTCCTTGGTTGGATAAGAGCTACTGTTTCACGACGGTAGATGAATGTCTGAACTACAACCAAGGTCAGTTAGCGTAAGTGACGGAAAACGCAACTTCCAGTTTAACAAAGAGGAATACATCCGGACTAAAAAACATATTGTTGGCATAAAAAGAGATCTATAAGGTTAGAGCTCTTGGGATGTCCTTGTTGCGTGCAATGTCTCCTGTGGTACACTCTTAGCACAGAATAAATAATAAAGTTTTTCTTGTAGAAATAATCAAGGACACTTCCTTTCTACGCATCCTTTCCCTTGATCTTCGTATTCTTGTTTGGATATCCACATCTGTTGAAATGAACCCTGAAGAGAGAAAAACAAGTTCATTGGTATTGGCCAAAGCCGGGAAACTTGCAGTATTGGAATAAGTGCTAGTTTTGGCACATTGAAAACTTACGAGCGACGCCAGAATAGAGCCTCCTATCCAAGGGTTGAATCTTCTCTCCATAGCCGTGTTATTAGAGATCAGCTTCAATCGCATGCTCTAAAGGTGAAAGCATGGAATTAGAAAAAGGGAAAAATAAGATACTACTACTTTACATATGCATGGTGCAGTACCCATTGACGATTGGGGTACATGAAGACTTAACAAGGTGTGTGCATGAAAACGGAAAAACTTGGTGTGCGGTACTAAAGAGTTAAGCAACTAGGAGTGAGTCCACCGATCCCTCATGGAAAGCATGCAAGTCAATCGCAAGTTAACACCCGGCATGTTTACCTAACAATTTGCCAAAACTCATTTATACTCATCATTTGAACTCCTGAGAAGAGAAGCCGTGCCAAACTTTGGCCTCTTACCCTGATCATTAGGCCACAGCGGTTCTTATTGTACGATTCTCTAAGGGGTGCTTACATGATGCCGGGGCGACTTTCTTACCGGTGCCAGTTCGCGGGTCCCAGTTCCCTATCCTAGCTCTGTAATCTTTTACACATGACCCCACCGCAAAATGTCATTTCGGAATGCGTCATACCGGCGCGAGATTTTCATCCTGGTACGAATATTCATTCCGGTTTCATGGGAAGGCGGTATGACTGTACCCTCTCATTATTTTTGTTCCCGGGTTTTCGGTTTTTACTTCACGTCCCTTCGCTCCAGCTTCGGTGAATGGGGAAATTTGAGCTTATTTTTGTGATCCACACTTAGTAAGTTTGAAATTTAAGATCGTTTATGAGAATCATGTATTCTGTTTTATCATTGGACACAATAAGACATTTAACTAACGTTAACTTAAGCAATTCTCAATCCTTAGGTGAATTAGAACGCAGTGCTGCCGGGAAGCGGGGAAGAAGCAGGAGTTAACTGGTACAATAGTACATAGGCTGTTGACCAATCAAAGCGTGCGTTCCACAATTATTTTATAGGGGATATTACATGGCCGCGCGGAGATACGAAATATCTCTTTTCCCTTTTGCTGCGAAAGGCGCGTTTTATTACATAACCATAGCAACGGTGATATCTTCACATGCGAAGGTAACATGTTATCTTCACGTGTGAAGATATCATGTTTTCGCACGACAGCTCGCCTGGTACTTTCCTACTTTTTATATAACAAAACATTTTATGACCAATCAGAGTGCGCATACATGTAGATCTCTGTTATTTTATAAAATGTTATATACACGGTGAAACACCACATTGCTGCTATATCACAGTACTTACTGGTGGTGTTTTGGAGAGAAGCTCACGATTTAGTCTTTCAATGAATCCTTGCAGGAGGGTGTTACCACCTGTGACAATCACACTTCCAAACAAGCCCTGTGTGAGAAAAGGTGATACTTAGTCTTATTACCAATCAGATTCCTCCATTTCCTGTCCAGTGCCAATGGGTTAACTCTCGTACTTTTTTTCTGGTTTATAAAACATCATGATGGAATTCTTTTCCCACTATTTATTCCACTTTCCATTTATACATGTATCTACTTTCAGTCGTGCAATAAATCTTTTATTTTACAAAATTCGTCTGGCATTTTGTCGGGAGTCAGGAGGCTTGGAAAAGTTTTCAGGAAACACAAAGTAATGAAGTTAAAATTTCGGGAATTTTGAGATTTTTTGGGCAATTTCTCCCAAATATTCGGGACGATATTCCAGATTTTCGGGAGGGCTTTTATTTACAAACAGTACTGCTCAAACAGCGTTTGTTAGAGCTGTCCCCCCTCCCCTCCGGTGAGAATATCTGCCCTGGGTCTTCTCTATATCGACCTTGCTATGAGATCTATTTTAAAATTGACTGCTACTAAAGACTGTTAATCTGCCAACTTGAATTATAGATCTCATAATTAACAAAAAATAATATGCAGAATGATATAAGATAATGTGGCCAAGCTCCTTAACAAGACAGTAAAAAACTGTAACTTCCTTCTTTAATTGTTATGCTCTGTGCAACTGTTTTGCATTGATTTTCAAATGAGAAAACAATTATGGATCGATCAGTAACAGTGCTACTTACTGCTCTTATGTCTATGTCAGTCATTCCTACGCTTGTGGTCACCACTTGTGTGACACCAATGGCAGTGCTGCCTTCAATACCCTGTGAATACATTGCACGACACAACAGGTCCAATTAAAATATGATAAGAGTAAAATGTAAAGTCTATACGAGCATAGTGGCCCATCAGGCCGGAGCTTATCCCGATTTCCTTAGCATTAAGCAGCTAGCAGTATTTCTGCTCCTCCCTGGATGGGAGGTTAGCCATCACAGGGATACCCCCCAGCATTAAATCTGCCGGTACACCAACGTGAAGATTAGCCGTGATTGGCTGTAAGACTCAAGTAGTTGATATCATCGGTTGTGATTGTCGCCCTAATGTTATTTTGCCAGTACCCATTAAATTTTATACTTCTCGGTGTAAAGAGGCACTGCAAGTCAGAGTAAAGTGTCACGCCAAAGAACACAACCTACTGACCCTAGCCAGGCTGTTCAATCCAGAGACAAGCAAAACCAATCATTAGGCCTCAACACCTTTGACAAATCCAAGCAACTGCCCACCATTACATGCATGTCAATACTCGTCTCCACATTGATATATATAAAAACTAAAGCATGGCACCATTGCTTCCTAGTTTAATTTTTGTATTAAGTTTTGGTTTCTTTGTATCCAGTCTCTTTGAAGAATTGACAGACAAAGGGATATTCAGAAATTTGCATTTTTTTTTAAACTGAAAGCCTCAGAGTTGTGTTGGAATTTTGATATAACGAATGTGGGCTATTACACAGTCAAACAGTTCTGTGGTATCCACTTATATTCCTCAGTGGAGAGAGCCACTGCGAAAGGACAGAAAGAACCAACATAAATTATACATGAAGCAACCAGTTTTTTTTTTTTCATGTGCAAGAAATGCTGTTTTTTACTAAAAAATCAATACTTAAGATAATTGTGCACTCACTTTGACATTTGAAGGATCAAAAAGTCCTTCACAAATCCTAAATCTCTCAACACCAAATGTGTTATTATAACCATTGGGAAATTCGTAAACTACTCCTGGAATGTTGCCTAGAATACTGCATAACAAAACAAAACAAACAGATGGAAAAACATGTAAATAATAATAACAATATTAACAATAATTATTATCAAATGGAAAACTTTATAAGACGCTACTATAATAGCAAACTACAAATGCCGGCAGTGTACATAGAGCTCCACAAAAGCAAAACATGCACAATGTACGGTATGCAGTGCTGTGTATAACATGCACTCAAAATCAACAGCAGTGTTCAGCAACAATGTACATAACATGTTATTTTGTTAAAAACAGAATAGTCGGTAGAAGAGCACCTTTAGAATAACTATAGGAAGTTAATTAAAAATAGTCAGATGGAGGAACATGCACAGAGTAATCAATATAATAAAAAGTACATGTGAAATAGAGAAAAATAGAAAAGGAAACAAATAAGAAATTAGCCATCACTCTCGTTTCCACAAATAAGAAATTATAGACTATACATGTACATGTAACAGTTGCATGGTGACAATACAAATTTTAAACAGTAGTGAATTGAAAAGCTCATTAACCTTTCATCATAAGGACCATCAGACACTTGAAGAACACTGGCTTGAAAATCTTGTATTGTCTCCTATGATCAAAGACAAGTTTGTTGATTAAACATACAGTACAGTACATGCATACAGAATGACTTTCTATGGTGCACCCATACATGTAACTCCTGCCAAGTTAACAACTGAAGGCAGTCATTCTAATTGTGTTCCCTTGGCAGAGATGTATGGATTTCGGGATTTCTGAATCACTGACATATTGTGTCTGTAGTATCAAAGGGCATCAAAATTGCGTTCAATCCTGGACAAACAAACAAATGAAAAGTTAACAATATGTCATATTTTTGCATTTACATGTACATCTGATTTGCATTTCATTGGCAGCTATTCGTATTATTAGGTTTTTTATTTCCTTTTGTGCCAATAAGTCAGTCTGATGAGGTTCCTGCCATTTTCCCATAGCGGCCAATCAGACTGCAGCTCCTTCATGACTTGACACGAGTAGAAGAATCGGAAAGATCAGAGTACAAGAGAACAATATATGCTTATGCCTTTTGACTTGATAAAAAGGAAAATATCACATCTTTAACAGGATAACACCTTACATACAGTAATTATAAGTGTAATTTTGCTATTTCTGTTGTTTTTATTACATCCGTTTTTTGGAGTTTTTGTAGTCGACCCACATGTACTGTATGTTTTGATTTTTCAGTTGACTAGTTAGCTTGTGCTGATTACAACTAGTATAAAATAACTGGCTGGTCCCGTGGACTTCATTTTCCTTGGTGTGTCTTCAAAACAAGTAGTGCCCTAACCCATGGTGCGAAACAACCTCAAGCATGCAGAAATGGCCCAACGAAAAGAAAAAAAAACATTCAATGTAAATGCAAGGACTAGTTTAACACTTACATTTACCATGTGTCTGTGAAATGATTTAGTAACAGATGGAAGGTTGTTCTTTTTTGTGAAAATTGCTGGCCCACCTTCTTTTGACGCTTCCTAAATATAAACAGAAAAAATCGCAGTTTCTTGAAGTCAACAAATAATTAAACTACAAATTGTAAAGAGTGTTTTCTTAGTCTCTCATTGGTGTCTTTGTGTTATGCAACCAAACATTTCCATTCTGATGTTACAGGATGGTACAGATTTATTTAATGGCATCAATAGTCTGCGACAAATCACATCTGATTGCACAACCCTTTAAGAAAATCACATAATACAAAGAAATTCCACAATGTGAACAAAGTACGCAAAAACATTTTTTCCTGAAAATGTTGAGGAGTTATTTGCACGACCACTTTTTTGAGGGTGGGGGGGAGAGCACTATTGACTCAGTTTTTTCTTTTAACTTTCAAAGTTAATTGATATGAAGAGGTCCTTACATACTTTTATGAACATTCTAGGTCTGGATTATTTAATTATTACCTTACTAGCTATGACATAGGGTGGGACAATTTCAATATTTTGTTCCTCAAACATCTGCCGACACTGTGCAGTGATAAAATCACCAGCTAAAGGAGACCTGACGATGGCTTGTTGAAGAACATATCCATCGTGCACGGGCACAGAGCTGGTCTGTGTGGCTCCTGAATCTATCACCAGTCCTGTGGATCTTCCATTTGCAAATGCTGTCAGCACTGAATTCTTGCAAAGGAAAAATGCTGGGATGTTGTATTTTTCAAACATCAATTCTGTTAGCTTCTCTCGCTTTGGACGGACATTCCACTGAAATACATGTAGCATATTTTAAGTTAGTTCGAAGGCCGTGTCTGTAATGAGAATGTTATCATGGAGCAAATACTTTCAATTACCATGGGTACATGTATACGTATGTGCAATTCCAGTACTTTGCTACTGATTATACATGTAAACCATCTATTCCGTTAGGGCCACTTGGTAGAGCACTTGCGAGAAAAGAGAAATTTCTCGCGAGACAGTTCTCGTTTCCTGCAAGATGATTCTCGTTTCTCGCGAGACAAGTCTCATCTCTCGCGAGACGGTGGCAACTGTACATTTGAGCGGTACTGTATGTTGTACTTACAGCAGCTTCTGACATCAGAACAGGGTGAAGGGCTGCTTCAGATTTGATGTCTTTGACATAGATGTAGTCCAACAGCTTTTCAAATGTATCCCAGTCTTCAACTGTATGAAATACAAATTATTTTGTTTATCAAAGTATACATGTAGACTGGTAAAATAAATTTATAACAATAATTTTCCAGGTTGACAACAAGGCCCTCTGATCCAAGAGGACTGTCCTGCAGATCACATATTGGCAAACAGAAGACCGCTGGCTGTATTAGTTAGAGTTGGTATTAGACAGGTTTCACATAATCCACCTCAAATCACAACTGATGACACAGTTCAGTTTATATTCTGTGAACGATTTAAAATTAATTCTCACTTTATCGCCTTGGTGGCTCTGTTGGTTTACATGTAACCTGTTTTGTTAGTTGCATTTCAGTGGTTTTGTTTCACTGTTTGGGGTTTTAGCACATGACAAAAATAGATAAACACCATTATAACCATACTCCTTATACTCACTCATTCCATCTTTAACTGGATTCATGATTTCCATGTTCTCTTTTGGAAGATGAATATGATTTACATCAATGTAGTACTTTTTCTCTGGAATTTTTGGTTTTTCTGCAACAAATTCACAAATAAATTGAAATACAAGAGACACACTGTACAATGTACATGGAGTAAGCTGAGCTGCATAATCAAATTCAAGGTGAGGTGTAAAATGATGCATGCAGCAATGTTCTGCACTAGCTGGAGTTTCTATGTTATAAATAAACTGGTATTTGACCAGACAGTAGAGCAGTAAATAAATATAGTTTAATGAAAACAAAGGAACTAAAGACGAGAAGCATTGTTTTGATATCAAGCAAATGTTCAAATTCTATTAATCTGAATAAATTTATGTTCAAGTGTGAAAGTACATAAACTTATACACATAGGCAGGCAAAGGATGCTTTAGTGATATTATTCATTATAAGAGAGTGACTGCATGTGGAACATTTGGAGAGCACTCAAGTAGCTACTACTGCTACTGCTACCAACTACATACCCCCTCAAGCAACTCTGCTTAATGCTTCTTTGGTGCTCTCCAGACTCCCTGCTAGCACCACACATAATTTATATGGTATCTCAGTTATTTTATAAGGGTCGATAGTGCATGCCAAAGCATGAACCAATGATTATTGTAATTTAGCAATAAATAATTTGTGAGACCTCAAAGAATATGCAAGCACTTTCCACAGTCATGGCCCCAAATCGGGTTCAGCAGCACCTTGTTGAAGCGGCAATACCACTGGTCATGGAAACAATGGATAACAATCCTACACAAAGCCTCTAGCCCTGATAACAATGAAGTCTATTGTCAAGGAGAATGAATGAATTAAAATAGGTTGCTGGACTACCGCCCAAATCCAGTGCAGATAATGGCAGACACCCAGCAAAATGTACTTCTTACCTTCACTTGGAACATCTGTTTCCATGATTTCATCTTTAACTTCTTCCTCCAACACCCCTGTGCATGTAGGGATATCATACTGAAGAGAGGAATGATAAATAAAAATTAACCCCTTCCTCCAAAAAATAAACAAAACAACAAAATCAAAACAAATAATTGCCAAAGATAACCGGTGGGTCTGTCTTCCTAAGTAAATATTATTCTGATGACCGTTTACGGCAATTATATATTTTTACAGGAGACAACATTGAGATCTTTGAATTATACAGTTATTGTTAGTCGTGCAATTTATTATTGTCGCGGCCAGAAGTTAGAATATGCAAGCCATGCAATTCTCTCTTCTCACGCGTCCGCCATGTTTGATTGAAAGCGAGGCTAACCGCGCAAACATTCAAGATGGCCGCCTCGCACTGCTGTGTGCCGTTGTGTAAGAATGATTCAAGATACAACAAAGAGGTATCCTTCCATGCCTTTCCAAAAGAGGCCAAAAGGAGAGCAGAGTGGATCGTAAGAATACGAAGAGATCCAGGACCGAATTTTGAAGTTAGTTCTAACTGTTTGGCATCTCGTTCGCATTCTGTTTGAGCTTGATTTAAACTTAAGATAAAGCTAAAGCATATTTTTCTTATAATTCTATTTATTAACGGATTTCGTTGATAAACTAGTTTAAGTGAAATTTATCTTGATATAGTGAATGCAGGCCTATATTCACTATCGCTACAGCTGCTTTCTTTTGACATCTTGTTAGATTAAAAAGCATACTGCTGTTTGTTCAGAGCATTTTGACAAAACTGATTATAGACGCACGTTGGCTGGACAGCGGCGGCTATTGAAGTCAACAGCAGTCCCTTCTCTGTTTGCTTGGACTAAGAAGAAAGAACAGGAAATGCCAAGAAGGATCTTAAAAAGAAAGTCATCAGAGATCCCCCCAACATTTCAGCTTAACACAAAAGGTGCCTACCTTAGTGAATTCCTTTCAGCTTCTGTTCCTATAAACTGCTGTTTCAAAGATGCTTCAATTTATATTGCTGGTGTTTTTGTAAGAAGTCGCATATTTTAGTTAGGAGCCTAAGATTTTTTGTTACTCACATTCTTTTGTGCAGAAGTAATTCAATCAGAAGCCGAGAACACACATGGTCTACTTTTGATTGGATTTCTCCTGCAAGAAAGATTTTGAGTATTTAAAAGTAGTCACACGTTTGGGCTCCTTGCTGTAACAGTTGCGTATACTCTGCCATGTCACTTTCATTTGTTCACTTTGAATAAATATTATTTTGCTGTTACATCGGGTCTCCATCTAAGAACTTTGAAAGCTTTTAAATAATTTTTTTGTTGTTTTTAATAGAACAGGTCACTAACCCAGCATATACCAGTACTCCAAATCTTTATGATCATGATTATGGTGTGGTGAGACAGGAAGTGTCACTTGAGGAGATGCTCCAGGCAGCTAGGAAAGAGATAGAGAGACTAGAACAGGAACTTGATGGGAAGAACAATATAAGTCAGTTTGGCCTTGGCCGATTTATGTATGATGATGAAATGATCCGGTTTTATACTGGGTTTTCATGTATTAATGTGTTAAGGTCATTTATAGATGTGATAAAACCATCTGCTGAAAAAATGAGAACATGGTCTCAAGTTCAACGTGGCAGGGCCAAAAAGCCTGGTGAAGGGTTAATTAATGAAGTATTTGTAAACATGAAAAAACAGTCCCTTGCCTTAGAAGATCAACTGTTCATGTGGTTGTGTAAGGTCAAGCTAGGCTTATTTGATCAAGATTTGGCTGTTAGATTCAATGTATCAATTTCTACTGTAAGTAGAATGGTTATAACCTGGTCAAACTTCCTTTATTTTATATTGGGATGTTTACCGCTGTGGTCGAGTAGGTCACAGATTAGAAAAACAATGCCAACTAGTTTTAAAGAAAGTTTCAGCAATGTGCGTGTGATCATAGATTGCACAGAAATGAAGGTTCAGACACCTTCTTCTCTTGTGCTTCATTCTGAGTTTTACTCTAGTTACAAAAGTGCAACCACCTTGAAAGGTCTTGTTGGTATTACCCCCCAGTGGGGCAGTGTCATTCATCTCCAAACTCTACACGGGATCTATAAGTGACAAGGAGATAGTGAAAAGGTGTGGAATTTTAAACCTGTTAGAGGATGGAGATGGGGTTATGGCTGACAAAGGGTTCACTATAGAAGATCTTTTATCTCCTTTAAAATGTTCTCTAAACATTCCGCCATTTTTGAGTGAGAAGGTTCAGTTTTCCAAGGAAGATGTAGAAAGGACCCAAAAAATAGCAAAGCTAAGGATCCATGTAGAGAGGGCAATTCGTAGAGTCAAGGAAAACCATTTATTTGATGCTGTAATTCCACTGTCATTAGCCTCTTCAATTAATCAAATATGGTCTGTCTGCTGTATGCTATCAAACTTTAAGGGACCTCTGTTTTAAAATGATAGCAATTACTTTGAATAAAACATTTACAAACAAAAATTAGGTTTTATCAGTGGTGTGAAATTTACAATGATGGAAGATAGTAGTTGTAATAAAATAGATTAAGCTTATTGTACATGTCGGCAAAGAACTCTTCATCAAAGTAAATGGTTTCAATGTGCCAATCATTCTTACAAAATACCATGAAGTCACACCATTTGAGGCCAGTGATGGCCATCTGACCCATTACCTGAAAGTAATACTCGTGAGTTTTCTTTAGTTTGAGTTGACCATTAACAATCTTCAAATACTTGGCATCTCTGCATGACTCACACTGGGGACACTTAATTTCAAGCAATCCAAATACCTCATTGCGTGTTGGGTCATAGACAAGAAAATCAGGGCTTGCTCCTAAAAAGGGACAGCCTGGATTAATAACAAATCCTGTTCGATACACATTGACAAACCTGGTGTTGACGTATGACTGTGCTGCCTCACTTTCATGTTCAAGGCCATACTTCATGGCAGCAGTCTGAACAGTTTTCTTTTTAAGCTGACTTACCAGACCCTCATAATCACTTTTTCTTGAACAAATTCGCTTAAATTTTGAGGCAGTGAGCCGCCGCTTTCTCAGCTCATGCCAAAATGGATTTTGAGATTGATCTTTTGTTTCCTGCTCAATGTTGGATGCCTGCTCTAATGATACCTTTAATGAATCAAATATATTAGCCTGTGAACGTGGAAGAACATGGCTACATAAGGGATCAAGCAGCTTTGCTGGTAGGACAGGTAGGGTATCCCTCTGATCTATGCATAAAAACTTACTGTTTTCCTTAATAGTAGGTTGTTGATAAGACACAACACATCCCTTAGGTACAGTGCCAAAATTGCAGTCAACGTACTCTAATTCACCCTCGCTAAATAATGTAGCAAACTGTGTTTCTTTGTAGTCAGTTTTAGCCCTTGCTAGAAATTCCGCTAGAAATTCTGGGTTGGGGTAGTTTTGTATAGGGTTATACAAATTACTCTCTACACCGTCTATGGCACGTTTCTTACATTTAGGACCTCCCTCTGATTTTAATTCGGGTTTTCTAACAATAAGATTATCAACAGCTTCAGGATGGATTCCGGCTGAACGCGGTTTGTGCCATTCCTGAGGCATAGATGTCTTGGATGGTACTTCTGGGACCGAATCAATGTTAAGGAGGCTGTAATGGGCTGCCTGGTACATCAGTGCCACCTTATGGTTACATATTCCCTGGCCAGCCTTACATGAGCAGGAATGATCCACCGCCTCCTCATTGTAAAAAGACATCTTTGAAAAAATAAGAAACAGAATTTGTTTTAGCCTATAATTATTATTTTGGAAATTAGGTATAAACAATGGAGAACAAAGCAGGAAATTCAGAAAAAAAACATTTACTAAAATTTATTATTTTGCAATGAATAGTATACACTCTTGTTCATACAGAAATAGGAAAAAAGGAATAATTCAAGGTTATTTGAATTATAACAAGAACTTTCACAGTTTTCAGTAAAATGTCAGCTGCCCCATGCACTTAAGTTTTAAATTTGGCATTCAGCAAAAAAAAAAACATACAACTAACCTGTAAGTAGTGTGGATCTTCATTTTTCCTTAACGACTTGAAGCATCTTGCTCGGATATAAACATTGTTATCTTCTTCTCTTTTGCCAACTTAATGAATAATCATACCGGTAGGTAAGTACCTGCTCCCGTACCTGCTCGGCTTAGCAAGCTTGCCCATAAAAGCAAACACGGCAGAAATAAACGATTTACCTTCATAATCTTTAATGAATCCTTCACAGAAAAACTTATAGCCTTTAACAATGCCACTCTGGGGTGCTTTGTTCATCTTAACAAAGGTATCGACGTCTTTCATCGTCAACTTGGGGTTATCTTTCAACAATCTGGTCCATTCTATCGGCAGGACACTGCTGGCATTGGCAGCCATCTTGAATGTTTGCGCGGTTAGCCTCGCTTTCAATTAAACATGGCGGACGCATGAGAAGAGACGTGCGGCTAAATACAGGAATCGATCCGGAGACTTAGAAATTTTTAAACTTTGATATTTTGGTCTAACAAAGAGAAAAAGACCAGGTGAATTTTAAAAGCATCGAGGTGTGGATTCGAACCCAGGTCGTTCAGATTACAAGCGCTTCGCAGTACCGCTACACCACCGAGGCCCAGCCAACCAAACCCTAAAATTTTAAAAATTTATAGTGCTATAGTAGGCTAACCGGAGGGGGGTGTACAATATTGGCTGAAATATATAAATAAACAACAGCAACAATGGACCCTAGCCCTAAAACAATAGAGCTGGGAAAGAGCTGGGAGCTAACCATACTAGTTCCCGGTGCATTCGGAGGTCGGATCGATTCCTGTATTTAGCCGCAAGTTGAGAAGAGAGAATTGACTTGATGTAGAAATTTTTTGCTCTGAATTTACAACAGTCTATATAAAGTCTTGAGTTTTGCCTATTTCACAGAAAGTGTGAATCACTGCAAAAATGGCCATTCCGTATTGCCTAACAGAAACACCTATTTTTAATAGTACTGCCTATTTCTAGCAAGCGGTAAGCGCGTGAACATGCTGTGGAACTTTGCGGAGGTTGCGCAGTATTATTATTTTAGACAAGACTAAGGGCCTGATTACATGAGCCGGGCTGGCCCGGTTAGCCGGGCTTGTTTCAGTTTGCCGAGATCTCAGCACGTCTGTTAAATGCAACAAAAATCGACTTCGCGATTACATGACAACCGGGCCGGCAGACCAGCCCAGCTAACCGGGCCAGCCCGGTTCATGTAATGAGGCCCTAATATGTTAGGGGTAGGGTAGGGGTGGTTAGATATGGTCAATTAACGCCGCCTCATGAAAATCCGTTGCCTGATCCCCTAAATAAAAAGTTTTTAAATTTCTGTGAAATTCAAGTAACGTTGAGAACTTACTTTTGGGCAGTCTTCACCCGCATAGCCGGCTCGTATTGAATGCGCGCCAATGTCAAACACAATCCCGCCAACTTCGTCTATAAACGAAAGCGTTTTCATGAGCTTGGTAAGACATAACACTCTTAAAAATTAGACATAAATAAGTACTGTTACCTCCTCCGTATACTCCTCCGCTCATGTTTGCGAGGATTTCAACGTACGATGTAAAAATTTAGCGGTGAAATTTGTTGTTGATTTACAGCAAACTTCAGCAAAGGAAACTGGTAAGGAAAACTGACAAATAAGCACGTGTGCGAGTATTCGTTCGTTACTGGTCAGCGTTACAAAAAATTGGCGGACGTTGGTTGATGTTTGAGCTTTGGCTAGCTGTGTTTGCGGGATTTTAACGTGTAGCATTTTAAATAATGCCTCTCAAGGATCTTTTTGCTAAAGCTCCGTGTCCACTTCCCCCAAGCGAACAACCGTGGCCCAAAATTGAAGCTTCGAGCTCGTGTTTGGGGGATAAATTCAAGAAGTCCTCTCTGCACTCGGCAACCGTTCGTCCAACGCTTGACGAATTCTTGCGGACAAACTACTTGATGATTCCAGACTTCGTTTTGCAAGTAAATAAAGCAAAGATGGTGGCAAGGACAGTGAAAAGTTTGCATGATGTTCAGAATACGGAATCTCCGCAAGGAATGGTCAATCTTGCAGCTGAACAAGGGTTCGCCATTTGTTCCCCTTCCTTGATACCCAGCAACGATCATAAAGCAGTGAAAATGGTTGAAAGCAGCAAAATAATAGAGAAAACCCCCAGTAAAGCACCTGAAAGTCGTAGCACTAAAAGTGGTGACAAGCCTTTTAACACACTTTCACGTAAAGAGAGTTATGAAGAAATCCAGGTTCCACCGCCATTTAAACCTAAACCCAGAGTCAAGAAAGTAATGAAAGGTGGAACATTGGTAACCATTCCTGCTCCACAGCCCAGGAATAGAGATAGGCAAGGATCTGTGGAGGATGGTGGCAATGGTATTGATTTGATAAGCAGGAAGGGCAGAGGAAATGCTGTCAAAGTGTCAGAGGCAAGTGTCAAGGAAACTGTGGAAAAACTTACATGTAGCATCAAGAAAATTTGTGACAATCAGCACGTTGCAGATAAAGATGACTCAACCATTGTTTGTCTTGAACAGAATGATTTAATAATACAACCAGAATTTTCGAGTAAGGACTACAGAGGGCAGGAGTCTCAAATTGCAACAAAGGAAAGCAATAAAAGAAAGGCTCCGTTACCATCCTGTAGTAGTACTTACATGTATGTATCACCAAAAAGGAAACACACCACAGTTGAAAATTCAACTGATAGTACAAATGAACATGACGGTGATTCATTTACAGGGGTTATATCCAAAAGAGGCAGAACCACTGTTTTGCAGAGGAAGAATCCTGAGATGAATGAGGACTCTGGGAGTGCATTTAATAAGGACCCTCCAGTGGAATTTACAAAAGACCCCAAATGCCACCCTGCTGAAATGGTTCCAGCTGAGGAAGAGACAGCAGGGTTTTTAAAGGGGCCAGGTGACCCTTCTCAGGGAGCTCCAATTGAGAAAGACAATGAACTTATTAATAACGAGCCTAAACATAGTGACAATCTGGGTGAGGAGTCCCAAAGTGAAGATCATTTTGGGACACCACCTGCTACAGACCAAAAAGAAATGGAAGTGAACAGGGTCCTTATCGAGGAATCTGAGAAAGGACCTGTATTAAAGAGCTCAGCTACTGTGGTCCCTCACCAAGAAGTTACTGGCAGCTCTGGCATGGAGAAATCATCACACTTGGCACAGGATTTAGCTATGGAAAGCTCTGTCATGAAACAAAGCTCTGATTACATGGAAAGCAAGTCGTTTAAAGAAGCTATCCAGGACATTAACAGTAAATCCCAAGAAATCCATGTTAATGATAAAAAGGACAAACTACTGGAAGCCTCTGATGACAAGGACTGTGAAGTTAAACACAGCAATCATGAGCAGAATGCCCTTGAAAATAATGTTGATGATTTAAAAGATGTTGATTTGGAATGCTGCAATGCTATTTTTGTCACTGCTGATAAGAATGGCAATGGCGACAACGAGGAGGAGGTGTTGGAGGAAGGGGATGAAATGGAGGAGGGGGAAGTGCAGGATGATGATGATGATGGTGATGATGACGATGATGACAGCGATGTTAGCACCAATGGTAAAGCAGATGACAGCAGTGAAGAGTATGCTGAACTTATAATGGATGACTCAACCTCGGAGGAGGAGGAAGAATATGATTTCTGTCCTATCAATGAAAATGATTCAGAATCAGATGAAAATAAAGGGAAGAGTGATTATGAAGCTGAGGATATGAAGCTGGGCTCTGATACAGAATCGGCAACTGGTGGGATAACATTGTATCAAGATACCTCAATTGGTGAAAGAGTGAAACGCTCCAGAAACAAGCAGAGAGAAAAACGGAAAACAAAAAAACAGAGAAAAAAAGCTTCCAAGAAAAGAGCAAGGGCTGTAAAACAGGTTTGTATGATCTTCAAAACAGTTTGCAACTTTGTTCCCAGGGTCTCTCATCTTCCCACCCTCTGTAATGGTTCATACCTGTAAGTTACAGAAGGGTTTTGAATTTAAATGCCAACATTCAAGGCTTTGATTCTGCTGTCTAGTTCATAGCTCTCTTATTCCTACCACTTCCTGGTGGTAAACGTTTTAAAGTGCAAATTTTAATAGCATTTTTAATTTTTTGTACATGTAATTTATGTCTAAAGTACTTTTCGAAAAGGCCGAAAAAGAATAATGTTAAGTCAGAATAATAACAGCAGTCTGAAGAATCTGACTTTTTACCACATAAAATTCCCCTTTAGCAACTGAAAAGTGGCATGGAAGTACTGCGGGTATCAGCTTAGAAGAAAATTTCACCTTGATGTGTATGTAGACACATTCTGTCAGTGGCCTGAATTATCCCATCTTAAATATCCACAAATCCTCCTGATTAACAACCTATTAGCAACTGTGCGGCGACCCAAATATCGGCTCCCTGTGAAGTAATATTGTAATATGTAGTTTCGAATAAAAATTCAAAGACGGTCTTGTTCTTAGGCTGCTAAAGCAAAGAACAGAAGCCACGATTC
The DNA here is from genome assembly GCA_947652115.1 of Blastomussa wellsi. Taxonomy (NCBI): domain Eukaryota; kingdom Metazoa; phylum Cnidaria; class Anthozoa; order Scleractinia; family Plerogyridae; genus Blastomussa; species Blastomussa wellsi. The sequence continues at coordinate 5,296,410 of OX393561.1, forward strand.
AAGTGGCAGAAAAAAGACCGACAAAGAAAAACAGAACCTTGCCCCGACATCTGAGAAGAAGGGAATCAAAGAAGAGTCAAAGAACCGACGGCCTGTTCCGGGGCAGAAAGCTGCAGAGACTGTTCCAAGGTCTAAGCCCGAGGCACAGAATCCATCGCGTAACAATCCGCCACAGGAAAACACATCGGAAGAAGGTTCACTTTTGTCAATGGTTTCGTCTTGTGCTGTGGATCTGACAGTCGCAGCTAGTGAAAAGGTATAAAGTTTGATTTTCGAATGTTTTTTTTGTTTCGTCACCCACACTCATATGCATCAGATGACATCAGTATGCAGCTAATCTACACGTATGAGAATTTCCTTAATTTGTCCAGCGAGATCTCCGTTTTCTCGTTAAATACAATTAGGTGATGAAATGAAACGAGTGACCGTTTTGTATGTAGTCTCCCTATAAAAGGAGCTTCGTCATGATATTATGGGCTACTTTTACGGCAAACAAAATGTCATTCCCTTAACATGCTGGAAACCTCGACATAACAGTTTACTGCGAAAGAAAAAAAAAACACCATGATACTAAACCAAAACGGGACATGGAGAAGATTGATACGGATTACAAATGACAAATTAGAAAAATCAGTCTAGTCGAGAAATGTCTAATCATCCGCGACGTTCACATAGCATTTTTTATTTTGTTATCACAGATTAGTTACTAGCTGCATTCAATTTGCTTCACACAGAGCGATACGGAGGAAGAATTTGTGTCACGGAAAAAAAAAAAAGAAAATGCTAAGCGTCGTCAATTAAAGAAATACGAAACCTATATTGTCGGAGTTTATCACAAGCCGTTTTAAAGCCGTTGCCATAATCATGTATTTTTTTTGTTTGTAGCTGTTCTTGAAGAAGCGACGAGGCGGGCAGCACTCCAAGAAAATGAAAAAAGCGAAAAGGAAAGCTGAAGCTCTGGAGAGAATCCGGAGAGGAGACCCACCACCTAGAACAAGACGAGGTTTTGTAGAACTCCCGAAACCTATCTGTACGTTTTACAGAGAGGGAAAGTGTAAAAAGGTACAGTGGCCATAATCGGTGTTGAAACGTTACGTTACATTACGTTACGTTACGTTATGTTACGTTACGTCGTGGGATGCGCGGGTGCGTTGGACCTTTGTCATCCTACTGAAACTGGTGATGAGTGTCGGCCTTGTGGCTCACGAGTCTCTAAACATTAAAAAAAAGTGACAAAAAGTGATTAAAACAAGTGAACATGAGGCCACCTCCCCCCCCATCCTATCCACAAGATTACAAAAACAGCAAACATCAAAAATTTAAAAATTAAACATTGCTTACATCCGGACTTTTTTAGGTCGTTATTATTTTGTCTATTTCTTTAGGGCAGCGAGTGCTCTTTTCGCCACGACAGATCAGCTCTAACAAAGAAGAGAGAAGTGTGCAGGTTTTACATAACAGGCAACTGTTATGCAGGAGATGATTGCATTTATATGCACAATATCCTTTCAGAACAAGGCTAGCAGAGAGGCGCAATCAAATTCAGTATACAAAATCCAACAGCGCACGCTGATAGCGTGAACAAATCCTTATACCAAAATGTTTTTGTTTTCTCGCCCGAGTGTAAAATAATTTGCAATGGTGTAACACAATTGCTCCATGCTTTTAGCCGTTCACCATCGGATTATGGTTTACGCGAGAGCACATGAAGCGTTAGAACTGCTCGTGGCTCTCTAGCTTCTTGAGTTCACGCGAGAGCCGTAACTCGTATACGCACAGCATGAACCAATATTTCTGAATGAACGTTCTAAAGCAAGGTAAACGCAGGCTCGGAGTTTTCTGGTTTCACACGCGAGGTAATCTCCTGCTCGTCAAAAATAAGAAAAAGGCGACTCGTAGTCGTACTTACTGCGACCATGCTAGCCAGGCTTTGTCCTCTGCTTTGATTCCAGTTTCTTTGTGGTCTGCCACATCCCGGCTAACTTGGGTGAGTGACGTCTGGGAATGAGACAGCTCCTTGGTAAAATGTGATCAATAAATACAAAGCTAAATATGATAGATGTTCCTGAAAATTCAAGCGGGGAAATGCCAATTGGAGTAGGGCTGCCTGTTAGAATATGACTATCTGGTTGTTGATCCTCGCGATTCCTTAACCTTCATCAAGCTCGTTTCCATGTAAGTTCTTTCACACTTCAATATGCTGGGAAGGCGATCGCTGCAGGTTCTCTCACGATCCACTAACGGAGGAAACCGAACGCCTTCTACAAGCGGTAAGCGGGAATTTTATTATGGTATGCGCCCGTGCCGCGCGCGAGAAGTCTGAAAATAGAATGCAAATTATTGGACCCCAGCGAGGCTCCGGCAACATACGCGCATTCTGAGAGAAATAGATGGAATGTAGGCGTATCATAAGTCTTTCAGGATCACCGGCTTTCGTGACGGAAGAAATCTTCAAAATCGTCCGCAATTCCGGTTTGTTTGAAGGTGTTTATCCGAGCCTTGCCTGAGTTATGACGTGACTAGCGCGCTTCGCTAATTAAACCATTTTACAGTTCTTTGAAATTTTACCAGGCCCCTGTAAGAAAGCCACGTTGGGGATGACCTAAACATGATAAAGACCAGAAACTGCTCAGTATAAGAATATAAGGATTTTCACATCAATAACAAGAGGGTCTGTATCAAAACTAGGCCACCTTCAGCCTCACTTCCACTCAAAGGCTTGGCAACTAAGCGCATTACTGTAAAATGGTCTATAAGGGCTTGCAAGCACAGATAAAAAAAGTAAAGAAGGCAGAATAAAGAAGAGGAATTTGTCTGACATAAGGGGTGGGTGAATTTGCAGAAGTACATGTGCATATTTCAAATGTTCGACGTTCCTTCTTATCGTTATTCCTTACTAGAATTGTTTCAAGATGCCGTTTTTTATTCTTATGTTCTAGTGTCTCAACCCAACGGCTGAAGACCCTGCTCAAGCGCCACAAGGAAAGAACCTTGCCGCATCAAATCAACAGACTCCCAGTAATAATACACGCGGCGAAGACCCCCTGCAAGCGCCAATTCCTCCGTCTCCATATAACCTCCGTGCCAGTACGCGAAAACGAACTCTCAGCACCGACGAAACAGGGAATGGAAGTGGTTCCATGATTGGTGGAAAAATCCCAAGGCAGGAAAATCCAGGCAATGAAGAGGAAAACCTGTCAAAGAGCAACGTCGAGGGGCAA
>OX393561.1:5302130-5317130 GCA_947652115.1 Blastomussa wellsi
TTATGAATGCAATTTTTGGGGACTGAATAAAAAAAAAATTCACTGATCTGTTTTATGTGATCAAGCATTTTTGTATGAATATCGCAGAAACACGAGAATTTTTCTTGGTTTGGGTTGAGACAGTACAGGTGGCTTTTGGCGCGATGAGTTTTGTGGATTATTGCTTTTCATATACCTCGACCAATCACATAAACTCATTAGTGAATTTCTCTGACATTATGCGACACTTGAACGGAAATGGCAACAATTTACGTATTTGACCTTATGTTGTAAGAGGTAAGTCTTATTGTAAGCCCAATTGTTCAGGATTCTGTGAGAAACCATAATTTACGGGCTTTCTACCTCTAATCTAAACAGCTTGAGCAGAATGGAATATGAATTATCGCAGGCGCTCATGTATCTCGCCGTATAATTATTACCCGTCATTTGACTTTTCAAATTTGTGTTTTAAAATACCAGCCAATCACCTGCCGCCTTTTCGTTTTTCTTATTAAATAATAGGATAATTATGTGAAATTTCTTGTTAGATTTTCGTTTTTCCCTGAATGTTGAATTTGAGCCGAATCTGGCTATTGAGTCGTTAATATAATATGGAAGATCTCTTATGTGTGTATTGCAGCAGAGAATCGACCCTCGATTGCGAGTTACGGTTTGAATTGGACTTGAGTTTGGCGATTTCCAACATTGAAATATACCCTTTCTTCTCATAAATTACTCGCATGGCTCCGAGGAATTTTTCAGCGGAACTAAAATTTATCAGCCTTCTGCTACTTATACGCCATACTGGTGCGGTAGATAAATATGATATCGATATCGCTGTTTTCTTTAGCGCCGATAACATCTATCGAGAGTATGTCTTCCACGCGGCTGAAGAGATGTTTCGCGCAAGAAACACAGCGTTTACTGACGCAGTTGTAAATGGCTTTGCAGTTGAGTTTCATTTTTCGAGACCTAATGTTTCTTCACGGGCTTATGGCTTGAGCAGCATCATTCCCGATATTATGAACATCACAGCCACTTCTCAAGGCATCATCTTTGTGGATGTAACTGAACCGGGCTTATTTTATTCCACGCTCTTGGACAGTTGCTCGATTCCGTCTATTGGATTGCTGCAGGGGCAAACAGTATTTCCTATCACGAAGGTAAATAAAAAAAAAACATTCTTGCGTGTTTTTCTAAAAAAAAATATCTTCCGATGGTTCACTGAGTGGACACCTTATGCCATTGGCAACATCGATCTCTCCAAAAAAGTAAAAAATAGAAAAAATAAGATGCGAAATGTAATTTAAAAATTTAAAACAGTGCTTTTAGAAATTTTTTTCACAAACGTTTTAAACTGATATCAGTGATTCCATGCATTAAATGCGCAATGCAGTTAATGTATGGGTTATGTTGCCACAGTTTAGGTTAAGGACGGTTACAATGATTAACACGCTTTAACGAGAGAAGCACGGGGTGCTGAACATTTGGGGTTCTTAACGCGTACAAAACTCGAGAAATCATTGTTTAAACGCTGCTTCCTTCGAAAATTAATCAGATATCTGTAGAGCAAATATAAATTATGTGTTTACATTTTATCCTTCATACAAAAAGCACTGGAAGAGAATTATTCCTCAGTCAAAGGTGAAACAGCGAACGGTCCTTCAACTATATTTATATTCACTTTTATTAAATTTTAACGTTAAGATCCCAAGCGTCCGATCGCATCATTTAGAGCTCTTCATTTTTTTTTTCTTAGCAAAACTGGACCAATATTAATTTACAAGTAGACTTCCAGTGCATGACGCAAGTGACAGTACCTCTTTAATTGATTGTTCAAAAATTAGTACTGACGTGCAATAAAAAATACTGAAAAATGAAATATATTGCAAATTAACATCTGCCAGCGAAGACGCTTTCGCCCGATTCTATACTGTTCAATAATTGCATGTCATCAGTTGATGACTGGATTCTCAGGTTTGAGCCATTTATTTGCTTGCCTAATCCATTTTTGATGTTAAAAATGCCATTTCATATTTACTCGTCTAATTCGCTTTCGATGTTAAAATTGCAAACACTTGCGCTAGAACCTAGATCAGTTAAAACGGAGAATTTCTCTACTTTACTTCAGTCATTATTCCGATCGCCTATATTACTCTGCGCCCACTAATGCGTTTTCTGATAGTCACACGGTGGACAACTTTTCGTGTGGAAACAGACTTTCGTATTCGAAGACGCGTGCGCCGATAAAATGCACTTACAAGGAGAGTTGAAGAGACTATATTTCTTTAGGTCGTTAATTTGATGACAGCAACTTGAAAATCAGCAGAGTCCTACTTAGCTCTTAAAACGGGAAGCTGGTACGGTATTCTATAATGTACTATCCAGCTTGGTACATATTGGATTATTTCGTATGGTGACGTTTAGGGAAGATGTGTGCTTTTCTACAAAGTAACTTATTGCATCAAGGGTTTAGGGAAAAATGTTTTTAATAAACTTTATACGAGAGGGATTTCATAACTCCAATTATTCAAAAAGCAATATAAAAAGGGAATTAGAAAATATGTTTTTTTCTTCCCTGCAGTCTTTTATGGGAAAGACCTGGCCACAAAGCCAACCAACTGGCTTCCAATATTCTAATATGAAGCTTTATAGCTCAGTTAGTGAACCGTCGCTTATCACGGGACTCATGGTTTTGAATCCGATTTATATCATTCATCTTGTCAGCTATTGTTACATCTTTCTTGTTTGTTTCATTCAAAGGAAAGTTCAGGTGGATTCACAAGGGTTGCAGCACCATCTGTCATGGAATACGCGCAAGCTATGATAAAGATTATTCAGAAAATGGGATGGCAGACACTAGGCTTAGTAATATCCGCCACATTCGAGGGACATGTATTTGCTGATGCGGTAAAGCACTTAGCCTTCGACAAAAAATGGCGTGTTTTATCAACGTTATGGATTCAAGGCGCCGAAAATCTCGAAGAATTATCGATAGGTTTACAAAACGTTACTCAAGTGAAACCCGATGTGATCATCGGGCACCTACGCGAAAAGTATAGCGACAATATTTTCCGGATAATTGAGACTCTACAAGCCAATCATAACAGCAGTGCGTGGTTGGTTACTGACGTCACCGCATACGGGGTACAGAACATAAACTCGATTCCCGCTGGAGTGATTCAGGTCAGCAGCAAATCACCGGAGATCGGGCATGATTATGACTTGTACGTCAATGTATTGTACGACGCCTTTATTTTGCTTCAAAGGTCTTTTGAAAGTTCTGTTATAGATCTCAACAGGGAACTAGGACAGGGATATTCCACTGAAGAGAAATACAAACTTCTACAAAGACAGGCTGTCAAGTAAGTCTTAGACTAGAAATTCTGTCGAGGACGCAAACACGAGTTAATGGATTGAAACCCAAATTTGTTGCTAAGCGACATGATCTAATTTAATTTCGTCATGCTGGCGTGGCTGTTTAAGGAGTCATCCTCTGTGTTCACGCTTGCATTTGTTTGGAACAAGAAAACAAGAATATAAAAATTAGAAGCCTGAAAAAGCTAAGACATGGAGTATTTTCCTCAGTTCTTCTTGCTTCTCTATGTCTTGTGCTTGTGATTCTTCTTATGTCCATTTTACAGGCGCTTAAAGGTAACGCAATTGAGTGGGAAAAGTTCGCTCTTCAGGGATCATTCTTTGTCTGACCAGCCCAATTCAGTCTTCAACATTTGGAATCTCAGAAGGGATCTCGATGGAAGGAAGCATTGGTTTCATGTCGGACTCGCCACACCGTCTGGACTCGCTTTAGAAACTATTGTAGACCTGAATGGATATACCCTATTTCCACTACTTCATCTAAGGCGCCCTATCCTACGAGTTCCTGTCGTTCTATGGCCTCCACTCGTGCAAGCAGACGATCCGGCGGTTGCAGAAAACCATAAAACATGCGTTGGAAGAGCTTTGCCGTGCTATAAGTACACCTTTGTTGTAAATTCCACAAGGCGGGCAAAACAACTACTCTGTTGTTTTGGAGCGTCGATAGACTTTTTGAAATTTCTGCAGAGAGATCTTGGATTTGATTCCGAAATTTATATCACACCTGATGGGCAATACGGGAAGTTTGACATCGTCAAGGGGACGTGGAATGGGATCATGAATGAACTCATTTCTGGTAAAGCAGACTTAGCGCTTGATTTGGCTGATAGTTTGGAACGGGAAAAGGTCATCGACACGGTGTACCCTTGTATTGCATCGGCCATGAATATATTGGTTCAAAAACAGCACAATTACGGAAAAGAAGGTACGTTCTTATAGAAGACGATGAATAAGATCAAGCAAGCTGGTATACCAGCAAGGTCAATAGACGCAATTAACGTCTAAAAAGATGTCAAATCTGTGATAGTTAGTTAGTTATTTAAAATCTTCTAATACTCATACAGACTATCTGTAAAGAACTTTACCTATCTAAAGAGGCATTATTGCATCATTAATGAGCGGGTGGTTTCTGATCGCTGTGCACTTGCTTGATGTATGGCGTGGCCTCAGATTGAAAAAAACACAACTTGTATGCAATGAGCTCAAATTATTGGAGCGAACTACTTTATTTTTACAGTTATTAAAAAGGTAGGAGAACTCAAGCTGGAAAACGATTTTCTTTCATGTTGCTGTTACTCTCTTTCAGTCAGCGTCTGGTACTCTTGGCTCGAACCGTTCGAATACGATCTATGGATAGCTATCTTGGTGACATGTAACTTGGTCCTATTTGTCGTTTGGTGGTTGGACAGGAAGAGTCCCAAGGGATATTATCATATTCTCAAGGATAGTGACGAAGATGCGTTTACTTTGTTAGGTTAGCAACAAATACGTTAGTTAATATTTTGCTCGCTATTCCTGGATACGAGCAAGCGCAAGGAAGCCCAACAGCTCTTATAATCCACTAATATTATTCTCGCATGCGATTGGTCGTGACACATTACGTCACACGTCACGCGACGCAGCCAAATCTGGTAATAAGAAAATGGCGGAGAAAAATCCGTGAGCTGCGTGGCAGTTGTACTAATACACAGAAAATTGCTAGTCAAGAAATAAAAAGTGCCATATTTAACTGTAGAGGCCATATCTGATAATATGCGGTGACATATCCTCTCCAAGTGGTACTTCCCAGTTTTCAACAACTGAGTTGTACGTTCGCGCGTTAAGCTTTCATTAAACAAATCATTAAAGCGAGCAATGATAAATGCTTCAAAGAGACTAACTATAGTTCCTAAAAATGACAGAATCTTTTATTTTTTCAAGTCACGATTAATGACTTGGAAGAGCAGTATGGGACTAAAGAGCGACCTTGTGAAAAAATGCCTGACGGTTAATGAACACAAATAGCTTCCGAATGTTACACAAAATATGCATTAACAAAGAAATTTTTCATTGTGCATCAGTATATATCTGTTCTTCGAACTTTACAAGTTACATATGTTGATGAATGTTGCCGCCATTTCGGCGATAAACGCCTCTTGCACGCTGCTTTGAATTCATGAACTGCTCTATTTCGTGTACGGGAATCATTGTTTCAAATATTCTGTTTCCCTTTATCCAGATTCCATGAGTTACATCTGGGGCGTGGCCTTCAGTAAAGACATCGGTGCAGAGAAAACTCCTCGCAGCAACAGTGCCCGCTTCGTGTCAGCGATTTACGCGTTACTGGCGTTAATCATGGTGAACACATATTGCGCGAACCTTATGGCATTTTTACTTCAGGAGCCCTATATACTTCCCATCACTGGTGTCAGAGATGCAAAGGTTAGTAAGCTTTATTTATGTGGGTACTTAACAAAATTTGTTCATGAAGCAGATAATTATCGCGCCCTCAGCAAGAGAGCTATGGTCGATGACAGTACGTATAGACAATCAGAATGACATAACTTTTAAAACATGAGAAAATTCCACCACATTCCCAAAACAAAATCCGGGAAGTTGTGAAATGTAAACTATGGCATTTGGGGTGGTTATTTCCAGTGGAAATATTGCGATCTCGAGAGCTCCCGCGCACAAGACTTTATAATTTGCGCGGCTTTTGAATTTAATCGACTACATTTTTAACCATAAAAACACTTGCTTTCATTATTAAACTTGGTTTGTTGCGATGCCCTCGTTTTGTACAATTTGAACATAGTAAGCGAAATTGACTGTTAAAATATGCTATTGTTGCGACAACTTGGAGAGTTGTTTCTTCGCGATTTTAAAGCGATCACGCTTTCGCTTGCGAGATGTTTAATTAATTGATTAATTAATTAATTAATAACCGTGAGAAGGGCTAAGTTCACTGGCTGCTCATTAATTTGTTGGTTTTCAAGCCGCGAAGACAATTATTCAGTCCACACAACTGCAGCAGTTATATCTTAGCAATAACCAGGGGTTGAACTTCCGTAAACAAATATGAATCATCAAATTAAAAGTGATTGAAAGAGTCGAACGCACTCTCGTAATCTCTGATTGCTCCTAAAATCTTGGACGGAACTGTTAAGGCACTTGTGAAAATTGGCTCCTTCTTCGTGTACCGGTCACAGATAACGTAAAACAAAAGAAACAAATGATGAGAAACAATGCTGCCCCAAACAGCAAAGAATCGCGAACAAAGGTAAAGCAATGTGTACATTTGTATACGGTATGCACAGAAAGACCCGACTGGGTGTGGGGTTGTGAGAATTCTCGAGAGAATTTTCTCGAATTCTTCTAAATCCCTACTCGTGTTTTAATTTGATGAGGCTATGTAAACACGGCAAAAGTTCTCTAATGCTAAAATATAATACGAAACAAACGGGTTCATCTGAAATGTATGTTAATGGAATAAATATGAGAAATCTCAGTGAAAGAATTCGTGTGCGGACCTTCACTCCCGGTTTACTATTACTGAGATCGATGGATTGTCCTCGCACCTACAGCTTTATATGTCAAAACAGATTTAATTATCGAGAACTTGTAAGACACGCTAAACACGGGAGAGGAACATAAGTTCGTCCCTTTTGAGATTCTCGACGTCCTCTCGAGTAAAAGTCGAGTACAGTATTGTCAGTCAGACTTGTCAGCCGTTTACAGGCGTCCTGCGGGATTCAAATGTTTACGACTGATCGAGCGACTGAGCGAATGATCAGGGGCTAGCTACCATACTCCTGAATTTTATCAAATTAATAGATTGTGTTCGCGTGACGTCACGGCGGCCATGTTGGAAGAGTACAACAAAGAAATGGCAGCACTGTTGGAGGAATGAACGAGTCTTTTGGGAATTGAACTCTATTTTCATGCAAATTCTTCCTTTTGTTTCAGTAAAACAATATCGATGCTAGTCACGTGAGCGAAAACACTCTATTTTATCAAATTCAGTCGTAAAAACACCTTGACTCATTAAAACATTCACAACTCAGTTGATTGTTAAAACAGGGGCCTCGCTGCAACCTTAAATTTACCTTGTGGTTTAGGTATAAAACGTTACTGGGTAAATACTAATGTCCGGAGGCAGAATAATTGCCAGCAACATTCAAGCCTAGAAAATGAGGCTAAGATTTTAAATCTTTTTCTTTCTCTTCAACAGTTGACTCTAAATCCACCAGATGGCTTTAAAGTCGGAATAACACGCGGAAGTAATGAAGAAGCTTATTTTAAGAATCACGAGGAAGATTTATTCAGGAAAATATACCGTGTGAACTTGAAGATTAACTTGGTGAACGGTTTCCAGGAAGGAATGCAACAGCTTATCAACAAGTAAGCAGAAATTACATTGGCACGAGATTGATGTGACGTGAATTAAGTTATGATATGACTTCCAAACGTCCGCCATCTTGGATTTGTGATTTCACTACTGAATGTCACAAGAACACCAAATTTTAATCAAATTAAAGTAATCAAAAGAAAAAAAGGTTCCAAAATCATTTAATGAAAGTAAAAATTAAAATCGATGAAGTCCACAAACGGTTTGCAAAACAAACGAAAATAACACCCCCGATTCGATATAGTTTTGACAGAAGTGACTGATGAGTAGGTATCGTTGAATAAAATGCTAGGGTTCCCGGGTAGGATTTAACCCTGGGGGAGGGAGGGGTAGGGGCAAACTTATTACCACGCGCCGCAATCCGACCTCGCATCCCACGGAAATCTTTTCTCGCCTTCAAAACACATACACAGCAACTGGTTACAAGTAAGGAGTCTTAGGTCATAAGGATCGAATTCAGACTTTTAAAAACTTTGTCTTGGTCTACTCAATGTTTTCCAGAAAGATAGATGGCCTAGTGGGAGACTATCTCTCTTTACAACAAGCTGGCAATAATGTTCCAAGCTGCAGTCACAGTCTGGCTGGACCAAACTTCTACAACTTCGGCTACGGTTTCACATTTCCTAAAGGATCGCCATGGGTTGAAGAGGCCAGTTTATCGGTGCTAAAAAACCAAGAAAACGGTAGCATACAAGCTATCGTTGATTACTGGTTCAACAAAAAGGAGTGTGCTACGCCAGTGAAAGAACTCGGCGCTGAGAAATTTATTGGCTTGTTCCTGCTTCTGGTTGGTGTAATCGGCTTCAGTATTTTGGCGCTGATCTCCGAGATGCTCATAATATTTGCTTTGGTTAAATTTGGAAAGCGCTTGGGTTCTTTGGGGAAGTTCATGAAGCGCGTGATATTCAGCGTGCGGAAAGGCGAAGAAAATGAGATTCATATCAAGTGGCTGCAGTTGTACAGGCACCATAAGAGCATGAGACCGAACGAGGTGGAGTTTGCGGAAGCTCGCGATAATTCTATTCGGCGGGCGAGCTTTTGCAACCTGGGCTTTGAACTTGGCAGCGAAATGCTGACTAGGGATGAACTGTATCTACGGAGATGCCAATTACTGGACGTCGATAATGTTACGATAGAAACTACAGAGCTTTCGGAAGAAAATAACGCCGCTCCTAACAGAACAGAGAACATATTATTTTGACTGCAACTAGCGCTCCGAGAGCACATTACCGCTTCCTACTACACTTAAGTTACACACGCTACACTTAAGTCAAACACCACATCTTTTCAGAATTCGCGTTCCCAGATCCCGCAGGGCCTGGGCACCAGAACGTAGTAAACGCAGTTCCCACTGTCGCCTGTTCTGAAATCCCTGGCTTTTATGCCTACAGTTAAGACAGTCACTGAAAATGCAGGCCTGTATGTGTGCTCTCCACCTAGTTTCCAGCTCGTAATGCTGTTTTCCAGTGCTATTTTTCCCACAATCGCGTCAAATTCTTACAAAGTTCGAGGCGTTGAAAACTGGAGATGGTGTTAGATTTTAGCGTTTGAGCCCCATCAAAAAAATCTAGTTCTGTTTCCTTGCACAGCACGAAAAACGAGATTTACGGAAAATTAAAGCGTGCTTAAATCTTCGTAAAGTTGCTTATCCAACTACATCTCAGTATAAAGTTGATGTAAAGGTCAGCTTTAAAAAACTTAAAGTTGGCGTAAAGCTTCGTAAAGTAGACATTTTCACCGACTTTACGTCAACTTTACACTGAAACTTTTCTTTCCATGCTGTGACGACGGTCAAACGCACTGCGCGCGCGGTTACCGCCAAAACTGAAACTTAGAAACATCTCAAATTTCAAAAATCCTCCACTTTCAAGCAATAACATACGTTTTGATCGTCGCATAGGCTTATAGAATTAAGAAATTTATTGTCAACCTTGTTTGCCGGCTCGGCCTTTGTTGCCAAGAAGCGTCGAATCATGGGTCGGAATAAAATTATTCTGGGATACGTTTCGAAACGCAGAACTCTGGTTTCCATGTGATCACACGATCGCAATTGATCGCAGAAGATAGAACATCTGCGATCACGATCGCAGAGGTGCTCTGTCCTCGTATCCTGGTGCACAAGGGAATATTTATTCTATTTCCTTTGTTTAGCAATCATTGGTTAGCTGTAGTGCATTGTTTGGCCTTTTGTATCGCCTCTTATCAACGGGTACACGAGGGCAGGAACGAAGTAATGGCAAAGTAAATTCTGCAAACAGTTTATTAAATAGAAAGCGTTCTTTAGCAAACAAGATCGCAGACCTTATTATTGCATCTTCCACGCGGTGCGCCTCGTTGGTCCAGTTTATGGGCCATCCTCTTCCCTACGGTCCGTTTGTCGCTTAATTTACTCGATAATATGTTCCGTCTGTTTCCACTTTGCCCTTGGGGCATAAACTGACGTGCAAGACGACGATCTGTACCTTACTGGTCGCTCTATAGAGAAAAGAAACCATTTCACGTACGCGACATGCGCACAGGAACAGGCAGCGCCGTACTGTAATGCACGTTCCGTAAAAATGACCAGCGACAGTGTAATTTTAGATAAATTACCTGTTAACATAACTCTTGATAGGCTTCCAAATTTAACGAACATGTCTCACTGCCCCAAGTTAGCAGCGAAGCTAATTCAAATGTGTGTGTGAGGCGAAACTGACTCACAAGAAATGAGATAGGGTGGGGACCGTACAAAGGCGGCTTAGCAAAGACAAGTCGTATATACCTCATCCTTTTTATTGACTTTTTGGCTTTGTTTACAAACCGTTCTTATACTTAACACATGACAATAAATACTGCGACTTGAACTGCATTTGTGGCAACGTATGGTAATAAAAAGAAAGTTAAAACTGAACGTTTGGGGGTGCTTTACAGTAAAATATGTACACTTCGAGTCAAAATAGTGAATGTTCGAATCGAGGATTCGTGCATGTCAAGTTACACCCCTCTGTAACAGACCCAGTGGAATCTTTATCTTCACTGGGTTTTCCGGAAAAAAGTCACCGGGTTGGCTAATTTCCCACTAGGTCCGCTCGTTTTGTTTTATTTTGCTTATTTATTATTATTATTTTTTGCAAACAAAATACGCTGGGTCGCACCGCACAGTCACTGGGTAAAATCAAAATATTCACTGGGTACTGGGGAGACTAAATTTCCACTGGGTAGGGGAAAATAATCCACTGGGTAGGGTTTCAGTGGGTCTGTTTCAGAGGGGTGTCAAGTTGAATTATGTTAAAATATTACTTTACAAAATCTTGCTGCAATTCGTTTTCCCTTCCCCTGATTAGGACTTTCAGCTTCATGTCTTTAGGCCCATGGATTCTTATTTTGTTCAATTGAATCTGAGGAAAAAAGTAAAGATAGTAAAACAAATTGTTGTCGAGATACCACATGATGAGTTAAAGGAAATCTCTGAGCACAGCCATTTTATTTGGGTCTACACTTGCAAATCATGGCATTGTCTGTTTACTTGCTATGAGAAGATAATCTAGTAGACCTTGTTCACTAACAAGTAACAAGTAAGAGTTTGTGTTAGAGTCTTGTACCTCCCCACCCAGGGAGTTTAAAATGCTAAGTTAGGGCAACCTGCCAGAATGCTGGGGAGTAAGTAACCTGCTCTTTCAGGAGCAACATTACCACACCTCGTTTGTATACAGTAATTTCTTACATAGCCACGATTGGCTTGCTAAATGCAAGGTTTCGAAGATTGTTTCTTACTGTAAACTGAGAATTGGTGTATATCTACTCACAGGAGAAAGTTTTCGCCCAATCAATTCAATTCGTTTGTGAGGACAATCCGCCATGCAATGTTTGCGTTGATCACGACGGTGGGTGACAACTTTAAAAAACGCTGTTGGAATACCGCCCAGAACTTTTTTTTTTTCGAACCTTTTCGAAATTTTAACCACATTACTTTGTGTTTCCCCGAACATTTCCCGAGTCTCCCGATCCCCGGAAAAATCTGCAAGTTCCCAGAAAGATTTTTCTTTTCTCCCGAGCTGACACCCGCCGTGATCACGCATGCAGTAAGGATAGGCAATGCAAACTAAAGAATTACCTTAAGCACCAAGATTTATAAGCCAATTGAGCTTGAAGATCTTAGTTATTATTGCTTTCTTTATCGTGACATACCCTGCACTAAGTCGTCAACGGATTCCTCTACCAAGTTGTGTCTATCAGAGAGGCCGGGTAACTCGGGGACCGTGCTTGCTACCGAAGACTGGGATCTACGCATTGACACTTCCTGGGAACTGGGGCAAGAAAATGTCGACAATGAATCAATTGAATGTCGACTGCAATGACCAGAGGAGCAAAATAATTACTGAAGGAAAAGGGAAGAATTTTTTTTTTATCGCCAATAGCAAACCGCATTTAGTTTCCAACCACTCGCAATATTGTCGACGAATCCTCACAAACACGCAAGAATCCAATTTTTCTAATAGTCAAAATCACATAAGGCTACTTTGTATCAACGATTCAAATGTGGATCTGGTCTATCTGAAACACATGTTTACGCTAGCGACAGCAAAGTTGATTTCTTATACGAGTCAACATACTAAATAATTACTAATAAAATATCAGTCTGTTTTGCAGCCAGTGGTTACAATCATAACAATAACCGGTAAGACAAGACCAGGTCAACTAGACTATGGGTAACAAATTTCCTGCTTTTAAATGTCTCATATCACGCGTTTAATTTACCTTAGCTGCCGAAGATCTTTACGAGACACTCGGACAGGCGTAGAGGCTTGTGAAGGAACGCCTATTCCTTTTTCAGCGAGCGAATGCTACCAAAAAAATCAGCGAATACATGAATAGAAGAATTAACAAATCACCAACTCAACAAATCAATAAGTCCGTCCGCCCGTCTCTACGTCCATACGTCCGTCAGTCAGTCAGTCAGCCAGCCAGCCAGCCAGTCAGTCAGTCAGCCAGTCAGCCAGCCAGTCAGTCAGTCAGCCAACCAGTCAGCCAGCCAGCCAGCCAGCCAGTCAGCCAGTCAGCCCAGTCAGTCAGTCAGTCAGTCAGTCAGTCAGCCAGTCAGCCAGCCAGCCAGCCAGCCAGCCAGTCAGTCAGTCAGCCAGCCAGCCAGCCAGCCAGTCAGCCAGTCAGTCAGTCAGCCAGTCAGCCAGCCAGCCAGCCAGTCAGCCAGTCAGCCAGCCAGTCAGTCAATCATTCAGCCAGACAGTCAGTCAGTCAGTCGGTACTCGGGCAGTCGGTCGATCGGTCCGTCAGTCTTTACCTTCATCCTGGAGACCTCAGTTGCTAACTGTTTGCCATGCGCGTCACTGCTTTTGTACTGAGCTTCATGTTCACCGCTGGGTGCGATGACGTCTGACTCTGCACTCGTACCCATTCCAGACGCCATTTTCTCTCGTAGTTTTTTCTTCAGGTCACGACTCGTTTTCTTGTAATAATAAAGATCTTTCTCCAATTGTTGGGCTTTGTTCTCAAGTTCACTGCATGGGAAGGTTTTAAAAGGGTTAGGCGTTTACGGTACCGAAAACTAATTTTAACAAATAAGAAAAGAACTAACAGCAATGCAAATTCAACTAAATTTTCTCCACAAACCTATTTTATTCTACCACAAAATATAAATAAGAACATGTGACTATCGATCACATTGCTACGGCTTGTTTAAAATAACCTTTCACAAAACGTGGACCAATTTTATCTCCTGATTTCATGGCGAGTTTCAGTCCGGGCTGAAGGGCTGAGAGATGTCATCTAATCGCATTCAAATTGAAGCCTTGGCTGAAAAGTGAGCTTGTTGGCTTGTGTCAAACACAGGGCACATTTTAATGGAGCATTGTGACGCTATGGTAGGGACACTTTAAAAAGCTAAAAACCGCCTGTGCATCAGTGGAAACTCAACAATAATGGTCTAGTTTGGTTTTCAAAGACTACACTACTACATGGAAACTATTTAATTAACTTTTGAATGCTGTTACGTATGACGAGATGAAAATTGATTGAAACTTAAAAAATTGCCATTTTTTTTCAAGTTTCAAGCTGTGTAATGGAAAAATCGCCAAAAATATAATGATTCGTTCTCCCTGCTTAAATGTAATTCGCATTCTTATAAATAATTCTGGCAGGAACATTTTGTGTACGATAAAAGGCTCGGGAACAAGGCAATGATTTTGGCCAGAATTGCCGGACCCGTGACAGTGCCCCTTTAAGCAAGTGGATAATTTTCTGTTGCAGCCGCAAAAGTCTGTTTATATCGTTTTTCAAACAACGTACATTATTCTGTCATCTGGTGCCCCGTTTGACTCAGCGTCACGTAGTTTATTCATTAGGAACTGGATCCTTTGCTCATATTCCTTTTGATAATCCACAAGTCGCCTGTCTCCTTTCATTTCAGCTTGCTGCAACCCTCGTCCCAGCTCCCCGATTATCCGCTCTTGCTCGTTTATACGAACCTAGAAAAAAATGAAAAGATGAATAGGAAAGCGAAGCAACGGGAGGCGAGATGGCAGGCAGAAAACATTTCATGCTTTCGCTTGCCTTTGTTTTGTAATCACAGGAAATCTAAGCCGACTATAACAAGGTTATTACTAACAACAAAGTCTTCAGATAAGAAATTAAGACTTTGCTGTTGTTGTTAAGTTGTCTAACTGTTTAGCATGGTCGATTTTTAGAAACGAGAAATGGTCAGAGTTCTATTTATTGTAGCCGCGAAAAGAACTAAATACTACCGTAATATTGCCCTACTCAGCCTCCGCCCTTTTCGATGCCATCGAAATTATGGAAATTGAATGGAAAAAAGCAGTTGAATCCCTTACCTCCAAATCACTACATCTCAACTGTAGCTTTTTTTCATTCCCTCGTAATTCAACAACTTTCTCAAAATATTTCGAGAGCAGAGAGGTCGCTTCGCCCGGCGAGAGACTACTCAGCTTGTTCACCAGTCCCTCACGGTCCTTGCCTGACAGAAGTTGGCCGCTGTCCAGTTCTTTCTGTTTATTTTCTATTCCATCGTTTTTAAACTCAATGGCGGCTTCTAACGCGTCGATACCCTCGTCCAGTTCTATGAGCCTGAAAAAAAAAACACGTTAGAGTGAGTTTCAGTTAATCACAAATTAAGAATGTAGAAAATTTAGTGAACCAACCAATACTCGAAGTAATTACGCGAAGCCGACACAATGTGCAGGAAAACATGCACGCACGAGTCCAGCCTGGGTAGCTGGCGGTTTATTTTGGTAGTGTGCGCGATC
>OX393561.1:5322130-5384630 GCA_947652115.1 Blastomussa wellsi
TCATAATTTTGGGGGGTAACCGAGGGTTGTCCAATACACCCGCACTGTATCGATCCGTTAAAGTCATATTCAGTCCGTTCGATCCGTACGGATCGTTGAATGTCCTACGCTCCGTTGAGTAGAGTGTACGGATCGTATATTGCATCTCATTAAGGGGACTTGGAAAATATCACCCTTCGAGGATATCGAGTTTAGCAAACACATGAATCGATGGCGATTTTTATTTGTCATGTTGTATGTGGTGGACAGCCACAATGAAGATGTAAATACAAAGGCGATTTTTTAAATGATTCATATTCGACATGTATTTTACCGCATAAAGTTAAGAAAAATGTAAATGTTTAAGTACTGCTGCAATGAAAAAAAGCTGTTCTTGTACAGTTTCAATTCCAATTTTATATTTGGCAAGAATGCACGATACCTATTATTGTGCCTCAATTTTCAGAATAAATCTGTTTTTTGCAACAAATTCCTTGTTTAATCTGACAGCCATTTGTAGTTTTAAGTCGTAATCCCTTGTATTAAGAGAAATGTTGGCCTACGTGCAGCCTTCTATTATTCCTAAAGCCTCTCCTCACAAGCTAAATTTCGTGCTAGTGTTGTTCTCGGTAGCCCCGAGTTCAACTCCTCGGCTACGCTTGTAAATAGCCAACTGGTCTGCCTCCTGCCAGTTGGGATTCTTAACCTTGTTATGTTTATTTACAATGTTTGTTTACATTGGCCCTGAAAAGCCCCAATGGGGAGTGGTCAATTAAGTAATTATTATTATATTATTATTATTCTCTTCGCCGAGTCATCGAGGCATCAACTCCCGACAGAACCACCCATAACTCGGTTCGTCAGCGGGGTTCTTCAACATAATCCTTGTGAAATTTAAATCCGCACAGCCAAAAACTGGAACACTATTATATTAGCGACACCGTTTCGCAGATGTCACTTTTCCGCTTAAGGAATAATAGACGGCTGCACGCAGGCTCCTGAAATGTGTGATTTAGAAAAAAATTACCATACTACCTCAAAGGATGGCTTTTGGTTTGAACTACTCCCCCGCGGAATTTCCAATGTAGCCCCTTTTTTAAAACATTTTGGCTATTGTATGGTGGCCGACTATTCTCACAGAAAAATTGGGCCAATTCTTAAATATCCGAAGATATATAAAATAAAAGGGATATACTACAAATGTTTTAAAATACATTTAATTTTGGTATAAAAAAATGAAAAAACATGTTTCGGAAATGAAAAAACAAAAATAAAAGCAGGCTATGAGAACACTCGAACATTTTGTTTTCAATTACAATTTTGTATGTGAACGAACGGCCTTCTCATGGCCGGTCGTTCTAACAGCATTTTTGAAATTCAAATGTATTTGGTATTGAAATCAAAACTCTGATATTATTCTTTGTGTTTGTTTTTATTTACTGTTTTTTTGTTAATATACTCTTATATATATTTTTGTTTTTTCATTTCCGAAACATGTTTCTTCATTTTTTTCCTTTTCTTTAAACCAAAGTTAAATTTATTGTAAAACATTTGTAGTATATCACTTTTATTTTTTTATAGATTTTTTTCATTTTTCAGAAAAAAAATTTTCAACGAAAAAGTGTTTTTTTCTTCGCTTTTTCTTCGGATATTTAAGAATTTGCCCCAATTTTTCTGTGAGAACAGTCGGCCACCATAGTATTGACCAACCCACACCCTTTCTAGGAAATTCAATGACCGCCTTTGGGGTGCTTATCAATATGCATATCACACAGCAATACCTGGCAATTTATTTTGCACATCTTCGTTGCAATGCAGTATTTTGAATGTCCATTTTTATAATCTTCTGATCAAACACATTATAATTTTTCAATAAACAGACAATTATTCATTTTAACAGTTAACTTTACTTTAATCAAACTGGCAATAGACCCTACACACCATCCACCAACCCCCCCCCCCCCCCCCCCCACGAAATCCAATGACTATCCTTTGCGGATCTATATTCCTCATTTTCAACGAAGAATATAGATGTATACAGTATTCCCTTCCAAGCAAGAATTACAAACCGCACTCGTGCGTTTCGGCTCGTTTTGCATTCCTGGCATTTCCCACATTTAGAACGAGGAATATACAGTATTTACCGACTTTCCTTTTCGAGCAAGAATTACGAAACGCACGCGAACACGCACGTAGAGGACATGTTAAAGAGTGACTGAATTCGTTGCGTTTCGGCTTCTTCAACGCGGCTTGAAAGCATGCCTGGTATTTTCCACGTTTAGAACGAGGAATATACATGTATACTATATTCATGGCTGGTACTTTCCCTTCCAAGCAGAGATTACGAATCGCACTCGTGCGGTTCGGGTTCATCAACACAACTAGAAAGCATGTCTGGTATTTTCCACATTTAGAACGAGGAATATACATGTATACTGTATTTATCGCTGGCATTTTCCACGTTTAGAACGAGGAATAGACATGTATACAGTATTTGCCGACTTTCCTTTTCGAGCAAGAATTACGAAACGCACGCGAACACGCACTTAGAGTACATGTTAAAGAGTGACTGAATTCGTTGCGTTTCGGCTTTTTCAACGCGGCTTGAAAGCATGCCTGGTATTTTCCACGTTTAAAACGAGGAATATACATGTATGCTATATTCATGGCTGGTATTTTCCACTTAGAATTACAAAGAATGTACATGTCATCAGTATTCCCTTCCAAGCAGGAATTACGAATCGCACTCCTTCAACACAGGTAGAAAGCATGTCTGGTGTTTTCCACATTTAGAACGAGGAATATACATGTATGCAGTGTTCATCGCTGGTATTTTCCATATTTAGAACGAATAATATACGTTTATACAGTATTCCCTTCCAAGCAAGAATTAAGAGCCGCACGACTACACTCTGTTGGTTTAATGAGATGCAAGAATTGCGAATCGAACGAATTGAACGATCCGTTAACACACACACATGGCCTCCGATTTAATGAGATGCACGTCGGACCAAATGCGTGCGAAACGTACGGACCGTTGATTGCCCTTTTCGTTCCGTAAGAAGGGATGACGATCCGTTTGAAATTTACGGAGCGTAGAACATTTAAACGATCCGTACGAATCGAACGAACTGAATATGACTTCGACGGATCGATACAGTGCGGGTGTATTGGACATGACTGGGGTAACCCTGCGATGGACTAGCGTCCCATCCAGGGGGGAGTAGAAATATTCCTGGCTGCTTAATGCTACTGAAACCGGGATAAGCTCCGGCAGTATGGGCTACTAGGCACGAGGCTTTGCCTTATTGTTTGAAAAGAATGCAAACCCTTTTCTCTGTTTTTGTTTTCCCAGTTGCAAGAAAAAAAATCCACGTTTGAATGTTAGTGTCGCATCTGCCTTCTCATTAAATGTAGCGAAACAAATTTTGAATTGCAAAGAATTGATAACGACGGCTGGCAAATGTGGCAGATATGGAAACACGAAGAATTTGAACAACGCGCCGTCGTTTATTCCAAATATCTGACAAATAGTTATGCTCCACAGCGGCCCTCATTGAACGAGGCTTACGCACCAATAAAGCTTGTTGGGTTTGACGGGGTAATGGTTGTGCCGCTGACGTTTTAAACTGAATTTTTGTGGCTGCTTACATCGTTTTAAGCAAATTTAGGCATACGAACGTGACCACCAAATTGAGTGAAATATAAATTAAAATATCTACTTAAAACAGTGAACGAACATTTCGGTAAAACAGCCAATACGGTACGGATGGACAACAATCAGGAAGAGTAAGTAAAATGGCATGTTTTCAAAGTTAATAGCGTTTGTTTGTAACTTTTAATTTTAACGCCCGGGAGAATATCTGTTGAATTGTATTGAAGGTCTTGTTTTGTAAGGTCCAAAGAAGTAATTTCTTCGAATTTCTTTCTTTCTTGAATTTTGCAAACCTTAATAACACAGACTAAACTCAGCCGTGTCGGAGGTCTTTTGGGATCGGCATATACACGGAAATCCTTTACCTGATGTTAATATTCAAGTCCCTTAGTTTTTGTTCTGCCGAGTGAAGTCTCAATTCTGCTTGTTTAACTTCTTTCCCTATCACCTGAGTACTTGACCGAAGTGCTTCCATTTCATTGTGCTCTGCTGTGTCGGGCTTTGATCCTTTGTCGTTTGACTCAACTATCTCTTTCGACGAAACCTTCTAAAATGAACAAAACGGTGCACTGGTTGTTTTCATTGTTTGTTTATGTTGTTGGTATTGTTTTTTGCTGTTGCCGTTGTTATTGTTGTTGTTGGCATTGTTTGTTGTCATTCACTGCGCGAAAAGCCAAATATTCGGGCCAGAATTCGCTCGAATACGACTCGGCACACGCCTCGTATACTGAAAATTTCCGACGTATTCTAGTACGCCTGATTCGAAATACACCTGGGCTATCCCATTAGGATCCGGCCTGTTTTTCCATATTCAAATTGAACACTCCGGGTGTGCATCACGTATTCAATATTGAATACTCGTGAATTCACCAGAGGCACTTCACGTATTCAAATCGAATATTCTTGAATACTCCAGGTGTACTTCACGTATAGCGTACACCTTGAATACTCTAGCATTCTATGGCATCACACTGACATATTCGAGGCTAGAATACTCTAGAATATTTTTCATTTGGCGCAGTGATTATTATGGCTGTTGTTGTTGTTATTATTATTACTGCTGTTGCTGTTTTTGTTTGTGTTATTTGTTGCCGTTGTTTTTATTTTGAGTGTTGTTGTTGCTGTTGTGTCTTGAAATTTAAACAAGAAATTTCGGTCGAATTGAAAGCGCTCTACTTCAAATTGAATTTCGCAATTTTTAATTGATCAGAAGTCCCTCACGAGGATAATTTTCACTTTAATATGAAAAAATTGTAAAAGCAAGCCAGTAAATAAGGCAGTTTCTTGGTGTTGCAGATAGTGCGGTCACAAAATTACGTAAAACAAAGGATTTAGGCCTGGGTCAAACGCTGTACTTCACAGTTTGGGTCAAACGTCAAACTTGTTCAGTCCGAACTGCTACACAAAAACAAATAACAAAAGCGGTCTTGTTGGTCAGTGGTTTTTCAACGTAAAATCAAAATGGCGCCTTTAGACTTTGATTATGCGTTTGGTTCGACTCATGTGGATCGGCGTTTGACCCAAAGTCGGTCTTCAGGCGTTATATGGCGTTTGACCCGGGCCTTAAAAGACAACAAACAATACACAAACCCCAACACAATAACAATAGTTTCCTCAATACCAAGATGTAATTTAGCTCATGGCAGAGACTTTGTGAAGGCAATGCAGTTATCAAGATCATGCAAACGAAAACATAACCCAGTCATACAATAAAGCATCCAAAACGAAACAAAGTGGTCTATAATAAATATATATAAACCGTTGTACTCATACCTTGATTTTGCCGTGGCTTAAGACTTTAGAAGTTTTTCCTTCTCTGGGGAAGGCAGGTACCTGAGTTATGTTGGAACCATTTCTCTTGATATTCCACGTTTTGCCCAATTGTCTGCAAAACGATCATCCGCACGTCACTTATATCGTAAAATAAGAGGTTTGGAAAAACTACCGACGATAGGTTTGTTTGCCCTAGGTCTAGCTGAACAGAGACGTCAGTACAAGATTTCCTTTACATGACAACTGAAAGTCGACAACATTTGGCGTACTTGCTGCGATTCTCCTTATTATAGGATTCAACCTTCTCAAACTCATATTCACTATTTATATTCTATTTGTTTTATTCTGCACGTACGTATTTTGAACGAGCTCCCTGAGGTCACAAGACGTAACTTGGGTGGCCGACCGACCCATTAACTGAGCATGGATTTTATTTCTTCGTTTTCTCCGCAGTTCTAGTTTTGATTGAGAAGGTATTCAAACACTCTAGAGAGTGTTTCGTCACATTTCCAAACACCTCGAATTTCGCGAAAAATAGGCCGCTGTGCGTCGTATTCTCAACTCTCTGATACCATGTTGCCAAGCAACTACTTTGACAAACATCGCGGGATCACATAATCCCACTTCACTCTTGGTTTGTACCTTGAAGGTTCCTCATTAGCCTCGTTATCACTCTCGCTTGTATCTGACAAGGTGCATACTACCTCGTCTTCTTCTTCGTGTTGACTGACCAGTAACTGACTGCGGGCTCTGAAATCTTGGATAATTCGGTCGACTATAAACTAAACATTAACACAAAGATAAGCGAAATGAGGCATTTAAATGCTCCAGTAAACACTCTTGAGAATACTGTCAGTGTAAATCCATAAGAGATCAAACACCATGTGAGGAAGAGAGAAAGAAAAAGAAAAAAAATACAAAAATATAAGATTTTATCCCAGCTTTGTTCAGTTCTGCCACTTAGTAAACGTATCATGTAAGACATACACAAAGAATCGCCTTATTATCGCTTACCACGGGTGGACTGCTGTGAACTTCACGGTCACTCTCTAATCCAGAACCATCTTGAATTAATGGTGCGGTGTGTACACGAGGTTCCCGAGGACTGGGGAGAACCATTTTGTCCACTGCAAGAAAATTTTACAAAGTATAACTGTTTACTTAATGAACGAATAACGAGCGGGTTATGTTTCAGTACGACGTTCGCAAATTTTCTTACATAATGATATTTCATGTTCTTATTTAAAAATTACAATATGTATACCCGAACGAGTAAAAGATTGTTCGAACTAAACGAGCGAGTGAGCGAAGGAACGAAACTAATCGCGAACGAATTAATCACTCGAAATCCCAATACCTTGAGCACTTCCTTGGCTAAGAAGGAGTTTATTAAGCTGAAGTTGTTGTTGGAAGAGTTGATCTTCGTGTTTTTTCAAGCGAGTCAGTGTTTCTTGAAGCTGGTTGTTCAATTTAGCTTTCTCTTCCTCCAGTTCACGCACATGCTCCTTCAGTGATTCTATTTCTTTTGTTTTCTCTGCGAAGATTTCCTCGTCGCTGGACAAATCTTCTTTGTACTGAAAAAGGCAAAACAAGACAATAAAAATAAAAACTTCAGAAATACACGCATTTGGAACGAAAAAACTTGATGAATTCCAACTTCGCTCGTTCTCGATCACGGAGAAGAATATATGAAACTGTGTATTGAGGACAACAGCAGCAGCAGCAACAATACCTTGTTCAATTCTTTTTTAAGTTGTTCTACCAGCTCAGCTTGCTGTTGTCGAGTGGTGTTTGGAGTCCATATTGGCCTAGACCTGACCTGTTCCACAGCTTTGACCAACCGGTCAAACTGGTTTGACTGGTTGTTTGACAAAACGCCAGCCTTATGCAAGGTCTTTAACTGATTGAAGGCGTCAGAGAGAAGCTGTTTGTATGTGTCACTCACGCCACGAGATCTGATATGAGACAACAAGAACCTAGTAAATTGCCTATCTCACAAAGGCCACATTTAAAAGGGAAGAGGATGATTATAGTGCTATTTTCGCCTTAGGACTAGAATCATGTGAGCGTGACATCTTTTCAGCTTTCAGTTTACATGAGAAGGATTGTATTTTGGCCCTTGTGCTAGGATCCTCCCAGCTGGGAGGCAGGATTATCAACAGCATTGCACTAGGCCGACCCGAAGATCTTCCCCCAGGAAGCACCTTCTTCCCTACAAGTAAACGAAAACAAAAAGTGCCCTGTACCTTTCTCCCTCCATGCCTAAATGGGGCCTAAAGCCCGTGTCAAACGCCGTACTTCACATGAACTGAACCCAATTCAACCAATTAGGCTGATATGAAGTTCGGCGTTTGCCTCATTTAAGTTCGACTGATTTTATTTGGAGCAGCTGAGGCGTTCTTCACGCCTGGCCAGCCGTAAATAACGTCTGAAGACCGACTTTGGGTCAAACGCCGATCTTCACATGAGCCGAACCAAACGCAAAGTCTGAAGGCGCCATTTTGACTTTACCTTAAAAACCACTGACAGGGAAGACCGCTTTTGTTATTTGTTTGTTGTAGCAGTTCGGTGCGACTGAATAAGTTGGATGTTTGACTCACACAGGCGTTCTTTTAATTATTTGAGTCGACCCAAACTGTCATTAGGTTCGGCTCATGTGAAGTACGGCGTTTGACCCAGCCTCCGTCGTTCAGTTGGTTACAGCGCCCATCCGGTATCTGGGAGGCCACGGGAGTGGATCCTGATGGGAACTTGGAATTTTTCTTTGTCCCACGCTTGTTACAAATATGCTTTATAGCAAATAAAGGAAAGATGGGATGTTTCAAATTTGATTTGCGCCAGCTTACCTCTCCAATTCCTCCTCCAGGGACTTGATGCGCTCGGCATCTTCCACTGTCCCACCCGACCCCACGGACGAGCCACGGCGCCTTTGGAGTTCTTCTCGGAGTGCCTGAATAACAATAATGCGCCTGTAACACATGTGTGAACTGCTATCTGCATTGATTTTGATTTGTTCTAAAGGATGATTCAGTTGTAATATGAAGTATTTCTCAACGAAGGTGGTTCAGTTGGTTTACCTGAATTTCGCTCTGCATCTCAGCCAGCCTCGCATTCTGCGGATCGCGATTCACAATTGGCTTATTGCGAATATTTCTGGCCTGAAAAAAGGTACACAAAGTCAGCATAAAAATGTTACGCTGTCTTTCTCCTAGATGGCCTATCTGCACAACCTCAGACTCATACTCAATTTTTCTTGGACAAACCAGTCCAAGGGGGAAAGGTGCACTGAGGGTATCCTTATGTTAAGCACCAACCCGTGAGCCTCGTTCCCTTCTCTTTGCGAGAAGTGCGTGGGTTCTTTAACGTCCCCTGATTACCGTAACACTGAACATGCAGGAGACGGGACCTACGGTTTTTCGTCCTTATCCAAGAGACGTGTTGGTCCGGTCTGGGGCTCGAACCCGAGACCTTCCACACAGCAGTCCGACGCTCTACCAACTGAGCTAACTTTATGATATAGCTGGACAATACAAGAACTGTAAACAAGGTTTCGTACAATGCAGGCCTCCAAAAGACTTCTAAGTTTGACACTGAAGACGTTGAGTGATTGCATGAGTGAATTGTGGAGACTTCTTTTCGGCTCATCTAAATGTAATATCGAACAAGCTGAACAAGCATATGGTGCAGTGAGCCCCTAGTTTTACAGTCGTTGAGTTACAATTATAGTAACTTCTGTTTGTTTGCAATGCTGTAGGAGAAAAACAAAACACATGTAAGCACATCATCAATGATAAGCTCCCGCTCTCCTTTTTTTTTATTGCCCGAACATTGAAACGACTCAACATGACTCAAGAAGGCGTTTTGGCGAGCAAGCTCTTGTCTCCAACTCTCTTGTTTTTGTGGAAGCAGGATTGGCACAGTGGTGAGAGCGCTCGCCTGCCACCAAAGTGGCTCGGGTTCGATTCCGGCCGGATGGCATATGTTGGTTGAGTTGTTGATGAGCCCTGCCTCACTCCAGGTGGTTTTCTCCGGGTTCTCTATTTTCCCTCCCATATCCAAAACAAACATTTCTAGTAACTGATTCTACTTCGAGCTGAACAGAGGACCTGCGTTAAAACCGGTGAGCTAAGGTTGATGTGGCTTCTTCTCAAAAATCGTTATTTTTTATTTGTATATTTGTCTCTCTCGTTCACGCTTGTTATATCCCATTCTAACGTTTGCTCCTCCAAAATACACCTAGATACAGCATCTTTTACTCACCCTTGTAGCGTACTTCAAAGAATTCAAATTTTCAGCAAAGTCTGCAGCACAAGGGCTCAGACATGTAATCATCAGCGTTCGAGCGTTTCCTCCCAAAGAGTCTTTCAAAAGGCGAGTCACTTTGCTGTCCCTGTAGGGCACGTGAATCACCTAGAGTGGAGTAAACAGCAGTAAACTAAACATACGAGGCTCCTAAATAGAAATGATTTGTTTAAGTTTGTTTGTTTTTTCACCACTGACCAGACGGACAATTTGAAAGATATCTAAAATTATAGAATACTAAAACAGTGGATACCGTTGTTGGTGCGCTCTGATTGGCTATTCAAACATGCGGTATCCTGTGATATTCGCCTCCGAGCAACTCGTAAGCCAACTATTGACCTCAGTGTTGGTGGGTAGTGGTGCGAAAGTTATGCGAACTTTCGACTGCATCTCTGGTTTGAACAACTGTCGCGAATTCTCCCAACCCCCTTGTGTTTAGATGAGGCTATACAAACACGGTAAAAGTCCTCTATTGTTTAAATGGAGCACGCTCATGTTTACTGAACTTGATCACACAGCTCTGCTAGCTTTGTAATAAATAATTATATTTCCATCGTTAATACGTAATGTACTAAACTAAACTAAATTTATCATGCTGACCGCCTAAAGAAACTAAATTTGTTAGCATTGGAAAAAGGCGATTGTTAGCAGATGTTACTTTTTTATATAAGGCTGTTCAAGGAATAACTGATATTGATGTTGAACCTTATGTAGATTTCTATAAGGAAACTGATCACTATTCGTTTAGACATAATGACAAGTTAACTCTTAAGACGAGATATGCAAGAACGAATGTCCTCAAGTATACTTACTTTCATAGAGTTGTGGGAACATGGAACTCCATAACCCTTTCCATTCGTGAAGCAACTAGTGTAAATTCTTTTAAAGCTTTACTCAAAAAACTTTTTATGGATTAATATATTTTTTGTACGTTTTTCTTGCTATAATATTTAATATTACTATAATTCTAATTTGCATCGTTTATTTCAGTACCATTGGTGATCTGCTTTAATATGGTGTCTTGTCTCTTTTGCATTTCATTCTTTGGATCGCTTGGAGGTTGAGTATCGAAAGGAGAGTTTCGACTGCATTTAAATTTTTATACGCAATGCCGACAGTTAAGGCTTTGCTTTACCTTCTTCTTGGAGTCTGCAAGGGCACTGATCACATTACCCAACGCTAGCAAGCCACTGTTGATGAACACAGATTCTTTAAACCTTTCCCCCACATTGCCTGTTCGATGTGCCCTCTCTGAACCAGCAAGATCGACAAAATGAAACTTGGCATATTTATAGTCTGGGAAATCTGAAGTAAATAATGAAATATGTTCAAAACTGTAAGTTGTAATTGGTAGGGAAGATAATTAATCGGATCTGATCATTTCATAAAATGTTGGTATTGTTGCTGTACAAAAACTTACAGATATAGAAGGGAGCTCAAATTGAGATTGATAAAAGCACGACGTGGATGTGTGTCACAGTGCACATGTACATAATTATGAACCTAGTAAATGGCATGGCAACCAATTAGCTCACCAAGAGTTATCTGTAGCTCAGTTCGTTAGAGCACCCAACTGCTATCTTTTTTTGTGCCTTTAATTGATTTTTTTTTTTATTTTTTTTTATAATGAAAATTTTATTTCTAAAGAAACATAACTTCCACTACATTACAATACCTCTGACCTTACTGAATATATGGGTATCATGTTGATGGACATTTCATCTTTATCGCTACAACAACGTTGCAAGATGCACAAATTTTACAATCATGTAAATTAAAGTAAGTCTTTGCATTTGTCAGCATTAAAAGAAAAAAAATAGCGGAGAAAGGAAAACAGAAAAGAAACCTGCTTGAAAGTGAAATGTAGAATCGATAATTTAAAAATAGATGGTTGGGGATAAATTATTTATTTAAATGCAACTACTCAAGAAACAGTGAGTTGAAAGATTAATGTTAATCAGTTGGTCTCATAAGTTAACCATTGCTACGAAACTGAAAAAAAGAGGTTTGACCATTTTAAAGCCGCAGTGTTTTTTGTTCACTAAGGAGAAAGCCAAATATTTGGTGGCAGTACAGAAAACTGTAAACTTACAAACGCTTACCCATTCCAGATGCAATACTGACTTTTTTCTCACTGTCAACTTGTTCTTCTTCAACCAGAGGTTTCTGTTCTGTTCACAAAAAAACAACTTATTCTAACTAATTCCCTGAACCAGCATTAGTGAAAACAACAAAACCGTGGTCATTTTTTTAAATTGACCTAGAAACATGGAGGGATCAGTCTGTACCTAGCAGACTGCTAGGAATTACAATATTGCAGTTATCATTCTTTTTTTATTTCCCTCTAATCTGTTGAAATCCTGAAATTTCAAAACACACATTTTTGGAAGTTCACATTACAATTGGGATTTCACTTCCTTAAGGTGTAAATAACAAGTACCGGAGGTTTATACTCCCTTACCAATGTACAGAGTAAATATTGTATGTGATCGGCTGGAGTGTTCATTCATGTTAGTTGTGCCGACCTGCCGCCCAGCTGATCCTGAGTCCAGACAGCTCATTACTTCATCTGCTGTGTTAACAGGCTGTTCAGTAGCACCTATAATAACTGTTGAGGAGAATGATAATTGAAATAATCAAAATAAACATGTTGTAGCTAATTTGCAATCTGGCTACAATCTGTTTAAGCAATAGAGGGCGTTTCCTGTGTTTACATATATAATATAGCCTCATCTAAACACGAGAGGGTTTGGAAGAATCTGAGATAGTTATGCATAACTTTCGAGAATTCTCCTAAACCCCAAAGTGTTTAGCTGAGGCTATGTACGTTTTTTAGACATTTTGAACATTTTTAGTCATTTGTAGGCTAAATCTGCTCCAATTCTCTTCAAAATGCATTAGCAAAATAAAGACATGCCATATTTGTCACAAGAATCACATTTAATGACATTTTAGCTTGGGGTATTCGCACAAATCAAAATTTGGATAATTTGGACCAGAAAGTGACCCACCTCTTCAGGCTTTTCGTTCTCTTTATTATTATGTATTTTTTGCTTTTCCTTTCTCCTTCTTTCAAATCTTCTTGATGCATTGGTTGGCCTTTTTTCTGGGATTGCTTTCAGTTCAAGAATTGCCCAGATAGCATTAATGAGACAAAAAATACTTAACAGGGAGTAGCCACAGGTAAGTGAGGGAAATTTTCCTCCTAGTGTTTGACGGAAATTTCTAAGTGTTTTCATACATTTTCAACCTCCATTAACCCAATCAATGTCATCTGGGTATCACTGGAAAGCTCTTTCCCTCCTGCAGAGCTGGGATAAAAAGGATTCCTATTGTGGTCAAAGCTGATGACATCAGAAGCCAACCTCTGTCACTGACAGTTACGGCCGGTGTAGGAGTCAATGGGTTAATACAGTCTAGCTCTGGCAGGCCACATGAAAAGAGAGGGGTACATCTCATTAAATACCTGTATTCCCCTTGTCATCTTCCCTCACATAGATATCTTTGCTAGATGTGTCCATATCAAGCAAGTCTCTTAACTCCTCCATGTAAATCTCAATATAAGACACAGTCACGACAAACTCCATTCTGTGCTTGTTTTCCTGCAAAATCAGAGCTTAAGGTTAGACATTGCCTCCACTGGGGCTAGTCAGACAGTTTGTACCTTGGTGATCTACAAAGTTATATAATTTAATTACCCTGTAGAAATGACAGGGCCGGACTTCATTCATTTTTTAGTGGAAAGCACTGACAGTGACTGTGCTTTAAATTGCATGAAACAGCTCCACTTTAGAACAGATTTCTTAAAGGGCAAAGCCTTGTACCAAGTTGTTCATACCGCCAGAGCTTATCCTGGTTTCTGTAGCATGAAGCGGCTACTCCCCTCTGGGTGGGATGTTAGTCCATTGCAGGGTTACCCCAAAGCACTATTTTGCCGATACCCATTATTTACAGGGGTTATCATTAAGTTTTTGTGCAGGTCAGTAGGGTTTTTCAGCCGGGCATTTTTAGTTTTTCTTATAAAAGAAAGTAAGTGGAGAAGACGAAAACAGCCGGGCAAAGTCATGGCAAAGTCTTGTTCACAGCTGGTTAATTTGCCTGGTGTCTGGCCCCTGTCAAGAGAGGCACTGTGTAAAAGTGCCTTGCCCAAGAACACCACGCATGGTCAGGGTTCAAACTTGGACCATGGATGCTTACCATCAAACTAGTGTGCCTCCCACAGACTTCTTAAAGCTCCAGATTTTAATCCCCCCTGCTTACCCCACACACTCAAGAGAGTGAATAGGGAGGGGCTTATTTTTATAATTGTTTACAATTAAATATAATAAAATGTTAATTAATATTCATAATGCATAATTTGTGCACTTGATAGACATTGTCCCTTTATGAAACTAATTTCCTCATATATTAAATATAGAAAGCAAAACCATTAGAACTGTTGTACCTCCATAATCTGAAACAGCTGCTTAACCGCTCGGAGAATGATGCCATACTCTTCTTCCAAAAGACCAGCAGTGTCAGCTCCACCAATTGTGTATGTCTTCCCTGAACTCTGTACAGAAAATTGTTTATACATTGAAAAAAAGTGATTATTTTTAGTAAACAAAGTGCATGCCCCCCAAAGGCTAGGCTCAAATGAATAATTTTATGTAACAAACTCACCGTTTGTCCATAGGCAAAGACTGTGGCATTATATCCCTCCATACAACTCTTAACAAGAGGCTCCACACATTTATCATAAACATCTGCCTGCATATACAAAGATAATCTATCAAAATTATTTATGTCTTTGGAGACCTTAACTTGCTTAGATATTTTTTGCTCACCTGAGTTGCTTTTGGAGGAAACACATAATCAAAAGTGAAGCCCCTATCCTTCC
Source organism: Blastomussa wellsi (assembly GCA_947652115.1). Taxonomy (NCBI): domain Eukaryota; kingdom Metazoa; phylum Cnidaria; class Anthozoa; order Scleractinia; family Plerogyridae; genus Blastomussa; species Blastomussa wellsi. The sequence goes on from OX393561.1 coordinate 5,336,719, forward strand.
CTAAGATTAACTGAGGCTTATCTGGAATGAAGTGAACACACTGAGGAACATTATGAACTTTTTCCTGACCAACCAATGGACGAACCTAAGGACAGAAAAAGCAATTTCATACTTTGTCTAGTCAATAATAACTGGCGCCAATTATCAAATGGAATACTACAATTCCTAAGTTTTGATTGGTTCACAGGTCATGATATACTGGTGTGCACATCAGTGAGAACAGCAGGGGGTCTCAGAAACTGCAGCAATGCTATCGGAGTTTTGATAAAACAATATTACTCTACTCATGCTTGTTGGAATTATGCGATAACTATAGCCAAGTCAGCACTACACGCCTTGTTGGGTATCTTCCATCTCGGCTCATATCTGATGTGCACTCATGCCAGGGTGCATTCCACACAATTCCCAAACTGAAGATATGGCAAGGGGTGACCTGAAAACACTGACCCCCGGTCCGCAGACCCCACTACGGACCGGGGTCACAGACTACCTACGGACCGGTCAACAGACTATCCCTACGGAACCCCCTACGGACCACCCCCAAAATAGAATAGAAAACAAAAATAAAGATTTCACTTACTGCTTCTCCAATAAATCACTTGTGTCGGCGAAATTTCGACCGTTAAGCCGGGAAAAATGTAACAGACCTGGGTTCAGTTTCGGGAGCAATTTTATCATTAGAGATCATTACATACTTGCCATTTTCTTTGCTGTGGCTTTGCATGATTGACCGGTAAGCCACAGGAATTTTGTGCTTTCTTACCCTCCGCCATTTTGTTCGGCCCACTCTCTCGCGGGTTCAAGAGCTCGTCCCAGCCTTTACTCTTCCTCTCTCACCTCGCGTCGTGGCAGTCATGGATGAACGGTATGAACAAATGAATAGACCCTATGCATAAATGGCTGCCAATTTAAAATTATTTTGTATATATTTAAATTAGCCTCACTAACCTCGTTTGAGAGTAAAAATTCTTTAGATTTGCTAGCTCAAAAACGAGGTTAGTGAGAATTTAAATATATACAAAATAATTTCAAATTGGCAGCCATTTATGCATAGGGTCTATTCATTTGTTCATACTGTTCATCCATGACTGCCACGCCGTGAGACGAGAGAGGAAAAGTGAAGGCTGGGAGAAACTCCGGGAATGACTTTGACACCACAAAAAAAATGTAGAGTTTGTGGACGCAATATTAGGGTTATGCCCAAAGGTTATGCCAGATGTTGCCTTTTTCACCTGCCGCTGTATGCCAAAATCCCAAGTCGTATGCCAGTATGCCGCAAAATTTCAAAACCAATGCTGGAGATCTTTGACGTAGCCTACACTGAATGCACCCTGGCACTCAAGAAAAAATGTAACTGTAAAGTGTAACCACCTACTGTACATGTATCTGTGTACAAAAAGTAAGGATGCGGAGGTTTCTCAGCCTGCCAATAACAGATTTCCATGGTTGACATGCATAACTGACAGGCCAAATTTGCTCCAATTTGGGTAAATTACAGAATACAGGGCCACTTATTTGCATGCCACTGAATAAGAATAGTGCCTATTGTGTTATTCCTCGTTCTACAAAAGGCCCCTCAGATCAAAGATTCAATGGGGATTCAGCAAACTACAAAAGCTGAAAGGGGCATAATTCAGCAGTTTAGAAAAAAGTACAAGGCGATAAGGGGATTACATGTACATGTACTAGTAAGTACTGGAGAGTGAAACATTAAACATTAAACTGACAGTTAACAGATGAGAACCCACGACTTGCCCTTAGTCACAATTCCTCCACGTATTTGCAAAGCTAACAATTTACACCCCAAGCATTTTACCAGGTTACACTATGAACACCTAAGATTACGTTAAATTTTTATACAAAAATTATTCCAGACAGCGCTTCATAGTTTATATTCAAGGTTCTTGTCGTACAAAGTACTTACCCTCACAGCAACTTTTACAGGAACTTCTCCCATTTTTTTAAAAACTTAAATATATTTAAGCAATGTAAATGTTGAATGCGATGCCGTTAATCGCATCTTTTCTCCAAGAACTCGAAAAACTCTCTCCACAGTCATTGGCTGTCAATGTTTTTGACAGCCATGTTTGTTTTCGTCTCGGACTCAACTGATCAGCGGTAGTCGACAAGACCTCGATGGATTATGGGTACCAAAACAAGCATGGCGGCTGAGGTAAAACAGAGAATTTTCGAATTATTTTCACGCGAAAATGGGCCTTTCTCTGTCCACGAAATCATGGCTCGTCTCGAAATTTCAAGCAACGCTCAAGTCAATGTAGCAATATTTGAGCTGGTTCGTCAAGAAGTTATCGCGCAAGCGAGTGAAACACCTCCAAAATGGGAACTTCGTAGCACTCGAACGCCAGATGAGAGTGCAGAAACCTCAGACATCTCGATCGTGAATGAAGGTAAGCTTAAGTTTATGCGCTGTACCTAGAATAATTGTTCAAACTAAAAATCTTACTTGTTACCTCGAAGCTTCGAGCAGCAGGTTTTATTTTGTATTGCTGTACATAATTTTATGTGAAACTGAAACACTTCCGGGGAAATTTTTTACTGAAAAGTTATTGAATCGATATTTACCACGTGTGCAGCACTTTCACTTTCATAAGTGACCTCGTGTACCACTACAACAGGGATTTTTGCTTGTGAAACTGCAAGGGAAGTTATTACGGAAGGGTATGTCATGGCTTTCCAAAGCTCTGAGAGTTTGCCATTTGTGTTGAAATCATTTTCTCAGCTGAGTTTGACTAAAGCAAAAAAGTGTGAGTATTAGCATTTATATGTGTAGCTTAACGGAAGTAAACGGATTGAAATTACGATAAACTACCCCATTTCTTAGTAGCTTAGTACCGTTTGCGTACAAAATGCAAGTTTGCATGCTTGAAAAGATCAGCTACCCTCCACCTCCTGTTAGTCGCAGTGTTCAAAATTAGCGGTTGCCCGTTGCCCGAGACAACTAAAACTTCGGTCAGGCAACCAGTTTTTAGGAGAAATAAAGGGCTGGTTGTTCAAGATTGTCTGGCATTTGCCATAAGGACAACCTGGATTTTTCTAATTTCAAGCACTGTGGTCGACTAGTGGCCAACAGCATACTGACAGACGAGCAACTGACACTATCAAGTTCCCCAAAAGGTGAATGCTGCCAGGGGTACATGTAGTGCTATAAACCTGTCATGGACCAGGTTTGGTCTTCAGACCTCTCAAGTCTCGTGGTTTTGCCGTGAGACTCCCATGATAAACATATTCACGAGCCGATGAAATATGCTTTCCTTTGATATTTTCATTTTTGCCTTGCTAAATTGATTTTCCAGCGCAATATTCTGTAGAAATCCACATGTTGTATGGCATATCTATCATAGACTTTCAAGACTTTATTTTTGAGTTAAGCAAATATTATTTTTGACAAATGCCCTGGCTCCACAAATAGCAGAGCTAATCTAGAATACTGCACAAAATGAGAATAGAAAAAAGTAAAAAAGGAAAGTTTATCAGATTAAAGAGAAGAACAACATAATATATTATGAAAAAGGATGCATTTAAACTTTGAGGAAAGGAAAAGAAAAACATTAGCCTGCTGTTTTATAGGCAGGCAAGTTACAAAAAATTTGTTCTGCTTTCTTCATTTTAAGAACAATTTCATCTATCCCATAATAGGTATCATGGGACTCCAAAATATATCTAGCAATAATGCACAAATTTTAATTTGCATTTTGAGAGTGTGCGCAACTTGGTTGGTATCTCATTCCACAATTTGGCACCAAGTCTCTTGAAGGAGTTTTTTTAGGATTTCAAGATTCGAAATTTTATGTATAAGGTTTGAGACGTAGACGATCTAGTGCCATATGAATGTATCTGAGAAATTTGAAGAAACCATTGATCGACTGGTTGACAAGACATGCACCGCATGACCATATTTAGAAGGGATGCCAAATAAGGTAATTTTAACTTACCAGTCTCTCGAATTCTATTTTCGTTTTGTTCAGGTCGTAAAATCACGGAAAACGGTGAATATAAATGTCATTGATGAACAGAAAACAAAGAAATTCTCTGAATGAACACCTGATTTTAGTTAGTTTTGATGCCGATAAATCTCCAGGTTTTTTGACATTGATCTCCAGGTTTTAGGCCTAAGTCCCCAGTCACCCCACTCTAATTGTTATTTTGAAGGGTTATTATGGTGGTCCCTGTGGTGAACTTATTTAGGGTGAATACGCTTCTTTGCCTCTGCCATTAGTAAACTTTACTGACCATTATTGCATGGCAGAGCGATAAGTATCTGCTGGCCAAAGTTGGCATTGTATTCGAACAATTCAAGGAGAAGTTTTGCTGCTTATTAAGAAAAAAGAGATCGACCAAACGCTTATACGAGAATGTTTCTGTTTCATTTCAATTTGCTTACTAGGCGCCTCACCAATGAGAGATGATGTAAAAGAACACACAGACACAAGAAGACTGTTAAATGAAGGAGACGAAATAAAGCAAAATCCAGTTCCCTATGAAATGCAATTAAGCCAAGAGGAAACAAAAGCAAGGCCGCAGTCAAGCACTCAAGACGATGGGACTAAGACCCATTCACTTTTGAGTGAAACTCTTGAAAACCAAATTCTTAACACTGTGCGAAATACACCTTATCCTTGTACATTAAGCGATATTCTACACAGTGTCTCTAGCTCCACCACTGAAAAAAGTGTAATCGGTTGTATTAATGGGCTGGAGCAAACAAAAAAGATCATTAGACATCTTGAAATGCCTCCAATGTGGATAATTGCAGAGGCAACACAAGAACTTAAAGGTGAAGTTGGTGGATCAATATTCCAACCGGAGACACTTGTGCTAGATTATGAATCAGATAAGAGCAAAGACGAATCGCAAGCAGAGATCATTAATGGAAGCAAAATTGAAGACAACACGGTGGATGAAAATGCAGATGTAGTTGATGGAGATAGAGAGCACGATGTCGAGGGTCCACAAAGGCAAGACAATGTTAGTCCATCGGATGAGCCATCATTGGAAGTAAATAAGGCATTGCCGCCCAGTTATCCAGATAGTTGTGATGACAGCTTTGGTCCAGCTAGCTTACCTGAATTATCTGGTGAGGAGTCTTCTAGTTGTGTTGATTTTCTAGGATCCCCTGCACGTCCAGTCCATCAGTGTGAATCTCTTTCTCTAACGACCAATAACGAAAGGCTGGTCCAACCTGGACCATCCGCACATGCACCTACTTCAATCCCATCTGTTCGATCATCGGGAGGTCCCCCTCCACCTCCCTCAGCTCATCTCTTCAGCACCTTGATGTCCCAGTGTTCCAGAAAACCTACCCCTGTTGCCATGGCACCCAGGCCTACTTTTTCGCCCTTTAGTCCAAACCAGCAACCACCTCGTCCACTGATGCAGTCGTTTGTTCCTCAACCAGCGTGGCCTCGGATGTCAGCTCTTCAGGCTGGATTACCCTCAGCTGCCCCAACGAATCGTAAAACATTCACCAGTCCAAGCAAGCAGATGTTATCACTGCCTGGTTCTGTTGATCAAAATTATATTCAGCAAAATCACACCGCTAAAGGAGACAGTCGTAAAGAAATGCCCATAGCTGGTGGAGCTGCAGTTGCCCCAAACCAGTCAAGCAGGGTCAACTTTGGATCACACGTGCAGTTACAGCCCGATCATACTCGTAGTTCTCCTTATGGATCAAATCCAGCAGGTAAAACTCAGATCACACGGGCGGCAGTTCCAAACTTTGGTCATAATACCTCCAGTCAAGCTACTTCCGGGCTACCACCCCCTCCCTCGGCTCATCTCTTCCAAAACTTGGTCAGTCGAGGCCCTCAATCAGTGCCTACATCGCGCAAGAGTCCCCTGACCATTGCCAATCGGCAATCTTCAACTTTAAGTGATCTTGAGGCGAGAGTACTGGAGTTTATGAAGAGGGAAAGGAAATCATGTGAAACACTACATCTGGCCAGACAGTTTGGTTTTCATCGAAAGAAGGAGGTCAATCCAACACTTTACAAACTGCAGTCATTAGGTTTGATCTACAAAATGCACGAACATCCTCCTACATGGAAGGTACGGCAAGAAGTGAGCTCACTGACGTTCCGAGGTTCACAAGCTGCCGAATCCAGTTCTGTTGAACCCGCTCAGAAAAGACCTCACCCTGGTTCTGATGAACAAGGCCAAGTGGAACTGGGAGTGAAGAAACCATTTCAGCAGGTTCAGAAGTCTTCTCCGACACCTGGGCCCGGATCAAATTTGTTTGGACAAACGGGCCATACTCCTGTGATGCCGAGCTACGTGTCCACTCCACAGATGCCACCTAGGACCGTAGGCCCTCCTCAGGGATCCAGCAGCAATCTTCCAGATGTCCTCTCCAGTGTCGCTTATGCTGCCATTAACAAGAACCCTGTTAGTGCCCTTAACGAGTACGTGCAGAAAAACAAAATGGAGTTGACATTTGAAACAGTCAGCCAAGGACGTGCCTTCGCAATTGCCGCAAAGATCAACGGCAAGATATTCCCTGCAGCAGAAGCGAGAAACATGAAAGATGCCAGGCGTGAGGCAGCTGATGTTGCATTGAGAACTCTGCTTGGTCGGAGTGCCAACGGAGGTAGTGAGGACGGGTCTCCTTTGAACATAACTGACCCATCTGCAAACGTTTTGAGCAAAGCCCGCACACACTTCGATCTTATAGCTGCGCTTTCACATCACACGTTCCTTCAAATCGCGGCCTCCATTTCCGATAAATTCGCTGGCAGAAAGGTCGTGGCGTGTATCATCATGAAAAAAGGCACTGACGATGCTGGTCGAGTCGTTGCCTTAGGAGCTGGTAACCGTTGTGTGACTGGTCAGCGGTTAAGCATGGAAGGAAAGGTTGTGAATGACTCGCATGCTGAAATCGTAGCTCGGAGATCTCTGTTGCGGTTCTTCTACAGACAACTAAGCAGCTATTACGATGGAGATGAATCCATCTTCGCACCAACGGAAGGCTCTCAGAGACTCGCTGTTTGTGAAGATGTGACATTTCATCTGTACATCAGTACAGCTCCTTGTGGAGACGGTGCCTTGTTTACTCCCCGTGAGGAACCCAACACGGACATGTCAGAGCACTCGACACAGCACAATCCCACATTCACGGCCAAGCAACAGGGCATCTTACGGACGAAGATCGAGGACGGCGAGGGCACAATTCCCATTGACTCCAACGATGGCATCCAAACATGGGATGGGCTCTTACTTGGCAACAGATTACGCACCATGTCGTGCAGTGATAAGATATGCCGTTGGAACGTTCTTGGACTTCAAGGCTCTCTTCTGAGTCACTTCATCGAGCCTGTTTACTTAGCATCGCTCACGTTAGGCTATTTGTATGATCACGGTCATCTTTCTCGTGCTGTTTGCTGTCGCCTTCAGCACAACAGTGATCTCAACACGCAGCTTCCAGCTCCTTACCACGTGAACCACCCGTGGATCGGTCGTGTTACAGCTTACGATCCGCCACGCGAGACAGAAAAGACAAACAACCTTAGCGTCAATTGGTCCTTTGGAGACCCAATCACCGAAGTGACCGACGGACGCACGGGAGCCTGCATGACACGGACAAATAACAGTCCCACGCCCTCGCGGATCTGCAAGGCTGCGCTTTATGCATCCTTCAAGGAGATTGGTGCCAAAGCTGGCCGTGAAGAACTCTTGAATGCTGAAACGTACGGCGAGGCAAAGAAGATGGCGACTGAGTTTCAGGAGGCTAAAAATAAACTGTGTGATTATTTCAAGTCCTCGAAGTACGGTCCTTGGGTTAGTAAACCGATGGAACAGGAAATGTTCTAATTGAAAAGGCTATATGACTTCGATTATTATTATCGTCATCGTCGTTGTCATCATCATCGTCATCATTATTTTGAGAAGGACAATTTTTGGTAACTGTTGGTTTCTTTAGGCACATAGATAAACGTGTTCGTTAAGGAACTACTGTCTCGAGGTTAATTGATTTTGAAAAACCTAATAACATCATAAAATGGTACTTCGATCTGTTTCGAATGGTGACAAAGAAAATGTTTGGTGTTGTTCATATCTATTTTGTTAATTTATTAACGAAAATTGCAACATTACTTTCCATACAATTAATAGGTTTTAAAGTGGCCATGGATTATTGGTGATAGAGTTTTAAAAATTCTACAGAATAGCGCCAGGAGCTGTGAAAAATGGAGTAGACCGGCACCTCATATGAACTGAAAAATGACACGTTTGTGTTTATAAATAATTAAAATTCTGAGGGAACTGTCCTGAAAACTCTCAATAAAAGACGGTACGTTTTTTTTTGTATATACTTACATGTAAATACGTTCATTGAATGTGGATGTTTCGTCGTGATTATTTTCACAAAGAACAGTGCAACAGGTTTCCGCTTTTGGAAGTGCGTTTCTAGCGATGTTTACTGTACACTTAATTAAAAATATACTTCGAAGCGACGTCAAAACAATAGATATTGTAAAGCCCTAGTTATTGCGATGTGAACACTGCTTATTTTTTCAGTGATATCCAACATACTCATAATAAACATCGCCTGATTCATCAGGCTAACTTGACCCTTCCGCTTCAGAACTCTGCAGTTTTAAGGGAGAGGGGGAGGTGGTTACTTCACATGGTAGACTATACGGCGAGGATGCCTTTCCAGGTCAGTGTAGACATTTAAAAGGTAGCGATTTCCCGAGGTGGAGTCGAGTAGTAATTAACAATTATTCCATGAGCCCAAGTTGGATATCTGTTGGACATCTGGACAAACAATGTTGGTTAACGGGAAGATCCGAAATATTGCGAAGCTGAACAATGCATTACTTATGTACGCCAAATGGAGTTCAATGTTTACTGCTGTCAAACGATCTCGCGCCGCCTCGCGGTTGATCAAGACTGATTCCAAACTGTGTTGAAACAAAGATCATTAGCTCAGAACCGATGAATTCCTCTCAACAAAAGGACAAATCAAACTGTCACTGCACGGATGAAAAGGGAGAGAGAGATTGATCTTCGAAGATTTCTTTGTCGGAAGCCGATGTTGTTTGCAAAACGTATATACCATATATAGCTTGACCCCTCTGGAACTAACAAGCCTTGTCCAGATATAAAGTAACAAACGTCACTTCATTGCTAACCTTATTTATGCTGATACTGTTTTCACTTTCTGACAAAATTGTGTTGATCAGTTTCGGATCTTCCCGTAAACGCCGTGTTAAAGGTCCCTAGTCAGCCACACCTTTGTTATTGTTTACATGCGAAAATTTAAGTATTCTATTTTACGTGGATCGTGTCGAAACGAAAGAAATCCCTTAGAAACTTGTTAAAGGTAATTATTATCCACATACCTCGGTCAAATTGATCGTCAAAACACACGCTGTGCCGGCCGCAACGGCCCTGAAGCTGATTGGTTCACGCGATGAATTTAATAATAATAATAATAATAATAATAATAATAATATACAATATTTATAGAGCGCTAATTCCCAATGGTCCAAAAGCGCTTTACATAATAAAAATAACAACAAAATCCTAAACCTACAAAACTACATTGTCATTCTATAAAAACATCATTATTCTATACAACATCGTAACCAATTTTAAAAAGCCAAGTCTTGAGCTTAGATTTAAAAGAAGAAAGGGAATTACAAGATCTAAGTTCAAATGGAAGTGCATTCCAAACAGAAGGTGCGGCAATAGTAAAAGACCGGCCACCATAAGTTTTAAGATTAAATTTAGATGTAGAAAGCAAAAATTGATTGGAGGATCTAAGAAGTCTACCAGGTGTATAAGGCTTGATGAGATCAGTGATATAGCTAGGTGCAGCACCATGAAGCGCCTTAAATGTAATTACTGCAATTTTGAAAGTTATTCTTTGTTCAATTGGTAGCCAATGAAGTTGAATAAGCAACGGCGTAACATGCTCATATCTATTAGTAAGGTGAATAAGCCTAGCAGCACTATTTAGGACACTCTGCAAACGTTTCAAAATACATTTAGGCTGACCGTAGAGCAATGAGTTACAATAGTCGATCCTTGCAGTAACAAAGGCATGAATTAGAGTTTTACATGTATCGTAAGAAAGAAACTTGCGAATCTTAAAAATATTGCGTAAATGAAAAAACGAAGACTTGCAAACAGCAATAACGTGCGGCAACATCGATAGAGAGTTGTTAAACATAACCCCAATATTTTTAGCCGTAGCTGAACAGTCAACAGTGTCAGAAGCAATCACAAGGTTTTTTAACGCAGGACGTGGGCGATAGGAGGATGAAAAAACTATAATTTCTGTCTTCCCACTGTTCAGCTTCAGCTTGTTATTTAACATCCAAAGGTCAATATCTTTAACACAATCTTCAAGAGTAGATGTACATGTTGACATATCCTCAGACGATGACGTTTCAAAAGATAAATATAGCTGTGTATCATCAGCATAAAAGTGATAAGATAGACCATAAGATCTTGCAATGTCACCTAAAGGGGAAGTGTACAAAGAGTATAGCAAGGGGCCCAACACGGAACCCTGAGGTACACCATAAGGTAAGGCATGCACATCAGAAGAGATATCTTGGATTCTGACATACTGAGTGCGATCAGATAAATATGAACGAAACCAGTCCAATGCCTGGTCGCAAATGCCAAAACGGGTAGATAGTCTAGCAAGGAGAAGAGAATGATCAACTGTATCAAAAGCAGCAGACAGGTCCAGTAGAACCAAAACAACAGATTTTTGATTGTCAATAGACATAGCAATGTCATTGTAAACCCTGAGAAGAGCCGTTTCGGTGCTATGGTGAGCACGGTAGGCAGACTGAAATACTTCACACAGACCATTGTTGTCAATGTAGTCAACAAGCTGCAGAGCCACTACTTTCTCAATGACTTTGGACAAGAAGGTCAGGTTAGAGATCGGCCGAAAGTTCTTAAATTCTTGATAATCAAGACTCGGCTTTTTCAACAAAGGACGAATTACAGCTTGTTTAAGTTCAGTGGGCATGACAGAGGTCTCCAAAGACAGCTTAACAATTTTCCAGATCACAGGGCAAAGGAGATCAAGGCAACCAAGGAGTATTCTAGAGGGGACAGGGTCGAGTTCACAAGACTTTGATGCCAAAGGGTGCACAATCTGAAGTAAGGTCGAATAGGAAGGACAGCTCAAACGATGGAGTCTAGTTGTTGCTACTGTGACTTCATTAAATAAATAAGTTCCCTGCATAGGTTCGATTTCAGTTCATGTCGAATAATAATAATCTTCTCACCAAAAAAGCCAATGAATCTATTTGCAAGATCCGCCACGGAAGAACAAGATGGATACTGCGGTGCAGGACTCCGATGTAACAACTTACCGACAATGCCAAACAGTTTCCTCTGATTAAGGCAATTATCATCAATAAGCTTGGTGTAATATTGTGAGCGGACAGAGAGTAATAGCTCATTGAAAATACGATTTTGCTTAATAAAACGAAGACGATCTTCGGGCAATCTAGTCCTACGCCATCTCCTTTCCAGTCGGCGGCGAACTCTTCTCTCCAGTTTAATCTTCTCATTAAACCATGGAGCAGCAGGACGTATGGTAACCATGCGCGATTTTAATGGCGCATGCTTGTCCAAAACAGTAGATAACTCCTAATTAATCCAATCAGATTACTTGCAGACCGTTTGAAGCGGGAAAACCATCGAGGTGCGTACGAGCGAACAGCAAGCCTTGAAGTTCAGTTTCACATAAAACGCATAGTTTTCAGAGAGAAAAATCGGCCTACTCGTTATAAATGGGAGGAATACAGAAAAAATCGGATTTAGACTTGAATATAGGCTAGAAGCAAGAGCACGATCCAGAAGAAACAAAGAAAGCAAGTTCTTGTCGTCTTTACAAGAAGCGAAACGTCGTTCACTTGATTAAAGTACTGCGGGAATTTACACCGACGATCAACTGGAAATTGTAAGTTCGTTAAATATTGATTATCTATGAGTTCTTAACTCATTGGCGATTATTTTCAGAGACTTTGTAGCTAAATATCGTCAAAGTTCCGCAAATGACACTACGCGGGCGCCAATAAACAATAATCCCTCAAAAAGTCATGTTAATGCCCTATTTAAACACCTCCAGTAACATAACCTACAGCAATACAATACACTTTCGCTTCATCATACAATTGCCATAATTTCGATGCCATCGAAAATGGCGGAGGCTGACTAGGTACCTTTAATATTCACTCCTTTTTTTGTATATTTACAAGCATTTTCGATTAATTGTTTCGCATCGAACTCAATGCTTCTGAGTAGAGTTTATCTGTTTGCGTTAACGCAAAATGCTTTTTATAAGTCGTCCTTTTTCTTCTTCCAGGGGCGAGCAAAATTGTAAGCTCATGCATAACCCGTCCATTTTCCATATAAGGTAAAACTCCGGTTATTCGCTATTAACCAGGGTTTGCGAGCCAATCAGAAAGCTGGAAATGCAATAACCGAGGTTGACAATTTACTAAAAACTATTATTTGGGAGCTGAAAATGGCCCGATTTATACTATAAAGACGGATCATCCGTCAAGACAGATCATCCAGTACGAACTATCGGTGTCTCTTGATGGATTATCAACGATAGTTCGTCGGTCAAGGCGAACTATCGCGATAAGCTGTCTGGTCGGATGATCCGTCTGTTTGCCCGTATTTATACACAGACGAATTATCGGACAGATTACCGTTCTATGCCCAAATTCATCCCAGACGGATGATCCGTCTCTAGTATAAATCGGGCCAATATCTACTCGAACCAATGGTCGAATGATTCAGGTAATTGAAGGATTTGTTTTGGAGTGAACAATTAAGTAAAAACGCAGCATCCATTCTGAAGAGTAGCATCCGTTCTATCAAAGGTACGTGAAAGACTTTTCCTGTTCTGTCAAAAATGGCGCAGAGCTTCCCGGTCTAAAAAAATTCGAGTACCCCTCCCTTCCCACATTTGCAATCACCAGTAGTCAGTGCGTAATTTTTTTTGTTAGGAAGTTTGAAGCAATGACCAGCACCGGAAGTGGACGTGACGGAAGTGAACCAACACCGGTAGTGGATGTGACAGGAAGTGAAAGGCATTGTGAAGTCTGTTTACCCTTCACAGGTGTCAAATCCACTGCGTGCAGTTTCCGCCAAACTGCTTTTTGTGCGGATCGTCTAAGTCTTCCGAATGCCGCCATTTTCAAACAAGATAAGACATTCAAAGAAACGTTAATTAAAGGAGCACTGTCAAAGGATTTTTGCTATTTTCAGCTTCATTAGATACTGAAATCATTAGCTGGTACCTTTACTCGTGCTCAGAATGCTCCTGGTGGACTAACAGGAAGATATCAAATGAATTGTGGCTCAGAGAGCAAACCATAATGAATTTCTGGTGATATTTTCAAGGAATGGCTCTATAATTTGAAAAACAAAAACTGGCCTAGTTTATAGTTTTTTTCACTTCCGCCCTAAGTGATAGGCGGCAATAAACAGTTTCAGTGTAGTGATATAGTCCTAGGTAACAAAACTACACAATTATTTTTGGGTTTCCATTGATGCAGGGAAATATTTCAGCATTTTAAAATGACACCAAAATACCGTGACAGTGCCCCTTTAAAGCTTCGTAAACTTCATATACATAGAGAATTTAGTAACTGCTGTCTAAATAGTCAATGTTAATGGACTGTTTCTGTTTTTTCTGATTTTATACCCATTATTCCATTAAAATGTTTTCTTATGAAAAATCTTGTCCATTTCCTTTCAGACCGCACGACATTAATCTGGGTTAAACGTTGTCGGGAGAGCATGGCATTCCTTACTAAAACAGATGTCAACGCCTCAAGGAATCTTTCGCATCCCCAGTTTATCATTTTTTTCCGAATTCTCGCGCTACAGTCAGTTATCGTAATAGACATATTTTAAAAGTTAAAGTTTTGTAACCAATCCATTTTGCTTAAAACTCTTAGTTCTGCCATACATGTGCCCGCAGTTCGTAATGTCTGAGATTCCATTCATAATTATATCACCGTTTCCATGTAGCTCATGGACTGTCCCGTTCCGGGTTCTTTCACGTGTAGCTGTTGACTGTTCCTGCGACAAGGGATATGCGTTGTTATGGAAACCAAGTTCTTCAAACTCTGTGGTTTTCGTGCGAGCACCAGCAATGTCCCAGCTTGCAGTTCGCTGACGTCTCAACAGAAACGAGTATTGCATATTGAGTTGATCTTCTTCCCCTTTTTCGACGTTGAAAACAAACCGTTTGGTGAATTTTCCAACCGCCCCGAGACTATCGCCAAATTTTATCATGATGAGCATGAAAACAAATTCCACGAAAACTGCAAACAAGCAAAATGCGATAACAATTACCACAGCCATGAACAAACCGCTAAAATGTACGATGTCGAGCCGGCTGAATGGTTTTAAATTGCAGCTCTTTTTGTTGAACCATCTCCTCTCTATGCTTTCTATCGTCCCGTTCTCTTGGTGCTTTAAAACTGCTTGATTGACATCATATAACCATGGCGACCCTTTACGAAACGCGAGTCCCAGCCCAAAGTTAAAGAAGTTTGGTCCAGCAAGGCTGTAGGAGCAGTTTTCGTCATTGTTAGCGACTTGGCTGAGTGAGAGGTAGTCCCCAACAAGCCCGTGAATTTCCCTAAAAGACAAAGAAATGGTTATATTGCATGCCGCGGCTTCGATGGTGTGGTGCTATGAATTCCATCGAATATATAACAATTATACCACGGGCCGAGTTGGCTATAACTATGTCACATCCAACAAACGCGAGTGGAATAAGTACTGCAAAAAATACACAAAAATGCAATATTTGAGTACCCGGGCTTTTGTCGTTGATGCGGAAGCTAATCACATTTGAAGGCATGGGATAAAGTCGATTATTAAAAACTAGCTATGACCAGCTATGGTATATTGCATAAGGTGTTTATTACATGGCAAAATAAGAAACCTTAAAGTTGCACAATGCAGCCGGTTTTTACTCCAAATATGACGTGTTTTCCTAACCTGTTTCTCAGTTTTTCAAGACCATCTGCGAAATTCTTTACGAAATTGACTTTGAGGTTGACGTGGTAAATTTCACGGAATACGTCCTCGCTGTGGAATTTGAAGTAGCTCTCCTCCTGAGAATCTTGCTGTATCCCAAGTTTGAAACCTTTTGGAGGAACAAGGGATGGGTGTCGAATCTGTATAAAAAGGCAAAAAGAAAATCATTAGAATTCGTGAAGGGGCCTAGCAGAGAAGGAAGGTCGCCAAATGAAAAAAGTCGAGTATTTGATGACAGGAAACGTCTGGAGGCGGACACCAGTCCCGGCACACTGATTATTTTATTAACACGAGCACTAAGCCAGTGCTGATACAAACACTAGTTTTTTGACCTCCATTGAGCCTGTTTTTAACGTCCATTTAGCGGAAACCTCACCTAAGTACAACGCTTTTCTGGTTCCGAGCGTTTGACAGTATTTACAGGAGTTGAACAAGTTCCAAGTTTGACCAACTGGCCCTATAACTCTGTAGCGTGAAATGGCTAGAAGTGTTGCTGCTCCCCTCCCCCAGCCCCAGATTGGATGCTAGTCCATCGCAAGTCACTCCGCAGTATTCTGTTAGCTTGCCTCAGCAATTCACTGGTACCCATTTATACTCCTGGGCAAGAGGGGCACTGCGAGAGAGGTCTTAAACAAGCAACCTCGTTCCCAGGGTCTCTCATCTTCCCGCCCTCCCGGAGTGGGAGAGGAGGATAATTGTTAATTATCAGCATAAGATCGCATTACCTTGTCGTCCCGTATTCCGCTGATAGGAAGCTCAAAATGCTCTTGAACTAAAAAAGCCATCAGGTTTGCGCAGTAAGTATTAACAACAACCAAAGCAAAGAATGCGAAAAATGTAGAGACACATCGTGCACTGTTGCTATGAGGTATCTTCTCGGCTCCGATGTCTTTTCCAAATGCCACGCCCCATACGTAAGTCATGGAATCTGATGAGCAAATAAGAACACTTATTTAGCGCACATTTTTCACGTGAAGTCCTTCAGAATAGCTTTCAAAATTAAGGATTAAGCTATATTTAGGATGCCGCCTTGAGAGTATAATCCATGATACGGATCTCTCAATGGCTGTTCAATCATCCTTTACGGAACTTTCGTGTTCAACTGTGTCCTCGTTATTTTTGACATTGCCGTGACAATCGCATGATAAGATGGAAGTTTCGCCCAACATCAAAACGGCGCGAAATGTGATTATGGATAACATAACCACCATGTTTGAAAAGTCGTGCTCGTACTTAATTCCGCACTCCGATCTAGAGGTTCCTAATGAAATTAATAACAAAAAAAATAACAAGGACGTAGCTACCGGAGCAGTCCTGGGGTGTCCGTGAGCCCCCCTTTGTGAGAAGTTTTTACGTAAACAACATGCAATATTCAGGTGACGTAACGCGCGATTCCGTAGAATCAACATGATAACATACAGTGTAACCCCCACCCCCACTACCCCTTGAAAAATTCTGGCTACGCTCTTGAACAATGAGAATACCTAATAGCGTAAAACCATCATCTCCACTGTCGTGTTTTCGAAAGTGCCCAAAAGGACTTTTCCTATCAATCCACCAGATCACAACGAGAATGACATTAATAAATCCGAGGATGGAGAACCACAGTTGGTACTGGAATGGATCAAGCCACGACCTCCACTGAATTTCTACCCAACAAAAAAAAAACAGACATTCGTAAGCGAATTGAATACATTCCGTTTACTTACTTCTATCAGTGGCTAAGAGCAAAGTAAGCCCAAGTATTTCTTTTGTTAAAGCAGTTATGAGTTGTTGCAATCGAAACGAGCTGCAGCCAGCCCAGGGGATTCTCGTAGCCTGGTAAGTGGTGTAAATTGTTTTTCTCTGTTTCTTTTTTTCCTTAAAATGTCTGATCCGTTTTATATAAAATCTCTGAAACTCTACAATGATTCCTTTGCAAATATTTTTGCACATGCATGTACACTCTAAGTAAGGTGTTCGTGAAAATAAATCTCACCTTCATTAACTTTTAGATCCTTTAAAACCAATATGTTTAACGCCAGGTGAATAAACGGATGAGCAAAGTCCAGGTATTTTTGCCTGATGGCGTTCATCGATATATCAATAGCAAAGTCCGCCCTTCCAGATAACACCTCCTCCACAATTCCATTCCACGTCTTTTTCTCACTATCAAAGTCCCCGTAATTTCCATCAGGTGTGAAGTAGATTTCACTGTTAAATCCAAGCTCGTTCTGCATCATGACCAACAGATCAATGGAGACGCCAAAACAACAGAGCGTTGTCTTGTTGGTACGCTTCGAGTTATGAAACTTGAAGCAAAGCTGGCTTCTTCCAATGCAGTAATGCATTCCCTTGCTGTCCATTCGAGGATCCTCGATTTGAACCCAAGGATAGTACTCGTTTATGGGTACACGTAAAGTATGCGTAAGTGGTACAGTAGGTGCTGTGATGGCGCTTCCATTAGGGCCCATAAAGGTGTCCAGTGCAAGACCTGTCTGTGTACTTAGTCCTACCAGGGTCCAGTGTTTGGCACCATGTATATCAAGTCGGAGGTTCCATATTTCAAACGTTGTCGTGGATCTCTCATAGAGAGAAGGTTTCTTAAACAGGGAGCTTCTACCTTCAATGGATGTCTCTTTAAGATGTCTTATATGAGAGAAAAATAATAGCAGAACGTTACTGAAAATATAATTTTTATATACCAGGGGTCTGAACCAAAACTTCTATGCTGATGACATGGCTTTACTCAGATAAGTCGTCTATATGTTTGGCTGAAGTTGCGAGGATTTAATAGTGAGCAGCAACTTAATTCTGATCACAGGATGCATACCGAGAAGAGACCAATGGCCGACATTCTAACATATTACCGTCCGGAGAGTGTTTGGATTATATATAAGAGAATAATTATACAATGAAATGACTGGGTAGAAAATTTGCTCGGGCTGTTCCTCTGATGCGTGATAATGATATTTTTCAAAATACCCATATATGGTCAGAAAGTCAAAAACAATCTTGTCTGTAAATGAGAGCCCGATAGAGATACGGGTTGAAAGGAATCGGTTGCCCCTCACCCGACACAAGCAACTCCGGGAATAATTGACAATCAATGGCAGGGAGGCGCGGTGGCCTAATGGTCAGTGCGCGCTGGACTCTGGATCGGACGGTTCGGGTTCAAGCTCTGGGCGGGGCACTGCGTTGTGTTCTTGAGCAAGATACTTTACTCGCACAGTGCCTCTCTTCACCCAGGTGCATAAATGTTGACACGGTAAATTACAACCTCGTATCAAGGGGACGAGGTTTAGGTAAATTAGTGAAAAAAAATTACATTTTCAGTTGATCTTGTAGATCCCTCGAGGCTCTATTTCCTCCAAAGCAAGTGTCCACATCAGAGGTTTGGTATTGACCATACGCAGTATTAGAAGCAGCTTGGAAGAGAAGAAGAGCATCGTAAATAGCATCTGAATACAGACTGTCATCGAGATTTGCTTCTCTCTTTCTTGCTGTTATCTTAATCAAGCCGACAGGAAGAACATCAAGATCTGATATACCGCATTCTGTTATGTCCGTCAAAATCCAAACGGTGTCGGTTGTGTTCAATTTTTGCATTGCTCTAAACAAAGGTATATTGTCTTTATCCCTGCTGTGTACAACAACAACATCGCTTTGTTTTTCTATAACGGACTCTATCTCATTTTCTATTGATAGCATGCTTTTCCCAACAAGCCACAGTATCTTGATGATAAACCATTTCTCATCTTTTGCCACTCGTGCCATAGAGTCAGCAAGCGCCTCTCCGTCGTTGTCAGCGGATAAAACCAAAGAGATGCTACGTCTTTCTAGCTTTTTCATGAGTCCCCAAATTACCTGTGTGTAATAAATGATCGATGGCAGAGCGACTCTGCTAAAATCAGCAGGACTCTCCTGCGAAAAGATGGAAGTAAAAAGGACAAGTTAACGAAAAACCAAAATGTAATAAGGGTTGTACACCGAGATATTTTTTTTTTCTGATTTCCGGCAATAGGCCTTCAGCTTCTTGCATTCATATGGTACAAAATGCATCACTCTGAATGGCAAAAGAAGTGTTTGCATTCAAACCTAGGGAGCCATCAGGGACCGTCCTGGGTTTCGTAGCATTAAGCATGCATTTCAAAGCTCTGACGTACTTTTACTAAAGTCCCATTGCTTTTTAATACAATCACAGAAAATCCACTTATTTAAATGCACACCAAAATAATGATGAAACGTCGTATCACACTTAACACTGGAAGCCAGAAAATGCGTTGTAGCTGAAAATGTGATTATTGACTTTAGAAATCTGCTTGAAATGAGCCAATACTAAGCCAAAAGCGATCTAGATTTGCATGTTTTTGCGCTCTAATTCAATTACGTGATATTGGAGCTAAACTGACTTACTTTGAAATATAAATTAACCATAGCTTGAAAGGGGCAACACGAACACAGTGTTCTCTTTCGATTCATTTGTGTAAGCCAACGTGATAAAAATGTATTCATTAAAAATACGGTAACTAATCAACAATGGTTAAAAGTAAATATGAAAAGGTCATGATTGAGAAAAAAAGAATAATTTCCATTTCCAGTCCATGATTGAATTATTTTGCTCAGAATAAGCTTTTTTTCTTTTTAGTATAACTTTTACAGGCCAAAGTTTTGGCCTGGTCGTATAATCTACCCAAAATAATGAAATAAAATGACTTATTTAAAAGCATCTGAATATTATATTATATCATATTAATATATATAGAATATTAGAATATCATATTATTTAGTTCCAATTGCTTCAATTGGAAATTCACTGCGATGATCAATTCTCACTTTCATCTTCAACCGCAGTTCATATATATGAATTATTTCATATGCTTTGCGTCGTGCATGTTGTAGCTCTAGAGCTCATCAGGCTAGCAGTTGAAGTCGATTTTAATTTTTGACTGTACAAAAATTGGAGAAAAGATCGAAGGAATCTTCTGCCTGCACTGCAAGCACGTTATAGTTAGAGAAAGCACGTTATAGTAAGAGAATCATCATTGAAATTCAGATTAAACTCATCATTTAATAACATGGTTTTAGCTTTGATCGGTTTTATACGTATAAGAATAAATCCCGAAGCTTTGAATTATTCAGTCACATCTCAAAAGCGTGCAATAATTATATAAAAAATATTCCCTTTTAAGAATATCACCTGACATGAAATAAATATCTATTAAAAGCGTTGTATTTTCAACCCCTTAACACCTAATTTAACCGAGAAAAGGTGATCAAACAAGGCCACTGACCTGATTTTGTAATTTCAGGTTTTAATATCCATTACAAATTAAGCCAAGTTTCTTATTTATTTATTTTAACGTACCTGTGTTCTAGGTTGTTCGCTGATTTGAAATATTCCAACTGTTGAGAGACCTGATCGCTCCAAAAATGACGAAAGAAGTAAAGAATTACTGTTGATATCCACAAAAATGGCACCTTTTATTTGTGATGAAATGTTCCCGATTTCGGATAGAGAATTATTTAAACCAATCTGGTTATGTGCAATCTTGGTCCCATCTATCAACCATGGAGTAACATCAAACCTTGAGCTTTTGTCCTGAAGCACATTTTCCTGTTGGTTGACAAGGAACATGACTTCTACATCTTGCACAATACTACGTAAGTAGCGATCGGAAGTGTTGAAAAATATTGCGATGTTTACAGTTTCCCGATCCACGTTCCCCAGTGCAGCAGTTGCTATTTTTCCCCGAATTCCCAGCAAGACAAAAATAAGAAGATTGCCACGAAAAGCCATTAGAAAAAAGTGTCCGAAAATGATGTAGTCAGTGTCAATAGAATTTCGTGTTTTTTCATCAATAGCTGTAATTTAAAATTCTACCACTCCGCAAAAACACAAACTTCATCTCATTCCCGATGCAATATATAATTACGGGTAGGCGAAAATTATGACATGAATTTTAATGTAATTAAACGAATGAATGCGACCTGCAAATGGTCTGACTGACAAAGATTGAGGAATAGAAAAAGGAAACGTTTCTGATACACCCCCAAATACTACAATACACAAGTTCTGTTGAAATAATTAATAAGTTGCAAATTGAAAATCAGTTTTTGAATACTTCAGGAATTCGTAGAGAGTAAATGATTACAAAAAAGCAGTGGGATTTCTCGCTGTCTTTCTGACGTAAAAATGTATGCAAAATATGCGAGATGTTCAGGGCATAAAATGCTTGGACAGATAATGACGTTTGCTTAAAATAATCACAGGCATGCATTTTGCAGCAACCAGCAACCAAGTTACGTCCTGTGATTCAATGAAAACAAAATTTTGCAAAAAATATTGAAAGATACCACCAACATATATTTTCGGTATCAAACGTAAAAAGTAAAATTAAATTTCATTTCGTTTCTGGCAAGATAGCCTCGTTCCCAGTTGAATTAGACCTCACGCCAAGATGTATATAATTGAATTACTTCAATTCGGTCAAGGACGGTGTTAGCCGAGTTTAAAACACGATCGTAACTTCAATAACCAATTGGTAAAATTATGTTGACTTTTCTGTCACTACACTTTCAGTGCTGTCTGCTTCCAGAATAGCAGATAATTTTTTTCTTTTATTCAAATTCAAATTTGACGCATCATTAATAATTCCATCTTAAATAACAAACAGCGTTGTTACAGAGAACGTGAATATTTATAGAATCAAGTTTCACAAAAACAGAAGCATTTTAGCCATTTGGGATATCTCAGTTTGTGACTGTTTCTAATGTATACTTTCGGCTGGACCGAAAAGAAAAAATCAGGAAACGCGTTATTTAATACATATGGGAAAATGATACGTGCAAATAATATTATTGTCGCAATACTGATGTATTTAATTTACTCTGCGTTACTGCAAATAGCATTTCACTCCATAATATTGTTCACCAAAGGAAAATAATATCACTTGTTAAAGTAATCAGATCAGAATTTCAACAACGCCGCGGCGATCTTATTGCAACAATATTGAATTTTCTTACGATTCTGGGCTGCCGAAGAATCCGTTTCTATTGCAAACATTGTTGTGGCACACTAGATGCCACAGATGCGACAAATCTTTGACAGTTCATTTAGTCGCTGCGATCTGTGTAACTCTCGGCCTTAAAAGCCTAGTTTTCATATGTCTGAAAAATCCCAGACGATCGGGGATTTCACTATTTCCCGACCGTCCCAGATTTTTCCGACTAATGAAAATTGGGAATCTTTAATATCCCCGATCGCCAGTGATGGTCGGCGACAAATCGGAAAAATCGGGAGCGTTGCTATTTTCCCGACGAGTCCCAGATTTCTGAGATGGTCGGCGATCATTCCCGACATATGAAAACTGAAATATCCACTGTCGGGGACGTTTCCGATGGTTTTAACTTGTTGCCAATCCTCTAGCTTCTTTTTGATTGCTTGGCGCCAGTCCCAAATTCAAAATGCTGAGAGAATCGATGGATTGATGGATGTATTGTATCAGAAACAAACTACGTGGTTACCTATACAATTTTGATCTAGCCAGTGGTTGATTTTCTGCATAACAGCAGGACAAATGCGCCTTCATCTGCCCTATTCCCCCCGCCGCCCACTGTCGTAATAACAACTTTGCAATGCGACAAACAGAAAACATATACAACGATTGGCATACAGGCATTGTTTCCGCTCTCCATAGGGTGGAAATATATAGAAACCGTATACTACCGTAATTATTCGAATAAAAGCCTCCCTCGAATAAACGCCGCCCTCGAATCAACGCCGCATCTTAAGTGCCAAAAATTTAATAAGGGCCGCGGCGTTTATTCGAATAATTACGGTAGGCGGAAAATTAAAGATGTCCCCGTACGGGCAATTTTTTTCCAAGGGGGGGGGGGGGGGGGGGGCGGTGAACCATTTGTCCAAAAAATTCTCCCAAGTTGCCTTGCCCAAATTTTCTCATGCTGCCCAAAAAATCTGATTTGCCACCCCCCCCCCCCCCCCCCCCTTCCCCCCCACGGCCCGTACGCCTATAGTCTTGGTGGTAATCTCATTGTGTATATGTCCCAGCAATTTACAAAACTGCTGCTGTGAAAGTTTTTGTGATCGTATCACAAAATTTTAGAAACTTTTGTCAGCAGTTTGTCCGAATAGACTATTTTCAGTTGGACGTTTGGTGTTAGCGACGAATGTACAGACATAAAGCGAGTTTCAACTGAGTGTCGTAAAACCAAATCCAAAGTAATTGCTTTTGAAATCACATAGAACGTAGACAATCTTGTGAACCAATCAAAACACGAAGTATTAAAGCGCAGGGAAACATGCGCCCGAGGCACGATTGCTTTAGGTTTGAACTGCTGACGTGATCCTGATTAGCAACGCCATGTTCCCAGGGTCCTCTTGAGAGAGAGAACCTGGGAACGAAGTTGATACCAGGCCACCCGAAGACATTCTCGTCCCCATAGCCCTTTTCGTTTCTCTTAGCCAGCAGGGCCTTGGCACGAAAAACGAAGGGCTCTGGAGACATACGATTTCAAGTCCGAGATTCTAGGACTTCCGGACTTCATGTATATAGCATTGATGGCTCTACATGTTGTGTGTTGTAATAAGGCGGCCGGCGAACACTTTCACTTTCGTTTAAGATTTCTTTGTTCTCAACAGCCAATGAAGAAAATTCGATATTTTTGAAAATCGTTTGTTCCCAGAGCCCTTCGTTTTTCGTGCCAAGGCCCTGTCGGCTAAGAGAAACGGAAAGGGCTATGGGGACGAGAATGACCCGAAGAAAGAACAAGACCCGGGCTCGGCTCAGGCCCCCTGTGCATGAGCAATGCTCCTTCGTTTAAGTCCATAGTCTACTACAACTTAATAGAAACTCAGCTGTGTGCGATTGGAAATCTGTGAATCTGATTGGTTCTCCCACTATTTTCTATTTAACAATTAGACTACTAGCCCGAGTTTTCTATTTAAACAATGTAGTGTTTCTGTCGAGAAATTTGATGTTCTTAAATTTAAAATTTGATGTTCATCAGTAAAGAAAGAAAAGAATTTAAAAAACACAAATGTAGCACCAAAACAGATTATAGAAACTGGATAAACACAAGTCTTAATCATGGAAAACTGGAAAATGGCCTAAGCCATGGGAGATTAAACGGGAGTTACCAGCAACAAGGGTGTTATTGAGACAACGAAGCCGACTCCTCTGTAATAAAGATGCTCTGTTGTTCAGAAGTGGTTCATTCTCTTAGTTCGTACTACCTAAGCAGTCTCATAGCCTTGTCTTCAAGGAACGTCATCAAGAGTTCGAGAAAAAACTCCTTTTTTCGATTGGAAAAGCTTAGTGGCATTTCGCGTCTCCGTACGACACGATACCACCGGCAAGGGAATGGAAAGGTTGAGAGGTTTAACAGAACACTGCTACATATGTTGAGAACTCTACCAGAAAGCAACAAATCTAAGTGGAAGGATTCTTTCAAAGTCTTTCACGCCTACAACTGTACCAGAAATGATGCTACTGGTTTTCACCTTATCATTTGTTGTTTGGTCATTCGCCACGCCTTCCAGCTGACCTGTAAGTCACAAAGAGTATTCAGAGAAATGGACGGTCGCAATGAAAGAGGCGTACGTATTGGCCAGGCAGCATACATCCAAATCAGCAAGTGATGGAAAATAAAACAGTACGATCGAAAGCCAAGGATTTGTCTGGAGTCACTGAAGCATGAAAGGATCAATGCTTGAAATAGGATACTGATTTTTGGCATGTTGGCATTCTTCATTATGTACTTTCAGAATATCTCAGGAAATCCTATAATTTCATAAATTTAGTTTTGTGACGTCATCACCTCGGTACTCTATCCAACTACAATTAATTGAATGATTTAATTCTGTTATTCAGCTAGATTAGATTTTTAGTTATTCTGAGTAACTTTTACCTAACTTCTGTTTCTCCGCCTGTTTGTAAATTGTTCTCCTCTTTGAAACAAGGTAATAAAGCTTTTGCCGCTGTTGTTACAAAGAGGATGAGGATAGAATGAATTACTTACCTCCCCCACTTCAACATGGTGGCTGATTTCTCGTGGTTTTATCCAAAACTGGTCGCTGTGCCGCATGAGACGAGACCCACGCAGCACCACACATTCTGAAAGGCGAAAGCTGCGTGCCGAACCAGTACGGCTCCTATATTTACACAAGCAATGCAATTGGTCGATACTGTACTGTTAGAAAATTGCATTGCTTATCTTTATCTGACACCCGTAAATCAAAACTTTGCTTCTCCGAACACTATGCAAAACTCTCGAAAGTGCTCCCAACCCCACCCCATGGAAAAACATGCACGATCGCTAAAACTAAACTTCCACAATTTGTGTGAAGGTCTACACAAATATTAAATTTCATTGACCAATTATCTATCTAAATCCATTCAGTGCATCCATCACTGTCAAAAGAGTTCATCCCAGAAGTGAAATAACGAACAAAAAGAACAACAACGGATGAGAAAAATGAGAAAGTTGATGTCCATTCAGTC
The DNA here is from genome assembly GCA_947652115.1 of Blastomussa wellsi. NCBI lineage: Eukaryota > Metazoa > Cnidaria > Anthozoa > Scleractinia > Plerogyridae > Blastomussa > Blastomussa wellsi. The sequence goes on from OX393561.1 coordinate 5,362,275, forward strand.
CACTGGTGGTACCTCGGCAGAATAGGGCAAAAACTAATCGATCCCATTCAACGAGTTTCACGACAAACTTTGGTGCTTACCCTTAACAGATTAATTGAATCCGGATCCATATTCATCTTTAAAAATAACTTGATGATTGATTTCCTCTTTAAAAAAGTCCCCTTGAATGCAGTTTGTTGCTTATTTCTCAGAACTAACAGTACTAAAGACTTAAAAGTTGTTGTTGAGACTAGTGCGTACGATGGCGTTATACTACGTCATTTTTATGTTTTGATGCAGTTTTCGACCGTGAATATTAGCCAATGAGCGCGCGAGAATTTCTGCAGTTATGGTAAAATATCGAATATTAAATTAGGCCGAAACAAAAGTTCGTAATTGTTCTTATTTGATCGTCATTTCACCATGACAAGCCACGTCAACAGCTTCGAATTCTGCCGCCATGCATATCTGGCGCTTCGTAACATTGACAGAGTCAGGAAATATAGCCAGAGCAGCATATAAATAAAAACGACAACGTCATCACCATTAACACCTTTATTTGTAATCCTGTTTTACAGAAACTGTATTGGTTTATTTAAGTACTTTGAAAAGAGGATTTATTCTGTGATTCTGAAACTGTAAGTAGCTGTTGTTCAGTCACAGTGTAGTGATATGGCAAGTTTGGCCAAAGATCCAATTTTCTGGTATTATTCTTTATTTTAAACAATAAATAAAAATACATGTAATTTTTACATTTCATACACCTTAGTCATAAATGGCGGACGCGCGCGGAAAACCTGGTACTAGACATGAAAACGAGGCGTTTTAGGATAAACAACTTTCGTTTCACCAGCGTTTCCACTAGGAACAACTGAAGCACCTTGTAGCAAAAAGCGACATTCGCAAAATGCAAAGAGCCTACCTTTGCAGCTTCTATAACCTTGAAATGAGGGCCAACGTCTCACCATAGTTCCACTAGCCATTCCTGTCGAAGGTGCGAGTCCTTTAGGAAACCAAACAAATTTCTCTCTCTTCTCTTCGGATCAACAGTTCCCTTATGTGTACAACCGGTCACAAAACAATTGATATTTGACTTAAAACTCTCATTGAGTTTACTTATTTCGAAATTGATCACGAAAAACACTCTAAACGCGCCATTCGGCTTCTGAAACGCTTGTGAAACGAAAGTTGATTATCCTAAAACGCCTCGTTTTCATGACTAGGTACCAGTTTTTCCGCGCGCGTCCGACATTTATGAATAAGGTGTATGAGTGATTAATGCTCCCAACCCAAGAAAGCAAAAAACACACAGTAGCAAGTTTGTGGGATAAGGGGGATTGGGGACAAAGTGCTCCAGAAAAAATACTTGCACAGGTCAAGACTACAAACTAACCCTAACCGAGTTAGGGAGCTAAAGGAGAGGTCATTATCCTCTCCAGAGAGGGGGTCAATCCCCCAACCCTCTCCGGGGGTCAATCCCCATTAGAGAGGTCCTTTTCCTATCCGAGTTAGGGAGCAAAAGGAGAGGTCAATCCTCACCAGAGAGGGGGTCAATCCCCAACCCTCTCCGGGGGTCAATCCCCGCTAGAGAGGTCCTTATATCCTATCCTAGTTAGCTGAAGGAGAAGTCAATCCTCTCCAGAGAGGGGTCATGATCCCCCAATCCTCTCCAAGGGGTCAAGATCCCCAATGAAAGAGGTCCTTATACTAAACGATTTCCACGTAGTCACTATGGTAACAATGTTATTAAGCTGCACTGGGGCTCAATAGGTGAGTCTATGGGGTAAAGGGTGACATGTATGGGAGCACTTCATCCCGACCCCATGTTTATTGAAATTTAATAAATCTGAATCTGACTGCGATGTAACATGATTGTAAAAGCGTGTAGCATTGTGTTTGGAAATTTACATACACCTATTGTCTTTATAGTTTGCAACCTGATTAACGTGGAATGAACAATAACTGTGGTTAAGAACCAATCTATCAATATATGGATATCTCGCACTAATGAGTAGCCACCCGTAAAATTGGGTGCGTCACAGCCACATATTGCGCTCAGAGCCAATAACATCAAAACATCAGTTAAGTGACATTGTTAAGATAGACAGGCTCTACAATAAGGATGATTGAAAGCCAAACATAACCACCGAGGTGGAGAGCTCTTTAAGGGTGGAAATGACATAACAACTCATAAACTGAAGGGTGCTCAAAGCAAAATAGAGGTACCCAGAGCTGAGCTCTAAGAAAACGGCAACAGTACTTTTGTAACCCGACCCTAAGTATATATCTATATAAACAGCGGGCTTAGTAAAGGGACAAGTAAATACTTGTCTCTGGCACATAGAAAGAGGAGGCCATTGAGGGTAGGGAGGGAGGGAAATTTTGTAGCAGGCTACAGTGTGGAACTGAGCTTAGAGGCACATGGCGAACCTGTTGAATTACTATGGCAATGCCAGGTGCATGGAAGCAGCATATGATTGGCCAAATGTAAATTAAAATGAACGTGGGTGTATACAAAGCCTGGGCTAGGCCATGGTTTCAAGTTTACCAATTATCAGGAAGAACTAACTACTACAGGGATCAGGCTTTGTAAATTCCAGCGTTTTTTTATCAAACTCATCCCCAGGGTGTCCTCGCCGTCATTGGCGGTTAAATGTTTAAAGAGCCTGACCCACCCACTTTGCATCACGCGTCTCTATTATTGTTATTGTTTTCACAAAAAGCGATTGTACAAAAAATAACGAACCACAAAGAAAGAAAAATTAGCGAGGAGTATATTTTCGAAAAGAAGTCACCTGCTTGAAGCATTCAACGTCGCTGGAAACAGATAAAATACGTAGGTCGCTACAACTCGCTTTTTCGGGGCCCCAAAAATGGCGGTTTGACTAGCGATGAATAATTGGAGAGTCAGATTCTTTAATAAGGCGCTTGGGCCCAACGCTTTTGTCACAACGTTCCATCCGGCAGTTAAAAATTTAACACAAATATTGATGGAACAGTGGAGTCGTGTACAAAATCAGCCTTTGCTGAAAATCATTTTTAAATACCTCCATTCATCTCTTTCAAAAAGGGATGTTATTATAAATTATGCGACATCAATCCTTGCCGAGAAAACCTGAGGCCGAGTTTCACGAAAAACATGGCGGTCATCGCTCAACTTTGCAACGTTTGATCCCTGTGCACGTAAGTAGTTATTTTTTCTTCTTGATTGGTAAAATTACAAGAAATTACAAAATTTGGGGTGGACCATAGGGTAGGCCACAGAGGTGGGCCATGGCCTAGCCCAGGAGCTGTATACACCCACCACAAGGAAGAACATGATATCCTTATGTTACGCTAAAAATATCAAGCTAATCATATATAGTTACCGGTCCATAAAAAGGGGCTTTTGCATTTATATTGTTCACACAACCAAGTCTTCTGTCTACGAACTAAAATTTATACTGTTCGACAGATCAAGGCAAAAATGTTTTTAATAACACATCGAGCTCCTTGCAGATTCTTGGCTTCATCCAAAAACCGATTGCTTGCTTTGGCTGAATATCAAGGATACCAGAAATTCATCATTTTCCAGCGTCATTTATCCTGTAATGTGTAAAAACACCATAGGAAATGTAAGTTGCGCAAAATTCCTTCATACCAGCTACACAGTTTTTTTATCCTCAGAAGGTAAACTCGCCTAATTGTCTTTAAATCGACTCCAGGACCACAGAGACATCAAAATAACGTAAGGAAAACACAAAGTAAGTGATTTTTATTTGCATTCTTTCCCACGTAGAATTTAGGGCAATTTTCGAACTCTTCTCATATATTCTCTTACATAATGTCACATAAATCACATACAACGTATGGCCGCTTGTGCATACATACAGGTTATTTAGTAATGCAGGTCAGTAGAGGCAGGGCTTCTGATAATTCGCGGGAAAAAAGTCAAATTTCGCAGGATTTGTAGAGACAAATTCGCGGAGAAAATGGCCGATTTCGCGGGGATTTCGCGGGAGTTTTTGGGGCAAATTTCGCTAAAAAACATTTCAGAAAAAATACTGCAGGATGCCAGATTCAGGACAAGAAAAAGAAAACACAAAAGTTCATCCAACACAGTTCTGAAGGAAACTGTTCTCGTTTCGAGCGGCAAGAAAAATTTTGACCGGTTATCCTCCTTTTTCAGCTGCAATTTAGAGCTGAAAACAGCAACGCAATAAATTTATTTTCGGTCCTCGCTGTCTTGTGTTGCTTTGCAGTTTCAAGGCAAGATTGTTCGTGATTGAAGGTTCAAATCCATTTGTGAAGTCAAAACATAACTCAAATTAAAATGAGATGTGTGCTGAACATTGGAAAATAAATTACTCAATCACATGACCCAATAATCACTTGAAACGTAATCAGTTCTATAGCAGAACTGTAGCATCTATCTAACATCACAAAATGCAATTTTTATCAATCACCTGCAGAGAAGAAGCACCAAAGGGCCAGAATTGCTAGGAAAATGAGAAGCAGAAATCCAAAATTTTCCAGTTTGTCTGAAAAAGAAAACGGACATGAGTTCCAGTGTAGCCAAAGACAATATGTTAGTCTTTGTTGCCCCTGACTGTATAAGAAAACATTCTTTTGAGTTGAAAAAAATAGAGCGGCTATGAACAGTCTGTTTTACTTAAAACTGTGGCGAACTCAATTTTGTTTTAAAATCGCTTAAATACAGCTACTACTACTGCTACTACTACTACTGCTGCTGCTGCTAATGCTACTACTACTACTAATGATGATAATAATAATAATAACAACAATAATAATAATAATAATAATAATAATAACATATAATAATAATATAATGATAATGATAATAACATATGAATTATTTCATATACTTTATGACAAGTACACTTATCGTCACTTTTCAGCCCAAATATTACGCGAATAACAAGAAGAAAACAGGGTTTACCTCGGTGTAAAGACCTGTGACTTTTCTGTGTTTTTGGGCTAGTTTTTCTGTTCTATATTGTTTCGAGGCTCTTTGCAATCTTGTTTGTTCTTTGTTTTACGTCACTGGTGAGTTTCACAGGTTTTTACACCTAGGATTAGCCGAAAATTAACTATAACAAAATTACCTTCGGATACCACGACTCTTTTCATGTTACAATCGTTCTTAATTCCTTCGCCACACTTGTTTTTAGCCGTCACGAGAAAATCAAAGGTCTTCCCTCTTTCCAGTGTGATTACACATTTCAAGTCGTGAGTGTTAGCAATGAATTTCCAGTCAGATGTTGCACCATCTTCACTCACTGTTCTTTGGTACACCATATAAGCTAATATGGCTGCTCCATTGTCTTTCGGCTGTTTCCATTTCAAAGAAATCCTGTTACTGTGGACAACTTTGGGAACACCAGTCAGCTTTACTGGCATCGGAACGTCTATAAAGGGAACGAAAAACGTATCGATCTGAGCAATTCAATTTAAAGGCCATTTTCACCAAATTAGATCTTAGGCCGTGTGTTATCGCTTTTATGTGAAAAACTTATTTCAAATTAATTAAAATGGCCGCTAAAGAAAAGCCAAACGTTGATTTTTTGGGCCTTAGAACCCTGTTATTTAGAAATCAAACAAGGTTGCAATAAGTTCACACATTTAAGCATTCCTTTTGTTCGTTGATTACGCACACCAAATTGGAATTGGGCCTTCAAGTGCAAGGATTGGATATAAACTTTTAATTAATAACAAGGGTTTTAATATTTTTATGTGAGAGGAATCATCCCAACTTTTAAATATCGCAGAATATCTTTCATGTACGAATGACTGATAACATTGGCAGCATGACGATATATGAACAAATAAGTTAGGACATTGCGTAGTCAAATTGTCATCAAGTTTACTTTATTTTTATTAGGAGAATCTCAAAAGTTTCTCGTAAAATAGAAAGGGAAGACCAGCAATTAATTGATTGATTGACTTACCCATTTTTTAATTGCCAATTATAGCCTGCGTGCAGCCGAAGGAAACAGTATCCCTTTATAACATAGCTAGAAGAGCCGCACAATGAAATTCAGTAAGTGTAGGCATGCTTCATAATCCAATGGAGCACGCTGATAACGTGAGCAAATCGCGTCGCCATATTTTTTTTTCCTGGCGCGGGTTTTTTTATGTACATTTCCACCGGCAATGTTATGAAAACATGGGCTCATGCTTTTAGCTATGTACCATCGAGTTACTGTGCACTTAGGAAGTTTGGAGAGCATTCAAGAAGCTAGAGTTGCTCTCAGGCTGCTTTCGTGCTCTCCAAACTTCCCGGTTGCACCATAACTTGATGGTGCACGCGGACGTCGTCTCAAATCGTCCTGTTGTCATAGGCGCATGGGCCAGGGGGGGGGAAGGGCAGGGGGGCTGCAGCTCCCCTCCCCCAAATTTTGGGCAAATCAGATTTTTTGGGCAGCATGAGAAAATTTGGGCAAGGCAATTTGGGAGAATTTTTTTGGGCCCGCAAATGGTTCACTGTCCCCTCCCTGGCAAAAAATTGCCCGTATGCCTATACCTATTGTCCCGTAGAAACACAAAAAAAAGTTATTTTAATTATCTTACCTAATACCATGACCCTTTTAATGTCCTCTTTTCCTTTCAGCCCCTCGCCACACCTGTTTGTTGCGGTCACTTTAAACTCATACGTCTTGCCTTTTTCCAATCTCACGCTATGTTCACAAATCGAACCGGAATAAATAGGAATCTTTTCCCACGCCATTTGTTTATTATCGTCATTAACTGTCCTTTTGTATACCGTGTACTTTGTTATGGTTGCTCCATTGTTCTGTGGCGTCCTCCACTTCAGAGTAATTTCATTCATGACTGTCTCGTGTGGTATGTTTACCAGTTCTACTGGCATGGGAACATCTGTTTAGTAAAGTAAAATCCATTCAGTTAGTAAATTTCAGTTGTACCTTGACTCTAACACTTACTTTATTTTAGAGTTTTCGTGTCGACATGGAGCCATCTCGACCGTTCGTGATGATGGCCCGTGAATTGACGAAGCTTGTTTGGTCAAGATGGCGGGATATTGGCCAAGTTCTTTTTTTGGCGTGTTTATCAGTTATGGACCTCGACTTCGTCACGGACCTAGGACTTTTCCTTTGTGGTACCGCACATTTGCCAGCGCTAGACAAATGTTTCAATATGTAAATCACTATTTTAATATGTACATCATGAAAGATATTTCTTTTCTTTGAAAACATCGGCTTACTGGATCCACAATTTCTACAGGAAAAATTAGTTATACAGGATCTATAGCGACAAGCGGATATGTGGGTTCTATAAGATCTATAAGTTCTACAAAATCTATGGGTTCTACGGGATCTATGAGTTTTACTGGATCTATGGGTTCTAAAGGATTTATGAATTCTGCGGAATCCATGAGCTCTACAGGATCTGTGAGTTTTACAGGATCTGTGTGTTGTACATCTATGGGTTGTACAGGATCAATGGGTTTTCTAGAATCTATGGGCTATACAGGATCTGTGGGTTGTACATCTATGGGTTGTACAGGATCAATGGGTTTTCCAGAATCTATGGGCTCTACAGGATATGTGGGTTGAACATCTATGGGTTGTACAGGATCAATGGGTTTTCCAGAATCTATGGGCTATACAGGATCTGTGGGTTGTACATCTATGGGTTGTACAGGATCAATGGATTTTCCAGATTCTATGGGCTCTACAGGATATGTGGGTTGAACATCTATGGGTTGTATAGGATCAATGGGTTTTCCAGAATCTATGGGCTATACAGGATCTGTGGGTTGTACAGGATCAATGGGTTTTCCAGAATCTATGGGCTATACAGGATCTGTGGGTTGTACATCTATGGGTTGTACAGGATCAATGGATTTTCCAGAATCTATGGGCTATACAGGATCTGTGGGTTGTACATCTATGAGTTGTACAGGATCAATGGGCTCTACAGGATCTGTGGGTTGTACAGGATCAATGGGTTTTCCAGATTCTATGGGCTATACAGGATCTGTGGGTTGCACATCTATGGGTTGTACAGGATCAATGGGTCTTGCAGAATCTATGGGCTATACAGGATCTGTGGATTGTACATCTATGGGTTGTACAGGATCAATGGGTTTTCCAGAATCTATGGGCTATACAGGATATGTGGGTTGTACATCTATGGGTTGTACAGGATCAATGGGTTTTCCAGAATCTATGGGCTATACAGGATCTGTGGGTTGTACATCTATGGGTTGCACAGGATCAATGGGTTTTCCAGAATCTATGGGCTATACAGGATCTGTGGGTTGTACATCTATGGGTTGTACAGGATCAATGGATTTTCCAGAATCTATGGGCTATACAGGATCTATGGGTTGCACATCTATGGGTTGTACAGGATCAATGGGTTTTCTAGAATCTATGGGCTCTACAGGATCTGTGGGTTGTACATCTATGGGTTGTACAGGATCAATGGATTTTCCAGATTCTATGGGCTATACAGGATCTGTGGGTTGCACATCTATGGGTTGTACAGGATCAATGGGTTTTCTAGAATCTATGGGCTCTACAGGATATGTGGGTTGTACATCTATGGGTTGTACAGGATCAATGGGTTTTCCAGAATCTATGGGCTCTACAGGATGTATGGATCTCCAATCTCTATAGGCGCTACAGGATCCATGCATTTTTCAACATAGTTGCGTTTATAGAAACTTTGGGTAATACAGCGTCTTTGGGCAGGACTGTTCAAAGCAGTATTTAAAATCAAATTCAGTTTAATTCTTTTTTTACAGGTTGACTATTGGATAATGAATAGAGATTGAACAAAAGGAAAAAGAAACGCAGATTAAAATGTAACCCTGGGTATCGAACAACTTGGCCTTACTACAGCTCCCATTGACAAATGAGTAACTTACCCTCTTCTACCTTGACTCTTTTGATGTTCTGTTGTTCTTCCATCCCCTCTCCATTCTTGTTTCTTGCAGTGACTTTAAATTCATAGCATTTGCCTCTTTCCAAGTTAAGTACGTGGTATTCGTAAGCAAGTGAAGAATGAATGTTTTTCCACCGATACTTCACTGTGCCATCTTCATTCACTGTCCTTTGGTAAACCGTGTAGTTTGTTATGGCTGCACCATTGTTTTGTGTCTCTTCCCACTTCAGAGTTATGTCGCATTTGTTTATCCTTGGAGGTACATCAAACAGTTTAACTGGCTTTGGAACAGCTGTGTAAGTAAAAAGAAATAGACCTAATCAATCTGTTAGATGAGTTTGAGACTCAAAACCCCTGACGAACAAGGAGTGTGAAAGGGGCTGGATAACAACTCCTATTACAGAACTGGTCCATTATTAGATTAAATAAGAATTAACTTTTCTTTTGTATTGTAGCCCAGTTCACTTCGATACACTACATTCATGAATTTGTCGAGACAATTTACCACTAAACGTCAGAATTAACCAAGGATAGCAGAAAAGGCTGGCCAGTTCCTTCTACTATCCATGAATAAACTTACGGATATATATCTAATTGAACAATTTTTCACTTTGCTTTTCTATGGTCATGAAACAATTGTTATTCGTCATCTGTACTTGACATATATATAACAATTATTCCATGAACCCGCGATGGATATGAAGTGATAAAATAACCAACGAGCGCGTAGCGCGAGTTGGTTATAATCACTTTTTAGTATATTCTCAGCTCCGACTATTGCATTTCTAGCTTTTTGATTGGCTAAAAAACTCCGACTATGAGCCAATAGTCGGAGTTTTACGTCATATGGAAGTCGGGAGCCGGGGCGCGTGTGACCGGAAGTTGTATGCTCTTTCTGGAATCTTTGTAAAATTGTGGAAATAAAAATCGGCGGCAAAACCCGGTTTGAGAATTTACTAAAACAATTATTCCATTCGCCCTTGTTGGATATGAAGTGATTATAACAAACTCGCGCTACGCGCTCGTTGGTTATTTTATCACTTCATATCCAACGCGGGCTCATGGAATAATTGTTATATATCCAACAAGGGCGAATGGAATAATTGTTTTAGTAAATTCTCAAACCATATCTCTTGAATTTTTGTGGGAGACAGCTCCTGAAACCTGCCAGTGTCGACCATCATAGAGGGCTGAAGTTAAAAACTTGGCGCACTATTTTCCATATGAGGTAAAACTCCGACTATTGCCTCATAGTCGGAGTTTTTTAGCCAATCAAAAAGCTAGAAATGCAATAGTCGGAGCTGAGAATATACTAATCTGTAATATACGATTCTACTGAAGTCGCACAAAGTGCTGCACAACTGCAACTTTTCTAGCTGTAAGAAGGGCTTCGTTGACAATTTGTTCAATAATAGTGCAATTACCCTGCTCAATCTTGCGGAATATCGCCTGATTGTAGCCAACCCGGCCTACGGCCTCGTCAGCTAAGTATCAGGTGATATTCCGCAAGACTGAGCAGGATAATTGTTAAGTATGATTAAAAATCAACTAACATTAAATGAGCTCGTGTAAAAAAATGAACGTAAGAAGGCGAAAGCAATAAAGAACGGCAAGAATAATTCTGAATAACTTTACGGTGAGACCCGAAGTTCCGAATATCTTTCATTTAGAAAGTAAAAGAAAAATTTATTATCTTACAATTTGGTAGGAGACTGTCCTTTGCTAAACTACTCAGTTCAGCAAACTTGTTCCATAATAAAAGGAGTTTCCCTTCGCTTCAACGCAGTCAGATTGAACCTTTGAAGATGAACCTGTCTTAGCCTTAAAAAGTAAATCCTAGGTAAGCTGCTTCACGACTTTCCAAAAAATAGAACTTTCAACAGAGGAATGATATCCGATCTCCAAATAATTCTTATTCGCTTGTCAGAATTTCATTAAATAAACACGACGTTAAAGCTCATCGTGTAAGGAATATTTCTTAAGACAATTCTCTGATCTCACTCAAATTTCTACATTTTTTCTCAGAGATTTCACTACATTTAAGTTTTCTAGCTTACCTTCCAAAACTTTCACTCTCTGGAACTTTTGCTCTTTCCGCCCTTCGCCACATTCATTTGTTGCTGTAATGTAAAATTCATAAGTCTTGCCCCTTTCTAGTTCAATGAGGTACTCTCGAGCTCGAGTAGCAGCAATTTCTTCCCACTCAGACTCCTTGGCTTTGAATGTGACGATTCTTTTGTACACAGTGTACTTTTCTACAGCTGCTCCATTGCTTTCTGGCTCCTCCCATTTCAACGTGATATTTTCTCTATCTATTTTCTCAGGCAATGCATCTAACTTTACTTCGTTAGGCACATCTGCGTTAATATGGAATAAAGAAAGAGCAAAACTGAAAAAGAACTAGAATGAATAAAACCAAATTGAATAACCATTCATATTTGTTCCAGATTTCAATTCTCGTAAGGTATTTAAACATAGAGGTCAACAACACCCTTTCGCACTGAGCGGCGACGCACGTTTCCGTTTCGTAAACGGTCGATGCCATTTTTTCGACACTTAGAATTTTTTTTGGGCTATCATCGAATTTTTTTACCCACAAAAAAAGAAAAATTGTTAGTCAATGACAAGAATCGAACCCTGAACCTCTGACAAGCCAACATCCCTATTTCACCAGTACACTACCACTAAGGCCAATCCGCCAAATCCCCACAAAATTTCGTTATAAAACAAGACTTTCTTAGTATATATATTTTACTTATAGTATTGCCCCACCCAACAAATAAAGCTAACCGCAAGCACACCAGTGTGAAATTGAACAATTAAGCATTTGGTAAGTGTGTATTAGTCTATCACCAGTTTCGACCTAGTCCAGGCCTAAACTAGAGCGGATATAGCATCGTCCATTCCGAAAAGCTTGGTTACCAATTATGGCATCGACCGTTAAAAAATGGCACCGACCGTTTACGAAACGGAAATTAGCAGCGGCGACGGGAGAGCAAAGTGAAAAACCACTTCCCAGGATTTGCCCAATTACACATTTTGACAACCCGATGGCAGGTGTAACAGATTTTATTAATCCAAGTAATCAGAACGTGGAATGCAATGTAAAACTTCCAACTAACCCAAAAATTATATGTACGTGGGTTTCACTTCAGGTAGCCCAAGCTCGATATATGATTGTTCAATGCATCACGCGTATGCAACAGTAGAAATATAAGGGTTTGCATGGGGTAAGCGGTTGGATTCGATGATGATAAATAGCAATAATCAGTGATTAGAGGAGTCCTTGGATACTGCGGACTGACCAACTCGGCTAAATCGCCTTGTGGGGTCTACACTTTTTTGTCATTGCGACGACGAAATTGACGATGTGTTAAATATGGCCTCAATTTGTTCATTATATTGGCTGTTGTATATATTTTTCTTCGCGCTGTCCGTTGATGGATTTCGTGAGGTAAGTCACCGTTCATTGACAATCCTCCATGAAATTCAATCAACCAAATTTACAATTAATCTTTGAGCCGTCTCTGAAATTTTAAACAAATGCATAAATGCCACCACGTTTTAGTTTTCATGTAGACTGCTGGCAGACCCTTTCTTGTCCTGAGGGCGCGCGAAATAGGCGAGCGAAAACGAAAAACTCTCGCCGCTCTGCGCACTCTCGGTTATTTCGCGCGCTATCGCGACTATCTAGAAAGGGACTGTTGGCAGTCTAGTTTTCATGTCGTTGACAGCGCTTGCTGACAATCTATCAATGAAGTGATTGAACCAAACTCAAAGCAACAGTTGAACGATGTTTAAACTGATAGTAGCGATAATAATCCGATTTCCAATGGGCGAACTGTTGCTGTTGTTGTTTTCAATCCGTTCTTTATTATTTTAATTTTTTTCTTTGGCTCATTTCTTTAAATGTGCGTAGAAATTGATAGGTTTGGAGAAGAATCAAGAAGCTAGAGTTGCTGTCGGTCATCGTCTCGAGAAACTCCCGCGTGCATCCATAATTCGAACTATGACGCTAAGCATAACAAAACTAGATGAGCTTGATATAGTCTTGAAGACCAGCTAGAAGTGGTCAGAACTGGTTAAAACGTCACGTGTACGTGTTAATTATATTAAAGAAAGCCTGAAGCAGATATGGTTAAACACTAAGCTTCTTTTGTTTTCTAAATGAGTTTTTTATAGAAGGCAACAATTTTTCCCTAATGAATTACAACTTACCCAACACTTTGATCCTTTTAACATTTTCTTTAAGGCTCTCACCGCAACTATTTGATGCAGTAACAACAAACTCATATGTTTTGCCAGGGACCACTTTTATACACTCTTCCAAGAAAGCAGTTGTATTATATCTCTCCTCCTCCCATTTCCCGTGTTTACCTCCAATAGTCACGATTCTTTTGTACAGAGTGTAACGGACGATGAGTGCTCCATTACTTTTTGGTGCACTCCATTTCAGAGTAACATGGTAATCTTTTGTTTCCTCTTCTGGAAGGCCTTCGAGCGCTACTGAGTCAGGGATAGCTGTTTCAAACACGTAAAAGCAAATATTAAATTAATAGTAATAATAATAATAATAATAATAATAATAATATAATAATAAGTATGGGTAATCGCATGGGGTCGAGTAAAATTAAGGATTAATATCACTTGTGTTTTCAGAAGTTGCAGGAATTGCCCGAGTCGCGCAGCGACTCGGGCAATTCCTGCAACTTCTGAAAACACAAGTGATATTAATCCTTAATTTTACGAGGAAACATGTGATTACGTGTTTATGACATAGAGGGCAAAATTTTCCGGAAACCTTCAAGGCGCGTAGCTAATCTAGCGAGCGGAACGAAAACATAGCTTACTAACATCGCGCGGCAAAACAACATGACCAAAAAACGTTCAAAATACTATAAGGCACGCAATGAGCGATGAAAAGCGTAATTTTATTCACCTGTTTGTAAGCTTTGAAGATTGCCACTGCGAACTGCTTCGATAGCGAGTCCAAGCAAACTAGTAGAGATAATTTCGCTTGTTTAAGTTGACCATCTTCCTTCTCTGAACAAACACTGTGCTCTTTACTTCGGTTGCACGTGGTAAAACCATTTTTGACAGAAGCGAAACCAAACGAAGAAGTGGCAAGAATTCAGGCTACCATCGCCATGAATGATTTTGGTCGCACATTCGCGGTGTCTTGCTGATAGAAGTTTTCAATGGAAATATCCTTCTGTTCGCCGAGATTAAGCTTTCTTCATTTAGTTTTAAGTTACCACGAAGATTCCATTCTTTTTACACCAAATAAATCGGGAAACAAGCAAATTCCGAGGCGACGCACAAGCGAGCGCTGTGGTTGAAAATTTTGTTCAAAATCCCGCCGCCATGAAGCCAACTCAGTGAAGCGCGCTCAGCCAATTGGAAGCGAGAAAATTTCACGCTCGCCCAATCAGGATCAAGTAATTTTGCCCCGGGCCATTACCAAAATTAATGAAAAATACCCTCTGTCTCAGCCAATCAGCATTCAGTAATTTTGCCCTCTATGTCATAATATTTAACATTTTTATTGCGCATTTTCCATAAGAATAATCAAATGCGCATTACAGACATTACAATACATTTAAAAATAAATTAAAAAATAAAAATTTGCAATTACTATGGAATCAAAAAGACGAAACTACACTATCTACAATTAGAAAAGTAATTTGCTGAAAAAATGTAAGAATGTAAATATAAAATAATTACACTAACAAAATGCCTTGCTGAATAAAAATGTCTTATGTTTCTGTTTAAAATAACTTGTGATGCAAGCAGATCTAATGTCTATGGGAAGACTATTCCAAAGAATGCAAATATAAAATAATTATACTAACAAAATGCCTTGCTGAATAAAAATGTCTTACGTTTCTGTTTAAAATCACTTGTGGTGCAAGCAGATCTAATATCTATGGGAAGACTATTCCAAAGAATGCAAATATAAAATAATTATACTAACAAAATGCCTTGCTGAATAAAAATGTCTTAAGTTTCTGTTTAAAATCACTTGTGGTGCAAGCAGATCTAATATCTATGGGAAGACTATTCCAAAGAATGCAAATATAAAATAATTATACTAACAAAATGCCTTGCTGAATAAAAATGTCTTAAGTTTCTGTTTAAAATCACTTGTGGTGCAAGCAGATCTAATATCTATGGGAAGACTATTCCAAAGAATGCAAATATAAAATAATTATACTAACAAAATGCCTTGCTGAATAAAAATGTCTTACGTTTCTGTTTAAAATCACTTGTGGTGCAAGCACATCTAATATCTATGGGAAGACTATTCCAAAGCCGTGGCTCTGCCGCCATGATGGATCGACCCCCCATGGTAACTTTTTGTAAAACGCTTTGGGGTGCTCAGAAGAACTCCCTTGTTATTTCGTCGTAAAATGAAATACGTATATTTTCTAGAGCATGCACATTCTTAGATTTGTTTAGTTCTGCTTTTATAGAACAAGGCTATTTGTAATATATTTGATGCATCGCAAAAATAAGTGGCAAATGACTTTTGATTTTGAATATATTTCATTTGTCTATCTATCTTTCTGTCTGTATTTCTGACTATCTTACACTTTATACTAAAAAGTTACCTGTTATTAATTTGTTATTAATTTGTTTTGTCTTTGTTTCCATGAAGTACTCACCTCTTAACACTGCCAATGTCACTTCATTTTCTTTCAACCCCTCGCCATGCGCGTTTGTTGCAGTCACCACGAAGTTGTATTTCTTTCCTCTTTCCAAATTTCCTACTGAATATTCACAAACTGTGATGTCGGTAATTGTGGTCAGCTCGGTCCACTCTGTCACTGCATCGCCTTCAACATCGTCATTATCTCTATCATTGATTCGGAAATAAACTGTGTATTTTAGTATCGGTTCTCCTCTTTCTTGTGGCCGATTCCATCTCAAAGTTATTGAATCATTTTTTACTTTGCGAGGTAGCTCCTTCAGCTTTATTGCAGTGGGTACAACTGATGGGATAAAAGAAGCATACATATCATTTAAATTGACTTTCCATTGTATAATTACAATTTGAAAGTGAGAGATGACCAGAGCATCGCACCGGTATCGCGGAGGTCACGAGTTCGAATCCTGTTGAAGCCCTGACACCGTTAATAATACATCTTATTCCAAAGTGGCCGCTAATTTATGACCGTATAAATTGGTCCTTTTAAAAATTCTATTGAAGTTTGCCCATGCTATCGAGTCGAGGTAAGGGGAGCCAATTAACGTGCAAATAAAAGAATAATCAATAGGTCGCCATTTTGGAATAACGTCTATGGTAGTGAACGCAAGTATTTGTTTTTACCTGGCGTTTGCAGTGCGCATTCGGTGAAGAACTCTGGACGAAGTCTTCCATCGTTTTCTGATTTGCAAACAACACCAACCACATAGGAGGTACGCGTGCTTTGTTCTGTCCACAAAACAGGGGATCCTAATGCTTTATCTGCCGCCAGGTCTTGTCTATCCTGCAGTTCGTAGCCATTTAACTCGCTTACGTACTTCCAGTAAACGGTTTGAAAAGAGCCTCCGTCTATTATGAACGATCGACAGTCGTCTGTCATATCTGACATGCTTCTCAACGGAAGGCAAGTACAACGCCTTGGGGCTTCATCAAGAGAGGTAAAACTGAAAGTATTGTCCTCTGACGGGTCTAAAATTTCTATAGGCTTTCGCAATCTTGGGTTATGAGCCGAGAGAATGTTTGATTCTTTGCCTTGTTTATTTGTAACACTTTTGCAGGTTAATAAAAAGAGCCCTGGTGTACCCGCATTGTTGTTCTCCACTTCCTTGACTGAACATGCAATTCCCTTCTCTAGTATTTGAGTATCTATTTGATGTTTCACAACGAACAACCACTTCTTTGGATCTTCACGTCGTCTTGTCAGGAATTGGAAAGGCCCCGATCGGGAGGCCATTTTCATTACTGGTTGACTTATCGTAGATCGACAATGTGTCTAAGCCAGGTAACGTTTCTCTAGATTCATAGACAAAATGGGAAACATATTTTTCTGTCAAAAACTATACACAAATAGAAAACCATCGCTTGTGGAGTTCGCGCAAAAATGAATAAACCCATTTTTTCTTTCTCTGTTCCAGTCATATACCAAGAGGTAATTAAATTACTGTTCGGACCTTTTTATCCATAATCGAACAGCTCACAGAATTTATTTACATATTCCCTGATGGCCACCAAATTAATTAAGTAATAGACCACACTTTCTATATGGGTTAATAGGGGTAATAACCCACGCGGGATGTTTAGGAGAATACGAGAAAAGTTTGTAAATCACGAGCCGCAGGCGAGTGATTTACAAACTTTTCGAGTGTTTTCCCAAAACATCCCTAGAGGGTTATTACCACTATAAACCCATAGAAAGTGTGGTCTATTGCTTTTATATAATAATTCAGAAGACGCGCGATTTTTCCATGGGTTTACCGTCACAATAAACCATAGCTGATTGACCAATCAGAACGCGCGCATTGATTTTGTTATTATTTAATACAGGATTATGTACACACTTTCTCTAATAAGTATAGATGCTATGGCGTCATAATGACGTCATAACTTAGTATATTTACAAGGGATTTAACAAATTACGGAGAAAGTATGGTGTTACTATAGCAACAGAGCGATGACGTCATAAATTTTGAATATCAGCAATTTCCCCAAAATCGTGACCGGCTCGATGTCCGTTACGACATTGTAGACCTTCAAGACTTCCAAGGTTAAAAAAGATCCTGAGAGCGTTTGATTAGACATTTAAAAGCGAAAAATTAAATCCTATACCAATTGCATAACATTTCAGGTGGGGCCACCCACGAAGTGAGCACAGATACTGACAAGAAGAAGTAATAAGGAAAACAACGAAAAATAAATTAAACCGTTAAATTGCGAACTGAGCATAGTTACACGTCAACTAAATAAACCAAACACGCTCACCAAATGAAGGACCCGGAAGCAGCGCGTATAAATGAATTAGAGTTACAAAGACGACGTAACAATTACAAACAAGCAAAGGATACGTTGTGGTTCTCAATCACAATCAATTCCCGAAGTGTAATGTCATATTTAACGCGAATGATTTCACGGCGTGGCGTTTGAAGAACTTATTAAACGATTTGAGAAGCGCAGTAGTGTTGAAGCCTTGGTGATGAAGACGTGTAGAAAGACTACGAAGCCTGTCTATAAAGTCAAATTTGGATGAGCAAATTCTAGCATATCGCTCCAATTGAGAGATGTAAACACCATAGGCCGGATTGGCTGGGATGTTGCTGTCCATATGAGGAAAATTTACAATCCGGAATGAGAAGTCATCTCTCTTTTCGTAGACACTTATACGAAAAGGCGTGTTGTCGTATCCCTGAATGATCTTCATGTCAAGATAACACACTTCATTTGAAGCCACGGTAGTGTTTTTCAGTTCCAGTTAATATTTTTGTGCTTTGCACAATTGCAGTAGACCACATTCACGATAGCCGCCATGATGGCTTTCATATTATAATGCGGCAACTTTGCCACGTTGTCTGCCCGGGAGGCAATCATTTCCCGGAGAATAGGTCTAAATAGTGAAGTATTTGCGATAATTTCACATTTGAGAGCCAAGTCATAAGTTATAAGCTGGTTAATTAGCTTGAAATCTTTACTCCATACCTTGACTTTTTAACTATGTAAGCCGTTTTCGTTCCAGAAAAGGGCCGAAATTGCGGGAATTTTGTAATATTTTCACGAAAAAACTGAAACGAGAGCATGGCTATAAAATGTATCAGACTTGACAAGAAACCTGCTGAAATTTATCGATTTAGGCTTGTTAGCCCCCTCATAAAAAAATGTCACGATCGCTCGGGCATCAATAGCACGGGAAACTTGTTGATAAAAAAAAGTTGCAACCCTGAAGATCTGCTTGTATGCACAATTTTTAGAAAATTGCGGATATTCAAAATCTATGACGATTTGTTCCCCTAGTAACACCGGTACAGCCATTTTTTGAATAACCATTGTTTGAATAATGCAAACTGCCTTATTGTTCACGTTCAATCAGACGACGATTGTTTTCACGATTTCCCAGTAAACATTTGGTTCCCATCGTTTGCGGTTTAATTATGGTTTTCATGCGTCAATCAGGTCTACACAGTGTATCTTTTGGCAAAACACAGCGCTGTGAAGCATGACGCAAACAGCGCTGACGGACGGATTGAAGGGCTATTGAAGGGCTGGGCTATTTCTTGTGGGAAATGAAGGTGTGCAGATTTTGCCCCTGCAGACAAAAAGTCGTAGGTACGGCCCTGGATAGGTCTCCAAACCATGATACGATCGCAGCTATTTTAATCTTTAACGTTACAAGTAGCGAGTTCAGCAAACAACTAAACAGAACCCTTTGAAATAATCTACCAAAAAGAAATCAGTGATGCATAACCGCCAAACACGCAAGCTTAACAGACTGAATTTGAAGAACGGGCGTCTAAACTGTTTAATTTTTGAGACATATAAACAACAAGCAGTATGCCGACCCACACATAATTAACTTTGTCACTTCAAGTCACTTGCAGATTGTATTTCTTTGCATATTAAATTTTGCGCCATGTGAGCGAATCATAATAAACAGTACAGTCATAAATACAATGCAGTACAGTCAAACTTCCTTAATACTGACGCCAAATTGGAAGGGGTGAGTATTATGGAGGTGTTCGAATCATAGAGGAAGCGATTGATTAGCTGTTGGTTTCTCTAGGGCCAAGTGAACTGTCCGTTATATCGAGGAGCCAGTTAGGAGACGTTGCGATAGACGTCAAATTACGGCTAAGTAAAGAGAAAGGAAGAAGTGCAGAGTAAGGCTACAATTTTTACCTTAAAGCTTCAAGCGAAGTGCTGTCCTGGTGCTATACGAATTAGTAAACTGTACATTCTTCTTGAAAGGAAGTTAGCTAGACGAAGCCCTAATCACGGTAAAGCTTCATAAGGTCTTACCTCAGGTGATGATATGGAGACTACTTTTCCAATCCAATAGAGAGTCTATTGTAGCAGTGAAACGGGAAAAGTGGAATGACAATGCCTTTTGGGTGTAACTATGTACTGCCCTTAGGGCACATACAACTTCATTCGAGTAGCTTTTCTATTCTGTTTGCTTATAATTGATCCTTTTTTAAAAGCCTTAACGCATCAATGCCCAGAATTATAATTTATGTGTTAGAAATATTGGATAGAACTCCCATATTCAAATTATTGTAATTTATGAATCTTGATACATTACCCGTGCTGCCGGAACAGGACTGGTCATGACGGAAAGAGCCTAATGAATTTTTTTACTTGATAAATGCCGTTGGCTCAGGAAAGATATGTTTATAAACAACTTTTTTATTGTTATGACATAAAGGCCGAAATTGCTGAATGCTGATTGGCTGAATGCTCATTTCCGGGGTGTGAATAGGGAGGGGGGGGGGGGAGGGAGGGAATAAAAGAAGAAAGGTGCCATCGATGTCTGAGGATTGACATGTCGAGAAGTTCATGGCGGAAAGCTACAAAACTTGCACGCGGGCGAATAAACTGATCTACTAACCTGTACGAATTTACCTATCGTTCAACAAAAGAACCCTGTTTTAACAACTGTGACGCCACCGATTTCTTACCCATTACGCGACTAAGACAGATAATAGTAAAAAACCTCTTGTGATGCTTTGAAGTGTCTATACAACCAAAAGCGATGTTTTTGGTTTTGCTATATCAAGGTACGTACAAAACTATCCGGAAAAATGTTCCACTCCGTCACTTTTTCGCCCCCAAAATCAATGTTTAAGTTCCCGCATCGGCCACGCCCACTAAAGTTGACCGTATAATCGAAGATTGGTGTCAAATGACGTCACTTAGGCCAATTCCTTCAGTTATCGAACAACCCGCAACAGGTGATAGCTGAAAGGGATAGACAAACAAAAATCGAGGTACAATACAATAGATAATAAACAAAAACAATTCAATACACAAGATAACAATGAAAATACAAAACCACAATATATTAAAGGTAGAAAGCAAAATGGCGAGGGAACCTAATTAAAAACCACGGGGCTTGTAGCCTTAGGTTCCCTCACAATAAACACCAGATGACTGATTTATGTAATTTATGACAAGCCTTTTTGTAATATAGTTAATAGTTATCAATAATATACGCTTTACGTTTTTTTTTTAAATGTCAGTGATGAAGAGCCCGAAATTTCAGGTGAAAGAGAATTGAAGAATTTGGGACCTCGAAAGAATACGGAGAATTGCCGCATATTTGTTCTACATAATGGTAGACGAAAGGCGTTTTCATGCCTTGTATTGTAGCAATGAATTTGGTTGTTGATTGTGAATATCAAATTTTCGAGGGAGAATAGCGTTCTCAAACGAGAACATAAACTGACCTAAATGCATAGAATGAATATCATGAAATTTAAGCAAGTTAAGCTTCTTAAAAATTGATTCTGTATGAGCATTATAATAGGACTCGTTCACTATCCTAATCACACGTTTTTGCAATATTACAATTCTCTGAAGGTTAGTTTTATAAGTTGATCCCCAGACTAGATTACAGTAATTAAGGTATGGAAGTGTCATTGCGTTATATAGCATGTGAAGAGAAGGAGTTGAAAGTTAAAAACTAGATCTAAAAATTATACCAATGGATTTAAATATTTTATCCGCTAGGCTAGATATATTAGACATCCAAGTTACGTTGTCATCTAAAACTACCCCAAGAAAGACTGTTTCATTGACCTGTGCAATGGTTCTCTCATTAATAACAACATTAAAGTCCGAGGAACATTTTTTTGCCTTGGTTTAAATTCCATAAAATTCCTTTGTACCTATGTGTACCTAATTTCTAGATACTTTGCAATCCCTTTATTTCCTGTGGAACATGCTATCTTTCCTTCATACCCATTGCTCATTTAGTAAACTATACGTAACATAAGAATAGAGGGGGTAAGTTTCTAAAGAAACTGTGGTGCTGCCTCGGTGGGAAATATAACAATATAATTTGGTTTTATCAACTGGGTTGATAATGTCAATTGGCCACCGTAAAGAGATTCAAGAGCTGACGTTTCGAGCGTTAGCCCTTCGTCGGAGCGAATCGGTATACGTAACATAATATACGTAACATAATAATTATACGTAACATAATAATGTCGGCCATCGCTTGACCGAAGATTCACGAGTGTTTGAAACAAATGGAAGTGTTTGTGTCATTCATTTTGAGGCAAGCTTTGTCTATCTCGATCAACCTTTTTCCTAAGAAACTTCCACCAGATACTTAATATCACGATAAGAATACCTGGGATGGTGCTTGACATAAGACTATTGTCAAAAAAATGGCTACCAGTCAAAAAAAATGAAAACAGCACTGACACGATCGACAAAACAGCACCAACCAAGACAACTAAGTTAAATTTGTGTTCATTCTCCCATGTTCCCTG
>OX393561.1:5389630-5412130 GCA_947652115.1 Blastomussa wellsi
ATCCCATCTGGGACTCGGATTTTTTCTGAGTTTCCCTTGATGTCATTTCAGTGTTGATGTATTTCTTTCATTGCTCTCTTGGAGGTTGGTTGGTCGCATCTTTTGTAAGCTTTGGTGTAACTGCGCGATGATATGTGCCATTCATCATTTGACTGAGTGACCGCGCGATGCAGTTCCTGTCAAGACCCACATTTGACCCTTGCTCACCAGAGTCTCCAGTAGCTCAGTGGTCAGTAGAGTATCCGACTAGATCACGGAGGGTCTGGGACTCCGAGCTTCTTTCCGAGTTTCCCTTGCTGCTTTTTCGGGCCCCTACCTTAATTTAAGCCCCGAAAAGGCCGGAAATTTTCTGGATCCGCCACTGTTGATGTTGTCATTATTTTCTGTCAATTCACTGTTAATTTTCATCTTAAATATACCCTGATCGCTCTATAGGAATTAGACAGGGCCAGCGAGCGCGCTATGTTATTAGTATGAGAGGGGAGATATGGTGCAACCAATTGCCTCATAATCCTTGGATCACCAACCTATTCCCATCTGGAAGGCGATTCGGAGGCAATTCTGAAATAAATACATAGGACAGTGAATTTGTGCGATTTCTGTTCCCTATTAACTGTCTATATACATTTATTATTTGTACGTCTACGCTTCTTCGTAGACGTGTGAAAAGTGCAGTTTGACTGAAGAAGTCATGAAGTCAGGAAAATTATGCGAGAAATCTGGTTCGCAAGTAGAGCTAGTTCTAGGTCTTTCGCATCACCCATGAGACTGGAAGAGACAGTTTAGTAACTCGGACACCACGTGAACATTAAGACTGTTTCCCAGCAGGCGATACTGTTGTTTGACTGACAAAGACGGAGGGAAGCCTGAAAAATACAATCAAATAAAAGAAATCAAATCAAATTATACGGGAAAGTGGATTTCCGTGAATGTAACTGGTTTTACGTGCGTAAAATAAAAAAGAAGAAACGTATGAACGTCTCGCGTCTGCGGAAAAAGTTAAACCACATTCAACTTTTTCCGCAGACGCGAGGCGTCCATAAATACGTTAACGGGCGTAAATCTAACTGGCTTTACGTACGTAAAATAAAATAGAAGAAATGTATGGACGCCTCGCGTCTGCGGAAAAAGTTGACTGTGGTTTAACTTTTTCCGCAGGCGCGAGACATATTTATCATACAATCGCAAAGCTCAGAGGAACAGTGCACATGGATTGGTTTTACGAGACAGTGATGTATCGAGTGTGGAATTTGACGTCAAAGCGGAGCTTACGCTCAAAAAAAACAAAGCGAGAAATGTTCATCGCAGTGAATTTCTAATTTAAGCAATTGGAATAAAGAAGCCCGAAAAAATCAGGGCTTTTTCAGGCTTCTTTATTCCATTTCAGAATGAAATATAGCGACAAAAGAAACCGTTTCGATCTCTCCGAGATCATTTTAAGTTTACAAACCGACATTTTTCGGGCAAAACGCTCAGGATTCGGGTAACAGCAGTTGCAATTTTTGGGCGGTTTTATACCTGTTCAGTGCCAACACATTCGGAAATTGTGTACTTTTTCCGGGCAAGCAGGTTACAGCCTCTCCAAGTCCGAAGTTGCCCGTACGCCTTTGAAGACATGGGAATGTTAAAAACGATAAAATATGTAAATAAAAAATGGAGGTGTTAAAATCAGAAAATACTATGAAAATAACTTTGCATGGATTGAATCAGGCTGCTTGTTCAAAGGTCTTTTATAAAAAGCTTTTCGAAGATCAGACAGACAAATCGGAGAACAAAACGTCGTTTTTTTATTGCTAGTTTTTATTCTAAAATGTGTTTCGAAGAAACTACTTACAAAAATTATTTATTTCAATTGCTTAAATTTCAAATTCACTACGATGATCATTACTCATCTACATCTGCAGTTCATATATGAATTATTTCATATACATTTATATGCATCGCTGCAGAAAGTCTCGTCTAGCAGATGTCCTCTCGTGTAAATAGTACACGATTTTGTCACTGCTACATGTCGCCGAGCCATGCCCCTACAATTTGAACCCGAGAGCGTACCGAATTTTAAGACTTACAAAATTCAGACGGAAAACCATGCAGATTAGCCACCTCCCGCGGAGTGAAGTACCTCAACTTCAACACAGACAAAAGTTCCGATTTGTCTTTATCATCAGTGAGATCTCTGTATGTAGTAAAGATCTGAGTGTCCTATGAAGAAAGCGACGTAAAACATGACGGAATTTATTGTAACTACAAGAAACAAATGAGAGAGGGTTGACAAAAAAAAACCTGGCTTGGTCACTTTTCGGAGATTTTTCTCATAAAGGTATCACATGAATGGCTCGCTACCCTGAGTGAAAACAATTAAACAAACAATAGCAACAATGCCTCTAGTCCCTGAAACAATAGTAACTACTTCACCAGAGGACCAGTAGAACAATAGAACAAACAACAGGAACAATGCCCCAAGCCCCCAACACAATAGCACCTGCTACACTAGAGGACCAGTAGAACAATAGAACAAACAACAGGAACAATGCCCCTAGCCCCCAAAACAATACCAACTGCTACACAAGAGGACCAGTAGAACAATAGAACAAACAACAGGAACAATGCCCCAAGCCCCCAACACAATAGCAACTACTGCACTAGAGGACCAGTAGAACAATAGAACAAACAACAGGAACAATGCCCCTAGCCCCCAAAACAATAGCAACTACTGCACTAGAGGACCAGTAGAACAACAGAACAAACAACAGGAACAATGCCCCTAGCCCCCAAAACAATACCAACTGCTACACAAGAGGACCAGTAGAACAATAGAACAAACAACAGGAACAATGCCCCAAGCCCCCAACACAATAGCAACTGCTACACTAGAGGACCAGTAGAACAATAGAACAAACAACAGGAACAATGCCCCTAACAGCCAAAACAATAGCAACTACTGCACTAGAGGACCAGTAGAACAATAGAACAAACAACAGGAACAATACGAATAGAGGGGGTAAGTTTATAAAGAAACTGTGGTGCTGCATCGGTGGGAAGTATAACAAGATAATTCGGTTTTATCAACTGGGTTGATAATGTAAATTGGCCACCGTAAAGAGATTCGAGAGCTGATATTTCGAGCGTTAGCCTTTCGTCGGAGCGAATCGAGGAATTGTGGGTCGCCTGTGGTTTAGCTTTGGCCACTACCACAGTAGCATTATTGAGGATTATAGAGTATAATATATTAGCTTTATTTACAAACAAACAGAGACACATAAAGCCCAACATGAAGGGATTCAAAATAAATCTTACATCGACATCTGCCATCTTGAGCACCGAACCAGTTCCTTCAGCATAATGACCATAGCTGTAAAATGAGATAAATAGTACAGAAAAAATATCACGTTACAATACAATACATTAACAGTATAATACACATACCGTGAAATATTCCACAAGTGTCTTTCAGTATACACATGAGCCTTCAGCTGGCGAGTGTGTATTAAAAGAAAAAAAATCAAGTCTGAGTGGGATATTCCCGGCATGCCACGAGAAAACATTGCATAGCTATTTTATCCCATGCCTTTAACACAGTTTACTGTAACTGCACAACCGTGGCGTCGAGTGGATATATAACTAAGAAGCTTATCGCGAAACTTTTAAAACTTTTAATGTTACCGTATCCGATCAAGATTCCTCCGACTGTTTTTCGGATAGCCCACACAATCCAGCATACAAAAGTTCTATACCTGCCAACTTTTTTTCAGTAAAATGCGTGAGATTTTTCGTCTCCAGAGAACATGAATTTCAGAAGATTACCGAAGATTTCGGAACACGTCCGAAAATCGCCGAAGTTTTTCGCTGAAAAAAATTTAATTTTTATTTAATCGGTTTTTAAGCAATTGTCAGTTGGGCTGAATGCGTGAGATCCGCAGGCGTGAAACGCACGCATAATGCGTGAGAGTTTGCAGGTATAAAGTTCTCCTGGTGGTGGTAAGTCATAGAGAAGTCTTGTTGCAGGCTATTTGTTTTCCAGGAACTTGACAAACGTCTTGCAATCCAAAGTAATTTTATCCAGGGTTCCTGAGTTTTCGGTCGCTGTTTGGCAAATTCCTCGACGTCTGTATACAGTTTTCCACCTTTGGTATCAGGTATTTCCGAAGATTTAAACTATATAAGGTCGAATATGAGGGAATTATTTGTTTCTCCATTCATATTTGAACAATTTCTCGCATAATTTTAACTGAGTTGAATGAAAAACAAAAGGCGTGCACTGCTGACTTGGCTTTTGGCGGGAAAACTTGAACCGTGATGAACACCGGGACACTTTCGTGGAACACCGCAGAATATGCAACACTTTATCATAAACACTCTTGTTCTTTGGCCATCGTAGCTTGATAAGAAATAACAAGCAAACTGCGGTGATAAACATTACGAGCAAACGCATTGCTGGAGAAAAAAAATTATTTTAACTTGACGTTTCGTATGTTTCAACATGCATCTTCAGAAGTAACCATTGGAAATAGAAGTAACAACTAAATTCAGATCTAAGATAAGTAACTAATTAATATTACATTTGAATAACAATAGATGAAAACATTTGCATATAAAAATGCATGCGATTTTTGTTACAACACTTTTGAATGCGGGTTATCTAAATCAACCCCTCTCAGCAGTATGTGAATTTCTCGACTTGGTGAGTAGATTCTCTGATTACTTAATAGCTCCACAACAACTATCGAGACGGCTCGTTCACTACTTTCACGCTCCAGCGGAGCGCGGCCGGAGAAGGGAACGGCCCGCCCTTCCACCCTCAACCTTGCGTGGGTCGTACCGCTAGACTCGATCCCCCCTTAGCCAACCTGTTATTAGGAGAATGTGCTGCCTTTGCAATGACATCTGCGAATGAACAACGACGAAAAACCGTAGGTGCCGTCTCCTACATCTTCAGTGTTGCGGTAAGCAGGGGACGTAAAGACCCCACGCTCTTCTCGCAAAGAGTAGGGAACGAGTTCGAGGTTCCGGTGTTGTGGTCTGGCCTAACCTGCGATCATGCCCTCCCTCCCTACTTGTCATAAAAAATCGCCTAAAAAAATCGCCTGATCGCAGGAGAGGTCCAGCCTCGTTTCATGGGTTGGTGCTTAACATAGAGATAACCTCAGTGCATCTTCCTCCTTGGGAGGATTTGTCCAAGAAAAATTGAGTATGAAGTATGAAGTAGTCCGCTGGTCAATTATTATTCCCAAACTGAGTATGAATGGCAGTGTTGTGAAATAGAAGACTATTGTTATCAGTTGTTTTAACAAGCGACCAAAACACTTACGCTTTTGTGAAGCAACACGAACGTTTGGAGTGGTGATTGACAATGTCTGTGAAGTAAGACACAAAGAGAAATATTTTATCTTAGCGATTACAAGTTAAAAGTCCTCAGAAAACAAACAAAAACATACAAAACAACGACAACAACAACAAAACAGAAAAGCAGGAATCAGAAACACACAAATAAAACTATTGACAACGCTACTTTTTTCAGGAAAAAAATGAAAAACCCCGAATGTTTTCGACCAAAATTAAGTCATCTTAATGGGTAAGGAGAAAAAAAAAACGTCCGCACGAACTTACCAAAAATATGAATACCAAAAATGTATTTATCATTGTGAAAATGTCATTCTAAGACTAAGCTTCTTGTTCTTGTAGCAAAACAGAATCCTAAAAAAATGTTCTTGCAATATTCAAAAAGAAAACTTGGGATCAAGATGTCCTTCTTCGATGAATTGTTTAAAAAGTTCTAAACTGCGCGAGAAATAAAACGTTTGGGGTAGCCTGCATTTAAGGTTGTTGTTTCCAGCGCTATGACCGGCATTTTGATGATTTTTGCTTCACCAAGAAGAGAAACGGACAACCTGATGTTCAGTTTGAACGCCTCATTAGCTACCATCCTAGCCTTGCTTTCACTGTCGACGAAATCCCACTTTCTACAATTACAGAGTATACGAGAAACCTTGAAAATTACCAACACATCGGAAATCAGAAATCCCTAGCAAATGGAAAACAAATTGTATTATTGGCGCACAGTACTTCATAGAACATAACGCATCTCTACCGACCCTGACAGCGACGCTGATTTCCTTTTCGTAAATGGTTGATGCCATAATTGGTAACCAAACTTTTCAGAATGGACGGTGCTATATCTGCTGCAGTTTAGGCCTGGACTAGGTTGAAACTGGTTATTATTTGGTGATAGACTAATACAGACTCGCCAAATGGTTAATTGTTCACTATCACACTGGTTTGCTTGCGGTTAGCTTTTATTTGTTGGCTAGGGCAATATACTATAAGTAAAATAGAATTAAGAAAGTCATCTTTTATAATTAAATTTTGCAGGGATTTGGCTGATCAACCTGGTAGTGCATGTTGGCATGCCAGACGTTCCGGGTTCAATTCTTAGTTGTTAGCTTATGATTTTCTTTTTTGCGTGAAGAAAAAATTGACAACAGCTAAAAAATGTGTCTCTAAAATGGCATCGACCTTTAACGAAAGGGAAAATTGCGACAACAACATCAAAACACTCGAAAACAACTGTTCGAAATGACCTTCGTCATGTAGGCAAGCCAAAACGTTTCTACCAATTTTGTTGTTAAGGACTAACAGTTATAGTTTGGACACAAACCATAGACGTATACTGTAAATAGATAAAGAACAAACACATGCTTAATGTGGCCTACCGCTTTTTATGAAATTCGCATTAATATAAAAGTTATATGCCGCAACAAACACTCCTATTGACAAGCTTTCTCTAATAGCGTTTCCCGTTTTCGTGTAAACGGTAAAATTTAATGCATACGCCAGAATTACAAATAGATTTCCTTATTCTGTGGCAAACGAGAACAATAAGAAGTCTTTTCGGTCTTAATGAGAAAAACAAACGTCCATACATGTAATGTTGTCAATCAAGAATGTACATGTGTGATAATTAAATTGGCGAGACTATGAGAAATTAATTTTGCAAGTAACTCTCGAATATTCAAGCCCTTCTCATGACTCAGAACCTGAAAACATCAAAACATCAAAGTGAAAATGCAACGCACTCATTCATCTGCATGGCGAATCCTATTCTCTGTTCAATCTTTTCACAAGCGCAGGATCTTTGAAGGCCCAATTATCCAACAACGGCAACCAACTGAAGTGCATTCTTGTCTTTCTAAACTGTTCCCATCAAGAATAATTAACGATTATCCACCGAAGTGGAGGTGAGCTGGAGTGGTGGATATTTACCGTGTCGCGAACTGGTGAGGTAAATATCCACACTATCCACCTCCACTTCGGTGAATAGTTGTTAAATATAACCAGCGTGTACGTGGCCTTTTTTTTCTCCACTGAAGATGACTGAGTTTCGGTTGAAAACGTTCGTTTTTTCATCTCTTATAAACATTTTAGCCTTAATTATAAATAGTTTTATTTTATATCTTTTTTATAAAAGCAAATATTATGGAAAGGAATCACACACTTACCCAAAAGAAGAGCAAATTTGCTCAAAACTTTCGCCGGCAACAGATACCCTTCAAAGTAAGTGTCATCTTTACCCTTCTCCAAGTAGTCAGCAATTTTTCTACAGTTTGTGGGTTTATATACATCGAAGGCAGGCTCATTCGCAGAGCCTTTCAATTCGGAATTTCCTTTAGCCTGAAGGCATTTGAAGCAGGTGGTGTTGTGTATCTCTTGGTCAGTGTTTTCCTCACTGCATTCTATCACTGTTGACTGGTCGTTTTTAGTAGACTTTCCGTCATTTGTTTTACAATTAGCTTCAGCTATATAGCCATTCCCACAATTACTACATCGATTGTCACTTCGAGTAAGTGCACTGCAATACGGCAACCGTTCCATGATCTGTTAAAAGCAACAGAAAAGAAAATGACGAGACCATTGTACATGTATTTACTGACTGTCTAACGTTTGCCATGAATTATGTTTACCTTTTCAAATAGTCTTGCGCCGTTAATCCGCTGAAAACATCACTTTACAACCCAAGATAACTTAAACATAATTACATTTGCATTTAAGTGTTACAAACACACAAACGCATACACGCATACGCCTGGAAGTTACCATGTCGCTGATGCCTTATGAGCAAACAATTAAGTTCAATTAATTTTCCATTTCTTAATATATAGATTTAGCCAGGCCTAAAAGCAGAGCGCCGTATTTTTGCTGGTTCTTAATAATTTCTCTGAGATAAATAATAATTAAAAAGGTCAACTCCAATTGCAGAATTTCCGCTTAGAATGACCATAAAAAGTTAAAAAATGCTACCAGAAGAAAAAAATCGTGCCTGAGAGTGGTCAGCGGTCAAGTTCAAGAAAACACGTTACCTCGATGAGTTCTAACCTGAGCCCGCGATCTGGTCATGTGATATTGGTCAGCGGATACCTCGATTTAACAGCTGTCAATTGACCATAACATGGATGCCCTATGACTAAGATGTAAGCTGATAAGGCATGGCTATTTATGACCGCCATGTTGCGCGACTCTTTCGTCGTCGCCGTCGTCGTGCGTACGCGCCCACGAGCAATACCGCTAGCCATGACAACCATGAGAAAATCAACTCATGGGTTTCCTTTTCTTTCCCATATAAAAATACAAAAACTCAAACACTAAAAGTGTACATTGTAATTACCTCACCACTCGTAGTAAAGTGAAACTGAAGCGGTTTCTTTTTAGCTAGAAGGTAGTATCTCAGCCGAGAATTTGGGATTCCAAACTAGAAGGAACAAGATACAGTTAGCAAAAATTGTTACACAAAGCGCCTTAAATTTAGCACTTGTAATACATATCTTTTCACTAACTACAATTGTAGCCCTTCTGTCTCTACGTAACCGACTAAAATAGGCCAAACCAGTCAATTCTATGGTGAATATCTTTTAGGTAATAATATCAAACATGAGAGACGGTGTTTCATGACATGTCCAAACAAAGAGAAGAGAGTTGACAATATGACACGTTCCCCGTAGCAGCGTATTTTTGACGAACTTCGACGTGTTTGGAAATGTGATGAAACACTCTCTCTAGTGTCAATCGAAACAAAAACTACTACTATGCTATTTAAGATCAGCTTTCCAACCCATGGTCACGGTTCTGGTTTTTTTTTGAGGAACGGACCAATTTCATTTTGAGCGGGGGGGGGGGGGGGGGGAGGTTACCAAAAAAAATCCTGCACAAGAAAAAGCGCCAAAAAATATTGTGCAAACGGAGCCATGGGAAAAGCATTTAGCAAGAACTTTCTACTGTTCAGGTCCCGTGATGATGTTTCAAAATATATAGCGCAAGCTCACAGTCCAACCTGAAGGCGTTAAAAAAAAATTAATAGAGGGGGTAAGTTTCTAAAGAAACTGTGGTGCTGCGTCGGTGGGAAGTATAACAATATAATTTGGTTTTATGTCAATTGGCCACCGTAAAGAGAATCATTCTAAGCAACATATGGCAGTCTGCGACCTTTCCCTTTACCAAGGAAACACGGAAAGCCGTAAAACTCTAGAACAAGAATTTATTTTTCAAATCGGCACTCTTAATCCTCACGGTATCAACGAACGCTTTTCATTCAACTAATTTATTCCGACGTTTTCACGTTACCAGGCACCAGCCAATAGCGAAGCTCCATCTTTCTGTATATAAAAACACACGACGCACAATTCCTTGATTCGCTCCGACCAAGGGCTAACGCTCGAAACGTCAGCTCTTGAATCTCTTTACGGTGGCCAATTGACATTATCAACCCAGTTGATAAAACCAAATTATATTGTTAAAAAAAATTGCCAAGAAAAATCCCCCCCCCCCCAAAAAAAAAAAAAAAACAATGAAATGGTCCGTCCCTTAATGCTTATACTTGATGAACTTATTAATGAGTTTGAGAAATAAAGATCTTTAATAAGTTTAAGGATACATACATACATACATACATACATACATACATACATACATACATACACCTTTACTGCGCTCCATGAAAAGGGCTTTTCAGCAGCAATATTTAAGAATATATTAAAAATCTTACATGAATTAAAAATAGAAAAAATCTGATAAAATAAAAGCTAAAAAAATAAATGCAACGTTTCACGATAAATCATTTACAAGCAGTTCACATACATTCTTTTTAAAAGTCCTCAGTGAAGTAGTTAACTTTAGATCAAGGGGGAGCGAGTTCCAAACTTTTGCTCCTCGAAAGGCAAATGACCTCTGGCCAGTAGAAAGCCGACAATGTGGCAAGTTGAGTTCATTGTTATCAACAGATCTAAGTTGTCTATTATGAACTTGTGACCTATATACAAATTTGTCTTTCAGATAAATGGGCACCCGATGTTGTAAGCATTTATGCACCATGACGGCTGTGTTTAATCGTAGTTTATCCTCTATGCTAAGCCACCCAAGTGATTTAAGGCCTTGAGAGATTTGATTTTGAAGATATATCTTGCCATTATCTCAAAGTGTCCTTGGGTTTTAGGTCAAGGAGTGCAAAATCAGTATACCTCTTCAACCTCCATATGTAAATTGCCCACTCTTGGTTTCATTCATTCATTCATTCATTTCATATGGACTTTTTGGATTTGAAAGAAATAATTCTCAAGGGTAACAACAAACAAACTAAGCTAAAGAGGTCTATTGCCTACACACTCATCCCCTACCCCAATGAAGATGTTTTTCTGCTGAAAATACACGCTATTACTAATGCTAGACAGAAGAAGAAACAAACACCATACCTGAGAAGGAGATAACAAGAACTCCTGTTGACAGAAATGAAACGATATTAAACTTGAGGAACAATGAATAAATAGCCTAGCCTAATACTTCTACAACTCCTGCAATGGAATGCGCCCTGCCTGTCCTACAATGGAGGATCAGAAGTGACAAAGAGTTAAGTTCGCGATAAATAAAAACTAGTGAGACAATCTCACTGCAGAGACAAGCACACTGCAGAAAACCTTTCTTTACACATGCCTGGGTTATTCGATGCAAAAGATACGCAATCACAATACTGAACTTTGTACGTACCTGGAAGCTGAAACCGCAAGCCCTCAGCGTTCCCAGAAAATGCTCTCTAAAGTAAGAAATTTAGAGTGATTCTAAGTTCGCCTGAAAGACTGAACAATATCAGGAAATAAGCGAAGTCACAATGATGGATGACTAAATGGGAGTTTAATAGTTCTGTGTTCACACTAATTTGTTTAGTCTTATCACGACTGAGACCGGTTTCATCATCAAAAGTGTTGACATTAGAGGTTGCAAAAGTTGTATGTTGATTGTACTCATCCACACTAACTCCTTTTACCTTGTATCAGAAATTTCAAATCCTTTCACATTTTCCATTAGAATGTAGTCTGGTGATTTTGACATCCTGCCAAACAAAAATACATATACAGTAAAAACCCACGTGTAAGAACCTACATTTTTTCCAGTGGCAAAGTGGGTTCTTCTATTTTGGGGTTGTTATTGACAATTTAGGCTGAACTAGGTTCTTAAAGTGTCTATATCTCTAGAATGCATAGAAAACTATTCTAAATTAATTTTTTTTCGATTCCGTCACTTTTCACCCCAAAATCAAGCTTTAAAGTTCCCGCCTTGGCCACGCCCAATGAAGTTGACTACATGATCGAAGATTGGTGATGAATGAAGTCACTTCAGGCAATTCCTTGCTTTGAGTCAGCAGAATTTTAACAACTCACAACAACACATCTATCAGACATATTATTCGGATGAAATCCAATTATTATTACAATTAATTGTGTTTCTCAATTAAAAGTGAAATGAACTGACAGGAAGATTTGATGATTCCTGACTTGATGTCACGGCCCGTTCAAGAACCAGGACTCTTTTTAGTAGCAACTCATGGTCACCTTCATTGGGTGTGGCTGATGCAGGAACTTTAAAGCTCTATTTTGTGGCAAAAAAGTTGCGGAATCCAAAAAAATAAAATTGGAATACTTGCTTATGCAATATAAAGATACCAAAAGCATAAAAACCCTGTAGGCCATATAGACACTTTTTAAAAAAATAGGTTCTTAATTTATATGGGGGAGATAAAGGTTTTTACTGTAACATAAAGTTCAGTGTAAACGGGGGTGTCAGCTCTAAGAAGGACTGTTTTGGGAGAAAACCAAAATTCTTCTGGTCTGGTAATCAAGGATGGGGAGCAGGGATGGCACGGTGGTGAGGGCGCTCATATGTGGGTTGAGTTTGTTGTTGGTTCTCCTCCTCGCCCCGTGGGTTTTTCTCCGGGTTCTCCTCCCTCCACAAAAACCAACACTTCTAAATTCCAATTCGATCGGGAATTTGAGGGCCACAGGTTTGTTAGTCGAAAGACTATTATGTGCTACCCTTGTTAAACAAAGGTTATTTAATCTGAAGATTTTGCCAGGAATTGGGAGACTCTCGGGAGCACTTTTATTTAAATACGGTACTGCTCAAACAGCCTTTGTTAGAGCTGTCACCCCCCGTAGTATAACAATAAATTTTCTAAGCTACCAAGTGATAATGTAAAGTGCCTGGCATGGCCTGTTAACACTCAGGAGGGTCAAGTATGCATCAAGAGAAGAAGGTCTCAACGGGCCAGGCTGGTGTCTTTTATGGTCAACGGTTAACTACAGTAATGGTTAATTTTTTTACAGTTTTACGTCTAACAGTTATTGTTTTGGCTGTTTAATGAAAAATTGTTAAGACCCACTTCAAGCCCATAATTGAAACCCTCAAAGAACCTTAACAGGTCACAAAATAAAATTATATTAATTACATGTATGTTGTGGCTCAATTTTACTATTGGCTATTTTCCTTTTGTTTTGGTTGAAACAATTTGACATTGTACAACCAGTAAACTTATACTACTGACAGCATGTAGGAGGCACGGTGGCCTAATGCTTAGTGTGCTGGACTCCAGATCTGGCGGTCCGGGTTCAAGCCCTCGCCGAGGTACTGCATTATGTTCTTGGGCAAGACACTTTACTCTCACAGTGCCTCTCTTCGCCCAGGTGTATAAATGGGTACCAGACTAGCATCCCATCCAGGGGGGAGTAGAAATAGTCTCTGTCGGTTCATGCTAAGGAAACCGGGATAAGCTCTGGCCTGATGGGCCACTAGGCTCGTTTGCAGACTTTACCCAACTGACAGCATGTATGAATTCACAATTACATTTCTCAGATACAATGTAACTGGAGGACCTTTACAGACAAAACACATGGAAAAAATCCTGAATGTCTTTGTTCTAAAATAATTAATGTATGTACTGTATACCTATAAATTATGTGTAATTTGACTGTACAGCAGAATCTTGGTTTTTTTGCAAATAATTTATAATAAAGTAAACATACTGTGGAAGGAGCTCAAGAATGTGAAGAAAACTTCGTGTCCTTGGATCTTTGGAGGCACCCTGGAGACCAACCCTAAAGAGAAATTTAACCACAAGATACAGCCAGTTAATAACGTCAGAATTTACAAAGAAATTTTGTTTCAAAACCATGCCTCCTTTGCCATCCGTTAAGTTTTGAGTAAGACAACTCCAAAATAAGCTTCATTCCTACAGTAGAAACTGAACAGATGTGACAGCCCGCGATAACCAAAATACTGCAAGACTAAGAGCAATACCGGAAGACCTTTTCTGTGGATGAGCTGCTTGTACATGTGGAACAGGAAATCATATAGAAAGCCAGATACAAGGAGATGAAAGCAAACACAGAACTACATAGAAAGCTCTGGGAAAGCGCTTAGACAGCACCAAAGTGGCCAAACACGGCTGTGAAACAAAATGGTGGCCTTTTAAGCGCTATTTTTGAGACTTTGCCGGGTCGCACAAAATGGAGGATTCAATAAAATCCTTTTCATGTACTTTATGGCTCAACCTGGAGACTTCATTCCTCTTAACCAGTGCTCATAGCAACCGTTAATGTTTTGATCAGTATCAAACTTTCAGTTGACTTTTTGAACTAGGATTAAAAATAGCAAAATGGCCATTTTGCACAAGGTTATTTTGTACCTAAACAGTATGCACTTTACAGAAGACTAACACAAGTCATGTACCTTGTGAATGGCTGACAAGGCGGTGACATCAAGAACACATCAGCTGATAGCCCATCAAGGTCTTGAACTGTAAGACCCTGCCAAAGAAAAAAAAAAACCTTTTAGTTGGTAAAATGCAGTGACAGGCACCTGGAAAACTGAACTATTTGCAAGGTTTCTTTGGCCTTTTGAAACAATTTCCTGCAACGGCCTACGATTCAGCCGGAAAAAAATAGCACTCTTAACTACATGTAGGCCATCCCCTCTTTTGTTTATTGTTGAATGGGCTACCCAAAAAATAGCTGCAAAAAGAGTTGAATGGCAGTGAGTATTGTTTACACATCATTTTTTCCTCCTACACAGACAGACAGCCTCTCCTATCAGCTATGGGAGAGTCACATCTTTACTCTGTAGTTTTAGTTAAAGTTAAAACTGAAATTTTGCATTAGCAAAGCAATGTTGCACTGCAGCATATTCAGGTCTTCCTGTTCCCAAATGAATAGGGTAAACCCCCCTTTAAACAGAAGATAAAAATTAAATAAGACAAACAACCAATAAACAAAGAATGTAGATGACCGTTTTCACATCAATTGAATCACCTTTTAAAAATAGTTTAAAATAGTTACTCAAAAATAGTTACATGTACATGAAAGTCTCACTTCCAAATTTTTTTGAAGTAATTTTGTCTTGGCAAAGTTTAACTGGTACACTTGGTTTGCTGTTGTGTTGATCTCTAATGCTGCAAGTACTTTACCAGGGAACCGACATCCTGAAAGCCATGAGAGACAAAAAATATTTTATAAATCTTTATTATCAATATACACAGCCAAATTGAAATATGGTGCTATGCGGGCCGCAAATGACTCAATTAACTCCATTAGCCCTGAAGCTGATTGGTTCATTCTCCATCATCTGATGGAGAATGAACCAATGTTTTTATTGGTTATGTTTAGACCTTTTGACGTGGGTAAACCAAAAAGCAAACTTGAAGTGCAGGTTTCACGCAAAAAGCTCGCTAAACAAACAGTTTTGAGAGAGAAAAATCAGGCTTGGTTATCAATGGGGAAAAATGTAGACAAAAACGTTGGATTTAAACTTCAAGATAGGCTAGCGTGTCAATAGGTAAGTTATAAAATAGAACGTTAACATTTAAGTGCAAAAATCAGTTTAGCTCTCAGCCTGTATATTTTTGTACCTAGTCTGCAGTCTGCAGTCTGCATTTTGTACCCGGTCTGCAGTCTGCAGTCTGCATTTTGTACTGACTAATAACCAAACCCCTTTCTGGCTTACTGGTATAGCAATATATCTTGTTTACAAACATTGACGCCACATTTCTTTTTTATATTCAAATTTTCCAAACACAGAAAAAAAGAAGTCATTGTTTCAACGGCCAATTAGGTTCTGGTTGGCACATTAATAACAATGGGTGATGTCAGGAGAAACATCGCTATCCTTCGCTTCGAGGACAACTGTGAAATTTTGAGGGCATTCTTTCAGCCTCGGGCATTATCCTCCAACCAGCCGCCTGAAGGGGTTGATTTGCTAAATATCTTCCCTGTAGATTAGGTATTTCGAGAAAAGCACCTCACAAACAAGTGTTTGAATTCTAAAAAAGGGAACAAAAATTCTTATTTAAAAGTATTATAACATACGTACTATAAATCGTTCACCTTTCAAGGCGAAGTGCATTCCCCCAATGCCACTGTAGAACTCAACTGCAGAAAGCAGCTCGTCCGCCATTTTGATTTGGAGCCAGGCCTTTGCAAGACTGTTGACATTGCATTTACTGTAAACATCACAAAGTGTCCCCGGAAATAGCATGTCACGCAACGGAGAAGGACAAAGAGGAAAAGAGAGTTTTCACTCACGTAACCAAAAAAAAAGAAAAAAGAAAACTGACATTACAGAATATAAATAAACAAAACACTTCTCCAGGTTTCAGGCGTGTGCATTGTTCAAAACTTCAGATATTGGTCGAAATGTGTCGCACAAATTTACAGAGCCCAGTATGGAGCCGAAATATTGGTGTACCTCAGTGGCACACCAACATGGCGGCCGGAAATAGTGTGCTCAATGTTGTTTCAAGAATGCTTTCTACCTCTTCCTCAGAGTCACTGTCACCAGGGATTTTGGCATTAGAACTATGCTTCCGCCATTTTCAAAAAAATATGGATGCTCTGTTAACTTAGCTTCTCACACGCGTCACTGAACACAAATATCATTCACCGCAAGTCGAGTCCACTGATTTCGGGAAAATAAAACGTGCTCGCTAAACATGCTAAGAAATAATATGAACAAGGCGCTTGAACAAGTTTCTGCCTTTCCTTAATCCAAGAAATAAGTGATATCTCGCCTGGTCATGGGTAAAAAATATTTATCCCATTCCCATTGTTCACATTTTTCCCATTCCTAGTGACCAAATCCCAGTCCCAGTCACCCAAATCCCGTTTTCCCAGTGCAAAAACAGGCCAATCCCAGTTCCCATTTTACCCCTTCAGGACCCTCAGGATTCCCACACGGCGATCATGTAAAAGTGTTGTAATGAGTTTTAGTTTTTAATTTTTAGCTTAACTGACGATAAAGTTTTACATTACATTACATTACGCTTGCTGTAAAAGAGCAAAGTCAAGACCCCGACTTAGTGACAATTTTTGGAAGATTTTCCCTCGACTTCAGTACCCAGCCCAACCTCTGCAATCGCCCATTAGTAAGTTTGTCACTACGAAAGTTTCAGATTATCCAATAGGTCATTTCCGAGTTCTCTTTTGCCTCAGCGTCAGAACGAGTCTAAGTGCGAAACCATTCATATGAAAATGTGTTTTACCTGCCTCTTCATTCTCATGCAAAACAAACTTTTTCCATCTGAATAGTTTCGCACTTAGACTCGTTCTGAAAGTGAGTGAAAAGGGAACTGGGAAATGGCCTATTTCCACACGAGTGCGTAACGAGAGTAAAGCGCCTGTCTGAATACTGTTACCATTCAAGGACCAGAGATCGGCCAATTCCGTGCGAAGGTAACTTGGGGAACTAAGCAAAAAATTGGAACTGACAATCGTCCCGTGTACACAAGCCGAAAGATTAGATCCGAGGTCAAACCGAAAGAAAAGAAGCCACCTACCATTAATCAACAATGCGTTGTTTGCTATTTCAGGTGCAGTTTGTGTGGTGCAGACTATGTTGGGTTTTCGTGCCGACACCCCTATCAGCGTATTGAGGAACACAAAGGATTTTCAATCGGAAATCGCAAGAGCAACATGAAAGAGCCAAGGCTGATCTTTGATTCGATCCGTACCATGTGACTGGGTCTATTAGGTAATTATTGAACTTGAGGTTATTATCTAAAAATGGTGCAAACCCTTATCTCCCATAATAAACGGGTGGGAAAAACTGTCGGTTGTACAAATCTTTCTAGTGTTTAATCGAAAAATGATACTTATTAAGAACTCAATTTAATTCACGTCAATTTTATTCACACTTATTTTAGGTACACAAATTTCACGTAGAAAACAACAAATACAAAATAAGATGTATTGAGGATAATGAACAATTGAGCAGTTATCGGATTAACTGCATGCCTTTAAGAGGGTCTCAATGGGATAGTGGCTTTTACGGTTAACGTTAACTTTTTGGCATTTTTACTGCTAACGTTAATTTTGTTCCATTACGGTTAACAGGAGAAGCTAAAAAATAATTGCTATTGTTTTAAGAAGTTAAATATTAATTTCCATTGTCGTAAAACATACCGAAAGTCTTTTTTGTGAGTGTGTGTGTACACTCCCAGTGAACTATATAACTCTTAGGATTTTACTGAAGTGAAAAAGTATTAAGAATACCAAAATAAGATAGAGTTTAAATTACTTAAAGGAAAATAAACATTTTTTAGGGCTAACGGTTAAAATTCTTTCATTTTTACGCTTAACGGCTAAATTTTTGGCCATTTTACGGCTAACGGTTAACCCCATGGAGAACTTCCGAGAACAGCAAAAAAATTAATAATAATAATCTTCGTGATAAAAAAATTCAGCGCAATTGGTCTGAGTATTCTTTGGAATGTCTGTGCACAGGCCCTTGTTGCCTCGTTCAAGATAAAATATTCTTTTCATTTTTTAGCTTTTGAGGACAAAGCTACTTATTGGAATCACTGATTTTTGTTAATCCAACCGTATTCCCATGGGTTCAAGCCTCGAGCCTGGTGGCCCATACTGCCGGAGCTTGTACCGGTTTCAGTAGCATTAAGCAGCTAATTTCTATTCCCCCCTGGAAGGGATGCTAGTCCGTAGCAGGGTTATCCCCCAGCACTGTTTTGCCGGTACGCATTTTGCACCTGGGTGAAGAGAGGCTTGCCCAAGAACATAACGCAGTGCCACGGCTCGAACCCAGACCGTCCAACCCGGAGTACAGCGCACTAACCATTAGGCCAACACGCCTACCACTTACAAATCCTTATTCTACTGTTGCGTAATGCTTTGAGTATGTACATGTCGGGCTCACTTGGGTTAACTGTGTTATGTGCAGAGGAAGTCTACAAGTTCGTATTTTTTCACGTGAAGTATTTGTTTTTCATCTCATAAAAAGCATTAGTTTACACTGTTACAACGCGGTGATCTTGGAAATTTTCCCCAAAATTCAGTGTGGCTATTAAAAATACTTCATTGCTGCATTTCCGAGGGGAACGAAAACGTTCAAAAGCATGTTTTCCCATCCATTGGTGTTCAGCGCGCGCAGCAGCCCTCTACCTCTACCCATACCACCTTTCGGTCTTGTTTTGTAAGCTTGAAGCTTTGATCTGACGACGTTAATTGAAATAGCTGTATATTAACATCATTGATTATATAGATACTGATAAAATAACAGGATTTTTTTATAAAAAATCATATCTTTATCGTCCACAGTGAAAATAGTATTTTTATCTTTCACATATGGAAAAATTGGAGTCGTCATGGTTACCACTATGATTACCAAGCACATTTAAGGGCCGCTTGGGGATACGGAATTTGTCTTCTCGTGTTGATACGATATCTTCCTCATTCGCTGCGCTCACTCGTGAGAGATACCGTAACCACTCGAAGATAAAATTCGTATCCCTACGAGGCATACAACTTCAACTTGGAAATGTTAATTTTAAGAAATTTCATTTCTTAATTTTTAGTATTGTTTAATAATGGAGAATATTCTTTGTATGGGAATTTAGTTTCCCCCAATTACTCTCCAGTCATGTAATTTTTGTACTTGTACTGGCATGACAAAGTATTATTAAACTTAAACTAAACTTAAACTTTATTTAGAGGGGAAACGTTTCTAAAGAAACTGTGGTGCTGCGTCGGTGGGAAGTATAACAATATAATTTGGTTTTATCAACTGGGTTGATAATGTCAAATGGCCACCGTAAAGAGATTCAACAGCTGACGTTTCGAGCGTTAGCCCTTCGTCGGAGCGAATCGGCGACGTTAGCCCCTACCAAATTATATTGTTAAACTTTATTTGTTAATGCACCTGCCTAACTAAATACAAGAAATCTTGGAAAGCTGTTGCATAATTTATGCTAAATAGTAAAAGTGAAAATTAGGCTAAGAGATAAAATAAAAAGAGAAACTTAAATATAACCTAACTCGCAGTTAATTTACAGAATTGAAGGGCCCTAGTTAGCCAGGCTTTTGTTATTGTTTACGTGCATACGTTTCAGTATTATTATCAACTTTAATTTAGTGCGTGTTTGTGCTGTGTGATTGTGTTTTGTCTTTTACTCTGTGTTCCAACCGACCCTTGTATATTGTCATCTTTTGTAATTTGGCTTCCTACTGTTTTTAACTACATCCCTTGCCCGCTACATCCCTGTCCGAGTAAGTTAGCTGGTCGGTCTGTCACGGCACTCAACTTCAGCTATAGTATTAGAGTCTACATGTTTGACTTTTGTTCTTGCTATTCACAGCTGTTCCATTTGTCAGTTTTCCCTGAGGTGATTCATGACCTGTAAAGTCCCCAGACTCTGGAACTACGTCAAACTCGTGTGAGTTTAGTCTCCACTCGGCTTCATCTGGATCAGTAGCTCCATCTTCCATCGTCCTCTCTACATAAGTAGCGTGGTCACTAGCATCCACTAACACTACTGTGTTGGTCCTGAAAAGAGAATGGTACCCATGGGCAAGTATGACTCCAAGAGAGAACATTTCAATGGATCCAGACCGTTTGCATTATGACGACACGCAAATATGTCAAATGTCTCAAATGTTGGTAATAGTCCTGTTTAGCTTCGTTTCATTGTTGCCCCATTTCAGACCACGTGATGTTTCCGCCGCAAGAAATTAAGTTCTTTGAGATTCAAACAAATCCACGAGGAAAGGAATGCATGAATAATTTCCAAAAAGACAACGGAAAAGTTCACGGGAGAGCATCGCATGATCTGAAATGGGCAATTTACACACTTTGATAACTGTTCTATCTGGGTGTCTCGCGAGAAATAGAAACAAGGTTAGGGTTTACCCAGAAACGATGATTGATCCGAAACAATGGACCAATCATCGTTTTTGGGAAGCCCCCCCCCCCCCGGACACAGCCCACCCCTAGAAACAATGACTGATCCGACCAAGGATGCGGCAGCGCTCTGTTCTGTTGTTAACATCCATGTTACATAAAATGAAAAGCAAGAAATTTTCCTCGCCTCACTCCAGCTCTTTCGACGATATTTGTTTTTGAAAAAACCTGCTACATTCAGATTCTTCGTGTCTTTTAAAACTGCTTTTTTGCTGGTCGAACTTCTGGAACACGGCAATTTCGCAAAAAAATATCGATCTGTTAAAAAAAGTACTGCTTTGATTCAAACTAATAACTACGGACGTGAGATTGACAAATTACTCAAAATGTGCAATATGTTCGTACCGCACGATTTGCAAATTACGTGCAATTACTAAGAACTTTATCATTGCATTGTCGGTTATAGTCGTCACACCTCGTAATTTTTTTTTACATAAACCCACACTAATAAATATCTCCCGTGACCTTAAAGTTATTATAAGACAGCACTCCCTCAAGAAATTTTGCTTATGAATTTATTAATTCCTGTGCAACCTTAAATGTACAACAGGAGGCAGAAGCCGAAGACAACTTTTATCGAAAGTGACATATCTTTGTCTATGGTGAATTCAAACATGGAAATATATTTTTAAAGTTAATTAGTAAAGCCGAGAAATACGGCTTAGAACGTTCAGTCGACAATCACCGATAATAAAACACGAACTGGTCAAGCTGCCGTTAATAATTTTTCGTTTACTTATAGGTTTTCCTTTCATATGGCTGAACATATGCATATCCTTAACCGAGTATCAAAGCATTCCAAGGTCAAAAGATAAAGATACCCCAGTCTAAAAGCCGGGTTGAAATTTGTTACTTCAGAATCCCTTAAACCCTCTACC
The DNA here is from genome assembly GCA_947652115.1 of Blastomussa wellsi. Taxonomy (NCBI): domain Eukaryota; kingdom Metazoa; phylum Cnidaria; class Anthozoa; order Scleractinia; family Plerogyridae; genus Blastomussa; species Blastomussa wellsi. The sequence continues at coordinate 5,411,062 of OX393561.1, forward strand.
GAAAAATATTATTTTGTCTTTTTTTAAGTATACTGTCATTTGATCTACCTTGTTCCAAATTTCAGCTCCTTATAACTGACGAAAATTGCTTGAGTTGCACTGAGCAAGTCGATGTCTAGACCTTCATCCTGAGGACCAATAAAACTCTCGTAATCGCCGCAAGATGAAAACTTTCTATAAATTATTTACCCGTATATAGCGTACGCCAGATTTGTACTTTGGAAGGTCTAAGGTTCGATGCTCGGTGGGATGCAAATATGATATTGTTTTTTCTTTTTTTTTTTTTCTTTTCTCTTCTTCTTTCCTTCTTTCTTTCTGGGGTGCAAATAAATGCTTTGCGATTGTCATATATGCATTGGAAAGTAGAAGGATTGAAGAGTGAAAGTCTGCTCCTGATTTTTTAAATAATTATAAAATTATAATAATAATGCGAAACAGACGGCTTCAGCTGAAATGTATGTTAATGATCTAAATCTGAGAAATCTGAAAGAATTTGTGTGTGGGAAAAGCGTTCACTTTTCTTTTGAACATGGAACCACGGCAACATCTTCACATGCTTTCACATGGTTCGCATTGTTCGTACTTTGCATGGTACGAGAATTTGTAACAGATTCATAAACCATTTAGTTCTTGTGAATTTCTACTCTGCCAAATAAAACTGTGAGAAAAAAAAAATTTACTAAAAATACCAAAAGACCAACCTTTTCCGGAGATTCAACAGGTTAATGAGGTTAGTAACAAGCTCTTCTTTGGTAGACGTTCCCTCTAATATTCCTGCAAATCTTTCCTTTCCATAAGCCATCTTGGGCCAAGAATAATTTAACACTCTATTTGATAAGACATATATTCCAGGTTTCAACATTGTGATTTGTTTTTCTTCCATGTTACAATACCACCCCACCTTGGGTGCACCAGATTTTGCCTCCACTACTCAACCGGTACACAGAAAACACCACAATTGTCAGATATGGGCGCGTGTGCCAGCCAAGCCACAGTGCCATTTATTTGACATATAAGCGGATATACACAAAGCATCAGGCGTAAATTAAAGCACCAAAGCCGAACACGA
>OX393561.1:5417130-5624630 GCA_947652115.1 Blastomussa wellsi
TTAATTGCAGCCAAATTTTCTCAGTAAACCAATTTTTCTCCCAACCAATTTCATATTTGGTACTTACCTATCATAAGAAATCAGTGGACAGATTTTGAGCGAATTCTATTTCATTGGCCAAATTTACTCTATGATCTAACAGAGACAGCCTTTTAAAAAAGAAAATCTTAAATTATCCTTTTTCGTTTATGACTTTGTTTTATTCTTTATCATTTTAGCGTAAAAAAGTGGGGGTAAAGACTCCCCAGCTCCGGCTTCCCCCACGCGGTCCCTGATTTCCTCTTGAGAAAAACGATGAAATCTGTAGGAGTGTGCGACTTCCAGTCGTTTCCGTTTAAAGTGCACCTAACCCAAAAAAATTATTTTTCGCTAAAATAGACCTTTGCACCAGTTCGAAACGCACTACACCTTTCCTTTGTCCATTTTACCAAATGTTGGCTTTTTATAGAATTAAAAAGTTACGAAAAACTGAGCATCATTTGTTGCAAGACCGAGTCAGAAGGGGCGTGGGTCTATTCCTGGGCAGACTTCACAAACATGTTTACAAAGACTTGATGCGATGTAACTTCTACCCAGGAATAGACCCACGCCCCTTCTGACTCGGTCGTGCGACAAATGATACACATTTTTTCGTAACTTTTGAATGCTATAAATAGTCAGCATTTGGTAAAAAGGGGAAACGAAAGGTGCAATGCGTTTCGAACTGGTGCAAAGGTTTATAATTTAGCGAAAAATAATTTTTGGAGTTAAGTGTACTTTAAAATGCTGCTGTAGTGACTCATATAACTATTCGACCGTTTTGTCTTTCAGATTGGCCGGACTGCGCAAATCATTACGACAATCCTTCTCTTTCCTGCTGTAGCGATGAATGCCGTCGATACATATACTGGATAATTTTCAGGGTAGTGTGCAACAAAGAACTGACCAAGTCTTTCCGAATAAACCGTAAGGATCAAATTTTCCAATAGCACCCAACAACGACGACAACCACACGTGTGAAAACACGAAACAGCAAAACAATGCTAGAAGGAATCACACGTTGTACAAAGTAACCAAGGGAGTAAACGAAATAACATCTATCCCATCCCCGTCGCCAAATGTTATAACAGAAGAAGAAGGCAACAGAAGAAGAAGGCAAAATAGGCCAACATAGAACAATGCTTAATTCACGTTCTTCCACAAGCACATGCGCCTTGCAAGCGTATCAAGACCTATTACGTAACACAATCCTATTATATTTACAATCATTACTATTGTAATTATCATTATCATTATTATTGTTGTCAGTAGTATCAGAAGGCAGCAGCAACAACGACAGCAACAGCAACCACAGCAGCTGCAACAGCGACAGTAGTAATATAAAAACTGTTTAGGTTAAATATGATAATGATGAACACCTTATTAAAGTGTCAGAGTATTTAGCTTTATACAAACTAATTGCGGACACTACTATACAAATGAAGCTAAATAAGAAAACCACAAATTCATTCGGTGTTTACCTGCAATTATGTTGGGATTACTCTCCCAAAACTTTGCCTTTCCTGTTGGTCTGGAATAGAATTCATCCCTGTTTGATGCAATGATAAGACGGTATCCATGAGGGCGTGGATTGTCACAGAAGTACAGGAACAAAATGCACATTTTCAGGACGTTTGCAAAGATTTTCTGTTATGGAAGTTACTGTGAAAATAAATAGGTGTGAATTCACAAAAATTAATAATTGTATGCCAAAAAGAACTTTTCCTGGTGTCAAAGGATTAAAGTAAACGTATAATAACGATAATTCATGAACCAGAATTATTGACAAACGACTTCATATCTTAAAAAAAAAACAAGCAACTACGTAAATCTTTAAATAGTATTTTCTAGTTATTAAAAAAGCTTACGCTACACCATTTACTTGTATTCCATTAAGCATATAACAATCTTCCAAGAGCAGTACAACTGGAATATTTGTTTCCCAGTTGTTACGAAAGCCAAAAATCGATTAAAATTTATCTACACATTTAAGCCCCCATGGCGTTATTTCTCAATGTTTAAGCATGACATCCGATTTACGATATTATAATAAAGATAGGATTCTGCGGGCGCTCTGATTGGTCAAAAACCCATGTTTTATCAGAGTATAAAACACAGAAAAAGCGTATTTTATTGTGCTAAAGCCCTACATGTAGGTTTCAAACTATGATATGTAGCAGAGTCGGGGACAAAAAACTCCTTGGTAACCCTGCCTCATTAACAAACTATACCTCATCGGACTACCACACCGTCAATTGCTCTCAACAAGTTTTGTTTGACTCCCCTGGTCCCCTCGATCAGGACGATTATCGAGGCGGGGTTACCAAGGAAGTTTTTCAACTGTCGTGTGTCGTGACGAGCGTGTACAGGCATAATGGAGACCTTTCTACCTTGGATTTTTGTGTCTACTGCGCATGCGCAGCTAGACACTAAGACGGAAAAAAAGTTTGTTAAAAAGTTTGTTAACCTTTCGATATGCAATCGCTAATCAATAAGTGATCTGTGATGCCGAGGAGGGGCGGTCGAGTCAATTCCGACCAATCACGTGTGAAAGCGCAACGAGCTGCCTACCTGTGCTAATCCGTGTTGCCAAGGATTCGGTCAGGCGTTTAATTTGGACCAATCACAAGCGAAATCGCACGAGGGACTCACATGCGTTAGAGTGTGATTTCAACAAGGTCTATTTCATACGTGTTTTCGACAGGGTGGTCACTGGTTCACTGCAGAGTGCGTGGTTTTCCGGTAAGTTTTGTTCTCTAAATTTCTGCTCTAAGCTGAAGAAACAACTCTTGGACATTCTGGATTGATACTTGCTTTACGGACCGTTGGAAATCGTTGCAAAATGACTCTCCTTCGCGCGGCACCAATGATGGTTTTTGCAGTTCCTCGCGTTTGGCGAAAGTGTCAAAATCGAAATTTTTGCTTGTTGTTTGCAAAATTCGACCCACTTTGGTCACAAATCGACCCACTTTGGTCACAAAGTCAGCGTGAACTATCACGGTTACAAGATCAGAATACTAAAATGAGCCAACTATCACGGTTACAAGATCAGAATACTAAAATAAAGTTCCCATTCAAGCGATTCACAACAATGCCATTCACCACGTGCATGTGTACGTTTCCAGAATTAGTTCTACATTGTGCTTTCTCCGGGTTGAGCAGAACTTTGAAACTTGGCTTATTGTCAAATTTATCATGGTTAAGTAAGTCATTTTGTATAAAAATCTTATCCAGTTCTTGGGAAGTTGGGCTCAAAATGTGGTTGTTGAACGTAGTGTTAAAGTGAAATCTTGTTCAGTTATGGAATTGCAGTTAATGTCGAGCTTATGCATCGGTATGTTTCGTTTGTCTCAGAACAGCTTGTTTTCAAACAATTCATTTTCAAGGCAACATCTATATTATCAGTCTCTTGGGTACTTTCGGGTTGTGGGAAATCATGCTCAAGGTGTGAAATATTTGGATCGAGTCGATGTAAATATCGATTACAGAGCCACAGTAAGAAGCAAGGAAAGATACCACGAAGCTCGTAAATTATACCAATGGTGCAGCTGCAGTTATTAAATCTATTCGGCTACATCACAAAGAAAAACCAACAGGAATTATATGGGTGCAATTTGACCATAACAATGTAGGCGAGAAAACGAGATATGAAAATAGGCAGTTAAATACAACAATAATTGGTCACACTTGGACTCCAATAAAACCTGTAACTGTTCAGTTTAACGTTGGTAGAACCAAAGCTGCTCAAGTAGTTCGAAAACAATTTCCATTGCGTCCAGCAGCTGCGAAAACAATACACAGGTCACAAGGAGATACAGAGACGAGAATTGTGGTAAATTTTAGTACGAAGAGGGCAATACCTCATATACATTATGTAGGACTCAGCAGGGTAACAACTCTTGAAGGATTATATGTTACTGACCTCACTGAAAATAAAATTTCAGTAAGTTCTGATGTTAAAACTGAAATGCAAAGACTGCGAACACAAGGAACCCTTGACCTTTCCATTTCTCCCCTTTACAAAATCAGTGAGTCTCTGTTCAAAATCTGCTTTCTCAATGCACGATCCCTTCATAAACACATTGAAGATGTACGTGAAGACCACAATTTCAAAAATGCAGATTTGCTAATCTTTTCGGAAACTAGGTTTTCGTCACTTGATAATGATAGCATGTATGATATGGAAGGATTCACTTTGTTCAGAAATGATAACCACGATTTAAATGCAAGGCCCTATGGTGGTACTGCAATTTACAGTCAGCATTCCTTTGTTTCTAGCTTTCCTTTAAAATGTAATATTAATGGGATTGAGATAACCACTGTGAGACTATCCACCCTGCTAAATGTAACAGTTATAGCAATCTACCGCTCACCAAAAATCTCGGTAAGACTTCTGTGTTCTTCGCTTCTCGAGGTATTACAAAATATGTCATTCTACAAAGTTATTATTGGAGATTTTAATGTCAACTGGATGAATGAAGTAGAAAGAAGGCCTCTTTACAATCTGTTTACAGAAAGAAATTACAAACAACTCATTTCACAGTATACAACTGACAACAGAACAATCATTGACCATATATACACAAACATCCCTGATTTTTATGTTTCTTCAGGGATATTAGAAACATATTTTACTGATCACAAGGCCATTTGGTTGTCCCTTCCATTTCAAATAAATTGATCCACGTTCCCTTTCAATCCAAAACTCAACTTGAATAGTTCTAGGTAACTATTTGTGCATCACTACAAAACTAATTTAATCAAACCTACATAGCTAAAATGAAAATGTTCCTAAATCTAGTCAGGAAAATTATTCCACAACTCTGTGAACTAAACAAGTGTTTATTACATGTGCTGTAGATTAATTTTGTACTCTTAATATTTTTAACTTACCTATGTACAGTTAGGTAAGTATTTTGTATTTATTTCTTATTGAAACTATTTCCATTCTACAATATTAACATCTCTCTCATTTCTTTCTAGCCATGACAACAAATCAGAAGCGCAAAGAAAGTGACACTGGCTTCATTCATGATGTAACGTTGATGCAAAAATCAAAAAAGGGAAGAAATTACTACAACTTCACATTACAAACTTCACCTACTAAATACAAAAGAGTAGTTGGTTTTGACCATAAATCCCATCAGATTGCAAAACACATGCAAACCACAGGTAGCCCAACAAAGATACTTGGTGCAAGAGAGGAAAATGAACAACTGTTCATTAATCAAGGAACAACAATTCTAGAGGCACATTCATCTGACATAGACTTCCCCTTCCAGAAACCAACAGCTGTAACTGACTGGAAGTCAAATGATCAAGCATCTGACATAACACTCGACCAAATCAAAAGTTTAACTAGAAACCAACGTGTCAATGTCAAAGGTGTATTAACACTTGGAGAGTTGCAAGCAAAAGAAGTAAAGAAAAGAAACGGAGATATTGGATATGTGAAAGAGGACTGTGTGATTGAAGATGAGAAAGGAACTTCAACTATACACATATGGGATGACCTTATAAAAACACTCAAGAATGGCAAAAGCTACCATGTTAAAAACCTCAGCGTCAAAAATTACTCGGGTAACACATTGTTGGGCACAACTCCCAGCACTTTATTTGAAGATGGAGATGCCACAGTTTCCCTTGACAAAATCAAAGGACCAGAACTTCTGGCCAATGCAGAGAAAAATATCTCTGTGGATGAATTCAAATTCGTTGATAAGCTAAACATATACATTATCTGCCAAATAAAGACATGCAACAAAAAAATGCCACATATGCCGGCAAAAAACGTTGCGCAGTGTCCACATTGTGGTGCTTCACAGAAAGTAAAGAATGCAACAAAAAACATTACTGCAAGACTCTGTGCTGACTTAAATGGACAAGAGGTTTGGTTTACAGCTTTTACAGAGACAATTGAAGCATTTTTAAGCAAGAAGAACTTAACCAAAGCTGCTAAGTCAGATGAAATCAGTGAAGCTCTTCTAGATCTTGAAGACATCAGCTTCACATATGACTCTACATCTAACTTCATCACCAAAGTTGCAGAGTGATTGTCAGAAATAAGAAACATTTCCAAATCTTTTCTAACTGTTGATGTTTGAAATTACACCAATGAACAAAGACACTATTGTTCTGTTGTTGTTATTGTAAAACAATTTTTTTCCCTTCTTACCATAATTTTATTATTTAAAAGTTTAGATGTTCCAGTTCCTTGACAAAGTCAAAAGACCAGATTCATGTTAGGATAAAATGAATCCACACAAAACACATTTACAAACCTTTCCTAGTTGTTGATGTTGGTAATTATGCCACTGAACAAGACACTATTATTCTGTTATTGTTATTGTAAAACAACTTTATTTCTTCCTTACCATAATAATTATTGTATTATGTAACAGATTAGAAGTTCCAGTTCCTTGACAAATCAAAGGCCCAAATTTATTTTTTAGATGAAATGAATCTATACAAAACACATTTCCAAATATTTTCTAGTTGTTGATGTTGGTAATTATGCCACTGGACAAAGACACTATTGTTCTGTTGTTGTTGTTGTTGTGAAACACATTTATTTCTTCCTTACCATAAGTGTATTATTAAACAATTTACTTTGCACTTAGAAGATGGTGTTGCAGTTCCTTGACAAAATCAAAGGACCACATTCATTTCAAGATTGTTGCAGTTTCCCACACATAGACCGGTTTTCAATAGAGTGTTGTAAAACCAAAACAGAGTAATCACTCTAGCCAATTACAAGGGCTACAGATAGTAAAGTGATCCAATCAAAACAAGAAGTAATTCCATGTAGCTGACGCAAAGCGCGGAAAACGTGTTCCTCTGAATCGCGATTGCTTTTGGTTTCACTCCTCATTGGATGAAAGAGTGGCGCGATTTTTTAAAGACAATCGCGTAGCGTCGTAAACGCAAAAACAAATACTTTACGACACTAAAATCAAAATCGCACTAAAAGCAGTATCCACCAAAACGAGGCAGTAGACACATGTACGCATTGCGTACCTATTTTTTAAAGCAAGCGGCCGCCTGGCGTCGATGGCAGAGCCTGGACTTAGTTGTTGTTGAGTTAAAATAAAACTAGAACATCTCTTCTTGGAATTCGCGATGGATTTGAGGCCGTTTGACCATTTTAAGCTGGGATTTTTCGCTTGGCTCGTCGGGCGTTCCGAACTGGAGTGTGCAGCCTTGTTCTTTTCTTTGTAGCTGCCTGTGCTTAGGGTTTGAATTCATCGATGGAGAAATGTCCACCTTTTGAAATGTGTAGTTCGCCGTCTAATTGTTAGCCTGTTGTATTAGTTTTATTTGCATAAAAATGAGGGTGTAATTGATAAATTACTGGTTTTCACATTGGCGGAAAGTAAAACTCTGCAGTAGTATCGTGTATGGCATTGGTCAATACCATAGTGAAATAAACATTTATTTATCTATTGATATATTAATTTATTATATATATAGCGACAATTTTAGGTAATAAACCTTGCAGATAGAATTCTATATCTGCTATATTTTCACATGTGAGAAAAGCGATACGTCCAATCAGCTTCGCGTATAGCTTTCTTCACATGTGAAAAATATAACCAATCAGCATCAAGAGTAGAACGACCTAACCAATCAGAGCGCGGGAATTCAAATGGTTTTCAACGAGGTTGTGAAAACAACACGCTGCAAGTTTGCAAGCTCTCGAAGACAGTTTATGTTTTGGCTACAAATTTTGTACTTTTGAGAACTTTATGGAAAGGAAAGCCACCAGAAACACGCCAAGCAAAACCTTGAGAACACAGTTATGATATGGAAATGCTAAAATCATTCTCCAGGCGGAGCGAAGACAAACTAAATGTCGATAAGGGAAAGCCAAGAAATGAAAGACTTTCATTGTAGCTTTGATACAACGCAGCCGTGGACGTTCTAAGAAAATTCAAGCACTCTTGGGAACACCAGGGTAAAGTAAATATTTCACTTTTGAATATGGATTTCGTAATTATTGTTTAATGAACCGACTCCTTGTGTTATCACAACTTTTGTTCAAAAATTCGCCAGTTGATTTGCGCGCAGTAGTTGATTCACGTATGGCGACGTTTCTCGATGCGATAGCAAAAGCTTTTCTTTTAAAAAGTATGAACACAGTGTGTTTTATACCGCTATTTAAATAAAGTTCTTGTTTACGATAGCTTGTCGTCGCCGTAATTTTTCTTTTCTATTTAAAAGAGATCTCGCTTGGAAAGCCATCAGAATGCATTTGCAGCTTTGTTTTCCTCGCGCTGCGTTTAACTCTTTAATTATAGACTAGAAAAATCGCTTTAAGTTTACAATGGTTGAGTACTCGTTATATATAACAACAAATTACAGCATAGAAAGTGCTTTGTACGGATTATTATTCACTCGTCGCAAAACTTTGGAAAAGGGACGAGTGAGCGCAGCGAACGAGTGAGTTTTCCAAAGTTTTGCAACTCGTGAATAAAAATCCGTACGTGGCACTTTCTATGAAGTAATCTATATATATTTATCGTTTGTTTATACATGATATACAAATGGTAACAACTGTTATAACGGTTAAGTGTGGTTCAGAACGTACAAGAAAACACTAGGTAAACGAAGTGGAACAATTATTATTATTATTATTATTAATATTATTATTATTATTATAATAAATCAACCTTTATTGAGAAATTATTATTATTATTATTATTATTATCATTATTATTATTATTATTATTATTATTATTGTTTTATAAGTGGAACCGGCGTCATTCAAAGAGACGAGTAAGCGTAAACGTTGGTAGAAAACATTTAATATAAACGTGAACAACTTAAATTTATTTCTCACGTCGCTAACGTAACGGGGTTCAAAAATTGTGAGTTTGCTAATGTACCTTCAACTAAATAGCTGTAGGAGCTAAAACTTTTGTGCTACGTATGGTGTATGTGACAATTAAGTTCTGAACATTTCATGTTTGTCAATTACAGTCGATGCTGTTTGCTGTCCTTGGTTTTTCCCCTTTTTGGAACTATTGAAGTACTTTCTTTGAGTCCAGGAGGACTGCTATCTATTAATTTGTTAAAGCCCTGAATGCAAATTGGCCGAGTTAATATTCCCACACATTCTCTGATACAGTGCGGCACCTTTTAAAAGAAAGGCCCTGTTTATACGTCGTACAATCGTGGAATTTAATTCGGACAAATTTAATTCTACGACCTGCTGGTAATTAAATTCGACGATTGTGCGACGTATAAATCGAATTACATTCGTCCGATGAATTAAATTCGTCCAAGACGTTGTATCCGTCTGGCTAGGACGGATACAATTGCGACAGCGCGTCTTCAATTTAGACGTCGCACAACAGACGCATCGAATTAAATGCATTCATTATTTAACAATTATTCTTTGAAATCGAGGTGAATAGTGGCAGAATATTTACCGAGCCGCGAAGCAATCCGCCTGCATTCCTCCACACGCAGTGCGACCACAAATGCACAAATCATAAGCTTACTTTTAATCTCTGCCTGAAGATCTGTTTTTTCCTCGCGGTCCTTTCAAATATGTTATGGACGCTATCTTATTCACTGACGAGCCATTTCGAGTGCAGAGGCCTGCGTAAAAATGCAAAAACTCCACGAAACATACCCTCGTTTCTACTCGTTCACTACAAGACGGCAAATGGCGGCAAATGACGTCCTGAACGAGGTGTTGGACGACGAGTCGTTCTCCCCGGGGCATGCGTGGTAGCGTCGAGTCTCGTATTTTCCAACTTCCGGTCGTTCACGTTCACGTCCTCGTCATCATTGCTAAAGGTCCGTATATGTCCGTACGAGCTGGTATCAACCCTCCCTTTACCAATCACTGTGTTAGGTCGACCACCGTCAATATTTTGTCGTCGAGGAACATGAAAAATCGCCATATCAGAGCTGTCATGGGCCATAAAAGCGATGCAAGCTTGGAATCTTACAACGATCGTCCGACGTTCGAGCAGTTTCAGGACATGTCCTCAGCAATAACAGAGTTCGTCAATCTCAGCAAACCTCAAGTCGCTCTTCGCCCGGTATTGGCACCAGTGAATTCCGCCGGTTCGGCAGCAGGATTAAGTGCTATTCAGCCTAACACCTCCACAGATGTTCAGATAGTACAAGAAAACATCCAGTTTTCAACGCAGTCCTGCGAACATGGTATAATTTCTGGTGGATCCTTCGCCAACTGCTCTTTCAACTTTCAATTCAAGTGAACTTCAAAAACTTTGATGAATGATGACAATATTTTGAAGCATACTTTTGATTCACACTGATTTGAACGGTGTTTAAGGACCATTATTCTAGATTGTCACGAGGTTTTTTCGAAGATTAACTATAGATTTTCCACGTTCAAAGATTCTGTAAATGGTTTCGCGAATTCGCGCATGCTTTGTGTATCGCTTGCACGTTTTCACGCATGAATTGAGAGGTCAATTAAATCGATTTTTAATGGTTTCCTTCTGAAAATGTTGTTGAGATCACTTCCTGTGTATATACTAAAACAATTATTCTTCTCAATCTCAATAGTGGCAGAATATTTACCTCGCCGCTTCGCGGCTCGGTAAATATTCTGCCACTATTCACCTCGATTTCAAAGAATAATTGTTAAGTATACATGACTGGATTTATGTAAACCGGGTCAAAGGAAATTGTGAGCGAAACTCCTGAGAAGCTGTATTTTCTCGCCAAAAGCGGGACGACGCTATAAAATTTAAAAGGATTGGCAGCTTCTATTCTCCTTGGTGACTTATTATTACTCTTATTACTCTGTCTTGATTCAACAGAACTCGGCTATAGATATATAAATTTGACATGACACTATAGTTCTGAAGGCATATTTTCGTAAGGCTGTGTCAATGGGCACTATTCTTAACTCAAATCAACGCAAATTACTCTAACCTATGTCTTTTCGGATTGTAGTTTGGGCATAATAACAAAATCACGAAGTCTACTAATTCAATTAAATTATTATTTACAACATAAAATGGCATCACAGACTTAAAAATTTCCAGCGCAAGAGTTGACCCGGCAAGCCATGCATGGTCTCAAATGAACGGAGGAATAGTGTGTAACATCAAGGATTCCCTTGATTTTTAGGCAGCTCCGGATTAAAGCTAAGAAATGTACTTTGATTAGTGACCCGCACATGGTTCATGTCGGTCAGCGACCGAAAACTTACGCCTCCGAACGGAACAAATCGCCGTTAAGATCAACGGAAAACCGGGAAAAATTTCCGCACAGCCCCATACATTTATTATGCATGCTGAATGCTTAATTATGCATGCGCTTTATTGTCTTTTTGAACAACAGATATCCCCTAAGGATTTGAATACATACATCGTTAATTGCTACCTACAGTTTGAATAAAAAAGGTCTTCTCTGCTATCCCTTTCTCCCTTTTTCTTCTTCTTATTTCCTTCTCTTCTACTCCGCATTTCTCTGTCCAGATTCCGGCCCCTAGAATATTTCTTATTTTTTCCTTTTTTCTTTACCACGGTCAGCCTCGAACCCTCTGCCTTCAGCTACCGTCAATACCGTTGTCGAGGGGGTAAGTTTCTAAAGAAACTGTGGTGCTGCGTCGGTGGGAAGTATAACAATATAATTTGGTTTTATCAACTGGGTTGATAATGTCAATTGGCCACCGTAAAGAGATTCAAGAGCTGACGTTTCGAGCGTTAGCCCTTCGTCGGATTACCAGTCCATATACCGTTGTCGGATTACCAGGCCATCATCTATACCACTACACCACGAGATTCAGTTGGAAAATGGTGGTTTAAAATTAAATTTTATTTCTTCGTCACTTCTGTAGACAAAGAGAAATTTGCATTACAATCGTTTATTCTCTTATTTGATAATTCTTTATCCCTGCATGAAAACATGCAGAATATTTCATTTCCATTGGCTCCCTTGCCAAATAAAAAGAAGTGTTTGCATTTCTCACCCTCTCGATCATTTTCTCGAATACACTTGTAGACAAATTATCAACCTATATTTTGCTTCATTTTTCTACGTTATCTTCTGTTTATTTGTTTCGTCCGTTCTTCGTCATTTTTTCGTCGTTTCCTGTTTTCTGTGTACTGTTATGCTGTTGTCGTCCATAAATCTGTTCAAGTAGTAATATCGGAATGAAAATCATACCACCTGATACTCACCGTAGATATACCTATTTCGGAAGCCCCCAACAGCGAAAAACAACCATTTTGCACGTCGCTTCCTAGCGGTGAAGACGAGATTTCGAAACGTCTGAAGACCCAGCCCCACCAAGGGGGAAGAAATCTCGTTTTAACAAATATGGAAGCAAAGATGCAAACAAAACTGCGCTGTTGGGGGCTTCCGAAATAGGCATATCTACGGTGAGTATTGCGGTTGTATGATTTTCATTCCGATATTACTACTTGCGAGGAAGGACAACCCCAGGCCGGCGCAGCTGTGCCGCAACTGGCAGCGGCAGTTCACACAATTAGACAGAAGCGGCGGCGCCCTGTTATACAACAAAATGGTACGCGGAGCAAACAACTGCGTGTGGTTGGTGCGAAATCGGAAAGAGAACTGCGGCAAACGGTGTGTCGGAGAATATTGCTCGCAGCAAAACTTCCAAATAAAAAAGGGAATGCAAAAGCCGGCACCATGCCGCAGCTGCGGCGTTGGAGTTTTGAGCGATCACCGAAAAAACAAAAACAGCGGCTTACACGCATAGAGAAAAAAAGAAAAGAAAAAATATGAACTTGTTTTGCTCGAGGTGATGCATGACAAAAGAGCAAGCAGTTAGAGATTTGCCTACTTGTTGTAAAAGCAAGTCAACCAGTTAGAGATTTGCATACTTGTAAGAAAGTCAACCGGTTAGACATTTGCATTAAAAAGCAAATAATTTTCTCGCACATTATACAAAGTTGTCGATGGCTGCGCACGCGACGTGGCAGGATTTAGAACAAGCACTAGCGGAAATTGATTTTGAAAAAAATGTTAGAACAAATAGAACCAGAAATTCGGAATGTGTTTGATGAGCACATACCCCCGGAAGCCCTAGAGCGTCTGCCCAAACCTCAACTTCCAAAACCATACCGGCCAAGAGCGCCCCCAAGGCAAAAAAGCGGGGCAAGAAAAGGCGTACTAAAAACGTTTGATCCAATTCCTGCCCAGAAAGTCAAATCGAAGGAGAACTACGGACAATCTCTTGAATGGTTCTATGCAAAAGAACTGGTGAACACTGGCGAAGGACTTTTTGCCGTCTAAAGCAAGCACCTCACCATCCCGCCTCGCACAAACCCTAAAGAGTTGTTGAAGTTCATCCGTTAGAGCTTTGTTTAAGGAAAGATAATAGCCAACGCTTAGATTGCAAATCGTTGGACTTCCACCTTCATTGGACTTAATGATGTCCTCCGGCAAACTTCCTTTAGACGGCAGGATTGGTAAACCTACAGATCAGCTACCGCGCGGTGTCAAAAATTCAAACCGATGTACTCAGCGAGGTGGGGCCTCGGTAAAAATGGCCAAAAATAACGGGTGGGTTGGGGGGAGGAACTAAAGTAAAAAGTACCAAACATCACGAATTTGGCATGGGAACATTATGAAGGGTAAAATTTCATTCAAAGAATGGCCAATAGTCACCGACAGTTACTTTGCAAAACAAACAAAATAGATCGAAATGTCATACATTTCCTCTATTGCCTCAAGCCACTTTTTTGCTAAATCAAGACAGATTATTAATATCATTATTATCATTATTATTACTATTATTATTATTAATATTGCTATTATTATTATGGATTTTCTTTTCGCTCCCTTCTTGACCCGATTTTTAGGCATAATTAACATGCCTAACAAGTCTTCGTCGTTACAACGTGAGAACGGCGTAATTAATTCTTTGACCTGGTTTTCATAAATCCAGTTATATAATATAATGTATATCCTTTGAGCCCGTGGTAAGTTTCGTTCATGTCGCATGCGCAAACAGTTACTTCGTTCTCACTTTTCCCGCGCGTTTCCCGCTTCGTATGTTTTCTTCGCTCAAAATGTCTTTGTGGGGGAAACAATTGCCGTCCGCGTGCACAATTTGCCAGAGGAATACAAAGTATTGATGCATAATTTGTAGAAAAAGTGTGTGTTCGATTGGAAGGGATTGGAATGTTCGATTGCCGAAGAAAACGATGGCAACAACAGACATATCAATAAACACACTCGAGCAAGAAACCTCTTCTTCAGTACTGCCAGTGTCAACATTCGACACCGCAACGCTCTCCTTCGCTGTCTTACTTTAGATATCTTCTCCAGCAACAAATGTTTCGTAAATCTCGCCATTTTATTTTTGTTTACTTGCGTAATATGCGCGTTTCATGCGTTTTTAAAATTTTCTAATACGCAAAAAACGGTAGACTGATCTCCACGGCGAAGAGAGGAAATTAAAATAGAATTAAAATCACATTAAAACAAGTACAATATATTTGCCCGATATTTTGGTTTGAAAAACAAACCTTCTACGGGGGCTTAAAGAAAATGAATGCAAAAAATACAAAATGACCGTTACATACAAGAGCTTTGGAATATAAAATAAGAAGCTATGATTGGCTAAAACAGTGGTTAATTTAATTTTGTTCCTCGCGTCCATTAATACCAAGCGGTTCAAATGCTGAAAGCTCGGGTATGAAGGCCCGAGTAAAAAAATAAATTCGTGTTATTAATTCGACGTCTCAACTGCTCGCAGGGTAACCACTACCGCAACGTCCCAAAACACGAATCTGTGTTCATTGCATGACCATTGCGTGCAAAAGCATCTGTCGTGTTCATGCTCCGTTCGTTCTTCCTTCCTGATTGGATTACGATCACCGTACCGAGCCCGACAATGAGGCGGGCTATTGTTTTAGCACAATTACACCGAGTGATTATAGATGCCGAGCCATCCCCTTGAGATTGCTAACAGCATTTTTCAGTATACTGCATAGAGTCTAATGCTTACACATTAGACTCAAAAATGAATTATAGTTATAAATATAGGGATCTTTACAACAACATTTAGCCGAAGTATTCAACAGATAGCCACCCCAAAGACAAACGATTAATAAAATTCAACACCGAATCAAAAGGGCTCTATGAGCCAAGTTGTGAATGTGATGATTGTAGAGAGTGGCTCAATTGTAAAATATTTGCCGAGTTGTGAGTGTTGAACTGTTTAGCTGAGAAAGAAATTTGTTAAATTAAGGACAAGAGAACCTTTGGGTCCAAGGAAGAAAGTTTTTCGTCTTGACTCATAAGTTCAAAATTGGCTGTCTTACGGATGTCACGCAAAAGTGCAAAAATTCTTCCCTATGAAACGATTTATCGTACCGATTTTAGTGAGCCTGGGAAGTTTGACAACAATCGGTTTCAAATTCTCGGAAATACGAGAACGCGAAAAGGCCAAAATTTACAAAGACCAAAAAGGGCGCGAAAGCAGGGAACCCAGCAACACCCCATCCCATGCGAAACGTAGTGAAGCATTATATTACAATAACAATCATGGGTTCCCCAAAAAAACAAGTCTACGCTATAAGTTCAATATCAATGTCAGTAAGTTCAATATCAATGTCAGTGATCTACTTTCACAATGTCTCTCAGTCGCACCAATGAGGTCAACGCTCCAGTCTTGACCTCCACGGTTCGGACACCCCCATCTCTCCCGCGAACTGCTTTAATGTCTCGTCCCATTCGTCACTGTCCCCTAGGCAATGACTCGTCAACAAGTAGCACAAGATCTCCCACTTCAGCATTTCTGCGTGGTCTCTGGCATTTCTGCCTCTCCTGTAAGGCTGGAATATACTCTTTCAACCATCTTTTCCAAAAGTGATCAGCCAAAATCTGCACCTGTCTCTACTTCTTTCTGGCAAAGGCATTTTCTTTCACAAAGGATCTTGGCGGCAAGGGGTAAACAGCTCTCTGCAGCATCAGGTGATTTGGTGTCAATGGTTCGCAAACATTTGGATCACCAGATGCAGCACAAAGTGGCCTGAAATTCAAGATGGACTCCATTTCGGTGAAGGCAGTTGCCAATACCTCTTCGTCTACTAAGCTCTTTCCAAGAATATCCTTCAGAGCTGTACGGGTACTTCGCATCAGTCTCTCTCAGACCACACTGGCATGTGAGGCCTTTCGTGGGTGGAATTTCCACTGGCATCCCTTCTGCAACAGTTCATCTTGGATCTGTTTCTGGTTCCAATCATCAATGGCTTCTCTAATCTCTCTCTCAGAACCAACAAAGTTGGTTCCATTGTCGGAGTAAATTCACTTTGGTGGGCCTCTTCGACTTATAAATCTTCTGAGAACATTAATGAAGCAGTCCGTCTCCAAGGAAGTGGCCAACTCTAGGTGAACCGCTCGAGAGTTCAAACAGGTAAATAAAGCACCCAATCTCTTGACCACTGCTCTTCCCCTCTTAACATTTAAAGGGTCAAAGTAGTCGACTCCTGTATGAGTGAAGCATGGCTCATAGGTAGTGGTACGGAATGCAGGTAAGGCAGCCTTCATTTGCTCCATTCAAGCTGCTCTCTGTTTCTTGCATGTCAGACACAACCGTACAACTTTACGAACAGCGGACCTCCCTTTAGGAATCCAAAACTGCTCCCTTAACTGTGCCAATATGTGGTCTTGACCAGCATGAGCTAGCTTATGATGATAAGCTTGAATCAGCAACCGAGTGACGTGATGCTTTGGGGGAACAATCATTGGGAACTTGGCTTCCAATGCAATAGGGGCTTCTGGAATGCGGCCTCAACACACCATTTACCAACACTGGCCGAAGTTTAGCAATTCCGCTTAACCCTTGACGTTCCCTCGTTTCTTCAAGTCTCCAACTCCTCCTCATAGGCTTCACTCTGCACCAGTTTCACTATGGTAGTTGTCGCCTTTTCCAAATCTTCTGTTGTTAGATACTTGACAATACTGTTGACGGCGCCGCCCTTACGGCACTGCAGGTATGCTTTGAATTTCAACAGCCAGGCTACCTTTCTCTGCAGCACTGTCCAGGAAGAGTACCTCAAAAGTAATTCGTGCAGCTTGCGCGACATCGTCGAGGTAAATATGGGCTTCTCATTCTTGGCCTCCATGTCGTCTTCTGTCAGTTCGCCAATTTCTACCTGCGGCCATTCGCTCTCAGGATTCACCAAGAATGCCGGACCGTTGAACCATCTCTCACTGCTTAAAAGCTAGTGTGCTTAAAGCCCACGAGAAGCGTCATCTGCTGGGTTAAGGGTACCTGGACAGTGTCTCCACTGACTCGGATGGGAAACATCTCTGATCTCAGAAACCCGGTTCACAACATACGTCTTAAATCTACGAGAGTCATGTTTTATGTACTGCAGGGTGATCTTGGAATCCGTCCAGAAGAATGTCGAAGAAATGTTAAAGTCGACCTCCTTTAAGATCATGACATGTTCCCGTACTGCAATTGTGGCAGCCTGTAGCTCTAGCCTTGGGACGGAGACATACTGAAGAGGGGCAGTGCGACTCTTGGCCATGATAAAGGAACATTTTACAGTGCTATCCTCTCCTTCCTTTCTCTAACCATATTCAGATGCATCACTGAAATGGTGCAGTTGAAATGATGTGTTGTCGGGGCAACCACCATCAAAGTAAAAACGAGGAATGTTAACATGACTTAGGAGCACTAATTCGTCCTTCCATTTCTTCCAGCCATTCAGTAAGTCTTCCGGTAGCTTCTCATCCCAATGAAGCTTCAACTTCTATGTCTTCTGCATGACTCTTTTAGCTGGCAACATGACTGGCCCAATCATACCAAGTGGATCAAACGTGGAGTTTATTGTCGACAAACACCCTCGCCTCGTGTCATCATTCAACTGTTTTTGCGACAACGAAACCTTTACTCCAAATATGTCAGTTTCAGTGTCCCACTGTAAACCAAGTGCTCTTTGTTTTGGAAGCTTGTCAAGGTCAAGATTCTTAATGGTTCTTTCTTCTGCTGGGATAGCAGCCAGTACTCGTTAACATTGGACACGAATTTGGTCAGGCGAAAGTTACCTTTCTTCAACAGCTCTATCAACTGCAACGATGACTTCATCATTATCCACATAGAAATTATTAGATACAATGTCACACACTTCCTTGCTAAAGGCAGCTCTGTTATCAGTTGCTGTCCTCTGTAGAGCCCAGGCAGCAACACATGGAGAATCTGCTTTTCCAAATATGGTCACTAGGTGGGTCCTCCATGCTTTTGCTCCACCATAAGAACCGGAAGGCGTCAGCATCCTCCCCGTGCCAGCTACTCTGTGAAACATACCTTCAATATCAGAAGCTACAGCTACCTCATCCTTTCTAAATCGGAATAGCACTCCAATAAGAGAATTGTTCAGTTGCGGACCTTGCAACAGTTCCTTATTAAGCGAGGTTTTGCCAAACTCTGCAGCTGCATCATACACGACTCGGACCCTAGCCTTATTTGGATCAATCACACCATGATGTCTGTTTACCGGGAGAAGCCGCTTCTTCTTCAGACAACTTGACGGCATACCCCTTGGCAACATAGTCATTCATGGTCGCTTTGTACTGCTCAGCGAAATCTGGATCACGCTCAAACCGTTTCTTTAATTGCTTAAATTTCTTCTCAGCTAAGGATCGGTTGTTTGGAAGAAGGCGGTACTGGTTACGCCACAAGAGGCCAACGTCATACATTCCATTCTTCAGCTTGGCAGTCCCCTCCCAATGTGTGGGCCTGTGGCACATCTTGACAAATAAGAACTGATACTTCATTGATGTCTACTGGGACATTTGGAACCTCCAAATCATTAAGGTGGGGCCATTCTGACAGATCCAGCTGACAGACTGGCAGACTGGGAAACATGGTCCATCTTGACCAGTTGGGCGGACCAGGAATTTAATCTTGACAAGTTCACAGTCATGATTTTTGTGTGTACCAGTGTTAATGCTTACTTTCTCTGGGATTCCTTGAAGTTGCAGTTTCTTAACAAGCTGAGAAGTGATCAGTGAACTAACAGCGGCTGTGTCTAGCAGACCATATCTATTAACAGCAGTTCCATTCTCAGAAATAATAGACAAGGGTACAACTTTCAACAACACAAAACTTCGCTTTATTGCTCCTCATCTTCCTTAATAGCATCCTCGTGCACTTTGCCGATTGCGGCAGCAGCTGCAAATTCGCCTTTTCTGCTTCTTTCCTTGCAGCTTCAACATTGTCAAGTTGTGCAATCCTAACTCCTAACTCAGCTTGTCTTGCTTTGGCTTGAAGAGCTCTTGCTCTTGAGGAGGTGGTTGATGCACGTGAAGATTTAGATCCCCTTGTTTTTGCAGTCGATTTATCAGACTTCCTTTCCACACTAATTCGCTGACCAGCATCAATCATCCATTTCTGGACTGTTTCACGATGAAGCTTTATTTGATCATGCATATTGTCATACACTTGAGAGTCGGGTACCTGCTCTTCTTCAGTAAGAAGTTCTTGTAACTCTTCGTGAAGATCACCAAACAGTTTAAAACACTCATTTAATTTCACAGGTTTCTCACTAACAAGCTCCAAATTTTATCAAGTCCCATAAGTGTTGCAATGTTAGCGATTCGTAACTGTATTTCTCTTTTGAGTTTGTTTCTTTCCTTTTTCCTTTCGGCGAGCCGATACGATTTGCCATTTTCGGTTAGCTTTGGTTGTCTCTTTTCGATAACAGTCCGATCCATATCCAAACTTTCCGTTCCATTCCAATTTTTCTCCAAAACACGTGGTTCTTCTTCAATCGCCGGGGCGAACAGAGCGATGATCGCTCTGTTCGCCCTTGCACCATAGCCAGACTCTTTGCCACCGGCTTCAATCATTGTGGAATACATCTCAGGCTCACGTATCACCATGTCGTCTGGAGTTTCGGCGTTTTTATGTGCCGTGGTTCGACCTTCGTCGCTCGCCAGATCCCACATCGACATCGCAAATTTGCAAGATGTAGTTTCGACCAACAAAATTCCTTCCTCGCCAATAGGAAAAGGACTCGCAGTGAAATTTCCAAGATGCAGTTTCGACCAACACAACTCCTTCGTCGCCAACAGTAGAAGGACTCGAAACCAAAGCGCGCAATGTGACATGAACTTGGCGATTCGAAGAAACTGAAATGTAGGGGCCAATTTCCCCGGTCCAATTCGAACAGAATTCACTGCCAATTCACTGAAGTTCATGGCATGTATTAAAACAAGGAACAGTGGAGCACCGGAACACCAGAACACCACAAAACACTGAACACCGGAACACCCCGGAACACCAGAAATTTATTGGCATTTTATTGTATTTCTAGTGTTCCGGTGTTCCGTATTTTGTGGTGTTCCGGTGTTCCGGTGTATGGCAGCCTGGGTGTATGGTTTTAGTACATGCCGAAGTTCACTGACCTTTATTGTCGAGGCATCACTGAGCAATCACAGTAATCGCAAAGTAATTGCTGGCGAGCGTTAGCGAGGCAGCACACTATTCTATTCAGTAGGGCAAAAAATCCAAAATTTCTTCGGATGTAAGACTCGAAGCCTGCGCAATACACTATTTAAACGACATTTGAAACGGGACAATTGAAACGACAATCAGGCGCACATCACATGGCTGTCATATCATCCGGGATCCACGCCTGAGATCACTTTGCACGTGAGAAGTTTGCGCACGCTGTCAGAAGCTTTCGAGGTGCCGTTGACGTTGCCAATTTTTGCCATAAAACAAGTAGATGAGCATTTTCTAAATGTCTTCATTTGCTTGTGAACAACGAATCTCAAGCAGGAAAAGATATCAATTTGTGTTTGGCTGCTTTCCTGTATGATCAATTTTTGCCGATTAGAAATATGCAAATATCAAGCGTTTTTATCTCCCGCGGTATGCACTGTCTGCTTGCTCCAAGTTAGCGAGAAAGCTTTCTGGATGAAAAAAGAAACGGTAAAGTAATTCAATTCTCAGGCTTCAAACTGAAAGCTTCTTGTTTCTTCGCGGCACGTGATGAATTTATTTGTCGGCGAAATGATAACGCACACATTAGCAAAATTTTGACCAGTTGTTGACTCTCAATACGTTTAGCGGTTGAGAGTTTCGAGTCAATGCAAAAGAACGTTTTCGCAAATTCTGTCTTGAAAAGGCAGACTATTTTCTGTCCCAATTAACTTTAGACGCGTTATGGAACTTAAGATATCACTTGTCTTAAAATCGCGCAGGGATGCTAATTAATAATACAAATCGATGCCCGGCCGACGACATGAAGAGCGGCACCAACTCTAAACTGAAGTCATTGCGTTACGCACTCATGAAATGATTACATTCTAAATGCGGGTCGAAGTATTCACAGCTAGCCGTTTAAAAATTTCCCTCAGCCGTTCAGCCTTTTTCCTCCAGCTCCAACGCCAGCACTTACTTTCACATTGAAATCCCTAGTCATAAAGTATCACCATAAAGCATCAAAGTGTCATAAAGTATCAAAGTGTCGTTACTTCGAGTGAACGCACAACGCCAACCAAGTACAAAGTTCATTTCATCACGTGACCAAAAAGGCGCGAAAACAGGGAACCCAGAAACACTCGTATTTCCCAGAGTTTGCAACAGAATATTATCAAACTTCGTAGGCGTATTAAATTAAGTAGGATAAATCGATCTAGCGAGTTGAATTTTTGTTTAATGAAAAGCACTGAAAATTGAAATTTTCCGAACACAGAAAATTCATCGATTAATTTCAACAATCGACGAAAATCGATGATCGGAAAATCAATCGATCAATCGATGACAATCGATTAATTATTGTTAATTAGCATCGATTGGCATCGGCCAATCGATGATCAATCGATAATTACACTTAAGTGGCCGCGAACTGCATTGATTGCCATCATTGTTTCCCCGAAAGCGTTCAATCGCAGGATCGGTAACTGTTCCTTACCATTATGACGAGGAGAAGGAAAGAACCATTCATTTGCTCTTGCACATACTTTTTATATTTGACCTGATCAACATTAATATGGACAACATAACTTATTACTATGTGATTACTGCACTTACGTCAATTAATGCTTTTCTTTTAATTAATTGCGTAGGTTTTTAAATTCATCCATACTTCGATTAACAATGTTACTAACTTACTATTAACCTGTTACATGTTTGCTCGAGCAAACGTTATCTCGGTAACTTTGTAAAGATGTTGATTTTCAACATGCGGTTAATGTCTCCTTGATTCTGTACTGCCTTTCTCCATGTATGTATAAATGCACTAAAGACAATCTCAGATAGTGCAGAGTGTTATCTACAAGTTAACTGAACATGCACAACACTTGCTGCCCAGGCAAACTAGGACCGATTAAATTAACCTCTCCAGTTGTTCGTTGTCGTAATGATTACTGTCTATTTTTTGCCATGACTCGTACGCAGATAAAAACAAACGTGAAAACAAAGTCGCGAAAACGTGATCGAATGAGACTGACGTAATCTGGACACCACAGGATGTGTGAAATGCTACGCGACCGCAAGCGGATATATCTGTCATCTCGACCTTGGTTACCGACCTAAACCATGCCTGATCGCAGGGTTAATCGAACTTTTACCTTGGTTAACTTTCTACTGTCTCGGGCGATGTTTACCATGGTTTTAGTTGGCGTTTACACACACAAAATATTTACCTAGGTAAGTAAATTCCAAAACCTTGGTAAAACGCTCAAGTCTAAACACGGCATTAATTTTACCGACGGATCGAAACAGTTAAAAGAGCTACGTCACGGTTCGCGCATTTTGAAAAATTTAGCCTAAATTTTTCAAAATCGTCATCTGTAATCCGTCTGAATCTTCTCCATCCTTAACAATCCTTGTTCTTGTTTTGATTAAGGCTGGTTCTCACTAGCGCATAAACATAAGCACAAGCATAAGCAAGTGAGAACACCCGCGACATAAGCATAAGGACATACGCACGCGCAGAATACATTTATGGACGCAATTCTCGATACCAGGTCTCCTAGATGTTTAAAAGCAAGATGGCGGACGTCTACAGATGTCATAGCGTCCGCCATTTTGCTTGTGATACTTTCCACAGAAGTCTGGGTCAAAGTGATATGTGATTGGTTGAAAGGCTTGAGCTTATGCTTATGCGTATTTCGGCCCCGTTCTCACTTGTGAAATCTGCGACATCAGCATAAGCACAAGCACAAGCCGACATAAGAAAAACAAACATGTTCGTTCGTTTTTCTTATGCTTATGCTTATGTCGCGGGTGTTCTCACTTGCTTATGCTTATGTTATGCTTATGCTTGTGCGCTAGTGAGAACCAGCCTTTAGTATCACCTGTTTGGTTTTTTTCTTCCTTAATAAACTATTAGTTTTAGGTTTCCTACATTTTAGGGTAATTTGTTTCATCGCCAAAAATAACTCAAAATATCGTGACGTAGCGCTTTTAAGCACTGTCGCTAGCCAGCGGAACTACACTTTCCACTACACTTACTACACTTACCACTCGTCAAACGAGTGTAACGCAATCCCCTAATAACGGCTGCGTAGGAGACTATAGGCGCGAGCTTCTATGTCATATTCAATGGAGCCGAAACCAATTGTGGAATTACAAGCATTTTAGGCATCCTACTGATGAACGGTTATGGCAATTAGATATTTATTACAGGAGCCAACATTGAGATTGTGGTCTGTCGCCTTTGAATAAATTTATGGATGAGATGACGGACGCCCGTGACCACCATTTTATCGTGCTTGGTGTCCACTGCTGTACAAAGAAAGCTAAAGAACTAATCCGTATAACCTTAGACCTTCTTCTTCTCCACTATTCAACAATTTCATGAGAACTAAGAGAATTAAAAGCCTCTGAGTAAGATGCAACCTTGGGAACGTGACTGTTAAACTCACCAGGGTCGACGTAAAACAAACAACGGTCAAGGTACGCGAAACAATATAAAACCGTGGAGAGCTCCCACTAAACATACAAAAAATTTCCTGAAGTTTCTGGCGAGTAACCTGATATTGACGCTCTAAAGACACGAGTTTCGTCGTGAATGAAACGAGGCAGATTTTAATTCATTGCACACCAAATAAAAGAAAACATTACAGCTCTAAATGAAATTCCAAGCTTGTTGACACAACATCGGGGGCACTGTTAGTGACAACTATTCCTAGCTTATGCTAAATATCAATACCCTTGAACCGACTCATGACTATCTATCAATCGGACTCAGATTAGGCCAGAAATACAGCTTGAAACAAAAAATAGGGATTAGAATGAAGTCACTGCAGTTTGACTCTAAATAGTCTCGTGACTAGTCGTGAAAACATGACTCGGATTCGAGGTTGATTCGTGCTAATTAAACTCGCCTTGGGCAGAGTGGATATCATTCTAGCTAATTCTAAGCTTTGTTTTTGCCCAATTCAGAGAACAGAAGATGCTAAAAGAGATTTGGCAAGCGTTCGGGGGACGTTAAATAGGCCACAAAGCAATATTAGGAAATTTTCAGGAAAACCCTAATAAAATTCTTGAAATTGTTAATCGCCGTACGGTTGTATATAAATCATAATATCTTCACTTGAAGTATAATCAGTTCAAGCTGATACTCAACCAAATAACATATCTATTAGCTTCTATTGTCTGCTAAAGTTAATGCAACTTATGCCCTCATTCAATTTCCCATATAGAGCGATCAAAATATATGAAAGTCCATGAATGTAATTTATTCTTACCTCAATAAGTTCAGTACACGCAAGAACACTCGTTTGCAACTGATTACTGTCCCCGAGACTAGATTTCTGTTCTGCCCGCCAGCCCCGCGCGCCAACAAGGAATGCGATGTCTTGACAATTCCAGTTCTGAGGTTCCTTCTGCAGGTACCACACACGGATGACGTAAAACAAAAGAAGCAAAAGATGAGAAACAATGCTGCGAAACTGCAAAATATCACAATAGCGCCCTATATTGTATGAAGTGCCAATTCCGCCAAAATTATTGTTTGTTTTATTGTTAGTCACTAGTGTGTTATTATTAGGCAATACCTGTTTATTATTAGGCAGTAGTTTTCGTGTGGCTTACACGAAGTGTGTAGACACAGAATGGCATGAGCGGATTTATTTATTTATGGCTTTATTTATGGCTTTGTCCACGAGAGTCAAGCGCCTCTCACGTGGGCTCTTGGGAGCTTGGGTACAAGGTTGTGTCATACGAAGTCCGCCATATTGGTTTATATGCGTGGTCTCTAGCAGTTTTTTCAGGTCATCGTATCACTGGTTAGTTCTTCTCACACAAGCCAACACATCGGAACCCGGCTTGTGTTATAAGTGCAGGTTGTACAAGAGCTTTTGCGATCTCAAAAGATAGCATTTAACTACTTGAATCTTCGGTAAGGGTTGTACCACATAGTAAGTATAACAACTAAAAGGAACTCCCGATCGTCTTATTTTCACTCTTGTTATTCTGTCAGCGCTTGAACTGTAAACAATGGTTCGTTTGTTCAGGAGCACTGAAGAACATTTTGAAAACTTGTGTTATTCCGACTAGTGTGTTCTGTCAGCGTTTGAACTCTACCAATCGTGACTTTGTTCAGGAACACGCTTAGAACACTCGTGCTACTTTTTCTCCTGTTATCATGTTGTCAATTGAACTGTAAGTGGACCAGTTCTGTTGTTGAGGAACAGTGAAAAACATTTTGGAAACTCGAATTAGTTAAACTTTTGCGTTATCGTAGCGACTGAACTCTAAGCCAATCGTTAGGTTGTTTTGTTGACCAACACTCAAACACATTTTGGAAACGCGAATTATTTCAACTTTTGTCTTGTTGTTATGTTAGCAACTGAACTCTAAACCAATCATTAAAACATTTATGAATGAATTTTGGGTGGTTGTCGTTCACTCATAATTTCATCCTAGCATAGTTGGCCGTATGCTGAGACAAACTTTCATTCTTTGCCAAGAATAACTTACTGGTGTATATAATCTCCTTTCAACTGGAAAGAAAAATTGAAATCGCTTCCCTCATCTTTAGGACCTGGTCAAACGGTGCATTATGGTCGATGATATTTAAGTGGGTGCTCCCGCTTGGCCACCAACTCTAATTCAGTTTGAATTTGTTCAAATTGTTCATGATAATCAATAGTTTTCCTGTTTCACCACACGCATGATAGTTAGGGGAAATTCAACTATCATTGACTATCACGAACCGTTTGACCAGAGCCTTAATAGACCTTAAAAACCATTCTTTTGCTGAGCGTGATATCCAAACAGTTACTTCTTACAATGTCCAGAATTTAGCTTCCGTTTAACTTGTGCTCAATTTCATCCAAAGGTTACAATTTACTCTATAACCGTCGATAGCAAATACTGTTCTTGAAGATCAAAACACTCGGCTAAACAGAACTGTTTGTACCTTTAATCGCTCCGTAAATCTCTGTTTACAACGCCCTCCGTTTCCGTTGAACCTTTCCGTGAATAGGACGAGTAAAAGACCGTTGACGAACCTTGAAATACAATGTTTAACGCCGTGAAATTCACAAACATCCGCCGAGGTACAACCTTGTCTCGAACAGTGAAACATACAAGAAGTACATGTGACACTTGTCCGAGCGGAAACTGGTAACTACTTAGCAAAATACCGCTGTATGAAAAACTAATGCGACAGCATTAACATGGCTCCTCTTAAAATGTCTGTCATTTTAAACAAAACAATCACTTATCCTATCCTTATCTTAACATCGTTCAGTGTCTGTTTTAACATTAGTTCCTCAAATCACATTGAGTTCTCGCAACGTGGCTCCTCGTCGGGGATTCCCGGTCTCTCTTCAGTTGACTCTAACAACAGGACAAGTTTGTTAATAGGTCTATCCAGTAGGGATCCCTTTGAAGTTCGGACAGTCACTGATCTGACCTGACCTTGGTCATCCGGACACGTAATGAGTACTTTGGCCAATGACCACTGGTTTCTGCTAGTGTTGCTGTCTTTCAGCAATACAACATCACCTTCAGTGAAGTTTCTGCGTTGGCGTATCCACTTGTTCCTCACTTGTAGGCTCTGCAAGTACTCCTTGCTCCATCTTGTCCAAAATTCATTTGCTATGTGTTGTACACGTCTCCAGCGCTGCTTACAATAGACATCTTCCCTTTGAAATTTTCCTGGAGGCGGCAAAATGAGCTTTGTTTTGCCAGTGAGAATTGTGTTTGGTGTAAGCGGTAGTGGAGAAAGAGGATCACTCAAGGTGTCCACCGTTAGGGGTCTACTGTTCACAACCGCTTCCGTTTCGCACATTAGGGTTCTCAACGCTTCATCATCCAAACTGTGACCGTGTTCTCTCATTAGCGCTGCCATAATGTTTCTCACAGATCTGATTTGTCTTTCCCATACTCCTCCAAAATTGCTTGCTGTGGCAGGATTCCTAACCCAGTCGATGTCATTCTTTAGTAGCTCTGCCTTAATGTGATCATCATCCATTTCTTGGAGCGCCTTCTTCAATTCATTGTGAGCTCCTACAAAGTTAGTTCCTTGGTCACTGCGCAATTCTCTTATGGGCCCTCTTCGACTGATGAACCTCCGTAACGCTTGCAGGAATGAATCCGTCTCTAAGGAGTGTGCTACTTCGATGTGTATGGAACGACTAGCCATACATGTGAACAAGGCTCCATACCTTTTCACTTCTTTCCTACCTTCCTTCACATACCACGGTCCAAAATAGTCAACAGCACTATAGGTAAACGGTGAGGCAGGCTCAACGCGTGACTTTGGAAGGTTAGCCATTTTCTGCTCTCCTGCACCTCCACGAAGATAGCGACATGTGACACATTTTGAGATGAAATGCTGGACAGCTGCATTTCCGTTTATAATCCAGTAACCGTTTGTGCGTAACTCATTTAAAGTGACACCTCGCCCACTGTGTTGCGCCTTCTCATGAACATGACGTATAATCAGCTTGGTAACGTGGGCGGCTTTTGGCAAGATGACAGGGCTTTTAAGACTTTCTGACAAGTTAGCTTTCTTGATCCGTCCTCCAACTCTCAGAACTCCGTTGCAATCCAAGAATGGATCCAGTGTATGTAGACTGCTGGTTTTCTTCATAGCAACCTTCTTCTGTTTATCACTCTGTCTACTTTCATTCTTTTCGTCAGCGTGGAGCTCCTTTAATGCTTTAATTTCCTTCTCAAAAGCGTCAGCTTGCACTAGCTTGATGACTTCAATTTCTGCTTGCTCCAAATCGTTCACCATAACCGATGCGAGAACAGGGCAACTTGTACCATCACTACTCCGACCACTGTTGGGTGTACTCTGAGAGGTTTCTTTCACTGGCGATCTGCTTATTGCCTTGGTTACGCTTGTCTTCAGCTGCTGTTTGTACTTCATACATAAAGCAATTGCCGTTTTCAGCCTTTGCCAACTGGAGAATCTTTCTAACCTGCTCAGCATGTCCTTCTTC
The DNA here is from genome assembly GCA_947652115.1 of Blastomussa wellsi. Classification (NCBI taxonomy): domain Eukaryota; kingdom Metazoa; phylum Cnidaria; class Anthozoa; order Scleractinia; family Plerogyridae; genus Blastomussa; species Blastomussa wellsi. Next base: position 5,445,541 of record OX393561.1, read on the forward strand.
TCTTCCGCAACAGTAGCGTTTACAGTGATCTTCTTCACTTCTGGACTGTTAGGGTCAAGCTCCTTCTCGTATGAACCTTGCTCCGGCCAATGGTTTTCACTTTTCCATAAGAAATCTGGGCCTTTGATCCATCGTGAGTTCTGAAGGAAATATCTTGCATTCAGACCTCGTGAACCTTCATCTGCTGGGTTGGATGCAGACTCTACATATCGCCACTGCGACGGCGAAGTGTAATCTCTTATCAGCTGTACTCTATTCGCTACATAAACATGAAATCGTCGGGACTCGTTGTTGATGAACCCGAGAACCACTTTACTGTCCGTCCAATAAAACTCTTCTATTCTCTCGTAATCCAACTCGTTCTTCAGTACGTCGGCTACTCTTACTGAAACAGCAGCAGCTGCGAGTTCTAGCCTTGGAATGCTTACTGTTTTCCTTGGTGCAACGCGTGCTTTGCCCATAACAAAAGAGCAATGTACATGATTGTTGTCATCGACTAAACGTAGATATGAGCATTGCCCGTATCCAGTTCCTGAGGCATCCGACATATTGTGCAATTGTGCTGAAACAATCTTGCCAAAGTCTGGTGGCTTAAAACACCTTGAAATGCTGAGTGTTTCTAAGAGGGGCAGTTGACTTCTCCATTTCTCCCAACGGGAAAGGATATCACCTTCGACGGGCTCATCCCAACTGCTGCCATGACAAATTTCTTGCAATATCTGCTTTCCGACAAGGATGACAGGTGCTATGAAACCCAAAGGATCATAGACTGAACTGATCGTTGACAAAATTCCTCTTCGCGTGCAAGGCTGATCTTTCATCTCTATCCGAAATTTGAAAGTATCCGATTCGATGCACCAGTGTACGCCCAACGCTCTTTCTATGGGAAGCTTGTCTTGACCTAAGTCCAGACCTTTAATTTCTTTCGCTCTATCTTCAGGCAATACTGACATAATCACTCTTCGACTATTGCTGACAAACTTGGTGAGGTTGAATCCTCCCTTTGCACACATGTTCTTAACATCATGGATAACCTGTATTGCATCTTCTTCTGTCGGCAATGATTTCAACAAATCGTCAACATAGAAGTTCTTCTTAACCGTTTCTGCTGCTTTCACGCCAAACTCGTTTTCACCATCCTCTGCAGTACGTTTGAGTGCAAAGTTTGAACAGCCAGGTGAAGATCCACCTCCAAATAGGTGAACTGTCATACAGTATTCTTCCGGTTCCTTTGTTAAGTCTCCATTGGACCACCAAAGGAAACGAAGGAAATCCTGATCCGCTTTCTTTACCTTTACTTGGTAGAACATCTTCTCGATATCTCCCATGAAGGCCACTCTTTCTTCCCTGAATCTTGTTAACACACCAGTTAGTTTGCTAGTCAAATCAGGACCTTGAAGAAGATGATCATTCAATGATTCACCCTGGTAACGAGCTGAACAGTCAAACACCACGCGAATGCTGCTTGGCTTTCTTGGGTGGTATATTCCGTGATGAGGTAGGTACCACACTTTTCCTTTCTGCGTTGCTAAGTTCTCAGAGTCAATCTTACGAGCATAACCCTTGTCTATTATGCCAGTCATAAAATCCACATAATCAGCACGGTATGTGTCATTTGCTTCAAGTTTCTTCTTTAAACCAATGAGTCGCTGAGCTGCTTGAGGGCGATTATTCGGAAGCTGGACATCTTGTTCTCTGAATGGGAGTGGCATCTCATAGTGTAAGTCTTCACGGTGATGAATTCCTTCCTTAGCCTTCCTTAGAAATTCACGATCTTCTTGAGACATAGCCGTTCCATTTTCCCTTTCAGAAAAGTCCAGTTCGAACATTCGTTCAACAACTCGAGGCGTTAACTGTTCCTTAACGCTTCTCTCAGCTACAATGTACCCACTAGCTTCATCAATGGCACTAGGTTTGTGGATCTGAATTCTGTGACATTGCACTACACTGTTGCTTTCTCTTTCAATTGGACCATTAATGTGCCATCCTAATAGTGAACGAACAGCATACGGGTCGTTCTGTTTACCATGAATAACATCTCTTGGCCGTACTGCACTAGGACAGTTAAGTCCAATCAGAAGCCCGATCTCTACATCTTCCATGTATGGTGGTATGTCCTTGGCGACTCTCTGCAAATGTGGCCATTTACTAGCTGTTTCCGGTCTTGGAATTTCATCTCGGTCTGCTGGAATGTGTTGCCTAACATAGGCTCTGGGTATGTCTAGATGTACATCATTTTCACTGAAGTGAGCTACGACCAATCCTTCCACTACCTTTGTTTCAATCTCTTGCGTGCCATGCATGGTGGTTAACAGTAACTTGGTCTCAGTACCTTTGATGCCAAGCCTTTCCAACGACTCTTCTTTAATAAAGGTTCCACCACTCGCATTATCGAGGAGGGCATAAACTTTGATTTTGTGTTCAGGATTGTCCTTATGGTACAACCAAATAGGAACTATGCCCATGCTGATAGGAACATCACCAGCCTCTGTTACATTACAAATGGTGTTACAAGCATTAATTACTTGGCCATCATCCTTCCTCTCATTAACCTCCGTCCCTTTACTTTCACCAATCTCAACTTCGGTTCTCGATCCTTCTTGCTTCCAGTTGTGATCATGAAGGGATGTTGGATGTTTCTTACTACATGTCTTACAGGATTTTCTACTCTTGCAGAGCTTTGCGATGTGCTCAGAGCTGTAACATCCAAAACATAAACCTTTCTCTTTAACAAAGTTCCTTCGTTCTGTCAATGGCTTCTTGAGAAACTCAGAACATTCATCTAAATCATGTGCTTTGGAACACAAGGCACAGCTGCGGGAACGAGGGTTTCTTGTGCTTCCATTTGGTTTTGACACATTTGTTCCAAAGTTTGAACCTTTGTCTCTCCTGAATCTTCGATCTCCTGGTCTGCGGTGTTTTACATCTCCATCCTTTGTTCTCGCCACCGTTTCTTCAGAGTAGACTGGATCTGTAGCCAAATCGGCTTGTTCAGACACAAACTGACAGAAATCATTGAAACTGGCCATCCGCTCTGAGGCATTTCTGATTTTACCAACTCTTTCAGTCCACTTACTGCGAAGGTGTCTTGGCAACTTCTCCCACAATTGACGAAGAACATTAGCAGTGTTCAAGTCATTCATGTAAGCCATGCCTGACATAGCATTTCTCATCTGCTCAAGAACAATAGAAAACTCCTGTAATCCCGTACCATCATTTGGTTTCACCAAAGGCCAATTCGATATTTTGGAGATGTACGCACTTGCAATTTTGTAAGGGTCTCCAAAATGCTTCTTCAGCAGTCGTCTAGCTTCTTGGTAAGAATCTTTACCTTTCATTTGCAAACAGCCCTTGATCAGTTCCTTTGCTTTGCCACTGGTATACTGATCCAGATAATACAACCGCTCCATAGAATTCTCAACCTTTGATTCTATGAGAGTCTCAAAAGCTGTTACAAAAGCTGGGTATTGCATGACATCTCCGTAGAATGTGGGCGGCTTGTGAGATGGTAACTCACTCCTAGCTTGCTGTGTGACAATCATCTGTGACAGTTCAGTTTGTTTCCTTTGAACACTTAGAAATTCTTGATATGTACTTTCATTGATGACAGAACTTGAATCTCTTCTAGAGAAGTGTGGACTTTCTTGTGGGTTGAACACATGCTTAGGTACAACAGGTGCTTCAGGCTCTTCTCTATTTTTAAACAGATTTCCAGGAATAAAGGGTTGAGCACTAGGATTCATGCCAGAAGTTTTGAATGCAGGACTACTTGAGGTAGGTGTAATCGAGGGTGTAACCATGGGAACCGTACTAACTGAATTTACAACAGCTGACCCTTGCTGTTTCCCAGAGATAACATTAGTTGCAGATGCAACAGGCAATGTAACTTGACTACTGGAAATGTCTTGAGAAGAGATGGGTGTTGAGGTGCTTTGTACCTTCACCTTTTCTAGATAATTATTCATATCATCAATGTTTTGTTCCCTTTCAAACTGTTCATATACCTTTTCTTCTACTTTAGCTTGTGCAATTTCCTGTCTAAGCTCAAGCTCTTCAGTTGCCATTCTAAGTGCTTGCTTCTCTTTTAAAAATGCTGCCTTAACTTCCAAGGCGGCAGCCTTAGCCTTAGCTTCCATTAACTTTGTCTTTGAAGAACATGTTGAAGTGGCAGAATGCTTAGAACGACCAGACAATCGTGATCTTACTGAGCTAATTTCATCATCGTGTTGCTTCTTTGCTTGATTTGAGAATTCAATAATACTTTGCTTTAAGATAAACACATCTTTATCATGAATACCAAACCATTCATGAGCCTCTTTAATCTCATGTTCATCTGTCAAAGCATTTGCATAACGCTCGTGTGCTTCATGTAGCTTTGAAAATAGCTCATCTAACTCCTGCGATTCTACTTTCACTAGTTCAACATTCTTCAAACTGGATAACAATGGTCGAATTTTGTTCATTTGTTTAGTTAAATTCGACAAGGCATTTCTTCGATTATCCTTAAATCTTTGAACTTCAAATTCCCTACCCTTTCCAGTGAGAATCCTTTTTCGAGTGTCAGCAGCGGCTGCCACGTTTTCCTCGACTTCGGTATCTTCCATGGTGTTCAGCGGTGATATCACACGTGGTGAACGTTCCGGAGACGTTTCGAGCAACTCCAACCTTTCGAGGTCCTTTTCCATTCCAAATTCGTCCAGAACATCATCCCTCCGTCGATCGTCGTCGAATGCAACACTCTTTCGTTGTAATTCGCCATCCATAACCAATGTTTACCATTCATAAGGTTGTACTATAACCGTCGATAGCAAATACTGTTCTTGAAGATCAAAACACTCGGCTAAACAGAACTGTTTGTACCTTTAATCGCTCCGTAAATCTCTGTTTACAACGCCCTCCGTTTCCGTTGAACCTTTCCGTGAATAGGACGAGTAAAAGACCGTTGACGAACCTTGAAATACAATGTTTAACGCCGTGAAATTCACAAACATCCGCCGAGGTACAACCTTGTCTCGAACAGTGAAACATACAAGAAGTACATGTGACACTTGTCCGAGCGGAAACTGGTAACTACTTAGCAAAATACCGCTGTATGAAAAACTAATGCGACAGCATTAACATACTCATTACCACCTTTTTTCAGCTCATAACTTTCCCTTAAATTTTCAATTAAATGTTTCAAGTCGACTCGCAAGCCACACATGTACGCATTGCGGACCTATTTTTATTATTAGGCACCACTTTCTATTATTAGGCAGTATCTTTTATTATTAGGCCCTAGTTTCTATTATTAGGCACCACTTTCTATTATTAGGCAGTATTTGTTTATTATTAGGCACCACTTTCTATTATCAGGCAGTATTTGTTTATTATTAGGCACTAGTTTGTTATTATTAGGCACCAGTTTATATTATTAGGCAGTATTTTTTTTATTATTAGGCCCTAGTTTCTATTATTAGGCACAACTTTCTATTATTAGGTAGTATTTGTTGATTATTAGGCACCAGTTTTTATTATTAGGCACCAGTTTCTATTATTAGGCAGTATTTTTTATTATTAGGTACCAGTTTTTATTATTAGGCAGTATTTTTTATTATTAGGCAGTATTTTTATTATTAAGGAAGCTCTAGTCAGGGATCGGGAACAGACAGCATTTATTGTCAGAAGGTTAATAACACGGCGGAGGTGGTAAAGGATTTGTTTTCTAGAGCCGTTAAGGCAATGGAAGGGCTTGCCAGTACTGATGACGGAGAAACCCCAACAGGTAAAACAGTTGTTTCCACAACGAACGAGTGCGCTGGCGCTGGTTTCAAAACAGAAATTGAGCAGCTTTTCCCAAATGTTTACGGCAAGAAGAGGTCTTCGAATACAAATACAAACTTCTCTACTGTCAAAAAGCGCTGTATAAAGCCGTTACACGAAAGTTCGTATGCCTGGCTGATAAAAGCCAGGCCGAAGTCCCTTTCTCTGTGGTTTGGGCGAGAAGAAGATAGTGGACCAGGGGAATCTTCCAGCACAATGCCACTGGAAGATACAGGCGAAATTAATTTTCTTTATGGCTCCTTATTTAAGGATGAATTTCCATAGTACTGGACTATGATGACGAGCGATCCTCAGGTGAAATGGCAATAGTGAATTCAGAGAATGTAATGCCTTCCTCGTCATTACAAGAAATTTTGTTAGACCGCCTTAGCTGAAACAATAAACGGAAACAAAATTTCCAAATTTTACATCTGTAGAAAGGACATCTGGGGGAGCACAAAAAGGGCTTTAAATAGGAAATCGTTTTCTACCAATAATAAGGTATCCGTGCGATTTAGTGACGATTCTGGAAATTCTGAGGGTGCTGTGGATTTAGGAGGGCCAACACGTGAATTTTTCACTCTTCTTGTAGAATCACTGGCTAATACACCTTATTCCAAAATGGCGGCTGCCTCAGACGATCTGGGTCGAGTAGCACGAGAGCGAGGCATCGAGGGCCAGAACTAAGATGTTGTGCAGTTTCTTCGAAGACTTTTTGTACAGGTTGCGTGGTCTAGCGATTAGGAAGACAAAATATGGCAAATGCCTTGCCTGGACCTTTTTTACTAACCGAGGAAGACATTCCAGGAAGTTCTCTTTTTGGTAGAAAACCGTCGACGCTGAAAAATTCTGAGTTAAGATTCTGGTTGAGATGTCGCGGAGACTCTTGCAAAGGAATGTCAACGAAGGCACAGCTCGTAAAAAGGTAAGACTAATTCTTTCATCAGAGGTGATCGCTGTGTTCGTTATATACAGAATGAGGATTTTGATTTTTGTTTCCAGGGTGGAGGAATATGTAAGCAGAAAGTTGGATCAAAATATCGTTGATCCAGATCCTGAAAGGATATACACGAAACGAAAGCTTCATCGTATGAACTCGACTTCAGAAAAATCAGTGGGCGACAGTACTATGGCAAGCTCGTCAACACCATCACCTGTGTCACAATGGAAAATTCCATCGGATGGCTGGGGATTATCACTTGAAAAAGCGCCTCTTTTTACAAGGGCAGAGATGGACAGACATATTGGAATGTCTGGGAAGCATATTGGTGGCGATAAACATGCACACCATTCTGTTCCCACAGGTTTTAAGAAGGCAAAAACATACCTTGAAGATGAATACTTACATGATATTCAAACGAACTACGATCAGCAGTACTTTTACTATCGTGCCAAATGTTTTCACAGTTTTAAAAGGAAGGAAAGCCCCCACAATTTGATAATTACTTTATGTATAATTTCTGGGGAAGTGGTTTTTGCAAATTGTGGTCCATCGTGTGGTGCCGGAAAATCCGGATTTTGTAATCACGTTTTAGCTTTGATGCTGAAGATTTGTAAATACACTCTTTATAACTGTAAAAATGTCACAGAACTACAACATGAGGCAGATGAAAACTGTTCAACAGCATGCACCTCAACCTTGCAGAGATGGCATCAACCCCGGGTTGAAGGTATTTCATCTTACCCCATTATGGAAGTTTCCATTTCCAAGACACAACTAGAGGGTGAACGCAAAAGTTGTGGGATTACGTGTCACCTTTATGAAGCAAGGAAAGTTGACAGGATATCAAAACTAAGTGATTTTGTAGAAACTGTAAAAAACATTGATCCAACTCTAGGGTTGATACAAACTTGTGAACTAAACACTAGTGCCCATGTTGACACAAGGTTTGGGGAAAGTCCTGCAGGTGCATTTGGATCTTACCAGCTTGCATTTCAGGAGTCAAACTTTAAAGTTACAAGTAATGTAGCTCCAATACAACAAGGGTCTAGAGTATCAAATTCCAAACCTAGTTATCCTTCTCTGCCATTGGATGATTTAAACGATGACTTTGTGCTGGATCTGCCTGATGATCTGGATGCCATTGAAACTAAACTCTTGAATGAACTTAGGGTAAATAACTTTGGTGCAAACAAGATCGAAGAAAACACCAGGGATCAGCACAATTGCAATGCTTGGGTTGAAGAACGTAGGTATCGATTTACAGCATCAAATTTTGGAAAGGTGTCCAGAAGAAAAAGAAACCATGACAAATTTTGTAATGACATGCTGGATGCAAAACCATTCAGATCAGCAAGTACTGATCACGGTATTAAATATGAACCTGTGGCATTACGAGAGTATGAAAAATACATGCACAAGATAGGTCATCCTATAAAAGTGGAAAGATCTGGGTTCTTTGTATCACCAAAACTGTTTTTCCTTGGATGTTCTCCAGATGGGAAAGTTGTTGATATTGCATGTTCTGAAGATCAGTTTGGTCTCGCTGAAGTTAAATGCCCAAGCTCAAAATTCAGTGTTTCTCCAGTAGAAGCCTGTAGTGACCCTAACTTTTATCTAGAAATTAAAGATGGGATACCTAGACTAAAAAAGAGCCATATTTATTATGATCAAGTCCAGGGTCAAATGGCACTCAGTGGTGCAAAATGGTGTGACTTTGTGGTGTACACAAGCCGTGGACTCAGCGTTGAGAGGATCAATTTTGATGAGGAGCATTGGAAGAAAGTGCGAGCAATATTACAAAGAAACTATTTTCGTTACTTTTTACCAGCTGCAGCAAAAAAGAAATATGGTATGTCTCAAATGGCTCCATAACTATGTCTTATATTTATATTAATATGATAGCTGATTCTCCTTCCAACATAGTTTTGTGTTCATTCAAAATCTAGAGAAAAGAGATTAAAGTTTTCTCAAATGCAAATATATAATGCATTCAATTATCTATACATCTAAACCTGCAAAAGATTAAAATGGAAGCAGTCTAATTTCCCAAGAACCATACAGAGCTACTGTAATGCTTCCACGAATTTCTAGAAAAAATAAAGATCCAATACTAGCTCAGGGCATGGATTCAAGCATTTTGAGTGGATTTTGGTTGCCACCAGGGCTTATTTCACAAACTTCAAGGAGTTTCCTAAGAAACACTCAACCTGTCTCTTCACAACCTACAAAAAGATTGATACTTCTGGTCTACATTTTTCCGCTAAAAGGAGAGGGTTGTCCTCTTGATTCTTTGACTAAACCAAATATTACACACTGATAATGGGTTTTTGTAAGTTACAAAGTGCAGCACACACAGTCCACATTTGGTTTACAACACCAAATAAGTTCAGCGGAACAACTCCATCCCAGATACGAAAATTTTTTATCTTATTGATAGCTCTTTCAACATGGACCCTCAGGGAGGCAATTGATTGTGTTTTCACAACATCCTCTGCACTCATCTGACCTTGAGATCCTAAGAAAGGAGGAATGTTAAGCCCAACTCCAGGGGGTAGCAGGTCTTGCACTGTAAATCCTTTGTCTGCCATAACTGAATCTCCATTGTCAAATTTTTGATCCAACAAGCCACTACGAACAACTATTTCTCTGTCCGAGATGTGTCCAGTATACAGCTGACTGACAAATGACAGTGCCCCTCCTGGGGTAATTCCTACTAGGGCTTTCAGCGTTGTGTGGTTTTTATAAGCACTAAAAAGTTCGCTTAAATAAGCGAAGGCTACAAGGCATTTGGCATTTCACTTCAGTACAGTCTATTATTATCCGAGTGGAGGGATATTTTTCTTTGAACTGCTCTGGCATGTGTTTGTTTATCATTTCTCTAGTGGGCCACATGGGTACATCCTTGAGTCTTAAATATAAAAGGTTGACCCAGGTTATTATTATCCTACTCATTGTAGTCTGAGACACTCCATACAGATGAGCAAGATGTTCCTCTGGAAAACCTTGTCTTAGTCTACATAGGGTTATAAAAAGTTCTTCCTTAGGATGTATTAACATTGGTCTACCAGGTTTTGGAAATGATTCTAAGTATTCGTCATTTTCATTAAGAACAGTCGTGTCCCGGTCTGTGGATGATGAGTGCCAGTAGCGAATATTTTCGCCATCCTCGCCAGAGTCACAAAAATTGTACAACGCATCAAATATTTCGCCATCGGCGAATCCAGTGTAAAATCCCATAGACTTATCATTCTTAAACCGATTTAAAGAGAAAGATTTCTTCTCAAAATTGTCGCACCGTGTTGTCAAATTGACAAGTTGTTGTTTCATTTCATTCAGCTGAATTACCAGAGCATTTGTTTTCTCCTTTTCTTCTTGAAGCTTGTTTTTCAGCTCCTCTATTTCTTTTTTCAGTTCAGACCTACTTTCATCTTGCGTGCCTCTATCGTCGAGCACATCAGACGTTTTGTCGATCTCTTCGTTTATAGCACCAGCTGTCACGAGTCCCCACGTGGAATTGGTGTTTGCATTTGCCGCGTTCGCGGTACTTGTTTCCGACCCCTTCGCCACGATTTTCCGCTTTACAGGACTTCTTTTCTTCGGCGACTTCCTCTTTACCGGAGAGCCTTGCTTCCAAAAAAATATAGACGGCACTGCTGTCGGTTTTAAGCTTTTTTTACGGCCTGTAAGTGATGTGAGATAATCACTCGATTTAAAGTTCTTGAGCAAACCCTCGTATGATCGGTCACTCTAAACTCTTTGCCAACATCTCTTCGTATGGCAACTATCCATTTCCTGAACAGTTTTCTGTCTTCAGGGAACTTATGGAAAGATATTTTACCGCCATCCTCTTCGTAAACTTTTTTCTTACACCCGGGAACACAACAGTTTTGAGGCATATTTCGGACTATACTACCACATGTAAACATGGAAACATTGAATTGAATCGTGGCCCTCGATGCCTCGCTCTCGTGCTGCTCGACCCAGATCGCCTGAGGCAGCCGCCATTTTGGAATAAGGTGTATTCACAATTGTTTTGTGGCCCAAAAAGAAGCACTTTTCCTGCCATGCAATGCTTCTTGTTTAGCAACCTCGGAATACCTGTATGCAGGGAAAGTACGGCGCAGTCCCTTGTCCATTTGGGCCCTGGGCTTTGCTTCTTTTCTCCTGTTCTGTATGATGGTTTGATTAAGGGTCCAGATCAAGTACAGGTGGCTCTTGAAGACGTATATGATCCTGAACACAAGACCTCTCTACGACAACTTTCCTTATCTAAGACGGTTCAAGAGGCATATGACATCATGTCACGTAACAATCTAAATACGGTTTTGGAATTAGGGGGAACCCTTCAACATATTAAGTCGATTAAGGACATTGACAGCATTGTCCAACAAACAGCCCACTGGTTCGTATTGGGGAGGACGCGGTCAGCACTGGAACAGTTCAAACAGGGTTTGTCAGACTTGGGTGTTTTGAATGCTATTCTGAATAATCCTGATGTTTTTTATGCAGTTTTTTGTTACATTCCAGCGGAATTGGATGCTGATTCATTCCGCAATTTGTTTACTGTTCTTCACAGTGAAGAAGGTTCAAACAAGAGAGCAGTTGAAGATTTGATCATTTCTTACTGGCACGACCATTTACAGGATACGGAAAAAGAAGAAACGACGATCCCCTTAAGTGATTTGCTTTTTTACGTCTGGGTGTAAACGGTTATCGCCATTACGGGTCGGTTGGGATTTATCTCTTCATTTTCTTCATGATCCTGAAAATGACAGCAGTTTATCCCCCTTTCCAAAGGCCAATACATGTGGGCCAGTGTTGCAGCTGCAATGACATTTGCAATAAGCAATAGCAAAGGGTTTGGCTATGCTTAATCAATTGAGAAAGGCAGACTTTCATATCAAAACTGAGAGCATTTCAATGCAGTACATTATTATGATGCTTAAAATGAAGTGAGCCATTTTCTTTCTAAAAGTCACCCTGTTGTTGCTTGGGCATTAAGTTCACACTGTTTATCAGCATCACTAAGTTGCTGGTTAAGGCAATAAATATGTCCTAAGTGATTTTTCAGGCCATTGCTAATCTGAAGAGTTTCATTACATAACATGTTATCGACATCAACAGTCCAATGTTATTACTCAGACGTTGTGTTACACGTACATTTTGCTGGTGGAGGTTACCTTTACGTCATGCAACAAAGCATTCAAAAGTTTATGGGCTAGAAAACGAGCGCCAGGGGCCCGAGTGAGTTTGAGGGGGGGTCGGGGGGTCCTCCCCCTGAAAATTTTGAAATCTAGAGACACCGAAATGGTATTTTCAACGTTCTCTATGAGATATTTCTTAAAAAAAGACAACCTGGATAAGTGTAAAATGACAGGTACTTTTTGTGCTACAGCAATATTTTGGAAGTTTTGTAAACTTGATACTTGATACTTTCATCCTTCCACGATATATCCCGGCTTTAGTACACTAACCTGGGTTTTTACACAGGTTCGAGCTCCCCGTGTGTCGAAAAGATGCGAGTAGGGAAGTACGTAACCACGAAAAGTTTCCGACAAGCTTTGAACAAGGTTGTTGATGCGGATGGCACGACCCGACGCCATTTGCAATGCAACTCAACTCGCTTTTAATGACTCCTACTTCATGTACGTTACACTGAATACGTATATGGTAAAACAAAGCCATTACGTAACATCTCCCTTTCTTTAAACAAAAATAGACATAAAGTAACAAAAACCATAAAAAAAAATAAGTCTTAGCAAAAGAAAAAAAAACAATCAAGGACGGCTAACACCAATAGAAACGTTTCTGAAAATGTTCAATGTCCGGACTAAATCAATCAATGCACAGTTCGTTTACTAAGCTGAAACTGTTAACCAGTGTTCAACATTTCATGTCAAAATCGTTAAATCTAGAAGGCGGACGAATAGTTCGGGTTCTTGTCCTCAGGGGTGCGGACAATGGAACCTTTGTTTCCATGGTGACAGTTCCATCCACAGAATCTCGTTTAGGGCTTGCAGGTTGAGAAGGCAACTTGGGTACCATTGGCGTCTCTTTCTGAGTGACTTCTGGCTCCTCCTGTACCTTGGTGTTTTCCTTTTCTGGTGGCGATGGTTCTGCTGCAGGTCTTAAAAACTGCCTGTTTCTTCTTAAGACTTCCTTGCCCGATTTGACGACATATGACCTGTCTGAAAGTTTCTCAATACAGGTAGCTTGCTTCCATGTTTGGTTCTTCCGCAGGAGTTGAATTCTGACTTCCTGACCAATCTCCAGTTCAGGTAGCTGCTTCGCATGACGGTCATGATAGAACTTGGCCTTTTGCCTTTTCAGCTCTAACATCTCTGTAGATTGAGCACTTACTTCTGGGCGTAGAAGGCTTGACGCTGTTGGTAAGAGAGTCCGTGTCCGGCGTGACATGAGCCTTTGAGCAGGGCTGATGTTGATTCCTTCAGTGGGAGTATTCCTGTAGTCTAATAGAGCTAACCAGGGATCTTTACCATCACGTTGTGCTTTCTTGAAAAGCTGCTTGACCGCTTTAACTGAAGATTCAGCTTTTCCATTCGACTTCGGATGGTGAGGTGAGGATGTTACATGGTTAAATTCCCAGGCAAGTGAAAACTCATGAAATTCCTGGCTACTGAACTGTGCTCCGTTGTCAGAGACAACTGTATCAGGGATCCCATGTCTACTGAATTGCTCTTTAAGCACTTGAATCACAGCATGTGAGGTGGTGCCCTCAAGTTCACTAACTTCAACAAAATCTGAGAAATAGTCAACGACTGTGATGTAATTCTTCCCACTTAGAGTGAACAGATCGGTGGCAACTTTACTCCAGGGTCAATCTGGAATTTGATGAGACTGCATTGGCTGGCTTGCATTCTTAGCCTGAAACTCAGCACAAACTGGGCATCTTTCAACAAGAGCTTTGATTTCGGAATTCATTCCAGGCCAGAACACAATGTCTTTGGCCTTTCTTAAGCATGACGCAATTCCTTGATGACTTGAGTGTATCCTAGAGAGTATTTCTGATCTCATGGCTTTGGAAACAATCACTCTCTGACTCTTGAATAGAATACCATCGTGAAGAGACATCTCCTCTCTGTAATTCCAGTAGTCACGGATTAGCACTGGGCATTCGTCTCTTCTCTCTGGCCATCCTGTTAGAACAGTGGTCTTAAGGGTCTCCAAGACGAGATCTTGTGCTGTGCACTTCTGCAGTTGAGATAACCTTTCCGGAGCTACCCCGATGGAATCAAAGGGAGTGAGAGTTTCCAGTTCAAGGGCAAAAACTTGAAAACTGTCTGTCATCTCCTTGATGTCAGCAAGTGAGGCTCTAGACAAGTGGTCAGCAACGTACATTTGCGCACCAGGCTTGTATTTAACCTCTAGGTTAAAGCGCTGTAGCCTCAACATCATCCTTTGTGTGTTTGTAGTCCACACGGCGCAGAGAGAATTGACTTCTGGAAAATGGACTGTAAGGGTTTGTGATCTGACTCAACCGTTATCTTCTGACGACCAGCAAGGTACTGACTAAACCTCTCGCAGGAGAAAACAATCGCTAAACACTCCTTTTCAATTTGAGCGTATTGCCTCTCAGTCTGTGATAAAGTCCGTGAAGCAAAGGCGACTGGCTGGCCGTTCTGTAATAACGCTGCTCCTAACCCATACTCACTTGCATCACATTGCACTGTGACCTCTTCCTGCAGATCGTAATACTTGAGCACAGGATGTTTGACAACAAGCTCTCGCACTTCCTGGAATGCTGTCTCATGTTGCGGAGACCAGATGAACTTTGCTTCCTTTGCAGTCATCTCCCTCAGCGGCTGGGCGACCTCTGAAAGCCTTGGGAGAAACTTTGATAAGTAGTTGACGAATCCTAGTAAACGTGAGAGTTCTTTCTTTGAAGTAGGCCTTGGCATCTCTTGCACTGCCTTAACCTTCTCTGGGTCGGGCTTCAACCCATCTTTGGTGATCAAATGCCCATGAATTTGACTTCAGGCTTCCTCAGGTTCATTTTGCTGCTGTTTGGGCGAAGATTTGCTTTGCGAGCTTGCTCTAGCAGACGGATTAAGTTCTCATCGTGATTTTGATTTGCTTCTTCCTCATTCTCTCGATAACCCATCACCAGTATGTCATCTCTTATTACCTCTACCCCAGGAAGACGATCCAGTTTCTCATGCAATTTACATTCAAACTCTTCTGGAGCAAGGTTGATGCCAAAGGGTAGTCTTCGATACTTGTAACGACCAAACGGGGTCCAGAAAGTTGTCTTGAGACTGCTGTTCTCATCCAAACCAACTTGGTAGAAACCATCTTTAGCATCGAGAGTGCTGAATACTTTTGCTTTGCACACCTTGGGCAGCAACTCATCCATAGTAGGCATCTGATATTTTGGGCGAATGACTGCCTTGTTCAGATCTTTTGGATCCAAGCAAATTCTGATCTTGTTGGGTGTTGTGACCACAACCATGCTACTGATCCAGTCAGTTGGTATTGTAACTTTCTCCACGATTCCTTTCTTTTCTAGCTCATCAAGTTTGGCCTTTACTTTATCTCGCAGAGGAACTGGTACTCGGCGGGGAGAATGTTGCACTGGTCTGACATTGGGGTCTGTGATAATGGTTGTATCACCAATATGGCCTAACCCTTCGAAGACATCTCTGTAGTCGCTGAGAATCTGATCTCTGGTCAGGTTTCCACTTTTCAGGACATGAATGAACTCTTCGGGATCTATGTCCACTTTAAGAAGTCCCAGCTGTTCACAAGTCTCAGCTGACAGGAGGGGTTTGTTAGAACTCTCAACCACTTGGAATCTCAGGTCAAGACGTTTGCCTTTCTCTCCGCTGTGAGCGTGGTCTCCCCTACAGGCTGCATCAAAGTACCATCAAATAGCTTTAACTGGGCATTGGACTTACGAAGCGGCGGATCACCGTTTTGCAACAACTGAACTAAATTTCTGTAACACTGCACGTAGCACCAGTGTCCAATTGACACACTAGCTGCTCTTTGTAATCTCCTTCAATTAGGAAAGTAATACTGGCTGATAACTGTTTACCACTACCACTAATTGCAGTAATCTCTTCTATCTTTAACAATGATTCCTCGGACTCATATCCATACCCTTCTGCCTCTTCGGTCACATGAACCTTCTCTTTGCTTGCCTGACACACCTTGGCAAAGTGATTCATTCTTTTACAATTGCGACATTGATGACCATAGGCTGGACAATCTGTCTGCTTTGCATGCTTTTTCTGCTGGCCACAATACTTGCACTTCCAAGTTTTACCTTGACCCGGTTTGTTTGGAGGTTTCTTTTGATTTGGTAATTTCTTTTGATTTGGAGGCTTCTTGCCTTGTGTTTGTCTTCGCTTATCCTGAACTAAGTTCAGTTCCTCATTGTTCTGTTTCTCATCCTTTTGAATCGATTTGAGCTGCTTATTCGTTATTTCGCTTGATTTACACATGTCAAGTGCCTTATCCAAGGACAATATCCTTCTCTCTGAGCAATCTAGCCTTTGTGCTCTTATCTTGTATGCCAATAACTAGTCGATCGCGTATTATCTCTTCGGTCAATGCTTCAAATTGACAGGATGAGGCAAGTTTGCGTAATCTATTAACATAGCAATCAACAGATTCTTCGGGCGCTTGGAAACAAGAATTAAAAACGTACCTCTCATAGACGACATTTCTCTTTGGTAAGAAATAATCTTCTAACGCTTTAAGTGCTGAATTGATCGTCAGCTCCTCGGTTCCACAATTTAGATTTAGGAAAATTTGCAGGCACTGCTTTCCCATAACCGATCGGAAGGTTGCCAGTCGGATCGGTTGACTCTTCTGATCTAAACCCGTAGCCACTTCATAATCTTGCCATTGTTGTTTGAAAAATTCCCAGTTGCTCGTAAGATCTCCACGACATACCATTGCGCTTGGTACCGGAAAATTCGACGGAAAACTGAGGATTTGAGGCGGTGGCGTTTGCTGTGGAGTTGGCGGCTGTTGCGGTGTCGGCGGTGCTGGATTTTCTTCTGTGTCTGGCATCGTTTTGCTTCACGCACGTAGTCGACGACGAAATTCGCTGTACGCACCGTAATCGATGAATAGTGGCTTCGCTTCGGTTCGCTTCAGTAACTGCGGACTGAATATCAACAAGACGAAGCAATCTTGAGCACTGCAGCTCGCTGTAAGATCAACAAAGCACTTCTGACACCATGATGCGGATGGCACGACCCGACGCCATTTGCAATGCAACTCAACTCGCTTTTAATGACTCCTACTTCATGTACGTTACACTGAATACGTATATGGTAAAACAAAGCCATTACGTAACAGTTGTAGCTAGTAGGATTCAAGCTCTTGTTTCATCAGGTTAGTGCCCTATGTATTTTACGTCTTTTCTCAAATAACTACTGAGCGTGAATTGAATTAACGTTAACGGAAGTATTTTGCTTGCCAATAACCTCATCTCGGGGAATAATCTGTGGTGAAGCGGCCTTTTTCCGTTTACGTTTTCCTTTTTCCTTTTTTCATTATTTCTTAATACAAACCTAAAACAAAAGGGATGTCATCGTCGTAAAAAGTTGCGGAGGGGGGGGGGGGCTGAAGCACAAAGTAAACAACCAACTTGCAAACTGTGTATGTATGGATAGAGAAACGTTCGATATTCTGTAAGGCCATAAGCATAATTGCAATAACCGTTTCTGGGCAAATAAGAAATCATCAAATAATTGGCACTGATCATGCATTACATTTATACATCAGGATCGGTTAAGTCACGCGTTAGAAATCCAAGACTGAAGTGCCAGATAAATTCCTTTGTTTGTAAAGTTTAATTTTGTCATCGTTTATGGAGGAATCTCGACATACCTCCGTTCTTGACTCGAGGTCAGCAAGTTGCTTATCTGTCAGTGGTGAAGACGTTGGTGGTATTTCCATAGTGTCCTCATCAGGGGGGAGAGGACCATCCCAATCAATGCTGTTATTGGCTGTTGACAAGGGATATCTCAACCAGGCAGCTGACCATTCATGTAAACGATAGTTTATGTAATGAAGAAATGCAAAATGAAGGCACCATAAATCAATTTCAGATAAAGGGTCAAAGATGCCCAGTTCCTCCATCAGAGAAAACAACTCATAGAAATTTGCCAAAACATCTTCAAACACGTCCCGCCACATTCGCTCGATCCTTTGATTATGCACACTTTTACCAACCAGAGCCGAGCCTCTCCCTGTTCCACGACTGCGCAACATATGTTTGACAACATCCACATTTTCAGATCCCTGGTCACACCTTACTCTTGACGGCAAGCCCCACTCTTGTACCGCTTTGAGAAAATGTATACAGTAGCAGCTCTGTTGTTTGTGCTGCATGATAAAAACACCGGGATTCGACTAAAGCCATCTACACAGCCATGGACAACAAAGCGCCACTTCACAAGTTTGTGATTTCCATCAAAGTGCCAGAGACCAAGTGGCCTGCTAACATTATAAACGCGCCGTTTAATACTGCGTAATAATAACAAACTAGTGCCTAATAATAAACATAGGCACGCAATGCGTGCGGCCTTGCAGCGTCGTGCAACTCCGACTCCTAATAATAAACATAGGCACGCAATGCGTGCGGCCTTCCAGCGTCGTGCCGCAACTCCGAGAAGGTCAACCCTTGAAAGTGACTCCCTTATCCTGCGTCTAGGCAGAAATATGCCCTTTGCACTGAGGTATCCAACCAACATTTTTGACCCAAAAGTTGGGTTTGCTGTTTTGGTGTCCCTCCCTAACTCATCTAACTGACTATCTTGTATGTCTGAATAAAGAGCACGTACTGATAGGCCACATTCTTGCATCCGTCTTTCTACAGTCCTCGAACTAACGTGCAACAGTTTCGCAATGCAACGGACAATAAACCTTTTTCTTAGAAGCATCTCAAGTTGTGCTGGACTTATGTCATACGTTGGTCTACCGGGAGTGCCATTACGAACAACAATTGCTCTTTCCTATTCTGCTGTAAAACTGATCGTGCGCTACTCAAAAAATTAAACAACTCTTCGGGAATTCTTGTCACTGAATCAAGGATATTCACATGCTTTTGAATTTCTTCAAGCTCCTCCAATAAGTAACTGTCATTGCCACAACCAACACAAGCAACAATCTCTCGTACTCGGGGCGTAATTTCATACCTTAACTCGGAAATAGTGTTAGCTGCCATCTTTTTACGCTACGGAATAAATTGCGTGTTCGTACTCAGTTACAAACATCCCAATACGTCTGCCATATTGCTCTTATGAGAAAAACTTCTAGCTACAGGAGTACTTATAGATATTAAAAATACTGCCTAATAATAAAAAAATACTGCATAATAATAAAAAAACTAGTGCCTAATAATCAAAAATACTGCCTAATAATAAAAATTGGTGCCTGATAATAAACAAACACTGCCTAATAATAACAAACTGGTGCATAATAATAAAACTGGATCCTAATAATAAAAGCTCGTGCCTAATAAGAAACAAATACTTCCTAATTATAAAAAATACTGCCTAATAATAACAAGCTAGTGCCTAATAATAACAAACTGGTGCCTACTAATAAAAACTACTGCCTAATAATAAAAACCGGTGCCTAATAATAAAAAAAACCGCCTAATAATAACAAACTAGTGCCTAATAATAAAAACTGGTACCTAATAATAAAAACTACTGCCCGATAATAACAAACTAGAGGACAGGGAACAGGGAACAGTGGAACAGGGGACAGTGGAACAGGGAACATTTACACCATTAGTCTTTACAACAACAGGCGGCATGGGATAAGAGTGCAAGAGATACCATGACAGGCTGGCAGAGCTACTCGCAGCGAAGAAAGGAGAGGACTATGCCACCACCGTTTCGTGGATACCTTCTAAAGTCTCCTTTGCCATCCTTAGGTCAGCTCTACTCTGTCTTAGAGGGTCAAGAACAGTCAAAAGAGCAATCAGAAGTAATGTTCAAGAAACGGACTTTGAATTAGATAGATGCCTTGCCAAAATCTAGGTCCTATAATTTTTATACATATATTCTGATGGTCTATCGAATACTTTTTTATTGTTGTGATTTCTTTTAGCTTTCTTAATCTTGTAACTGATTTGTTGTGAAGTTTTAACCATTACTTTTATTAAGAGTTGGTCATTTTAAATAACTGAATGTAATGATTTTGTGATTATTTTGAATGTTTTTAAAAATTTGATGATTTGTAAATAGGTTTTCAGATGAGATTTTAATAAAACTTTCTGAAAAAACAAACTGGTGCCTAATAGTAAAGACTGGTGCATAATAATAAAAAAACTGCCTAATAATAAAAACTGGTGCCTAATAATAAAACCCGGTGCCTAATAATAATAAAAAAATACTGCCTAATAATAAAAACTTGTGCCTAATAATAAACAAATACTGCCTAATACTAAAAACTGGTGCCTAATAATAAACAAATACTGCCTAATAATAAAAACTACTGCCTAATAATAACAAACTAGTGCATAATAATAAAAACTGGTGCCTAATAATAAAAAACTACCTAATAATAAAACCTGGTGCCTAATAATAAAAAAAATACTGCCTAATAATAAAAACTGGTGCCTAATAATAAAAAAAACTGCCTAATAATACAAAAACTGGTGCCTAATAATAAAAAAAGCTGCCTAATAATACAAAAACTGGTGCCTAATAATGAAAAATACTGCCTAATAATAAAAACTGGTACCTAATAATAAAAAATACTGCCTAATAATAACAAACTAGTGCCTAATAATAAAAACTGTGCCTAATAATAAAAAACTGCCTAAAAATAAAAACACGTTTGATGACAAGTTCATTGCAATCTAATTTTGTTAGCGTTACTTGGTCAGGTGAATCGAATTTTCCTTCTCACTGATTCAACACTTATGTTTGTAATATTATTATAATAATATGTATGACAGTATCATTTCATCAAGAGTTGACTCGTTTTCCAAGTGTTTTCCAAAGCGTCTTGGATAACCAAGCGCTGCCTTCCTGGCGAATTTCACCACGTTTACTATTTGAGTGCCGGCCAATTTCACGCTCATTGGCAATCGTTTTCAAATCGATGCAGTTTCTCCATTTCAGCCGTTTACACGAGAAATAAAACCGTCTCGCTTTGAAAACGCTCCACTTTTCGAAAACGACCCCGTTTCAATTTGGCGCCGTGTAAACGAAAGGCGTAAACGCATGGAAAGCGATGCGGTTAAAATGGCGGAGGCTGACTAGGGCCCTTTAAACTTTTCCACTTCAGTGAACAAACCACAAACATTGTTTAACTTGAAGTGCACTATTCCTTACGTCTGTAAATATCGGATTATTTCCGGTCTTTAAAACTTTCGTTGTATTGAATACCCTTTCGACAAGGACACATGGTAATTAAATAGTTTAGGCCTTAAATTGATCTCAATTCAAGAGACCTTCTGGGTTGTGGTTTTTTCTCCTCGTTTACGTTATTGCTGAAATACCTCAATTTGGTATGATTAATGCAGTTCTTCTTAATTTTAAAACGAGAACTTTAAAATCTCTCGACAGGCAGTTGATACAGAAAGGGTGCGAGCACGTTGGCGACCAAGATGTTTACATGCTGGCAAACGGAAGCTGTACACCAAAAATGGCGGACAAGCATGACACTCTCTCCTTTCTATAAGATTTGCAGAACAATAAGTTTGTCATGCGCATCTCTCTGGCCTCAAAATATTTGTGAAGTAATTGTATTTGACCCATCTTACACCGTTGCTGTTAAGTTGAAATTACATTAATTCTAATGATAAGGATCAAGCTCCAACCTAATGGACTACTGCAATGCTGCGCAATATATCACTTCTTCACCCATTCTTCGCAATACCTATTAATGCTTAATGCCGAAACATATATAATAGGGTAACAAAAAATTTGCTGTAGCACTGAGGTCTTCCAAAGTTGAATAAATATATATAACAACAACATACCTCAACCGTCATAGAAAGAAGTGTATTCTTCTCGTGGGGGAACAAATTCAGCTAAATTCTTGGGTTGCAACCACGCGACAAGGCGGCCATGTTGGGGGTCAAAACAATAGGAATTTTCTTCGAAGCATTTACATAAAAATAGAATTAAGTTCCCAGGGGAGAGAAAGGCTATTGTTCTTGACCACCACCATGGCTTCCGTGACGTCACTTGCGATCCAGCAATAGACCAATTCCGATATATTAAATTCTAACATGGCGCCGAGGCTTAGGGGAATAAAACAAAAGAAATTATCAATTCATCCCTAAGCCTCGATGCAAAATCTTTTCTTTTATTCCCCTAAGCCTCGGCGACATGTTAGAATATTAATATATCGGATTTGGTCTATTGAAAACAAGGAAATTATAATTGTAAATCAAAACCAAACAGGATGCTATAGACACGCGTGCTAAAATTATGCAAGAAAACAAATATGTCCTTATGCATGAGGCATCATTCATTAACTTCTAACATACAATATCACTGTTATTACCACTCAGTGGAATGAATGAAATGCGGTATAAAAAGCTTGGCATTTATCTCGGTTAAGTTGAGCGCTGGCCAGCATAATTTGTGTCGATTGTTGTTGTATTCCGTGTAAAATTGTAGTCGAGTAATCTTGTTCATGTAGTGACACATTGCTAATGGAAACGCTTTCTTTTTTTTTTGCTATACCATAAACACAATGAGGTTTAATTGCTGCGTCAAGTAGATCGTGATTACCATATAAATTAGTTTTATCAATTGGGTTGATAATGTCAATTGGGTGTTGTCAAATGTCAGTTGATAATGTCAATCGACGAAGGGCTAACGCTCGAAACGTCAGCTCTTGAATCTCTTTACGGTGGCCAATTGACATTATCAACCCAGTTGATAAAACCAATTTATATTGTTATACTTCCCACCGACGCAGCACCACAGTTTCTTTAGAAACTTACCCCCTCTATTCATTCGTGATTACCATAGTCATCTTTAATTTTCAGTAGACCGTGAAACGACAAGTCGAGAAACTGATTATTCAGATTTAACCAAAGCACCAGAAATGTGCAGTGCTAATCTTACTTGTAGCACCACAGGCAGCCCAAGCTAACAATAAGAACCAAACATTCTGTTTATGAGAACGAAACAATTGAAATTACTGAAATTTAGAAAAATCTCAAAAAGTGTGACCATACCTTTTTCTTGGTATGCGTAACTGGTTATTTAAACCAGACACAAAAGGAGTCATGTCGGCAAAATTGAGCGTACAAACGCTCGGTTCCTATCAATACCCTGGGTTGCCTGTGGTATCACTTGTTTTGTTGGTCTGTAGTACCAGATCAAATGTTATCACACCTCAGGAACTTTTCCAATCTTTATTGACAATAAAACAATAGATGGATCAAGTATGGACGTAATATCGAAGTTGTAAAAGTTTCAATAGAGCGTTTTCACGTGACGTCATCAAATTATAAAATCCAAACCTAAAGAGCCACCAAATATTTTATACTCATCAGGCATGAGAGGTACTAAATTAATATCTGTGTACAACGTTTCAGCTCAACAGCGTCCTTCGTTTGGAAACCAGCGCAATTTGAATTTCAGAGTTATGGCGGTAAGTGACATGCACACAGTTAGGATCGTGTATGTCGAAAAACACATCCTTCTCTCGCGAGATTTAAGTATTTGGAAAAGTGTTTATACGAACATTTGTCTGTTCAAAACAGGTAACCAGTCGCCTTGATAACCGAAGTAAACTCCAGATGTTTACACTATTTCCGGCCGCCATGTTGGTGTTCCACTGAGGTACCCTACTGGGTTCTTTAAATTTGTGCGAAGCATTTCGAAGAATATCTGAAGTTTGGAATAACGGACAAGCCTGAAACCTGGAGAGATGTTTTCTTTATTTATATTCTATAACATCGTAGTTTCTTGACTTTGTCCACTGAATTGTTTTCGATTTATTTTTTTGGTCACGTGAGTGAAACGCTCTACAGCCTTTAGGTTCCACTCAGATTCCAATGGCGAGGCAGGGTGTCTCGCTCTATCAACAAAAATAAGTTTGGCTTCAGTTTAATTAATTGACGTTTTTGAAATAATCTAATGATCTGTGTCCCTGATCTTTTACGGAAGCAAACAAAATCCTCTCCAATCGTTTAAAATCTCTCACCAAATGAGGCGACATAACTCCGACATCCGATAGGCAAGAAACAATCAGCCGAAATCCAACATTCACAACACAACAGCGTCATGTTAATGGCCTGATTCCTCTTCAGGCGAGACATTTGACGGCCACACGTTATTAAAAACTCGCCATCAATGCCCAGCAAAACTTTTAAGAGTTAACAGCACTTTTTCTTTCAAGACAGAGCGTCAGATCCAAAATAATTTAGATCATACAGCGTTTTTATCATTACGGTCTTTTTTTCACTTTGTTTGCTTGATCAGCTGACTTGATCACCTGACTTATCATGCGCCTTTGTGAGCACAGCAGAGCATACACATGGCGCGCAAAAAATTGCCTAAAAATTTTCAGAAATAAAGTGATGCTTTTGTCCGCTTGTTATTCAATTTGTGTAGTATGGTATATACTAAAACAATTATTCACGTCAATGTCGGTGAAATAATGGTGGATATTTAATTTAGCTCCACATATGTGAATAAATGTTACATAACAATTTTCATTTACAAAAGTTTTTCAATACAATAATTAAAGAATTAACCCTTCGCAATGGTTAAAAAGCTTCCACTTGCTATTAAAATCATGTATTGAGAATAATTGAAGGACCTAAGGCCCGGTTCAAACGTCGAACAATTAACTAATAATTAAGTTCGGCACATGTAAGGTTCGACGTTTGAATCAATTAGGTTCGACAGATTTGTATTTGGGTCGACCTGCCGTTCTATTCGACATGGCTTGTCGAATAGAACGGCAAAAGATCGACTTCGTTTCATACGTCGGTCTTTTCATGTGCCGAACCTAATGCATAAATTACGCTAATGTATTTCCTGATATAAGAGAGTTTGTGATTGGCGAGTGAGCTGTCAAAAACGCGGTCGTGCATGAAATGGCGCGACATTGCGCGACATAACACTGGACCGCAAACAATGTAGCCAGAGTTTATCGGACACAATTCGCATACTGTTTCCCATTTTATTGTTGGCAGAAGCGGTCCCATTATATTGTAGAGTACGGTGACGAGTATTTATTTCGTTCCATAAAGTGTACAACTGGAAAATTCACCGTTTTCCTCTTAGCCGATATTGAGTTCGGCACATGTGAAAGTTCGACGTTTGAATCAACTGCCGAACTTAATTATTCGGGTCGACCCAAATAGGTGTTAGGTTCGGCACATGTAAAGTTCGACGTTTGAACCGGGCCTAAGAAGAAAAAACAAAGTAACATTCCTGGCTTTGACTATAGTTCCCAAGACGATATAATGATGATGATGACGACGATGATGACGACGACGATGTTGATTATGACGATGATGATGATGATGATGATGATGATGATGATAATGATGATGATTAATGTGAATATGTCCAAATGCGCGTTACAAGCAAATTATAAACATAACATGTTAAGAACTAGGAACTCAAGGAACTAGAAATTCAAGAGTTGGAGTTGATTAGAAGAGGCAAGACTGTTTTCATCATCCATCGACTAAATCCACATCTAGTTCGCCAGCAGCATCGAGAACGTCTTAACTACAGATCTAGAGCACACGAGGGAAATGTAGAAAAGACGAGCCGCAGGCGAGTGTTTTCTACATTTCTCGAGTGTTCTCAAATGTCCGGAGTGTTTTATGACAGTATAATGCATGGCTTAGGCTTCTTTATTCGCTTTATGATAGAGATTTTATATGCCGCCAGTAAAAACAACAAAACACGCACAGCAATTCAATTTCGCTTCTTCTACTTTCCTCTCGAACTTAGAAGCTTCCTCGACAATTTCTGTAACCTGACTCCGAATTTGTCGGGAATCTCTTGCGAATTTTCACTTGAGCAAAGCTGATGAAAAACAATAAGACAGGCCTTTTCTATGTTTTACACTTTGATAAAACATGGGTTTTTGACCAATCAGAGCGCGCGCAGAGTCCTATCTATATTATAAACTCTGATAAAACATGGGTTTTTGTAATGTTATCAAAATCATAAAAATAAATAAATAACATGAGGTTGCGACACACCCTCTGGCTTTGCCTGACAACGAGGTTGACATGATGCCATGGATGTTCAATGAATTCGTTACATCTCGATCTGATTGACCTTTACTGCCATATTCACAGTTGACTTGTCGTATTGCATTGCCTTCGCTTGCAAACCAGTTTGTAACTAACCTTCGAAGAATATAACAGGTAAGACAATATATTCTAGATATATCGTTTGGCCTAGCGCTTTTTAGGTTTCATGATTTCTTGCCAAGGCACAATGCATTTTAGCACTTCGCGTTCCTAATTCGCAATGAATTCGGCGTCTACTTGGCATCTAGCTTAAATTTCAGATTGTTGTTGACCTTTCAAACTAAGTATATCGTCGAATGTCTGATCGCTTCGGTTAGATAGTAGAAACCTTTTCCTTGACAACAAAACGATTAACAAACCATGTTGCATTAACCTTCAAGCTAGCAGTTGAAGTGTCCGATTCGAAATCAGCGTAATATTTCAAAATGTTACTAATTGCAACGTGAGAGAAACGAAAGCAGAAACCGATTCCATGTTCATGCGCAAACTGATATCTTATTGCGTGTTCCTACTTTACACAATTTTTGTTAAATGAAAAGCTATGAAAATTTCGTTTTGCGATGACATCCGTAAAACGGCCTATGGCGTATTAACAGTTGAGTTAGCGTGACATTTTGAATTATGTCTTCTCATTATCTATATGACGTGTGCATGTACTTTTCATTTAAAATAAAGTGACTTTCTACCATGCAATAAATGTACGAGTCTCCTTTTGATGTGAAAATTTTTGCCTAAATCCGAAATGGAATCTAAAGCAAAAAAGCTAAAACTTTTCTTCGGACAACGAAGAACCAAACATAATGGTTCAGTTTTGTAATGCTATGAATTGAAATCATTTACCGACGTCTGTTGTTACGGATGGCGAGGATGCAAGTGGGTTTTGGAAAACGTTGCCATTGATTTTCAAATTCTCAAGCTATTTCCTGAAAAAAAAAATTGGAAACCAACTATTATGGTTTGCTCTGCCTGCTAAATTTTTATTTGGTATGTTCTTTGCAATTCTGCAGGAGGAATTTTTGTACGATTTAAGGTATTTAGCAATGGCTTCAACATAGAATTGACCGTCCCCTCGACAATGCCCCTAAAACAATGATGTTTCTCCCCCTTTTAAGGACTGATTTGTGCAAATGGCGGGCAAGAGCAACCCACCAGATGTCAATCAAACGGTTCCAGCAATTAAGAAACTTCCCAAAAAGTCCACACCTTGGGAAGAGTTGACACTCCCGGTCGACTTTCTATTTTTGACGGTGAAGGACTGCGAATTCGTAAGCTGCCTTTCCTATCTAAATGGATTCTATAAGAGTTATTACCAGCCCCTCGGCTATGTGTTCTTCGGTGAGATCGAAGAACAGAAAATCGCTTTAATTAAGTGCGACAAGGGTTCCAGTGGACCCGGAGGTTCTATAGTTGTGGTGAAAAATGCAGTCGCAGTTTTAAGGCCTAAAGCTGTCCTCTGTATTGGTTTCTGTGGTGGTTTAAACAATGCCAAAGTTAAACTTGGTGATGTGGTCGTGTCGGCGAGGTTAATAACATACGCCCCCACTAAAGTCGTCGCGGATGGTATTCAAGAACGTGGTCTGAATGTTCCTTTGAAAAGGGATCTTGCGAACCTCATAAAACACGCTGGGGAAAGCTGGGAGCCACCACTAAGCGACCCTGAAGCATTGGACGTCACTGTACACCGGGATGGCGTCTTTTTGAGCGGCCCTGAGATCATTGACAACAAAGAGCGGCGTGAGGAGCTAATTAAGAGATTCCCTCAAGCAATTGCCCTTGAAATGGAAGGGGAAGGTAAAAGTTTATCAACTTTGTACACAATTTTGTTACGTACTTTGGGGTGATTTTTATTTTTTCACAAGCCGTTTATCTTGATTTCATTGAACATTATTCTGAGTTTTATTTGTGTGACGTGACATGGTCAGGCCCGTTGCAGCTTTGCAAGACATTCGATAATGACTGAAACGTTGTAAGTCATGTAAAATATCCAGTCAAGTCTGATACAGCCTGCGAGGACGCTAGCAGGCTCACTTTTGGCGCGCACAAGAGCGAGAGCGAAACTACGAGCGACTAAGAATTTTGTCATGATTTTTTTCATAGCAAATGTTCTCCACCATCTCCAGCGACATTTCACTATAGTAAAGCTGACCAAAAACTATAAACCACGCTTTTTCTTTTTTTTTGTACTGATAAAACACGGATTTTTGACCAATCGGATCGCGCGCAGAATACTATCCATATTATAAAATCTGCTATCGCCGTGAATACAGAAGAAGAAAGTTTTGCAATGCAGCTGTGTGTCAAGCTTTACAGAAACCGCTTTTAATAAAGTTCAAGTCATACTGAGGAAGTGTAATCGGTGGTGCAATTTACTTTTTTAGGTCTGGTCACAGCAGCTCATGATCTCGACATTGAATGGATTGTCATTAAGGGCGTCTCAGACTTTGCAGATGGCAACAAGTCAGACACGGAGTCATGGAGACCATTTGCTAGTCTTATGGCAGCATCGCTTGTTGCTAATCTTCTAAGTGATCCAATTGTTTTTAGAGACTGGTCCCACTATCAAGGTATGTACGCACAGGTAATTAAGATATCTCCTTTGACACTGAGCTATCAGCCGAAGTGGGGGTGAGTCCAAAAACAAAATAATATCCGGCAAAACAAAACTTTAACATACCTTTCCAGAAAGGCCTACCCCCCATCCCCCCTTCACGTTAATGGTGCATCCCTAAGCAAACTTCTAAAATGAGTTTTCTCATACACCCTTGCATGGTGTAACATCTGGTCAGCTTTCGATTCACACATGATTCACACCTAACCAGGGTCTTTATACTGTATTACATAGTCCCTGGTGCCTTTAGGGCCATTAACTATTTTACCCATTGTTTCAAAATGTTGACTTTGCCTCAATCAACGAATCAAGCAAGCAAGCTAGCAATTAAGCAATCAGTTAATGAGTCAGTCAGTCAGTCAGTCAGTCAATCAATCAATCAATCAGACAGACCGACAGTCAGTCAGCCAGTCATGCAGTGAAACAAACAAACACAATCAATCAATCAATCAATCAATCCATCAATCGACTAATAACTATTTTACGGTATCAAACCGACAAAGTTCTTTACTGTAACGTAATATTGTGTACAAATAGCAGACACGTGCATGCTGTTGGACTGCTTTTTATTAAACTTGTCATCTGTGTTATTGCCATACCCTTCCTTCTTCAGATGTGTTTGCCATACCTCCACCCGCCGCAGCCGAGCCAAGACGAGCAAAACGATCTACAGGCTCTAACAATCCTGTTCCTTTTGCAGGTTATGTGTAAACAAACTTTCAAAACTAGGCTGTTATTAAACTCTCTTTGACTCTCTTTGACTGAGCTAAATAGGCCTTTATCAACAAACGGTTACATGGTACAAAATCCGCCATGCTGGAGGACAGGCTTATTATTATATTCCCGCACTGGGAAAGCAAAACAAAGCGACCTCAGCCAGTCAGTCTTGACTTTTCTTTGTTTTGGATGTCCCATTGTGGGAATAATGATAAGTTTGTCCTCCAGCATGGCGGATTTTGCACCATGTGACCGTTTGTTGCAAAAGGCCTATTTTCCTTTAGTTTTCCAGAGCCATACTAGAAAAGCCAGGGCGTAATGTATAAGATAAATTATTTCTTCCCATTGAATTAAAAGCCATTGATCAAGTGGTAATTCCAAAAATTCCAATTCCGTTCATTGAATTTGACGCAAGATTTTACGGTACGATTACCCGCGTAGGGAGAAAGGTAACGCCAACAGGGTGCAAGACCGGAGGTGTATACCCCACGTACATGCAAATTATTTTTGGTGTGGAAATTGCAAATTATTTTTGGTGTTTGGTACCAAGCACTTCAGCAAAGGTCAAACTAATGATCAATTGGCCCATGTTTTAACCAGTAGAGCTTGAAAACACGACAGCGAGGGATCTAAGAGAATAAACTGTATCGGAGTTCCTTTCAACTCCATAAATAAAATTAATAAAATTCCATCTCTATAATTTAATATTGCAGTCAAAGCCGGCAATCCCACTGACGACGAATTAGAGGAGCTATCTACGAAACTTGGTGATAGATGGGATAAGCTGGGACGTCGCCTCGGATTTGATCAATCGATGCTAACTTCGTTTCATAAAGAAAACGAAAGGTTATTCGACAAGGCACATTACATGCTGATTTCATGGAAGCAAAAGGAAGGCTCCGGTGCCACTTACCAGGTTTTATTTGACGCCTTGTGTCACAAACTGATGGGCTGTAAGAATCTAGCGGAGGAATTTTGCTGCCAGAATTGACACTGTAGACAATACATGCATTCACGGAATAGCTGAATACATATTTTAAGCCATTTATCTAATGTACTGCTGAAAAGGTAGTTTTGAATTCGGGATATCTTAAAATAGAAATTTTCTTAGCTAGGAAAACCAAATTAGTCAAATTAGATATAAGGAAACGGAAATACATGGTTTACTATATATAGAGAGAGAGTTATAGAAGCTACTAATGTTTGCCGACTTTAAATTTGTCATAACGAAAGCACACATAATTAGAAGTTACTTGAACCTAAGTAATGTAACATTCAGTCTTCTATTGCTGAATTTCAATTCAGTCTCTTGAAACATAGGCAAGGGGCTAAAGGAATGCCAGCAACACTGTCGGCAACTAGACTCCTCTGATCCCGACTCACACAGAACAAAATCTTTAACTGAACGCCGTTAATTCTACAATGGAACAAACTTTGTACTAAAGTATTAAAGGATCTCTGATTACTGCATCAGCTTGGTAAACAGGGAACGTTATGCACACTGCACACGAGCTCAAGTAACTTATTAAACAATAATTTTACAGCATGTCACAGTTCAGCTGGGCCCAGATGTTCGAAGGGCGCTTAAAGCTAACCCATACCATCAAGGTTCTTTTTCTTTTGTTCAAAAGAATTTTCTCCGATAATTTTCTCTACTCTTGTTAGCCTTATCTTTCATATTTGAATTCAGGTTTCGGACTAACCCTGGGTTATCTTAACCCAGCTTTGAAGAACAACCCAGCCGCCTCAATTTTCAGAACGAAATGTAAATACGATTTCTTACCACGTCGACAGGGTAACTAAATTTAGAAAGTACTGGTTTTAGTAATTTTAGTACAGAATAGCATAGTGCTATAAAAGTACGGTCACAAGCTATCAGTACTTTTACTGGACTATTGCAAAATTCCCAGTTCAATTACGATCTATAGTATAGTAGTTTTACTGAGTTGATAATTCAAGAAAGGCTATTTTCTATTAAACATGCGATTTAAAAACGGAATGACTGAAAAAACAGTAAATCCTCTCGCAAAACTTCTAGCAAACAAATTAACTTTGTCTATCGACCCGGTCGTGTGTAAAAGGTCAATTACAATACAGGAAAGTATAGCATTGTAATAAGACATTGTAGGCTGATAAAACTTTTTTTTCTCAACCACAGGCGATCAATATAAAGGTATTTCGTGATAAATGTTGAATTATTTTGTACATGTGGGCGAAGTAGCAGCTCTAGTAAGGTCTCACATAAATGGCTTGCGACGCATTGAGAGGACAATAGCAGAAACAAGTACAGGAACAACGCCCCTAGCCCCTAAAACAATAGCAACTGCTGCCAGTAGAATGACAAGCTTACGAGAGCTGCTACCCTTCCGGTACATGTGGTTGACATATACAGAAAGTAAAAATTTGCACTTTATTCCTAACCCCTTGCCGGCCTTTGGGTTATGTAACAGATCTTTCTAACGTTAACCCCGATGACCCCTGTATCTAGAAGAAGTGCAACGGAACGCTATCCCTGTAGTAAAGGGGTGGGTGGAGACTATCCCAGGGGAGGATCTAAACGAAGGAAGGTGGTAGGGTTTGGATGGGAGGCTCAAGTTTTTTCTTTCTTTTATTCTCTCTTGAGTCATTCTCGTCCCAGAGGCCGCAATCCTTTTGGTCAGCACCAAGAATCACGACCTCTGGCCGTCTCCAAAACCGGAAGTCCGCAAATCACGGACTCATTGTCGAATCTGACAATTCTGATTGGCTGAAAAGTACAGAACGAGTACTCTGCGCATGCCCACAAGCTGGGGGTGGCCAGAGGTCGTGATTCTTGGTGCTGACCAAAAGGATCACGGCCTCTGGGGACGAGAATGCTCTTGAGTAAAGGTCGGTCCGTGCCACGTCCCCCAAAAAGAATCCCCTTTCAACTAGCTATAAAACTTTTGTAGGGCCCTTCTCTCCGGCGAAGTAAAATGCGTTCTGTAGACATAGCGGCTCTACTGTGAAAACCAGTGAAATCTCACTCCCTAAAACCGCACCGATAAACGGCTTTTACCCGATCCAGAGCATCCCAAACAGTGACCCCCTCGGTATCGCAACAAGGCTGACCAAGTCTCACGGGGCCTACCCTGCGGGCAGTCTCTTCGATCTCTACTTCGCGCCATTCGATGATTACCCGTGCATTACGTGATAATTACACAACGCAATCAACGCGGAATGATCGCTGGCGCAAGCTGGCGCTTGAGTCCAGCCAAAATGGCGGCGGGGACGGCGTCTGTGAAGAGAAAACCAGAATCAAATGTACCCCCAGAAGAAAGCGACTTGCTGAGAATAACTCCATTGTAAGTTACTGTATTTATACCTCAATAGATCTTGGTGGATGATAGTTACTGGAAATTGCATTAATTGCACGTGTCGCGCACTCGACAACGTGCTTGATTGTTAATTCAGTACATGTACGTTAAATTCGATTTGATTGAACAATAAGTTTTTGAGCTTTTTCTTCATTACCAGCGTAATTCGTATGCATATAAACAAATAGGTCTTGGTAAATATAGATTTTACCGAAATGCTAGGGTGGATTTCGAGTACATCCCACGCCAAATAACGGCAAGGGTTGTAAAAAATACTAAGCTGAATGGCAGCTATGGGGCTATCCATACTAGCAGAGAAACTTGGAATATCGGCCGTCACAAGACTGATGTCCGCACTTGTAAAGAGTTGCTGATTACAGGAAATTGTCAAAATTAAGTAAGCATGATTTTTGCTGGTGCAGGTAGGCCCTAATACACACTGTACACCACACACGGAAGATCTTTGCCACTATAATTGTATGAAAATGAAGTTTGGAAAAATGGTGCATTACCGTAAGTTGAAGCTTCTTGAGGAATATGAAAATTTTGTTGATGGACTCTTAGGGGAGCTGGACAAGAAGTTGGTCGATCATGTCACATCCTGGAATTCAAAGGGAAGAAAGTGATGGTATGTGTACATGCATCATTATCTTTCCAAGTAAACAGTCAAAAAGACTTGTGATTGAATCTTCTGGAGATACACATGTACCCGGTAACAGTCTGTTTTATGTATACGAAGCTCTGTACAATGACCCTTTTCTTCTGAAGGTGAGCTAGAAAAATAATAAGTCAAAGTTGAGGGTCCTGAAGAAAGGGAGGTGGGAGGGGGGGGGGGGTGGGGGGGGGAAAGGCAGGGAGTACTAAATTATATTTCCCAGCCAAACTTTTTCCCCAAATTTCATTTCCCAGCCTACTGTATGTTTTATCCAAATCCCAGTCCTCGTCTAGCCTGCAAACTGGTTCCCGAGTGGAGCTTTGAGAGGAAACACATGCGAAGCAAGCTTAGTGTGGTCTGCTATGCTCGCTTTGCTTGCCAAAATTTTTATTCACCAAAATTATCCACTGGAGAGCCTCTTCACAGGCTTAGTCCCAGTCACATGTTTTGTTTCTTATTTCCCAGTCCCAGTGACATTTCTTCAAGTCCTGTATTATCATGAAGTCACTATTCAATACCTGTTTTCTGTTATTCTCAGTTGGATTGTGGAATTCATCCAGGGATGTCTGGACTGGAATCACTCCCTTTTGTTGATGAAATTGACACAGCGGAAATTGACCTCCTTCTTGTCAGCCAGTAAGTGAAGCAAATCTATTAATATTTAGGAATACATAATCATCTAATAATTATTACCTGATTTGTGAAAAACCTAGAAAAAGCCCTACCATTGTACTTTTTCAGTTTAGCTACACGAACCTCAAACTAGCAGGTTTTTGGGGGTTAAAAGTTAACTTACTGCTATAAATTAAAGTAACCCAGAGCTGCAGTTTCTTTTCCCGATTGATTGTGGGTGATGACCATGTCTCATTGTTTCTTTTCAGCTTTCACTTGGATCATTGTGGGTCACTACCATGGTTTTTAGAAAAGGTATAGAACCTACGTACAACTGTAGCAATAGGCCCTATGCCGTCATGATTCCTACTTTTCATAAAAATTTAATTATGGGCTATGGCAGTAAGTGAGACAGCCGGTTGGTCAGTCAGACAGTCAGTCAGTCAATCTTCCAGCTAGTGACTAGAGGGGGTAAGTTTCTATAGAAACTGTGGTGCTGCATCAGTGGGAAAGATAACAATATAATTAATTGGTTTTATCAACTGGGTTGATAATGTGCATTGGCCACCGTAAAGAGATTTGAGAGCTGACTTTTCAAGCGTTAGCCCTTTGTTGGAACGAATCAAGAAATTGTGGGTCGTGTGTGGTTTATGTACAGAAAGATGGAGCTTCACTATTGCTAGTTAGTCAGTCATCATTTTGTTTGATTCATTTTTAATCAATTACTTTTTTTTCACAGACTACTTTTAAAGGAAGGGTGTTCATGACACATGCAACCAAAGCAATATACAGGTACAAAAGAGCAACCAGAGCAGTTCACAAAATGAAACATGATTGATTTATCCCTCCTTTTCATTGGCCCAGACCCTTCCAATTTTGGGAAAAATGGCAGCTTGTTTTCCAGAGTTGTGAGGGTAGACTAAAGAAAACAGTGGGAAACAAAGAAGGAAACAAAACTTTCTCTTTGGTATATCTGAAAGAAGAAGAATTGGGTACAGACTTTAGCTTGTATTATTGAATGCGAAATTATGGTTTTGTTTATCTTTATTTATTTCATCAAGAAAGTTGGCGGTTGAAGTTCCCGAAGGTATATATTTATTGATTGACCACATTGCTTTCTCCTGTGATGTAAAATTAATTACAAATAATAATAACAAATGCACTAAAAATTAATTTTTGTGTTTTTCTCCTTTTTCACATTTTAGGTGGTTGCTTTCAGATTATGTCAAAGTTAGGTAAGCTTATTAATAATTATGTGCTTATTGAATACAGTACTTGCATGCAAGTTTATTTACATGTTTTGTTGTAATTGTTTGAATGTTTACCCACGCAACATGGAAGAGCTTTTCAGGAGTTTGTTAGAAAGTGTATGCGCCTGGAGACTGAATTGCAATTTAGAAAGTTGTTGCGAGTCTTTTTTCTGGCGGAAGGAATACCAGAGAATCCTATGCAGAAAAACTCTCAGAGTAATTACAAGAACCAACTAAAAACTCAAGCCACATAATGTATGATGATGCTGGGTCCGAGAATCTAACCCAGGGCACAATGGTGGGTGGTAAAGACTGTGAACTTTAATGCATTTTATTAATTATTGGCAAGGATTTCATTACGTTTTTGTGCAGGAGGTCAGTAGAGTTTTTCAGCCGGGCATTTTTAGTTTTTCTTATGAGAGAAAGTAAGTAGAGATGACGAAAACAGCCAGGCAAAGTCATGGCTAAGTCTTGTTCACAGCCGGTCAATTTACCCGGTGCCTGGCCCTAATGAACCCCTGATAGCTAGGGTCCCTTCATGTAGGGGGGCAATTAAAAGACATTGTACTTTCTTGAACTTTAATTTGTGTTTTTAAAAGACCAATTGTTTTTCAGTAATATTGCAACAGAAGATATGCTGTACACAGAGTCGGATCTTGAAAAAAGCATGGATAAGATTGAGACGATTCATTTCCACCAGGTATAATGAGACATTTGTACATGCATGGAGATACATATATTGCTAGGGAGTGGCATGTTTCAACGAGACATGCATGCATGTTCTGTTTTTAATTGAATGCAAAATATTCCCTCTGTCTGATTCCGAGGCAGTCAAACTTAAGCAGTTCCAACTAAAGGCAGTTAACTCATTCATGCATGTAAGTTTATCTAGACTAGTCAGAAAGTGTTACAGTTTTGAAAGATGTCAACGGATGGGTTCATTGCTGGGAGAATTCACCTATTCAGCGACCGCTAGCTTCATGCATTGTTAGAAGTGCAGAAAATGGCTTTGAATGTCAAACATACATGGACCTCAGTCAATGCAACATTATCTGTTTCCCAAATTTCATTCTTTTCCTGTTTTGGTTGGTATCTCTAAACATGTACATGTATGCACAAGCAATGAGATTATAATTATTATATAACTTATTTTTATTAGCTTTTTGCATGATTTTATTGATAACTTGCAAATGCTTGCAATACAAATCCCAGTCTTCAAAATTCTTGTTTTTTGGTTAAACTCCATTAAGGTGATTAAAGATTGAACTGTCTTTGTTTTTATTTTCTTTCAGGAAAAAGAGGTGAACGGAATCAAGTTCTGGTGTTACCATGCAGGTCATGTTCTGGGGGCAGCCATGTTCATGATTGAAATTGCCGGTGTAAAGGTAAATATCGCTAAGAATTTTATTACACAGTAAATAAATGTACATGACTGCCTGATCATTGTATTGCAAGGACATAGTAGACAGTTTTGACTTGATCCTCAAAACTTGATTCTCGCATCTAAGATTACCACTGTACAAATTATTTTGTGTGCTGTTATTATTAATTATTGTTATTATTATTTTTGACAGACATCATTTATTAATAGTTACTGTTTATTGTCTAGATTCTATACACAGGTGATTTTTCTCGTCAAGAAGATCGTCATTTGATGGCAGCAGAGATTCCAAGCATTTCCCCTGATGTTCTCATCATTGTAAGTTTTCAAATGTTTTGGCAGACAAATTCTTTGTGCTGGTCTCCATACATTTTTTCTGGTTCTG
Source organism: Blastomussa wellsi (assembly GCA_947652115.1). NCBI lineage: Eukaryota > Metazoa > Cnidaria > Anthozoa > Scleractinia > Plerogyridae > Blastomussa > Blastomussa wellsi. The sequence continues at coordinate 5,482,469 of OX393561.1, forward strand.
CTGTAGCAAGGAGAATTAAAATTCGTTTTAATTTATATTTCATACGTAGTACTTTTAAGCAGAAAACAAGAAAAATTGCCCCTTCAAAGAGCAATGCACATGATCATGATCATGTGATCACTAATTCCAACAGAACTCGACTTTGTATCCACTAATTAATGTAAAATATTTGTGATTTTTCATGTACATGTATATGATCCTGTTTTTTCAATTTGGTAGTTCATGTTGTTGTTTGTCAACATTTTCAATTGATATTTGTGTTGAAAAATCCAGGAATCAACTTATGGCACTCACATTCACGAGAAACGTGAGGACAGAGAGAACAGGTTTACAAGTAAGTAAGTTCTTTTAAAAGAAAGTTGCACAATATATAATTTAAATAAATTAGACGTACTGTACAATGTACCATACAGTGCACCAGCCCTGCAAACAAAACAAAACTCAGAATTAATTAATGGCTTTATTTTGCTTAATGCACATTGTACAAGGAATTGAACTTTCTTGTACCCTGACACAGAACTATAGCAGTGTTGGTAGAAAGTGATTGATAAATAAATTATTATGGCCAGTACACAATAATCTTGAAACTAACAAACCTGTAGTCCCTGGATTCCTGATCTAATTGGAATTTAGAAATGTCAAGGCTTTTTTGGAAGTAAACTGGATTAGCTAGAGAGGAAAAAACCCTCGGAGCAATCTGGAGAAAATCTTTGAGCGTTGTGTACACACTGCACATTACAGAATTATGACAGAACACAGGCAAGGTTATCAATAAGATTTGAAGTATGCGGAGATATTATGAAAGTAGACAGCACTGGCATCCCTTTTGTTAAGCATTTTGTAATTACTGCTTTTTCCCGCTTATCTCCGCCAAATTGTAGCCGGCGAAAACATTTAAGTAGCCGGTGATATCGTCGGTCGCCGGCGCTTATTCACAACCCTGCACAAGGTCCTTGTGTTACAGTGTATTACAGTACTACTGTGTAATCTGTCTTTCTAGGTACTGTGCATGACATAGTTAACCGTGGTGGGCGATGTCTAATTCCTGTGTTTGCTCTCGGAAGAGCTCAAGAGTTGCTTCTTATTCTTGGTATGTACATTCTCAATTTTTAAGAAGTCGACCACATTTTAATCCCATGGTCAATACTCTGGTCAATCTGTTTCCTAAAACATCAAATGGAAATTTACCAGTGAAGGAGATGAAGTCCCATAGATGGGAGGTGTGAGCCAGTCTCCGGATTAACAATGAACATTGGACAGAAGTAGTTAACATATGCATGTCTTCAAACTACAGTAAGAGAGCTATCTATTGAATGAAAACTCCAATTCAACTGAAATGCAAGCTACACGATATTTCAATCCCTTTATACATGCGAGTCTTGAAGAAACGCGTGTTTTGCTGTGAGGCAAAAAGTTTACAAAGCACTTTTTAGCGACCAGACTTTCTCATTTTGGGACTGAAAAAATGCTCAGTTGCCACTTGGCACCTGCATAAAAAAGTTAATTTTGGACCCTCATTGAAGTTACTATTTAACTTGATAAAGAAATTTATTCAATGTATAATTGCTTCTAGATGAGTACTGGCAAAATCACCCAGAGCTGCATGATGTTCCGATCTACTACGCGTCACAACTGGCAAAGAAGTGCATGTCAGGTAGGAATAATTATTTTTTGTGCAACCCCTCCCCCCTCTATTGAGGACGATGCTTGACCCATCTTCATGTATACACTGTAGGGGTGCTGCTGAGGACAACATACATATACCAACACTGTATAGGACAATTCCCTCTATTTTAAAACTCCACCAAGGACAAGGGGTAATGTTTTGTTAAGCAATACTGCCATTAGCTATGTCTGGAATTAGCTAACATTGACTATTGTAAAATATGAATGAACGTTTCTGTTTTCTGCTTGCTAAATCCTAAACAACAGGCTAGCAACCACACCCTGTCTAAGAAAGGTCCAGACCCTGATTAGAACAGGCCCGCTTAAAATTATATACCCTGTTTGTGGCAGTGGGACCAAAACACCCATACCCTAGCCAGCAGCACGTCCCCATACACTGTACAGCTTTTCCATATGCACTGTAGAAGAATACCCTCCCCTCTGCCTGTTGCATCTTGTTATTTATAATAATTATATGTTTAGACTACGGAGAGGGTTTTTTTTCTCAGTCCGTTGGGCACGAAGCGAAAAAATGGCAAAATCGTGTAATTTGAAAATTTCGCGGACTAAGAAAAAAGGACTGCTCGTAGTCTATTACTGTATATGTTCGATACATAACATCTTGTTAAGTTTATTCATTAAATAAGTGGTTCAATAACATAGTGTATAACAAAAATACATATGTACTGTAGCAAGAGCTTGACAGTATTTGTGTAATATCCATTTCAATTAATTTTGCAGTGTTTCAGACATATGTAAATGCCATGAATGAGAAAATTAAAAAGCAGGTGAGGTTTGTCAGAAATGATTACCACTGTTCTGTTCACATCCTGGATTCATGTACTCTAAGTGCTGTAAGTGTTTGTAGTGTAACTAAGGGAGCTTTCCATTTGTTAGAACTGGCCAGTTGGAAAGAACTGGTCCTCATCGGTCTAAATGGAATGTCCACAGGCCAGTTCGCGTAATTGCCCACGCGATCCTTGCGTGATATACGCGCAAGACACGCAAGAGCTGATGTAAACAATGTGGCGGACTTAGCGACGCAAATTTGCAACATTCCGCCGACATTTTTTCTCGACTTCTTTCGTTGGAGGAGGAGAAAACTCTTGTTATGAACGATGCAGAAGACGAATTTGTGTGTTTTCTTTTTCAATTATGTGTATTTTCTCGGCGGCAGTTAGCGAGAATTTCCTCATTCTCGAGTGCTGTAATGAAATACAATCTGCTTATGAAAACCTTTGTAAGGCACTTCAGGAAAAGCCATTTTCCTCTCCGTCAAAACAATGCACAAAATTTTGGTATAAATCTATTATACCCTCCACAAGTCTGTGATGAACCTGCCGCTCATTTTCTGCGCGTCAGACCATTAAACTGTACAATGTACTCCATTGGCTGCCGCGAAGCTCTTTCAATTAAGTGTTTTGGGGTAGCAATGATTTGAGGATGGTGCTCAAATCAGTATGGCCACTTTGAACTTAGCCTGTGAATACAGCTGTCCTTCTTCACTGTATTCGTAGGCTACTTCGAACTGAAAAACATTGTAATTCAGGAGAGTAACTTTTCAAGGCTTTATTTTTAGTTTGACCCCTAGAACAATTCAATCTGATGATACTTCAGTGAGTGCCACATTGCTGTGAATGGATGCGGCACTTATTCGATGGTGGCGCTCTTTAACATGTTTGCTCACATAAGCAACGCTTATTTGAAGGCGGCGTGAAATCAAGGGTAGCCCTCAATCAAGTAAATTGTACCTGTATTTCACTTGGGTGGAATAATTAAATTGATATCGTTTTATTTTTGTGCCTGTGTAGATTGCCATTTCCAACCCATTTGTGTTTAAACACATATCAAATCTTAAGGTAAGTATAGGTTTTATTTTGCTAAACGGTCAGTCAAGGGTTCACTTGGTGGGGTTTCGGTGGGGGAGACAGAGCAAGATGAGGGCGGTAACCTTGGGAAAGCAACGCCCGATTATGAAATTATTCACACATTGTGTGTATCTTTGAAAACGGCTAGACTTTATAATTATAGTCCATAACTCGAACAGACAAAGTGCCTCCTTTTGCGCTACCAGGATGCAATCTTCAGGTCAAACCGACTATAGTTTTCAATACCCTCCAATCGTCTATGCACCATTAATTTTGTGACAAGGAGGATTCTTTGAGATGCTTGATCGAGTTTTGGCTAAGTGCCCACATTGCAATGGAAACGATGGTTACAACAACTGAATGTACTGTCTCAGTATCAATCAACCAGACGCACGTGCAGACGTGTATATAAATTATTTTGTGTCCATTTTTTAGGGAATTGACCAGTTTGATGACATTGGCCCATCAGTTGTTATGGCAAGCCCAGGAATGATGCAGGTTTGTAATTACACAACATACGGCTGCATTCTTAAACGTAAACAACTGGTAGGTCTTAAAGGAAATGCTGGGACCCCTATATTTTACAATGACTGAAAAAAATGGGAGCTATGGCCAGTGAGAGAATAGAAATGAAAATGATGTAACGTCTAACGCAGCGCAACTTCCGGCACTTCTGAAGCTCTGGAGAAACTCTCGCTATATAATTTTCCAATAAACAGAAAGCTAATAATTGTGAGGTTCAAGCAGAGGAAAAAATAATGTCCTCCCAACCTCGTTCCCAGGTTATGAGAGACCCTGGGAACGAGGTTGTGTCCTTCCGCGATGTGGTTTCGCACTTTGCTTAGTTATAACGCTACTGTAGAAAAAGTTCCGTGTTATGGACATCGGTAAAGCATGCAACAGGCCTGCAAACAGGGCCTCTATGAACTTCATTACTACAGGTTGCAATAAGTACATGAAAAGCAGTTTACGACTCAAATAATTTGCCTTACTTGATTAGGCTTAGCTCTTTCGGTTTGCAACCAATACGCTTTATACAAGTAAATTTCAAGTTCAAAATTCAGGACACAAGATTTTTCGACGTGCATTTGCTCGAGGTGTTTATACAAATTGCGTTAACTTTCCAAGGTCGATTTTTGAACATCGGGATCAATGCTTGTATTAGGTAATCGTGTGTTTTTTTTTTAATTTTTTTTGTGTTGCATGTCGCTACAATATGTTACGTATGTGTTTTGTTGTTTTTAGACAATTTGAGTTGTGATTTATTTGAAAAATAAACTTTAAAAAAGTATTCCTCTTTCACGTAGAGTGGTTTGTCACGTGAGCTCTTTGAACAGTGGTGTACTGATCGCAGGAACGGTGTTATTATCGCTGGTTACTGTGTCGAGGGAACCCTGGCCAAGGTAACTAAACCCGTCAATTTTCGATTTCTCTATTTCTTTAGAATTGCTTTACTACGCGTATGATTTCTTTCAAATCGCGCGCTCTTTTTTCAGTTAGAAATAAGACCCGAGCCAGTCGTGACTCGCTTGCACACTTTTTCCTGTGTTTCTTCGCGGCGGCTGCCTGTATTTGCTTCAAGTTTTGATTAATTCACTGGATTGCTTGTATGAAAATTGCTGTCTAGCTATTGTTTGTTTATTTATTTTTTTACATGAATGTTTTTACGTAAACTGGCTTCTAAAGGAAGGCTTGAAAAAGAGAACTCTTAATCTAATTCAGTGTTAAATGGTAATATTTAACAATTGGTTCCAGCGTTAGGGTGCACTATCGAGCTATGGACGCACGCGGGAAGTTTGGAGAGCACGAAAAAAGCATAAGAGTTTTTGTTTCTTTTTTTAATAACAGACCTTGATGTCCGAACCTGAGGAGATAGCAACCATGACAGGACAAAAAATTCCACGTAAATGTTCTATTGGTGAGTGTCTGTGCTTTTTGAGAAAGAATAATGTTTATCAGTCACTGACTCCAGCCACCCGAAAAAAATCCATGCCCTCCAAATAGGAGTCGAACATTTGACCCTCCGCCCATCAGGCAAAATTGTATTTCGTATTCGAATATGAACTCAAAATTTTTACGTGCTTGCTTTGGTTTAAAACACTCGTGCCACATTGTACTAGATAATACGTCACAACAACACTAACCCTAAAATATATTAGTATAAATCCACTAGCGCCCTATCACGAATGCCGTTCTCTGATTGGCTGCGTAGCAGTGCGGTTGTCATCAAAATGGCGGCCGCTTCTTAACGTTTTCGAAATGTCCGTGAAGAAGATTTAGACAGTTTACTGGTTGAGGCTGTTCCAGAAAAGACAAAAGTCGCCACGACTAATAGATTTAAACTAAAATAATTAGATTATTCGCTCTCGATTTCTATGCGTGATAGTTGACTCGGGCTGCACCCTCATCAACTATCACACGATAGAAATCTCGAGCTCATAATCTAGTTGTTAAATAGAGGTAGCGCTTACAGCGGACGAATGAAAATAGGAGTTTTAGAGAGGTACCCGCATTATCAACCAATCAGAAGTAAGACCAAAACTAATTATGGCGCGCACGTTTCCCGCGCTTCGCGTCAACTAACGGCGAGTTTGATTGGTTTATTAGATTGGCTGTGTTCTTTGTGATTGGCTGATTGGGTAGAGTGATTACTTTGGGTTGTGTTTGACGTCACTCAAGCGAATATTGCTCTAGTTATAACAATGTTCGTGCCCAGCACTGAATCAAGAACAAAAGTGCCTCACCTGATCTTGTGTTTTCATTTTCTTTTGGCAGACTACATTTCATTTTCTGCTCACACCGATTTTGAACAGACCAGTGAGTTCATCCGAATCCTAAAACCACCCCACATTGTAAGTACATCTGTTGTGGCGAAATTTTCAAATTACATAATTTTCTGCGCAATATTTGACCTGTCCATCAACAAACATTTTGCATTAACCACAAGAAAACTGTGTACAACTGCTATATTTCATTGCACTTGCTGAACATTGAAAGATTTTACGAATCGCTTAATTAATTTACTTGTAAATCAATTTCGTACTCATCTTGAACTACGCCTCTTCTCGTTTCTATAACAGAATAGTTTTGCACTTTATTTGTCAAACATATTTGCTAAAAGATACCATTATTATTTGCAATTCCTTACAATGTTCAATGAAACTTTGTGAAATATAGCCTACACAACGGACGGCTTAGTGAGACAAGGCGTGAAGCTTTTTTGGTGGCAGATAATGTTGAAAAAGACTTCAAAAGAGAAACATGTAAACTAGCACTGTTTCTCATTTTGTGACAATACAAAATTGTCACGCAAAATTTGTATAAAAATAGAGTTTAGTTCCCAAAGGAGAGAAAGTCTATTGTTCTAGTCCACCAACATGACCGCCGTGACGTCACATGAAAACGATCTCTTAAAAAACGAGTTTATCTTGCTTTCTTGAGGTGCTGGTACACGGTGAACAGAATGAAATGGGTCGACTCAAGGCTGCTCTGATTCGAGAATACGAAGACAACCCAGTAAGTCTTGTGCATGGTACTTCTCTCTTCCAGCCCTGGATTATAAGTGTCTACCAGCGAATCATAGTGAAACTGCTGAGATGTTACCTTCGATGAACTATCATTCACATTCGGCACGCGTCCAGTACACTGCTAGAATCAGCAATTTTGTAAGCCTTTAGTGAATTAAGGATGGAAATTTTCAACGGACAAATGAAGTAAGAAACATGAACTTTTCTTTTTTTTGTGACGAGCTTGGGACAAAAAAAATCCAAGTGGCTGAAGAAATTGATGGAAATATTGTTTGCGATCGCGGAACAGACATATCCAGTAATGTATGTATTTCTAGTGTTTTCATTTGAAGAGTTTAACTGTGTTTCTCTTGTTGGCAGGATGCTAGTGTGGTCGTCCACAACCCGAAAAATACTGATAGCGTGGAACTCTATTTTCGGGGAGAGAAGATGGCCAAGGTGACGTAATCATGCTGCTCTAAATCAGTATGCCATTTCTTGGTTGACATTTGCCTCGGTTTCAAAGCAAGTCCTCGTTCAAAAGCTTTTTTGTATGAAATGTTGCGTCATTTTCGCGGAGGTGAAACGTTTTCCAAATGAATAGTTTTGCACGAAGACTCGTTTGACACAGAGATAAAAGACAAGTCCGAATTGTTCAATTAGTCTTGCTTTGATTTCGGATATTATAGAATCAAATTTTTTAGCCAACTTTGCGAATATATTTTGGAATTTTGCTGGTTGGGAAGTTTTAGTAATGACGGACTTGCTGTATTCTATTTTGCCAGTTGAACACATGTTTTGTCCAAATTTAGAAACAATGATCTTAAATGATCGAGAAGTAATTGCGTTTCTATTCAGGTGATGGGAAGTTTAGCAGCAGAAAAACCCGAGCATGGCAAACCTTTGTCGGGAATCCTTATCAAGAGAGGCTTTAACTACCATTTGATTGCACCAGATGACCTCCAAAGTAGGTTATAGTTTTACTATGAATAGAGGGGGTAAGTTTCTAAAGAAACTGTGGTGCTGCGTCGGTGGGAAGTATAACAATATAATTTGGTTTTATCAACTGGGTTGATAATGTTAATTAGCCACCGTAAAGAGATTCAAGAGCTGACGTTTCGAGCGTTAGCCCTTCGTCGGAGCGAAAGACGAAGGGCTAACGCTCGAAACGTCAGCTCTTGAATCTCTTTACGGTGGCCAATTGACATTATCAACCCAGTTGATAAAACCCGGCAAATTATATAGTTTTACTATAGCTACCGAAATTCCCGCGCGCTTGTCAAAAAGTGGACAGGCCATCGCGCGGATGTTGATAACTTTGCCAAACTGTTTACAGTTGAACGCTGTTACAGTAATTTGTCTCGAAAACAAGCGACAAAGTGTATCCAAATGGGACTCCTTTAAACAGGAAATCAACAAATGGATTTCAAATGTAATGGGGAAACCGCCAAAGTTTGACGTAAAGCGCAATGGATGAAATCTGTTCGTTTTTGCCGTTGTCTTCCAAAGCTTTACGAATGCTGAGACTTTGTAGCAATTTATCTCTTTTTTCACGAATTTTGTAATGACGAAATTCATGAACACTGACGTAAGTGTGTTAATTTCCTCCAGGTCATTCCATGCGGGGGAGGGGGTGGGAGGAAGCGTGAACGATACATTATTCTTGCTCCTTTGCGTCACGAATCTGTACATCAGCCACTAACAATGATAACTCTTTATAACAGAACGTCCTGGAACATACATGTGGAATAGCTCTATTCACGTTTATTCACAATATCATTTTTTCAAATCTTTCAAATCTTCGAACTCATCCATTCCTCAGTGGGATGGGAGGTAGGGAGTTGTGTTAGGCAAAATGTTTTTGTATTCAAAGTTGGGTTAAACTGGGCTTGTGAACCTGTCAAAAATTTTCATGATGCTCTATTCATTTTACAGGTTACACAGAGCTCTCAACAAGTGTTCTGACGCAGGTATGTTTCAGGGAATTTTGAAGCGTTAACCAGCTCGGGAATAGAACAACAGAGCAGTCAGTGTAAACTGTGTTAGGCATTAGGCCAATTATATAAAGTCATTATTACCCTACAAAAGGTTACCTGCAAATGTGTTAGTTTGAGTTACCTCCAATGTAGTAAAACACCTTAAATGTAATAACAGACTGAAACGGGCTAACTATGGTCAAACAATTTTGCGAATGAGGGCAATACTGACAGACCCAGTGGCAGTGCGAAAACCATACAAACGGTTGGAGCGATTGACGTTTCCAAGAAGGGCTCAACAAGACCCTGGACACTTGAGTCCCTCCAAACGGCTCTGCGAATGCTGACTCCTGATTGAGTGAATAAATATTCTTTCGCATTACCCAATTGGCGAATACCTTATTATAGGAAATTTACGCTTCTTGAAATTAACGCGAATTCGCGTTGATTTTTGTGAGCGTTAATTTCTGCGCCATTAATTTAGTGCAGCGTTAATTTCCGCGAGGTTAATTTCCATTATTTTCGTCCCAAATTATTGATACACTCCAAACATTTTGACAACTAGGCAGCAGTAGCTTTTTACTTTGCGCACTACTTTCGCACTGTTTAAACAGTGAATCGTTAAAGTGTCTATATGGCCTACAGGGTTTTTATGCTTTTGGTATCTTTATATTGCATAAGCAAGTATTCCAATTTTATTTTTTGGATTCCGCAACGTTTTTGCCACAAAATTGAGCTTTAAAGTTCCCGCGTCGGCCACGCCCAATGAAGATGACAGGGAGTTGCTACTAAAAAAGAGTCCTGGTTCTAGAACGGGCCGTGACGTCAAGTCAGGAATCGTCAAATCTTCCCGTCAGTTCATTTCACTGTTAATTCAGAAATATAATTAATTGAAAGTGATTTCATCCGAATAATATGTCTGATAGATGTGTTGTTGTGAGGTGTTCAAATACTGCTGCCTCAAAGAAAGGAATTTCCTGAAGTGACGTCATTCATCACCAATCTTCGATCACGCGGTCAACTCCATTGGGCGTGACCAAGGCGGGAAATTTAAACCTTGATTTTGGGGTGAAAAGTGATGGAATCGAAAAAAAAAATTCTAGCGATTCCAAATCCAAAACAATCGCTTTTGGCCGTATAGACACTTTAACAATATTTCTGGTTCTTCGTCACTGTGACTGTCAGAAACATACACCTCTGCTTCTTGGCTTTGTGTGGTCACGTTAGTGTTCTTCATTTTGAAATTTTAGCACCTTTCGCGTTAATTTCCTTTATTGGAAAGTAATTTTTCCTTCACTTCGCGTTAATTAAGTCTCGTTTATTTACATCTGAAAAACAATTGTGAAAAGATTTCCGATGTCAGAAAGAAATATAAATAAAATTCTGCACTGACACTTGTTTAAACGTTGTTGTTGTTTAGAAGCAGACAGTCGCATTCCATGGCGCCTTCTCGCTGCTTCTGCAGTGCATGGAGAACTTAGCTGGTGAGGTGGAGCAGCTCACGCTACAAGGAGGCAAACTTGCTCTGAAAGTTTTTAAAGCCATCACTATCATTCAGGAGAAGAGAAGTGTTACTGTGGAGGTAATGGGTTTTTTGATTTGACACCGACTTTAATTCTTGCTCTCACTGGCCTATTTCGAATTGTGCGCAATTTGGGAGACTTGCTCCAAGTCGCACGTTTGATCAGTCGCTACGGAGGGCCCGCTTGGGTCTGTACAGTCTCCGAAATGATCCCGACCCCGAACTGATCACAACTCCGAAATGATCCCCAATTTGACCCCGAAATGATCCCAATTTTTTTCACGCTTACCCCGATCTGATCTCCGAGTAATTTTGGAAATGTCGTTTAAGCATGGGAGTACCGTGGAAAGACCTCGATTTTTTAAGAATATGGTTTGACTCAACTCTTTTTTTGGAAAAAAATAATGGTTTCCTTCGCAGCCGTTTGTTTAAATGCCACGCAATGTGTCACGCTAACATTACGCCACTTACCGTCGTGTCACGCAAAGTAACATAACTGTGTTCATTTCAGTGGGTGGCAAATCCTGTGAATGACATGTATGCCGATGCAGTCCTGGCTGTGATTTTGCAAGTCGAGTCTAATCCCACAACAGCTCAAGGTGACTGTTATAGTTTATTTGCCGTTGTTGTTTGTTTGTTTTTATTTGTGTTTTGGTTCCCTTCCGCAGAAGATCCTTCGCTCTCTACAGAAGCGCATGCTACGTAGTCAGTGGTAGTTAGATTTCCTTAATTGAAAGCAAATATGCATACGAACAATATAACATAGCATAAGAACATAAATCCGTGATAAAGATGAGATGTTCATTATAACACGAGCGTGGAACAAAGAAAAATATCTGTGTCGCCGAAAGGACTAGGACCCATGACCTCCCAGATTACCGGTCGGGCGCTACAACCAACTGGGTGATGGCCAAAAGGGGTGGCCGAGAGGGACGTTTCTAACCATGAACAGATTGAGTTGTCTTACACGAAGTGTGGAATCGTAGCCTCGGTAGCCACTGACAGCGCTGAGGCTCCAACGTTTATCATACAATGCAATAATAATCCAGGTTTTAATAAATTGGGATCACACAATGCTCATTATATGATCTGATTAACTAACTCTACTAATCGACTGGCTTTCATTTTTTTTTTCTTTTTAGCTGCTCGAGCTAAGAAACCAGATATAAGCCAGTTTCCTGAAAGGTAAGATCGTTCTTTCCCGTCTTTATTCTTCTTGAAATCTCGCTAACATCGGGCAGCTTCCAATTTCAAGGCTGATTCGTGGCCTGCTTCCACCAATATCAGCTCGTCCACCCTAGAATGCTCGGACATTGGGCTACGCGCCGATTGCATTAGCCATTTTCTAAACGAGCAAAGGACTGGGTACGAATGCCTAAAGAGCATTCAAGCCTTAGTCAGATTGTGTAATTTGAGCGTGTTTGGAGTAAAGGGAAGTCGTTGTTGGGTCTTCAAAAATCCCTGAAACAAGAGAGTTTAGTATGGAATGGAGGGATGCCTGTCCCTCCAACCATACAAAAGTCTCTTAAATTCAAGATTTTCAAAAGTGCACTACGTCTTTGAGTTCAACCCAATAACGCTCAAATTTAATTAACATACTAACGTTTGAATGCTCTTTCCGACGACGGGCTAAATTTTTCAATTCAATTGGTTTTAAATATTGGATCCCAGTCCCCTGCTCGTTTAGAAAATGGCCAATTGTCACACATCGTCTGTATTTGGGCGGGTTACTTAACTCTTATCACATCTCTTCACCCAAGAAAATGACGAAATGAAGAGCACCGGCGGCATGACCAAATGATAGGGTTAACCCCGTGCGTGACATCCCGTGATCCCGGGGGAAGGAAAACTGTAAACTAGTTGTTCCATTGTTTACTTTTACCAGCGCTGGCCGATAGAACCACTAAGCTCCACAAATAACTAAACTAGGTTAGCAGGTCAAATGTTGTTTTATTTGATGTCGCAGACTGGTGAAGCTTTTGAGAGCCACGTATGGCCACGATTCTGTTGTAAGAACAACGAAAGGAGACCAGATATCCGTGAAATTAGACGGCCAAATGGCCGTAGTCAACCTTGACACGCTGGTGAGTGGATGCATTTGGATAATTCAGGCACCCTTAATTTTTTGCTGTTTTCTTCGAAACACAAAACAACGTTGATAGTCTGGCAAATATCTTTCCGCTTTTACCATTTTAAGCGCCGCCTTCGATTACCTCCTGCCCCCGCCCCCTCCCCCCGGGTTGGCGCTGCTGATTTACAACCAAGCGGCGCCCGGCCGAGCAAACATCCCATTTAATTGTTCGAGGAATCAAACTAAACAAATACAAATGGTACGATGTTTCATTTTTACTTTTAGCCTCTTTAGAGATGTAAAGGCTTTGCTTGTTTGTTTATTTGATTGATTGTTTGCTTTTATCTTCGCAGGAAGTCGATTGTACGGATGAAAGCTTGCTAAGCCACGTTTCGTCTGCAGTAAAACGACTTCACAACGCCATGGCACCTTATCCTTCCTGAAACGAGATCTAGCAGAGTTGTCCACTCTATATCATGATACTATCAGCAGAAGTCCTTCTTAGTCGAGACAAGGGAGATCAACCAGCAAACGCACGAGTTTTTAGTCATTTACCCTGCCCTCTCCCCCTTTTTTTTTGGTTCATTTGCAGCAGTCTATTGGTCCGTAATAAATTCTTGGTTTGCTAATGACGTCATCGACGCCATGTTGGATGACATGAGCAAAAGATCTCTTGTTATCCTCTTTTGTTTGCTCATCCAACATGGCCGACACGAAAAATGTCAGTTGGACCTCTCGGGATTGGTTTCAAACCGGCAATGCATAGAAAGCCTTTAAGTAAAATCAACCAGTCAGTCTGTCCCATTGCCGGTCCAGTGTTTGCTAAAGATTGGATCGTGGAATTATCGTGTGCCGGACAAAGACTTGAATTGCATCGTACTTTTTTATTGGTCTGTAGAAGGTTAGGGAATTCTTTTTCCGGTCTTAAAGTGCACCTAACCCCAAAATATTTTTTTCACTAAAATAAGCCTTTGCACCAGTTCGAAACGCATTGCACCCTTTGTTTCTCCTTTTCACAAAATTCTGTCTGTTTATAGCATTCAAAGTTGTGCGTCATTTGTTCCACGACCGAGTCAGAAGCGGCGTGGGTCTATTCCCTATTTGACGTGACAACCTAATTTGCATGCATGTTTACAAAGACTTGATGCGATTCAAATCAGTTTGTGACGTCAAACAGGGAATAAAACCACGCCCCTTCTGACTCGGTCGTGGAACAAATGATGCACAGTTTTTCGTAACTTTTGAATGCTATAAATAGTCAGAAATTGGGAAAAAGGAGAAACAAAAGGTGCAATGCGTTTCAAACTGGTGCAAAGGTTTATTTTAGCGAAAATAATATTTTGGGGTTCTTTCATCCTTCACGCTAGTATCTACAAAAATTATTTTCAGTCGTGTAATAAATCTCTGATGTGTTGCATGTGTGTGCGTCTACAGTATAAATTAAAAGCGTTTATTGATTTATCTTTTATATTTGTAATTAATATCACTGAAAACCTGACATGAGCTGGGGAATAAATTGATTCCTCTTGACCTAATCTTGGGATTTTTAAGACCCATGATGGACCAGTACACATTGCGCGCGTCAACTGCAGTCGCCCTCTTTTACGTGAGTCGAAAAGTACCTATCAGACAATGGCGCCTCGATCTAGGCTTGATTTCCAGCCATTTTTGGTATCCGGTGGTCATCCTCCTCCCTACGAACGATTTGATCACTGGTCCGTATCGCTTGTCCGTGACGTCACATCCGCTTTATTTGATTGATTTGTTTTGGTGATGGACAAGTTCCAACGCCGTGGGATGCCATTTATGATATTAAAACCAAGAGCCTGAGGAACTCTAAAGGTTTTAATATACGAACTTTAACTGTTTATGTAAGTAAAGAATGGAGACTGCACCAACAACGAATCCGAATGAACGGCCGAGTGAACAGCCCAACATGTGCACAGCACATGAATGCCTGGACAAGCAGACCGAGCAGACGAGGGTCGACAGTGCAGAATGCCATCCACACGCCTGACTGACTAGAGGGTTTACTTCAGTAGTAGAGGGCCGTCTTCAAAGATTAGTTGTGTGAAGAACAGACGGAATCCACAGCAACGGCAAACTGAATGAACGGATGCATGAACAACCAGACATGTTCGAGAGCTCATGAATGACTGAGCAAACAAACCGACCAGACAGAATAACCGGCTCATCCTCGGTGTAAAAACTCACGAATGACGTAAAACAAAAAACAAACGAAGACAACAAAGAACTCAAAACAATATGGATCAGGAAAACAATAGCTCAAATGCAAAGAAAAAAGTCACAGGTTTTTACACCGAGGTACACCCGAAAAACCGAAAGCACAGAAAAACATCTGTGCAAATGTCTGACTATACAGGTGTGGGGCAAGGAACGCGGGCTCACAAAACGGCTGGAAATCGAGCCTAGCCTCGGTCCAGCGTTCATTAAAACAATAAACGCGCGGAATGCATAGTGGTCCGTCATGGGTCTTTAAGTTACACAATCTCGCAACTTCTTTATATAATCATTCTCCTCTATGAACTGTGATAAAATGGTTCGGGCACTCGTGGAGTACTTAACCCTATTTAGACCGGTGGGACTTCCAAGGTGGGATGATGACGTCATATCATCAAGATGTCTAAACAGCCTCCATCTTCGATCCGTAAACCATCAAAACTACCGAGAAGTACTCAAAATCAACGTTTAAAGTCAGCGCGGGCACTTCCGCCCCTTCTGAATAGTGTTAAGTGAGGGTTTTCTATATTAATCTATTTTTAAAGTAAACTACATGCGATTTCGGGGTTTACCTCGGTGTAAAAACCTGTGACTTTTTTCTTTGTTTTTGATCCATTGTTTTTCTGTCCTGTATTGTTTCGAGGTTCTCTGTTGTCTTGTTCGTTTTTTGTTTTACGTCACTCGTGAGTTTCACAGGTTTTTACACCGAGGATGAGCCCGATTTCCATATTCGTTTCAATTAATAACGTGAAGTTAAAGTAAGCGCTGGTGAGCTGACATGGCCAAAAAATGTGAAAGGAAAGGCTCATTAAAATATCACAATTTGTACATAATACGTTATGAGTTTTATAAACTAGGAATAAAAGCCTTATGCCATTAAATTATGGCGGACATGAACAACGGCCAACGCGCGAGAATTAACGAGAGCTCGGAGACAAATTAAACGGAGCTCTGAACAGGGTTGATTCAGAGGCCTAGATGACTATCACGTGTTACACTCCCCCTTTTTTACCCCTTTCTCTCCCCCATGATGCACCGGCCTGGAGCCCAGGGATAGGGCAAACGAGTAGTAACCACGAACAAACTCCCCTGTCTGTGTCTCCTTGCTAGCAAATTTCTCGTTAGCTACAGGCATGGATGATTTGGCTCCGGAGGCTAATATCTTCCGTAAGACGTCCCTCAACGTCCACAAACTCGTGCGTGACAAGCTCACATTTGTCACGCTCAAGGTGTGGCGAATTGAATTCTGCAAATATATGGCAAAGATGATTTTAAGTCATTTCTATCACCTTTACATAACTCGTCAATCAAAACCCCACTTGCAAATCACCGTTTAACTGACCATTAAATTAATGGAACGTAATATGCGAATTTGTAAAGAACGTTTTTATGAGTGGCATCTTATCTTGTTCTTGTTGTTTTCTTCAAATCTAGACTATTATTGTGATTAGCAGTGCTCATTTAATTAAAGTGACATCAAGTTTTCCATTCTCTTTCAACCTCTGACCTTTTGGGGCGCAATTGTTTATTGGAGGAAAGGTCAGGACGTCTACTAGATAAGAAAGGAGGGTCGAGAGGGAGCGGGATGCAAGAGAAGGAGGAAATGTGGAAAAATGTAAGAATTGCAACCACAACAGCACTCTTGCACCAGTGTGGGTCAGCCTTGTCTAATGCTACGTCACAGCTTCGATATCATTCCTGACTACAAAGATGGCGTCCGTCGGTCTTCGAAAGCGGCAATTTTGAACGATTTCAAAGCCCTCTTACAAAAATTCAAGGCGGAAAATAAACAACGACAACTATTTCTGAAATTTCGTTCAAGGTAAACTTATTGCGTGACAAGTAAAGTAAAGTTAAGTAAACTGTTTGGCTTCCTCGTCTCTCAAGGCTGGTACTTCGGCAAAAGGGCAAAAGTTATTGGCTATTTATATTAATATGTTTCAAATTTTACAGCGTTGCGGACCTATCTTTCTATTTTCGTAAACGATCGGTTTGATTCGGAAAACTTCGGCATTCGTTTTTTTCCAACAGAGGCGAGGCTACCAAGTAGTATGACCACCACACGAAAAACAAAATATGGGAAGCTCGAGGAAATGTTGTTTTTTCGCACTTACATACAGCTATTTATTTCATTTCTGTTAGATGTTAACAGAATTATTCGAGCAACAGTCAAAGAAATAATAATGGACGAAACTGTACGTGGTTTCAACTGTACAGAGAAGAGGATGTGTCCTTGAAATCCCTTCGCTTTTAAAACTACTTCAAGGGTACAATGAATCGCCAACCAAGTTCCTCACAGCCTTCACAGAAACCGCCGAGAATGAACGCGAATCAGCCAGGAGGGCCAACAAATGCCGACTTGGCGAGTATTTTTGAATGTCCTGTGTGTTTCGATTATGTTCTTCCACCAATTCTTCAATGTAGTAGCGGTCATTTGGTTTGCTCAAACTGCCGCCCCAAATTAACATGCTGCCCAACATGTCGCGGGCCCTTGGGCAGTATCCGAAATCTGGCGATGGAAAAAGTTGCCAACACGGTCTCTTTCCCTTGCAAATATGCTTCAGCCGGTTGCGAAGTGAACTTGCCACACACTGAAAAACCGGAACACGAAGAATCCTGTGAATTTCGACCGTACTCTTGTCCTTGCCCCGGGGCTTCTTGTAAATGGCAGGGATCATTGGACTCCGTGATGCCTCACCTTATGCACGCTCATAAATCAATCACAACTCTTCAAGGAGAAGACATTGTTTTTCTAGCGACTGATATAAACCTTCCTGGAGCCGTGGACTGGGTTATGATGCAATCTTGCTTTGGACATCATTTCATGCTAGTGCTGGAAAAGCAAGAGAAAATCGAAGGACTTCAACAGTTTTATGCCATTGTTCAGTTAATTGGAACACGTAAACAAGCCGAAAATTTTGTGTATCGACTTGAATTGAATGGAAACCGAAGACGACTCGCCTGGGAGGCTACACCAAGGAGTATCCATGAGGGAATTGCCTCTGCTATCCTGAACAGTGATTGTCTTGTTTTTGATACTAACATCGCTCATTTGTTTGCTGATAATGGAAATCTAGGAATCAATGTGACCATATCAATGGTCAGTTGAAACTTGTTGTTGGTGGCCATTTCTGAGAGTCTAAAGGGGTGATTACAGGGCCAATTTCTGCCCAATGCGGTGGTCCGAAATATTGTTGCGATTACATGGCTGATTTCAAGCCGGGCTGAAATATAAGCCTGGGAAAACAACCTCACTGTGCATGCTCACGCTGCCTTTTCAGCCCGTGCTGGCAATCCTTTTCAATTACATGGACTTTTTGTGGATTTTTCAGCCCGTTTGAACCCGGGCTGAAATCTCAGCCTGGCTAATCAGGCTGAAATTCGCCATGCAATCACCCCCTAAATGGTGTACGTCAATTCCCCTCCTGGTCTTGGACATTTCTTTATATATTTGTACCCTGCGAGAATTTTGTTTGCTCGATCATCACTCCTAGAAGAATATTAATTATACACTCAAGAAAATATCCATGTGATGATTTGTGGGAGTGAAACAAGCCAGTGTTGGTACACGTAAGTAAGTGCTTTCATTAGGTATTGATTATGATTCCAAATAACTAAACGCCATTTGTTACCATAGGGTTTTTAGCTTTCTTTGTCTGCAGTGCATGTATTTATTAAAGATATTTTGGAAACAAATTTAAACCCTTAAAAGTTTTGGTAAAGGTTGCTGCATGATTTATCACTCATTGTAGAGAAAAAATAATCATACATTATAAATATGCAGAAATAATAGAAAAATGTTCGTTGGGGCATACTTTTGTGAGAATTCTCTTCTTACAAATTAGATTATTCACTCTCGATTTCAAATAGCATTTTAAAAATGACTATGAGCCTAAGCTTTATTACTTTAAGGGGATAGAATTATAAGGCATAGCCAATTTAACTGGCACTCATAGTAAACAAGCTAGGGCAAGTACATGTAATCTACCTGCATAATTGTTTTAGCAGAAAATCTCACTGATTGTACTTTAAAATCATGATTACACAAGCTTATTATTCTGGTGATAAAATAAAATAAAACCAACTAATTGTGAGGACTTAGTTTCAAGGCCAGCACTCTTGTAGTTTCAATATACATTACAAGATAGCAAAGTTGTTACATGACTATTCAGTTTGTCTCAGCCATTTATTCTCATGTGACTTAACCAAACTAGCCTACTACAGAGTTTCTGCTAATAAAAATTTTAGTACCAACAGAAAATTGAATGACATTCATTTTTTAGTCTACACCACTCTTCTGGTGACAACTTTGTGGCCCATCTACATTGTCCCTTTTTTGTGTATCAGTTTCATTCTCAGAGCCTGCATCACGCTTGACGAGAATTAATTAAATAGAATGGCCTATGACTGTTTCTCAACCCAGGACCAGGAATTCTTGGATCCTGTTTGGTTGTGTGTGTGTATAGGAGATTGTGAATGAAATGAACATGTTTTCAACAGCCAGTCAGATTTGACTGTCTTTTTGGCAGGCTCTCAGTGTTGCCCAGTGTTGCTCTGGGTGCTGGCCAAAAGGATCAATGCCTATAGGAATGAAATTGTGCATGACCTATAAATTTAAACAACTCTACAATGTGGCTTAACTTTCAGGCTACACTGTAGGTTGTGCATTGTGGTCCTTTAGTGGGTAGTTGAGCATAATTATCTGTTCTAACTTGTTACATTAATTTTATGTACCGTTCTGGTTGACACAGGGTGATTTTGTAGAAGATCTGTGGTCCAAACTTGGGTCAAAGGCAATAAATGTATTATAGTTAAGCTTTAATTTGTATAGCCTGCGTCACAGACGTAATCTAACCCCAGTACATCTGCGAAGTAGTGCCGAAATCCTTGTTCTGGACCCCCAACAGACTCGTCGAATTACTAGAAGTGCGTTTTGAATTGTACTGTAATCTGATTGGCTTACCAATTCTGGTTTGAACTGCCGAGAATTCCTTGAGCAATTCTTAGCTCATTAAACAATGGCCTTTCTTAACAGATCAATCATGGTGCATACTCAAATCGTGGTACACAAGAACAAGGATTTCGGCTCTGGTTCGCAGACGTAAATAACGGGGGTTTAAAAAGGTCTTGACAAGAAATGTATAGAATGAATCATATTCACTTCCAATAGCATTGTGATATTAAGCAAAAATTATTCTCTGCTTTAATAAGCCTGACAAAATTTTAAAGTTTGCGACCTGAGTGTTAAAATGTTAATCTGATAGGACTAACAAAGGGATTAAATCCATTTATGATTAAGCACAGTGACTATTACATGGAAACTAAATAACAATTATTCCATGAGCCTGCGTTGGATATGAAGTGATAAAATAACCAACGAGCACGTAGCACAAGTTGGTTATAATCACTTCATATCCAACAAGGGCGAATGGAATAATTGTTTTAGTAAATTCTCAAACCTGCTTTTGCCGCCGATTTTTATTTCCACAAAAAAACCTGCCAGTGTCGGCCATTATAGAGGGCTGAAGTTAAAAACTTCGTGCGGAAAATTTTTAAACTTGGCGCACTATTTTCCATATGACGTAAAACTCCGACTATTGGCTCATAGTCGGAGTTTTTTAGCCAATCAAAAAGCTAGAAATGCAATAGTCGGAGCTGAGAATATACTAAAACTCATTAAAGACGCTAATGCAGTAGAAACTTAACTTCTCATAATTTATATGGCTTTTTTTCTAAATTACTTATTTCTTATTAAAACTGATAGTGTATGTATAGAAGATGTAATTTACTTGATCACAAAAAGATATGGACCTTCAGATCAGAGTGTGAGTTATCCTGGGTGCAGAAGTTTTCTTCTTTCTTCTAAAGCGAAGAAAGCTCTTTGATTGAGAAACAAAAAGAGAAAACCTCTGGAACAAGGGTAAGTATGAGTAGACTGAGTATGCCTACACGTTATGGCCCTAACCACTGTCACCAAGGAAGTCGGCTGGTTCAAATAGAAGCCAGCAAAAAGTTGCCAGAAATTTCTCAAAAAGATTTAAAAATTTAATAAAAATTTTCTCAAGTGGTAAGGTAAAAAAAGAGACTACAAGTCTGTTTCTTTTTGTAGCGGATGGGGGGTGGAGGGAGAAGGTTTCATGGACGCCACTGAAATATATTAGACAGTGCGCGAAATAATGAGCAATTTTTGTTTTGCGTTGCTACGTTCAGTGATTGGTCTAAAAATCTGGCGCCACTTTTTCAGCCAATCAGGAGCAAAACCCAACCAATCGTGACTCGCCTGCGCACGTTTTCGCGCGCTTCGCACCGGCTGCACGTACTTGGTTCGCGTTTTGATTGGTCCAAAAATATGGGTGGGTTCCCCCGATTCCTTCCCCATATCCGCTATGCACTTGCGGCGTGCGTTTTTCGGCGGTATCGGAAGGCGGCGCAGGCCATTCTCGTCCCAGAGGTGGGAACAAGATTGCTGGTCGCCGCCAACTTGTACGCACGCGCAGAGTATTCGGTCTGTAGTTTTCAGCCAATCAGATTTGTCAGAATCCATTCTCGTCCCCAGAGGCCGCGATGCTTTTGGTCAGCACCAAGGAATCGAGACCTCTGGCCACCCCCAGCTTGTGAGCATGCGCAGAGTACTCGTTCTGTAGTTTTCAGCCAATCAGAATTATCAGATTCGACAATGAGTCCGTGATTCGCGGACTTCCGGTTTTGGAGACGGCCAGAGGTCGTGATTCTTGGTGCTGACCAAAAGTATCGCGGCCTCTGGGGACGAGAATGGTCAGAATCGACAATGAGTCCGCGAATCGCGGACTTCCAGGCCAGAGGTCGCTCTTCTTGGCGGGGAAGCCTGGGAATGAACATCCTTCCGCTTCTTTCCTGTCGCTTTACTGTTTCATTCTTGGTGTTTGTCGGTGTGTTGCTGTTCTGTTTCCGGCGCTGATGACAAGGAACTCCCTAATCACAGGTTAGTCGCGAAATTGGACAGTAAAGCTCTGCTGTGACGAGGAAACAACCGAAAATTCAGATCGGTTTAAGCTTGATTTCTTCTTAATTAATTTATCTATTAAGCAGGAGTCGGCTGTGTTCATGTAACTTGTAATTTTTCTAGGTAAAAACTAAAAAAGAAAAATGATTTGATGTGAAGAAAAGGAGTTCGGATACATATTTTGTTCCATCCAGCTCCATCAAAACGCAATATATTGTAAAACTGGTACATGTCGGGATTTTTAGTAGACCTGGCAGCGCGCGTGTTCTATTGCTGGTTTCCAACCAATCCCGAGAGACTCAAATGACAATGAGCGTGGCGGCCATAAACAAAAGACGCTAATTAGAAATGTTTTGTTAATGTCATCGAACATGGCGTCGGTGACGTCACCTGCAAACCAAGAATTGGAAATATCCGCAAATCTGATTGGTGAAACCATTGGTTTGTTATTTAGCAGGTTTTAGGTTTCTATGTATTTCTAGTTGTATGCAACTTGGCACGCCAAGTCTCGAAGATGTTTGAATAATAATAATAATAATCGTATCTATAACACCTATTTGTCGCATAATCGGCACGCGATGTCATGGGTATCCAAGTACAAGTATCCAATTTGAACAACTTCAAATTGGTTACCTGAAATTGGACACCTGTGTCATTCGCTCTTCAGTCACGTACACTTAGATGGGTTCTTTCTTGCTGTTTTCCAACTTTTTGCACAAAAGAGATTCTGTTTGCAGTTGATTTGACAGGTAATGAGGGCCTTAAGTAGCTTGTCAGCTCATATTTGGATGTAGTCAGTCTATTAATTATTATACTTTATCACATGGGAAGAATCAAGAGTGAGTGGCCAGGCAACGTATCCTGAGATGGTATGGGTGGGTGTGAGAATCAATATTATGTACTCATTTCACAGACTATCTATAAAATCCAATCACACCCCATAAAAAGTGGTTGGTCCCTCTTAAAGGAAAAGCCAGCTTGCAATATTTTGCTAATAGTAATGTTCGTCTTCTTTTTTGCAGTTGTAATTGAGATGTAAGTACACAGCTAGTGGAAGAACACCAAGATGCAGTCAGCCACTAAGAAGAAAGCGTAAGTGGTATCCTGGTCTATTCTATATTTGTAAAAACCAAAGAGAGTTCATTATAGCACCTTTCAGTAGCTCATGTGCCTAAATAGAGTTACTTAGTAATACTTAACTCTGAAGTTGAAAACCTAATGTTATGGTGCCTGCATCCAAGGAATCTTAAAAGCTAAGGGAAAAAATTGATTCCAAATCTGCAAACCACACTGACACACACACCCTTCCCAGCCCACAGGTGACCAAAGCGTCTTTAATAAGAGTTTTTATAGATTTGTACTACAAGAGGGGGCCCTATAGAAGGGCCCTAGTCTCTAGTTTCAGTATTATATTTTACGCAGAATGTGTCAAAATTAAAGAGATCCCTGTGAATTTTGCTAAAGGGTAACATAACTTACCAGCAGCAGTACAACAAGATTTCATGTAACCATAAAATTTCAATAACTCTGTCAATGGGATTGAAAATGGCAGAGGCTGACTTAGGCCCTTTCAAATATCTTCTTTTTCCTTTGAAAAGGTACAATAGAGTTTGAAATCTTACCCAGTATCCATTTTGCGCATTTTATTCTTTTGACCATGCTCCACAACAACCAGACTCTCTACACTGGCAGTGTTTGTCTTCCTGACTCAAAACTGTAATTACCATGCATGTATAATTAATTCTTAAAGTATGTGTAAAATGATTGAAAGGTAGTATAGCATGGGACAGAAGGAAATGTGCATGAATAAGGCTTAAGGGTGCACCAATTGTTCATGTGCAATTTCCTTAGAAACCTGCTTAACACCTGCTAAATGCTTCCAGTAACTTACAATGTAACTTACAGCAATGCATTTAAGATTTTGTTTTACCTTACAGTTTCCATAATTTTATACCTGCCAACATTTTCTTATCCAAAGGCGTGAGACCCCTCACGATGATTTCCGAACATGGACGACGATTTCCGAAAACGTACGAAGGTTTCCAATGACATTCCGCAAACCAAAAGGATAGCGGCCTCTGGGAACGAGATCAATGTCCCAGCGACCCGTCCCCAGTGTCTTTGCTTTCAAAATCTCGAGGAAAAGAATCATCATTTATTCATTTTACATAAAATTTTCGTTTCTCGCATTGTTTACATATTTTTTTAAATGTGTTATTTTGGGCTATCACAGCTGGCATTTTCCATACAGGCGTGAGAATTTGGTTCGTAGGTGTGAGTTGGCGTGAGATCGAAGTTTTCAGCCCACAGGAATGAGACTCATGCCTAAGGCATGAGAGTTGGCAGGTATATAATTTCGATGGCATCGAAAATGGCAGAGGCTGACTACGGCCCTTTAATAGGTTTAAAGGGCTAGTAGGCTAATCAGTTAACATTAATTGAAGTTTACTCTCTCGAGACTTTTGATTAAATGTTTTGTGACCCCTTCTTCTTTTGATAGACAACTCTCTGTCCAATATTCATTTTGAAATGTACCACAACTCTTGTTTGCACATTCTTTTTTTTGACAGGGATCTAAAAATTGTCATTCTTGGTGATGCCAGTGTTGGAAAAACTTCCCTGATTCAAAGATACCTGCAAGGCATTTTCACTGATGGTAATATTAGTGTGAGTATTCTCAATTACTTGATGTCCGACTCCATTACTGAAGAGCAAAATATGTAATAAGACATGAAACAAATATAAATATCTGACAACAATTTAACATTATTTTATTTTATACTCTAGTAGGACTTCACATTCCTATCAGGTTATCTGTGGCTTTCAAGTTTTTCCTGATCAGCTTTACAAGCGTGCCAAATATGGATTCAAAGTCAGGGATTTGGGAAAAAATAAAACCTTTTTTAGACATTTAATAGGTGTGCAGCGTTGCTGCACGTTTTGACTCATCATTCGCATAACTGTATGCAAAAGATTCATAAAAAGTAATTATACATTGGTACTAGATTTATATATGTAGCTTTTTCACAACTCCACTTGAAGTAAATTTTAGTCACTGATAATGACAAAACAATAACAAGAATTTGCATAATGCCCATATAATGGTCAGAAAGTTCTTGTTATCTTTGGACATTGTTATTATTATTATTATTATTATTATTTTCTTTTTAATTATTATTATTATTGTTATTATTATAAAAACACAATACTAAAATTTTATAATGAAGTATTTTTTTAGAAAAATTATATCCTTTGTGCAAACAAATAAAAGAATTGTCAACAAGCTCGGATTAGCATTTTCATTATTATTATTATTATTGTTATTATTATTATTATTATTATTATTATTATTATTATTATTATTATTATTATTGTTGTTGTTGTTGTTATTATTATGATTTCATTTTTTTTCTTTTTGAGAAGTCTATCATCTCATACATGTCTGACTTATGACTGACATCATCTCTTCTACAGACTATTGGAGCATCCTTTTTTCTGAAACAATGGGGAAAATACAACGTTGCTATCTGGGTATAGTTGACTTTTCTGAAACTTTTTATTTGCTGGCGCACTAGGAAAGTGAATTTCAATTTGTTTGTTCCTGCTGCTTGAAAGTCCAATTAGTCTGTGGGCTCAGACGTAGGCTAGTTATCAGTGAAACCGATTTTATTTTTATGGTTATGTTTTTCGACCATAATGTCACAAAAAAAAAAACAGGCATGCTCTCTAAGCTCCTTTGAGTACCGTATTTATTTGATTAAACGCCCAGGGCGCTTATTTAATTTTTGGACTTTCAGGGTGGGCGCTTATTCGAGGTGCACGCTTATTCGAGGCTTTGCGCTCATTAAGTTTTCACCATTTTCAGTAAGTAAAAAGTTTATTTTTTAACAAAACAATAAATAAGAACTAAACATGACAAAATATTAGAGCATATAAATTTACATGACATTTCAGTTTAAACTTTGAGAAAAATGTAAACGTTGTCATTAAATTTTCAGACAATGAAGAAATACCGTAATAATCAATACCCGTATTCCTCTTGTGCACTTTGTTATTATTTCGGGGCGGTGGGCGCTAAAAAAGTACTTTTTGGGGGTGGGGTGATAGGGGTGGGCGCTTATTAACTTTTTCTACCTTCAGGGTGGGCGCTTAATCGAATAAATACGGTGTCTCTTTCCATCAATGGGTAAACATATAGGCGCCTGTGTAGCCAATAAAATTGCGACTTTGACAACAGTCGGCCAATGGATTTGCTATAAAAGTACATCATTGAGGATTATCCTGCGTGGCATGCGCAGGCACGCCTGACAGGCGCACTTCTCGCTATCCTCGCTTCCCTTTGAACGCCTCCGCGCTGGCCAATCCCGATTCTCTCTATGAGACGTGCGCGCAGGGAATCATGGTAGGGATTCATGTAACGCGCGCAAAGCGGATGAAATCTTCAAGACAAGTGCAGTGTACCATGACTCCCTGCGCGAAAGTCTCATAGAGGGAATCGGTCATATTACAGATGGTGATATGTACAGTGCGGGGAATGACATGAAGGTCTAAAGCTACAATACCATGTCTTTTGTTTTAATAGGATACAGCTGGTGAAGAGAGATTTTCGGGCTTATCTTCGTTTTACTGCCGTGGCGCCTCAGCTGCCATTTTAGCGTATGACATCACACAGGGAAGATCCCTTCAGGCACTCAAGGAGCGCCATTTGCAATTGTTGGACGCCTCTGAACCGAACTGTCTAGTTGTTGTTGCGGGAACCAAAACAGACCTTGTTACAAAAGATTCACGAGAAATCCCTTCGTCTGCTGGCGAAAAGTTAGCGCTGGAGGAAAATGAAAAGAAAGGAAGACCTAGAGGAAACTTTAAAGAAAAGCCGTTCTTCGAGACGAGCGCAAAAACTGGCGAAAACGTGGAGAAGGTCTTCGATTTCATTTTGAACACTTGCTTGCCCTTGGACGATGATGAAACTGCAACAATGTCCTTGCGACGGACGTCAGCTCTTAATCTTGAACAGAAATCATCCCATTCACGAAACGGAGACACTAAAAAGTGTTGCTGATGATACATATTTTTTTCAATTAAACATCATTCTCTTCCAACCACTGTCCGGAAAAAGGTGGTGACAGTACATTTTAGCACAGTGCCTTGCGAACCAAACGCAGTTCACAGGCTATGCAGAAAGCTATGAGCTGATGAAATTCGTTCATGTACTAAATACCGTCGACTGTTCTTGCTGAGTTTGAATATTGAATGGTTAAATTAGCATTTTTAGGGTTTTCGCATTCCCCACCATTCCCCACTTTTTTTTTCGCACCGCTGATTCTCGTCTCCGTCAAGTTATTGAGCCTGCGATGTTTGTCACAAATTTTTGGCGTTTACTTGTACCTTAGAGAAATGTTTATCGTTAGGAACATGTTGTCTAGTACATTAATCTCTCTTTTTTCCGTACATCTTGTATGTTATGCATTTTATTTTAGGCGCGTAGCAAGCGTTTTCAATACGAATGAAAATTGGGTCGAGATAAACTTTTCATTCTTTCGGGAATAATTGTTAGGCAAGCTGTTTTATTTTTTATAGAATTTATTTTATTTCGGTTTAATTTGTAATTTGTTATATGGTTTTGTTCCTTGCAAATACCTTTTATTAGAAAACCACTTGCGTACGTTTCAGGAGCATCAGATAAATTTGTATAATGAATTTAAAAAATAATTGACTTCAGTAAAACCACAGCAACCAATAATAAATGTTTCGACAATTCGCCTTAATCACACGGCGGACATATTGGCCATAGACAATAGATTTTGTACCCCGAGCCTCGAGTTCAAATGTTTGGGAACGAGTTCCCGCGTAGCAAAACAAAAGTTTTCAATCCCTCGGGACTCAACATGGCCGCCGTGTGATTGAGGCTCATGATGATACAATGTCAAAAAGAATGACGTCACTAGAAAAAAAGGAAATATATTTAAAAAATAGTCTAGTTAAATTGATTGTCTGGAAGGTTTTTTGAATGTTCGGTCGTAAAAATGTGAGCCTTGGGGGGAGGGGGGCGTGGGGGCGTGGAGAGAAGATGGAGCGAAGGCAGGGTGTAGAGGATGTGCATGGGATTTTCAATTTATTCTGACCCGCCTCAATTCTATTCTAAAACGGGAATGAAAGATGTAATTAAAACAGTTTCATTTTTATATTGCCAGTATCACGGATGCTGTGTACGCCGAAATTATTGCCCTTCTGTGTTTATCATAGAAACATTGTCATAACATTATATGTATGGTCACAACATCATAATTATGGATGGCGAATGATTTGACTAGACTTGGCGTAGTTACAATTTACCAAAAATATATAACAAGTAGTTAACAAACCACAAATCTTTATTTACACTATTCAGGTACGAAAGAGAGGTAAGACAAAAAAGAAGCTTTAGAGAACAAAAGGATAGGAATTATTATTACTATATATACAATTTGAATCAGTGCGCAACAGCCAAAGTAGCAAAGCTTTCGAGTTGGCTACTTTGGTTGATCAACTGTTTACTACGTATATACAGTGGAACCCCGATATAACGATCTTCGATATAACGATATTCCCGATATAACGATGAATATGCTATGTCCCGGCAAAAGTTACAGTAAAATGTATGGGACAGAACCCCGATATAACGATCTTCGATATAACGATATTCCCGATATAACGATGAGTTTTTAGCGCACCGAGCGTAAAATCTTCCCCGATATAACGATATTATAGTATCAGGACACAGTAACAACTTAAACAAAACATTGAATTTAATACACTAAGATTGCAAATCGAGTACAGTAATCTGTAACGTGTCTGTCAACAGCTTTCAGTTTACAATGCCTCCTTATCCTCCTTGTCATTTAATAGTTCTTTCAGTTTTAAAATTTTTGACTTCTTCTTGTGACAAAAAGTATACGTCGCCGGGATTTCAAGGCCGATGCCTTTGTTCCTGCGTTTTCCCGTAACTTGAACGGTAATCTGCCCTCCATGTTTCAAAAATAAATGAAAGAGTCGTGACAATGTCAGCGGCACGTGGCCTACGATGACTTGCTTTCGCTTTCTTTTTCCCTCAGTTCGTTTTATGGCAACAGCATGAGTATCGTGAGGATTATTTGGTTCGTGCTAAGGCAAATAAAACAAAACAAAGTTTTTTTTAGTGACAAAATACAAGGTCATTTGGCTTGAAAACATGGCGAAACATGGTCGTTGCTTTTATCTTTGCCATCTCAGTGCTAATCTTTACGCAAAGTGGAATTAAACTTACCTCACAGTCAAGAACTTCACCAATAGCTGCGTCCCAAATCTCCTTGTATTCGTGGTACCCTGGAATACAAGACTTGAATGAATATGTAGATTCGTCCATGATGGTTTGCTTTTGCTCTTCTCGACACTCTGCAGTCAAATAATCAAAGCTATGGTAGTGAAGTATGTACAGCTGACAGATTGCAGCGCCTACCGCATCAAGAAAACGGGGCCTTTCATTGAGCCCCAATGCTTCCGGTTTCTGGTTAAAATTTAAATACGTTTTGAGGTATGGCTTTGTTATATAAATTAAATATTAAGAAAGATCATATCGCACACCATCCTTTCGATCTCAGATAACAACAGCAAACACGTGTAAGTTGCCTGCACAAAGATGTCAAGCGAAGAGAACGTAGATGGAATTCGTGTTCGGAAACCCGGCGCAAAGAAAGCCACTGCGAAGAAGACGAGCAGTCGAAGAGTCTTGAGTTTGGAAGAAAAGTATAAAGTTGTTAAAGCAATCAACAGTGGAAAGAAACAAGCTGAAGTTGCACAGCGTTTTGACCCCCCTTTATCTCAATCAACTGTTGCGACTATTGTGCGAAGTAAAAAGGAGATCATAAGCGCCTATGAGGGAGGCCTGTACAAGGACAAGCGCAAGAGGATGAAGCAGCCGTCTTACCCTGATGTGGAAAAAGCACTAGCAGAATGGTTTAAAAAAGTGCGAAGCATTAATGTCCCAGTTAATGGACCACTTTTGGCGGAGAAAGCTCGGTACTTTGCGGAGCAACTCGGTTACGAAAATTTCAAGGCAAGCAATGGATTCTTAGACAGATTTAAAGAAAGGCAAGGTATCACAGGCCAGAATGTTTGTGGTGAAGAGAAAAGCGTAGACCCCACTGTAGTGGACACATGG
The DNA here is from genome assembly GCA_947652115.1 of Blastomussa wellsi. Taxonomy (NCBI): domain Eukaryota; kingdom Metazoa; phylum Cnidaria; class Anthozoa; order Scleractinia; family Plerogyridae; genus Blastomussa; species Blastomussa wellsi. The sequence continues at coordinate 5,512,476 of OX393561.1, forward strand.
ACGGAGCGTCTCCCTGATATTTGCCGTGACTACGAGCCCAGAGATCGCTTTAATGCGGACGAGACAGGGCTTCTGTGGAAAGCAGCTCCAACACAAACCCTCCATTTGAAAGGACAAAAGTGCAGTGGGGGAAAGAACAGTAAAGAGCGTGTTACTGTTCTTGTAGCATGCAACCAAGACGGAACAGACAAGCTACCGCTGTTAGTTATTGGGAAGTATGCCAAACCCCGGTGCTTCAGGGGAAGCAATATGGATTTGATTCCAGTGACCTACAAATCACAAAAGAAGGCATGGATAGACAGTGTTTTATTCGAAGAATGGGTTCGAAAAATTGATCGGAAGATGAAAGCGGCAAACCGGCGTATCCTGCTGTTCATTGATAATTGCACTGCACACGTGTCAGTCACTGGCCTAACAAACACGCGATTGATATTTTTCCCGCCAAACTGTACAAGTAGACTTCAGCCTGCAGACCAGGGTATTATTCAGAACCTGAAGGTCCATTACCGCCAAGCAATGATTCGACGAATGCTGCAGTATTTGGATGAGGATCAGCCCATCAAAGCTATAGATCTGAAGGATGCTACTTTTATGCTAGCCAAAGCGTGGGACAACGTGAGCCTTGACACTATTCAAAACTGTTGGAGAAAGGCCGGATTTCCAGGCGTAGTGGTAGAGCCAACGCAAGACCCATTTGAGTCAGACGAGGAAGGCGTAGAACAAGGTGGAGAATCTAGTTTATGGAGAAGGGTAGTCGAGCAATATCCCTCGCTGGCAGACGTGTCATTTAACCAATTTGCATCTCTAGACGAAGATGTTTTCACAGAGAATCAAATGACGGAAAATGACGCGGAAAGGGAAGCTTTGGAGGCAGTCCAACCAGTCCCGGATGCTAGCTCACAAGGGGACGAGTCAGACTCTGATGATGATATATCAGTGATTGAACCCACACCCCTGACTCCTGTGGAGGCTACCGAAGCTGTCAAGGCAGTAAGGGATTTTATTATCACTCTGGACAATTCCGGCGAACGAGAAAGAGAATTCCTTTCCTCTCTTTCATCGATGGAGGATGCCTTTTCAAGAATGCGAGTTAAAACAATGAGGCAAACCAAACTTGACGAGTATTTCAATTAAGGAACAAGTGGCTGTTTAAAAAGAAAAACAATGAACACAGAAACAGCGATAAGTAAAGTCGATTTAAGTCGCAACCGCACAAGTTTTAGTTTTGTTTTGTTTCCCTCTTACGATTCATAACACAGACTCTGTTGTGTGACCTTGAAAACGTCTAATGCTTAGTACAGTTATTGTTTAAGGACATTGCTGCGTGCTTGAAACACTGCATTTGTAAATCATTTGATGCTCATGATAAGTTTTATTAAATAATATGTAGTAAAAAAAAGTGCATTTAACTTTACCCCGATATAACGATATTTTCGGCTATTTTCTGGCTATATCGTTATATCGGGAGTCTCGATATAACGATACCTCGATATAACGATATAAATGCACTGCTCCCTTGGCATATCGTTATATCGGGGTTCCACTGTAATTTGGTTTTATCAACTGGGTTGATAATGTCAATTGGCCACCGTAAAGAAATTCAAGAGCTGACGTCGCTCCGACGAAGGACTAACGCTCGAAACGTCAGCTCTTGAATCTCTTTACGGTGGCCAATTGACATTATCAACCCAGTTGATAAAACCAAGTTATATCGTTATACTTCCCACCGACGCAGCACCACAGTTTCTTTAGAAACTTACCCCCTCTATTCATTTGTTGTTTACTACGTAGTTGATCAAATCTATGAAGAAAAGGACCTCTGCCAGTCGCTATTCTACTTTTAGGTGAATTTAATGACTTTATAAGGCGAGTACTCAACAAATAGCTAGCTATCTATTTGCAAAATGCTTTGTAGAAGAATGGACTAATCGAGCCTAAAAGTGACAGTACCAATAAATCTGGAAGTAACCGTGATATGTTTATCAATAATTTACTTTAAAGAACATGATTGATTGATTGACTGACTGACTGACTGATTGATTGATTGATTGATTGATTGATTGATTGATTGATTGATTGATTGATTGATTGATTGATTGATTGATTGGTTGATTGGCTACAAGTAACAACAATGTCACGACAAACTAAAAAACCTTGACTTTAACAAAACTTGACATAAGCCACAAGCCCTCTTGCACATTTTCTGCACTGAAGGATCGGAACAGACTCCGTTGTTGAAGTAGTACTGGCACTGCCTGTCAGTGGCCACATTCCTGCAAGCTAAAATGAATTATAAAGTATTGTAAGCTACGTTGAAATGGTATTAAAAGAGTGTTGGTACTGGCTGTGAATAGCCATATTTGTGCAAGCTATGCAATAAGATAGCCGGAAAGTGTTGATTAAAACGCTGACTATTAAGTACAAACTGATGGTTTGACTAATACATTATTTTGTGCTGTGTATAGTCTCCCCAGCTATCTTGCACAGCTATTTTGATTTAAATTGATATTAAGTTTAACTTTTTTTATTAAATTTAATTATGAGACCTGAGCTGATCATGAAGTCTAAAGTCATTTCCGTTAGTGAGCTATAGAGCTACGGAGTCATATACCTCGCTGGTTGTCAAGCTGATACGTTGCTTGATGCGGAGCCTTTTGTTATTTTGAATTGTACTGATCAGCTGACTGTCGGACTGACTGATTGTCTGATTTGTTAGTTAGTTAGTTAGTTAGTTAGTTAGTTGAATTGATTAAAAGCAACAACTTTAACACAACAAATTGAGTTACCTTCAGTAACTAAGCGTTGGCATAAACCACAAGCCCTGAATTGTAAATCGTTGTCAGTGGAATGTCGACTAATAAAATTATTACGTCAACTTGGTTGCTGAACAAAAGAAAAGCTGACTCTAGTCTGGGGACGGGCGGAATTGATTGGACTGTTAGCATTAGTCCGCATTAGAATGAGTGGGCAACCACGAAACAGGCTTGTAGGGATGACCTAGTAGTTTATTTGATTTTTCTCCCACAACATATACTTCGCTCTGCTTCTATGTATTGAGCACTGTTTTACGAAGATCAAATTTTACAGTTGAAACCCGCTCCAAGTTTAGACTTGTCGAGCACTCTACGATATTTTCGTAATGGAAAAGTTCAACATCAGATACTCGACCAAGAATGTCCCTTTACCATCACGCAACGGCTACCTCCAACGACTCATCGAAAAGACCGAGCAGTTTTTATGCAGTATGCGCTGGAAAGCCTATTTCTTTCTCAACCCCGACACGACCTCGTCCTCCAAGGAAACTTACGGCTTCAAATCAACCAAGAACCCGCCTCCCATTGAAGAATTAAAAGATTTCGAAGACGACATGCTGAAGATGATCCAGTCCGTAAAATTCAAGCAAGTAAGCAACCCCTTTCTCAATAAGCTAAAAGAAGACACCGACCAAATCAGAAATGAACCCAAACTACTAATCGCCGCGGACAAAACAACTAACTTCTACAAACTAGAGCCATCTACATACAACGATCTCCTAGAGAAAAACATCACGAAATCCTATAAGAAAGCACCACCTGAGACGACGCAAGCAATCCATAAAGAAAACAAAGACATCGCGACCAAACTAGGAATCTACGATAGAGTGGACACTACGGCCGACGAAGACGCGTTCATAACACTTAAGGACCACAAGCCAAACTTCGCTAACAAACCGACCTGCAGACTTATTAACCCCACGAAGTCCGAGATAGGCAAAATCAGCAAAAAGATCCTCGACCGCATCAACAGCACAATCGCAAAAAAACGCAACTTCACTGAAAAACACAACAGCCGTAATCAACTGGTTCAAATCCATAGAAAGCAAACAACACTATCCGTCCATCAGCCAAGACCTCCTAAACAAAGCACTCGACTTCGCCTCCGACTATGACTACATTACCGCCGACGAAAGAAACATTATAATACACGCTAAAAACTCCATCTTAATCCACAAGAACCAACCCTGGCAAAAGAAAGGTAACTCAACATTCGACGTAACAATGGGAAGCTACGTTGGCGCTGAGACATGCGAACTCGTGGGAAACTTCCTCCTCTCCCAGCTTCAGGACCTTAACATAAACGACGTGTAAGTGTATGTAATTGTATGTGTATGTCGTAGCTAATGGCAATAAAATAAAAAAAGTCATGAGCTCAACAGCCAATTGAGTCATGTGATGAATCTTGATACCCAGTGAACCTTGATACCCAATGAGATCGAACATGTTTTTGATTTGAAATGAAAAACCTGAATTTTTAATGAGACTTTTAAACAATACAATTTCTGCATCGGAAATGATGTTAACAACATTTTCTAAAATACAGGATTTTCCATAAACGGTCTTCGGGAGATTTTTCTCTCCCAGCGTTCTTCTCCAGTAGCCCTTATCCAACGATAGTCGCCATGTTTGTTTTGACATTGCAATGAAAATTAGGCACGTGATTTGTGAGGAGGCAAACAAGCCTAAGGGCCCGGGCGCACTGGACAAATTTTTGTTTATTTTGCAAAAAAATCTGTCATCAGTTCGCTGAGACAAGTGCGCCCGGAGATTTTTATATCTACCAAATTTTGTCAAGGCTTACCAAACTTCAAAGACGCCGTCGTCCTGCCTCGGAGCAGGACAAATTTTTGTTAGGCACGAAATCTGACAGATTTGTCGATTTTATCGCCATGATTTGAAGGAAAATGTCGATCAAGAAATTTGATCTCCTTTTTAGTCGGAATATTTCAGTCCGAAGCCCGCCAAAATTATTTCATATTTGCGCGGGAACCAAACGGCGAAGATGGAAGATTCGTACCTCGGTATGCTGAATGATGACGATCCCTACTCAGAATACAACTATTACGGTTCGCAAGTTTACGTTTCAGCTGCATCTCCAGGGCCACGTCCCTATGCGAGCCTATGCCATCCGTATGTAAACCACCCGATTCAGCCGAGTACAAGTACAAGTTACATCACGACTAATCAAATTGAAAGCAGCCAAGTTGAGGAATCAAGAGCAGACGAGAGCAGAAAAAAGGGCAAAGGTCCAAAGAAACAAGCGGCAAAGTACGACTCGTTTGAGCCAGAGGAGGAGCGGTATTTAGTTAATTTATGGGTCTCATATCACGAAAGGCTGGAGAGTAAAGATGCGCGAAAGTTCTGGTTAAAGATCGTTGACGAATTGAACGCCAAGTACAACCACAGCCGAACCGTGGAAAAATGTAAAAGAAAAATGAAGTATTTAGTGGACAAATACAAGGAGCGTAAAGATTGGAACCGAAAACAGAGCGGTGGTTCCATTTGGAAGTCTCCGCACTACGACGAGATAGATGAAGTGCTCGGAGTTCGTGACGTCGTAACGTTCAGTAATGTAGCGGGAGCCGGTTCGGAGAGCCAAAACACGTCAAACACAACAAGCCAAGAAGGATCTTCATCAGGCACTCCTTCTCCTGCTCCTGCCGACACTTCAAGCAGTTCTGCAGACAGTGAAAAGGAGAGCAGGCGCATGAGAAAGAAAAGGAAGACCCCACAGACCCCTGATGCAGAAAACGAAACAGGAAAGGTCATGAAGACCGTGATAGACCAGGGAGAAAGAATTGCCGGCTTAATGGAAAAAATGCAAGAGGATCAGACAAAACAAGTGGACATGATGACCAAATTTATGGGGGCCATGCTTGAAATTGTAAAGAAAGACAATTAATATGAACACTGGAACACTTTCTGACTCAGTTGACAATAATGATTGTACATGTGTAACCCAACGTTTCAATTACAAGTTTAACTAATGATTATTTTTTTGAATCAGTGAAATGTTCAATTTGTGAATTTTTTTAGATATTTAAATGGATTTAAACATTACTCAAGTTCTGAATCACACAGTTTTGTAGTATCAGTTTATAAATGTATTTGAGAGTCCGTAAAATTACCATTTAGAGGGAAAATGTTGATGTTTATATTTTGAGTCACATCTTGTAACGCAAGTTCGTGGCCCAGTTTCGAGTAAAATAAAACATGTTGATGAATTTGTTTCCTATGATCACGTTCAGTGTCTGACATCTACAGATTATTTTTAAGAATTTCTCTGATAGCCTCTCCATCACCGATCACATCGCCATTAGGGTTTTGTCCATCGTCTCCATCATCTCCATCATCAAAGTCCCATTCATCTCTGTGCAGAATGCAAAAATTGTGAAGCACAGCACATGCGACAATAATCCTGGAAACTCGTGCTACACTTGCTTCTTCGACAAAAGACAATATACGCCATCGACCTTTTAATATTCCAAACGCACACTCCACTTTAACTCTTGCGGCAGACAACTGCTTGTTAAATTGAATCTCACTCGGATCTCTTGTTCCCTCAGGGTAAGGTTTCTGAAGCCAGCGCGAAAGCGGGTAAGCGCTATCCCCCACTAAATAGGGCTGTATTTCGTGACCTCCGGTTACATGAATTGGCGCTGCGAGAACGTTCCCCTGTTCTGCTCTTTCGTAAATCGACGAGTTTCGAAGAACTCGTGCATCATGCAAGCTACCCGGAAAGCCAGCGGCGATATCCAGAAATATTTTTTTCCGTCGACGATGCCTTGGACCGCCACATCGTGCTGTTGATAGCGGCTAAAGTAGTCGACGGCGCTTTCTTTTGGAGCCTTTATTTTTATATGTGTTCCGTCGATGGCGCCTGCTATGTTTGGTAGATCCGATAATTCTTCGAACGTTGCGATGGAGGCTCTTGTCTCTGCTTCGTTAGTTGGAAATTTGATGAAGTCGTTTCTAAAATCATAGATTGCATTGACGACATCAGTGAATGCTTCACTTTGATACAATCAAACCTCCAAATTATTCCTCAACAACATTACAAATGAGACGAGACGTTTGGGCCAAAAAGAAGTTTAATAGGAAACTCATAAAACGGATGGGTGAGGAGGGTGGGGAATTACAACGACTAGAGATTGACGCTAGCGACTCTTGCAACATAGACACGTGTATGAAAGACGACACCGAGCGTAATGACAAGTCAATAATTAAACCATTTGATACAATCAAACCTCCAAATTATTCCTCAACAACATTACAAATGAGACGAGACGTTTGGGCCAAAAAGAAGTTTAATAGGAAACTCATAAAACGGATGTCGCCAAGATAAAGAGGCCCAAACGGGGAGAAATAAGAAGTGAAAAGGGAAGGAAAGGAAAAAAGAAAAAAATTTGTTTATATATAAAATGGACAACGAACATATGTATGCGTATGGGCAAAAAGAAACGAAAACCTGACTCGACGGAAAACCAGGTGCGAGCGAACAGAAAACTGACTAAACTACTTAAGCGCACTGAGGCGAAAACCTAACGTCTAAAACTAAGAATGTGTATAAAGTCCGGCGGCCATCGTGTCCGCCACCTGTGTTCGAGTGGACAAAGGTAAATCCAATTGCAAGTACAGCTTGTAAGCGTCTGACCGCCAATCGCCGTGGAGTTGGATAAGGTGTTCAGGGACTCCTGTCTGGAAAGCGTATGTGGCGCCCCCGCGACGAAAACTGTGTGGTGAGAAGTTTTTAGGGTCGAGCCCGAAAACGGATACCAGCTTCTTGAAAGTGTTGGCGAAGGCGTACGATGTTAGTGGCGACAGAAGCCGGCCATTTGGAACACAGAAAAATGGAGAACGCGAGGAGGCGGGAACCAGACTGAAATAATGCCTAATAGCGGTGACTGGGCAGAGCTCTGAACCTGGAATGAGAGGCAAAGGAACAATTAGAATGCCCTCACGGTGCTGTCTTGTCTTTGACCAGCGAATGCGGAGGACTGCTCCCTGTGAAGTGAATTTGATGTCATCCCGCGTTAGATGTTTTTCGGGATCAAATGCCCGGGCGGAAGGTGCGGTCAGATTGGATTTGCGGAGAAACGAGAAGAAGGCAACGAGAAACAAACACCATAACGCGGACTGCGAGGCAATGGACGTGTCCAACAGGCCAAAAATACGGCGTAGCAAATCTGGAGTAACAGGATGTTTTTGATTGGTCCGAGTTCCTAAGAGGCGTTTCAAACCCATGGTTGTCAAACGGACGGAAAAACTGGACAAAGCGTCACAAGGCAAGTCATGGTATAAATGAAGGATGCGAATAGAGTTCATGTGGTTCAGGATGTAACGATAGGATGACGTGCGCTGGGAGAGGTAAACCAGAAAGCAGGAAATTGTAGATGAAGAGGCAGGCAGAGGAGACACCTGGAAGTCACTGCAGAAGCGTAGAAACGCTTTCCACTGTGAGCGAACGTTGCGGATGGTACCTTGTGCATAGGCCTGAGCTTGAACGTCCCCAACCAAGGCTTGCAGTCGAGGTAAGGAGACAGCGGAACCTGCGGCGATGTTTGAAGTGGTGAAACCTGAAGAAAGAGGCGAAGACAGAGACGATTAGCTGTAGTCGCAAAAGGACATCAAAAGGACACGTCGAAATTAAACAACTCGGGAGGACATGGGACAAAAGTGGTTGAGACACCAGATGTGAGAGCCTCAAAATGAGCCTTGTGACTGGGGGAAAGATGCCAGCGGCTGAGATGGTCGGCGATTGCGTTGGAGACGCCTGGTACGTGCTCGGCGCGTAACTCGAAATCATAGACGGCGGACAAATACCAAATCTCTCTAAGGCAGAGTTGCATGCCCGGAGTACGGGAACGCCCCGAGTTCAGGGCTAAAACACTGTTTTCATTGTCACAAGAGATGATAACCCGCTGACCGTGTAGAGCGGTGCCCCAAAGCTTCAAGGCCACCATAATGGTGAGGAGCTCCAAAATGTTGATATCGTGACCGTAAAGCAGCATGATTGTCTCAGGAAATGGGGTGTGAAAAAAATTTCCGTTGAAGAATCCGCCGGCGCCGGAACCACACGCATCAGTAGAAAAAGAAAGGGCGTCGTGTATCCACGGTTTGGTTTTGATCAGAGAGACACCGTTGTAGCTTGGGACGAATTGGCACCACCAGCGAAAATCGGACTTGTTTTCAGGGGTGACTTGGCAGAAACGCGAAGAGGAGTGAGCCCGAAGGGTGTTGAGGAGGCTAGACATAAAGATACGGGCAGGACGAACGCAGGCTGTCACGAACGACATGACCCCGAGTAAAGACTGCAAGTCCCGACGAGAAATGACGCTGGAGTCGAGCATTGATTGACAACGTGTTTGAAGCTCGGTGAGGCGGTCGGCAGTGATTGACATGGTCATGTCGATTGAGTTAAACAGGATGCCGAGGAAGATCATACTTTGTGATGGCTCACAGTCCTTGTCAGGCGACGACTCGAGACCTAGTGTCGAGAAAAGGTCTCCTAAAGCCTGGAAGGCTGATGGGGCAAGCTCTGCAGTGTCAGCACCGCCAAAATCGTCGATGTAGTTAGTGCACTGGAAGCCAATGGACTGAAACATGTACGTGACGGCTGAAGTTGTTCTTTGACACATCATGGCTGCGGACCGTAGACCAAACGGCGGCGCAATGTCAAAATAAAGATGATTGTGGTGCTGCAGACCGAGAAGATGGTAGTCTCTGGGGTCGATGCGAAGTTGACGGTATGCGCGGCTTAAGTCCTTCTTGAAAAGCCAACAGCCGGGGCCAAGGACACGAATGATGTCGACGAACGCGTCTATGCCAGGTAATCGAAGAGTAAAGGGTTCCCCTAAGTAGGAGTCTTTTGGGATGCCGTCGTTGACAGATAATCCAGTTGGAAAGCTGAGATCGACCACTACTCTAGGTTTTCCGGACCGACTATAAACTAGTTGCATAGGGGAAATCACGAGGTCTTTGCTGAGCGGGTTTGAATGGAAAGGCTCGCATAGGGAGCCTAAGTTCTGTTCTTTGTCGAGGAAGGCTTGGACGACTTCGGGTGCTGCCTTTGCGGAGCCGTGGTTAGTGTGCGTAGAGGCGGGTGTGGCTTGAGAGGCATAACCGATGGGCCAACCAAATTCAAGAAAGTCGCACAGGGAGGAGTCATGGTAGGCGCTTAAACGAGATCGCCACTCGGCGATTTTGAGACCAGATGGAACTGGTAAACGAAGGGACGAAGCGTTAGGAGCTGGGGCTTGTTGAAGTTTGGCGTGAAGAGAGATGAAGTGGCGGGTGAGCTCAGACTTGCAGGGAATGGAGGTGAGAGGGGGGCGCCCGGAGGCGCTGGCAGCAGACTGATTTTGCGAGGGATCCGAGGCTGGGTTACTGTGAGGAGGTATGGGGTGAGATGGGTCAGTTCTGAGGTTAGTGGAGGCTAGTCAGTCTTGGGTCGGAGTGTCGGAACGGCGCGCTGGGACGGGGTACTTTCTCTTGGTGCAGTTGAGGGCTTGATGATCGCGTTTGCAAACCACGCAAACATGGCGCAGGGGGCAGTCTGGCGTGTTACAATCATCAAACCATGACCAAGCGTCGCAAATTTGGCTCCTTGGAATCTGCTGAGAATTGGGTGGCTGTTTGGGAGGCGGGGTCCTGGAACTAGCTCTGCCGCCGGATGATTCCGTAATGAGCGCGGAGGGAAGGAAAAAGGCCTGCTTGGCGGAGTCGAACGAATCCCCCCAAGACGCAAGGCCCATTTCGATGCTCCGTAACACCTTGTAATGGAAACCCCGAACCGCTGGCCATTTATAGGAACCCGCCAGAACCATCAAATTGAAAAAATGGTCTAGAAGATGCGATCGCAGTGGGGGATCTTGGCAATTTTTTATTATTATGGCGTAACCCGCGGAAAAATCCGTTATCGTTAGGTCTTGGTAAAGTTTAGGCTCACCTGGGGCAAAGATGTGAGGCCATTCTTGTGGTGCCACGATCTTTTGAGGTGCCTTGAGGTCGCCCAGTGACTTTTCGCCTTGTTGTTTCTCTGTTTTGCCTGGTTGATCTGCGGGCTTGGGCTCTTGTAACTTGAGCTGCGCGAGCTGTAACTCGAGTTGGAGTCGCTCGATTTGTAGAGATTCAGTCTCTCGCAGCAGTCTCAAGCGAGATAATTCATCAGATGACGGGGAATTCACTTCGCCTGACGCGTTGCTGGGCTGTACGCCGGATTCAGTGCTCGGAGGAATTCGAATTTTGTCTTTCTTGTCCTTCGAAGTAGATGAATTGGCGGCTTGCTTTGACTGCTTTGGTGTTAAAGAACCGAGGTCGAAAGTGTGTTCTGGCAGCGAAGGAAATGCGTCCCAGGCGAAGTCATCGGATAGGTGGCGCGAAGAAGTCGTACGTTGGGATCTACGTGTACCCATGTTGCCAGAAAGCCGAAAGAATTACAAGCGTTGAAGAATAAACGGCGGAATTACAACGACTAGAGATTGACGCTAGCGACTCTTGCAACATAGACACGTGTATGAAAGACGACACCGAGCGTAATGACAAGTCAATAATTAAACCAGAGCAGTTGCTTTGCCGACATTCATTGCAATGCCTGCATTTTCGAATGACCCGCCATGGGTAAGCGATATAGCCCGATGGCTAAGACCTTTTCTGGTGGGATGCAGTTCCTTAACCGCGTGTCTTCCCTTTGTAGCTTATGACGAAGAGTGGCCAACAGAGTGTCAAACGTATCGCGCGACATTCTCATTTGGCGATAAAAGAATTCTTCGGGGATATTACGCCTATGAAAATGAATTTCAAACCAGGAATTGCAAGGCCTAGGTAGGTTCCAATAATAAGGATGAGGCCTTCGCCGCCTTCTACGGAAAAACCTGTTGTGGTGCTCTAGAACCAATTGCAGTCGAACAAGGTGAAGCCTCCACTGGCACAGTAGAAGTAGCAACTGCCTCTGCTGGAGTTGAACGAATTCAAGGAACAAAAAAGCTAGAATACAAGCAATAATGTGCCGAGGCAACATGACTCCTGAAATCACATGTAACCTTTCCCGCGAACAGCGCGCAAGCGGTGGTGTTTATTTCCGTGTGATTGACACTTGTGGTCAACAAATATTTTGCGATGTCTTATAGTGCGCCTACACTTGACAAATTGAAAATTTGGCAGAGACAAATTTTGTCGAGATTTTTGGAAGAGCCAAACAATTTTTGTCAGTCCAGTGCGTCCGGACCCTAAATCGCCAAATTTCAGCTGGTTTCTTATCATGTCTGATTATATTTCTTTTTTCATAACCATGCTTTGGTTTCTGTTTTGTGGCTTAAATATTCTAATTTTAACGCAATTTTGGCACTTTAGACCGTCCGATTTTCTGAGAAACGGCACCATTTCAATGTTTGACACCTGGTAGACAACATGGCTAATTTGCATTACAATATGAAAACCATCTTCGATGGCGGCTATCGTGGATATGGTCTATTCCATGACAATCTTTAAGCAGGCCTCTCTAGTACGGAAACGTTTAACCTCCCGAGTAATTTATCATTCGTAAAGCTAAAGCCCACTTGCTCGTATTGTTGGATCTAACACCCCAAGAACAATTCAGGATTTAGATTAGGTTAATTAGATTCCCTCTGGGAACGTCTTTCTGCGTGTCGCACAACTATTTGCATTTTTGTTTCGCATTTTATTCAGCTTTTTATACTCTAGATTATATCTTATAGTCAGTTCAACTGGCGCTTCGCGCAGTCTGCTTCTGAGCTTCTGGGCAGAGTTTAATCTTTTCGTCACACATCGTGTAGTAACCCATCCGGAGTACGATAGTCTATCTCTATGGGTCACTAGGGTCAACTGAAACCCTCATTTACAGGGCTGGGTTTCCACACTGATCTCCAAAGGTTGGTTGTTATTCTGTGCAAGAATTTGTACCCAAGAAACATTTTAAACAAGTTAATCAAACGTTATATTTCATTCAATCAATCAAGAACTTTTTTTAAGTGTCTATTCCTCCAGGTGTCTTCTAGCTGGCCATCAGGCCTACTAATCGGGGACACTAAAGCTATAGTTATCAACGGATAAATCTTTGCACGTATTTAAACATTTACGCTTTCACATCAAATTGCTTCAGAATCCTAGATTCAGCGGGTACCAAGTACCTGGTCAAGCTTAAAGAATCGATGTACATTTAAGCAATAGAGGACTTTTGCTGTGTTTACATAACCTCATCTCAACACGAGGGGGGTTGGAAGAATTCGAGACAGTTATGCAAACCCGAGGCGCAGTCGAGGGTCTTAAGAGTCTCTTACGAGTCTCTTAAGAGGAAAATCATGGAGTAAAGGGCGTGAAAACCTTGCTAACGAAGGAGTCATCTTTCAATAGTTCGACGGCCGCGAAGACACGCAGTCACGGCGGGTTTTTTTAATGTGTTTGGCTTCGAATCACAACGGACTTTTAAAATGCGGCTTCTGTAATACTCGTCGCAAGCTATGCCTTCGTCGCATAACTTTTCAAATCAATGGTTGAGGTCACACTAGCTTGAGCTTTTTTACCATAGTAAACAAACGTTTACCATGGTAAATGGGTCAGTTTTCAATGTGACCGGCTTTTCTCACTTTACCATGGTAAACTTAAGGTGGCTCGATCGGATTTTTGAGTGACGATACCTTTCAACTTTTAACAGCTAGTGTACCACCATAGAGTATCCGACAGAAAATCGATTGCTCCAGGTGCACTAGAGAAAGATCAAAGTTTCAGATGAAGTTAATTTTATCGTGATCGGAGTTACCATAGCAACGTAGTGACGCCATGCCCCACTTTACTCGAGACCGAATAACCTGTCATCAAGGGATAATTTTATAGAAAAATAAGGAATAATTTTTAGAAAAATTTATCTACCGCTTTTTAAATAGTGACCATTTTAATCAATATAGGGTCAATTTTGACAAAAACGCAAGATAACACTTCACTCTTGTTGATATTCAGGCCACTGTTTTCAAAAATCGAATAGAACGATTTTGCTAAGATTTTCACCAAATGTAATTGGATGCTATTCAATTTATTTCAGACCAAAGTCATCTGACATGAGGCCTGGTGAACAAACGTTTTAATAGCATTCAGGAACTAATACGGTTTTGTTGTATTTTAACACCTTAAAACTTCGCCATAAATTTTCTCGAAATCGCTCTTATAAAAATTCTTCAAATTTGGCAGACCTCAAGAATAGTATGTCAGGTCAAAGATCCAGGAAGGGTTTTCCAAAATTATCTCTTGGTGACAAGTTATTCGGTCTTGGGTAAAGAGGGGCATGATGTCTCTTCGTTGCTATGGTAACTCAGATTACGCTGAAAAATATTTCATCTGAAACTTTGATTTTTCTCTAGTGCACTTGGAGCAATCGATTTTCTGTCAGATACTCTTTGGCGGTACACTAGCTGCGCAAAGTTGAAAGGTATCGTCACTCAAAACTCCGATCGACCAACCTCAACTCTAGTCTGTTGCGTTAGCAACGGCGGTAGGATGAAAGCAAAGTTTACTGTAGTAAAACCATCTGAAAAAGCATGGTTTATCGCGCGTTTATCTAAACTTTGTTTATTTAGATGACATCTTGTCATGACTTTTGAGAAGCATTTCGTGACTTTGCTGAATTTGCATGTGCCCACTATATACATGTCCTTTCGATCTCCTTCACGCACAACCTTTCGACTATCAGTCAGTTCTAGTGGATTTTTGCGACTTTGTAACGTTCTTTGTCGTGTCCGACAACTTTTCGCGCAATTCTCGATAATTTTCATTTTATTTTTTGAAGTAAACCTATAGATTACCATTTAGTGAAGAATAAGAATGAATCTGTTCATTCAGAAATCGATGAACGCTAATTTAACAACAGCGATTTTCCGCATTTAGACTATGACAAAATGCGCGAATGACCTTTAAGGATTGCAATGATAAGAAATAAAAGAGCCACAATCGAAGCTACAACGCATTCACAATCCATGGCGCAGTCACGAAAAATTAAGTTGTTGTGTTAAGACTCACACGAAGAAACTCGAAAAATACCTGTCTGCCATCAATGCAACATTTGAGTAGCACTCTCGTAGCAAGGAACCATCTGGGAAGTGCGTTTTACCATGCCTTTTACCATGGCAAACTTTGTTTACCCTTTTTATACCATAGTTAAGGGTTTCTACCTTAGTAAACTGCTAAGTGTGACCTCAACCAATATGGGTTTCAAGAGCAAACATATTCATCCAAAATGCCAAAATTGGGTGATTTTGCATTTTTGCTTAAAGCGACTGGGGAATGTACCAAGAGGACAACAATGCGTGCAAAGCTATTGTAGTGATAATTTCACCTTCTCTGACGTTCGTTTTACGATTAGAGAGCTGAAGCAAACCACAACGGCAACGTCAACGAAAACGTTGCAAAACCAAAAAATTAATGAGCAGTACAATAGCTCCGCACGTGCGTTATAATTCTTTGTACATTTCTCTGCCGTCCCGTGCAAAACAACAACGGGAAATGACCATATTATGAGTACTTTGGAGAACGTGAACCTCGACGGCTAAATTTTCGTTTTTCTGTTTGAAAATAAACGCCGTCCTTATATTTTCTAGAAGAACTGCGTTTGAAAGCGATATATGCGCCGACTACATCAAGGCATTTGCGAGATTTGTGCGTAAAATATAAATTCATTTTTAAGCAGGCGTCGTCCTAGCCGTCGCCGTCGTCATTCAGCTTAAGGTCCCTAATGTTTTGTAAAGGAGCTAAGTCACGATATTTTGAGCCTTTTTTCTGATAAACCAAAACTACCCTAAAGATGTAGAAAACCTGAAAATAATAGTTTATTAAGAAAGAAAAAAACCAAAAGAGGTGATACTAAACCAAACAGGAACAAGGATGGTTAAGAGGATGGACAAGATTGCAAATGACGGTTTTGAAAAATTTAGACTAAGTTTTTCAAAATGCACAATCATGACACTAGTGCAGGGTACGCTCTGTTGGTGGATGTCCTTTTGTATCTTTCCATTGAGTCACCCACCCTATATAGCCTTGAACCCTGAGCATGTGGAAGCTCTCCAAAACTACATTCAAACTTCAAATAAAACACATACATTTTACGCGACATGTTTATGAAAATTGTACTTTTGTATTTGTGGCATATTTATTAGCCAAACAAAAACTCATGAAACCAAAATACACATGATATAACTCAGTTGCTAATGTTTTACATAATGTTCACAGCTAAAATAAAATTACATACATTTTGACAGTAATAGTCGTCGAGAACACGTGTTTTCATCTATCTAGGACGACTGGGCGACATCTAATGAACAAGTGAGGGAACAAAAGATTACAGACGCCTTGCAGAACATGTTTCTTTAAAGATTAACTCTTGCTACTGAGTAATATCAGAGGAACAGAAACTGAGTCCTGTTACAAAATGGTCGGAATATATAGGCGCCTGGCAAATATAGTCTCAACAAGTGCCACAAGTCTTCTTGCACATTTTCTGCACTGAAATATTGGAACAGAATCTGTTGTTGAAGTAAGACTGACACTGTCTGTCAGTAGCTGTATTCTTGCAAGCTACAAAAAATCAACAAAGCGTTGTAATAAGGAAACATTGTTTTAGTTTACATACGGTGCTTTTAGTATAAATTATAATAAAACCTGAAGCTGAGGGGAGAGAGGAAGGGATGGAGGGAGCGAGCGAGGGATGGATGGATTGCAGCAAACAGCTATATCAGAAGGACACAAACCTGGACATAAGCCACATGTTTTTTTGCACATTTTCTGCACTGAAGGGTCGGAACAGGTTCCACTGTTGAAATAGTATTGGCACAGTCTGTCAGCAGCCATATTTTTGCAACCTGGAATATATTACAAAGCTTTGTCAGCGCGCGATATCAGTGTGAACTTTGCACGTCAACTTCAGCGAATAACTAAATAATAATAAAATAACCATCTGATAAGAGTGAAGTGCAGTATAAATGTATCTTTTAGGGAAAAAAAGTTATCAAAAAACTTAAGGGCATCTGTATCCTTATCCCTCCATCATTGCTGGTTATTGCTGTACAAAGTGGCTTAGTTAGAGCATGGTTTCTAGGGTCAATCAGTTAGCCCCCAAGGTACTCTGCGTGGTACCGAGAAGTGAGCTTTGACATGAACAAGGAAACAAACGCAAAACAAAAGTTAACTTTCACTCGTTTTCCTCGGAATCAAGGGCAATAAAGGAGTTGATATCAATTGGGACGCAAGTCCTGTTTCATCTCCTGGCACAGTGTTCATTCGCTGTGGCGAAGTCAAATAAAAAAATACAATAAATAAATAAATTTCGGGGCGACGAATGACTCAATTCCCTTCCGCGGTAAATTAACTAGGTGGTTGTAACTAAAATGCTATCTCCTTGGTTACAACAAACAGCTTTTATTACGGTTTATTATATGGCAAGGTAGTCAGAGCTGAGGTTATTCCGATTGGTATGTTTCTTGGTCGGTATTTTACCACACGGACCGTTTCAATGAAAACAATCATGAACCTTGTATTTGTGGTTTTCCAAAATGGCAAATTCAAAAATTGTGACTAAACCAACCAAACGAGAACGCGTAAATACTCTTACTCAATACAAAAGTACGACCAGAGCATGACGACTTCAACACGGTCAAAGTGTGTAATTCGGCGAACCCGACTCAACTCGGGTTCATGCATATTTATGAGGCTCGTAGCTTAGTAACGCTCGATGCTTTTCAAAACCGGTTTTGTTCGAGCCGAATGTTGAATACATTGCCTGGTTTCAAACCGAAAGGGACTAGGTACTAGAATGTTCATTATGGGATTAGCAACTATTGATCCACAAAGTCAGAAAAAGCACATCGAGATTTACAAAATCCCCAAGTTTGGTGTTAATCGGGCTAGTTTTGACTGAGATACAGCCATTTAAATACGACAAAATTACAAAGAAATGTTCCGTAATCCACAGGCAGCCCAAGCTCACGTTGTGATCAGGATCACATTGCATAATAGCTGTCATCACAAAAATATAAGAGTTTGTATGGGAATATTTTACAACACCTTTTAGCAAACCGAAATACTGCCAAATCTTAAATAAAATTGCCTTACCTTACTTTCACTGTGTTTTTCTTCTTGTCTGAATTCTTATTTTGCCGATTCCTGGCCATTTAGGCGAGTTATCGCTTTCTGGGTTCCCCCCTACAAAGAAAAGAAGAAGGCTGCACACTCCAGTTCGGAACGCCCGACGAGCCAAGCGAAAAATCCCAGCTTAAAATGGTCAAACGGCCCCAAATCCATCGCGAATTTCAAGAAGAGTTGTTCAAGTTTCATTTTAACTCAACAACAACTCAGGCCAGGCTCTGTCATCGATGCCAAGCGGCCGTTTGCTTTAAAAAATCCAGGGTAAAAAGATCTCCATAGTGCCTGTACACGCTCGTCACGACACACGACCGTTAAAAAACTTCTTGGTAACCCCGCCTCATTAACAAACTACACCTCACCGGAGTACCACACCGTAAACCACACCGTCAATTGCTATCAACAAGTTTTGTTTGACTCCCCTCGTCCCCTCAGGACGATTATCGAGGCGGGGTTACCAAGGAGTTTTTTAACGGTCGTGTGTCGTGACGAGCGTATACAGGCACAATGGAGATCTTTTTACCTTGGATTTTTTAAAGCAAACGGCCGCTTGGCATCGATGACAGAGCCTGACCTGAGTTGTTGTTGAGTTAAAATGAAACTTGAACAACTCTTCTTGAAATTCGCGATGGATTTGGGGCCGTTTGACCATTTTAAGCTGGGATTTTTCGCTTGGCTCGTCGGGCGTACCGAACTGGAATGTGCAGCCTTCTTCTTTCATTTGTAGCGGGGAACCCAGAAAGCGATAACTCGCCTAAATGGCCAAGAATCGGCAAAATAAGAATTCAGACAAGAAGAAAAGCACAGTGAAAGTAAGGTAAGGCAATTTTATTTAAGATTTGGCAGTATTTCGGTTTGCTAAAAGGTGTTGTAAAATATCCCCATACAAACTCTTATATTTTTGCCATGACAGCTATTATGCAATATGATCCTGATCACAACGTGAGCTTGGGCTGCCTGTGCGTAATCCGGACGCAGCGTCCGGATGGCCATACATTTCTTTGTAAATTTTGACGTCTTTAACTGACTGTATCTCGCTTAATATTGGGTCTATTAACACCAAACTTGGGGATTTTGTAAATCTCGGTGTGCTCTTCCTGACTATGTGTATCAATAGCTGCTAATCCCATAATTTGTTGACTCGTACCTTGTCCCCCTCAGTTTGAAAACAGGCAATAATAGTTCTAGTAAACGCGTTCCTCAGCTTTACTCATTCTCGTCCCAGAGCCACTTGTCCCTCTTAGCCGGCTGGGCCTGTGCACGAGGAACAAGTGGCTCTGGGGACACATGATTTGATTCGCTGAAATCAAACAAAGGGAATCCAATCACATCAGCCGTTTTAAAATACCTTTGCGTTAGCACTTTTAAAACGGTAGATGTGATTGGACTCCCTTTGTTAGATTTGAGCCAATCAAATCACGTGTCCCCAGAGCCACTTGTTCCTCGTGCACGGGCCCAGCCGGCTAAGAGGGACAAGTGGCTCTGGGAACGAGAATGAGCTTTACTTAGCTTGCTCGAGCCTTACTGGAGGATGTTATGGGTCGTTATACGGACCTCCCTGCACTCGGTCCGTACTGCCGCGACCTCGGGCCAATATTCCCGAGTAAGGTCTTCGCGTTCAGTTATTAAGAAGTTAGCATTTAGCCATGACTAATATTTGAGAGGAAGCGAGTAGTGCGCACCAATAAACTGCCTTGCGAATTGCCTGGGCTTCTGTTAAGGAATTCAAAGATAGTAAGAAAACAGATTACCTGAGCACCTGTCTGTGTTACAATCTCTCGACTGCGTACTGGATCCCAGGCCACTACAGTCTCTTCCTCCGTTTTTCGGTTGGGGATTTGTGCACGAACGAGAACGTTGCTGAAATCCTCCACCACATGGCTTGCTACATGAGTCCCATGAGCCCCATTTAGAGTACCCTCCGTGAATGGGAATTTCTGAGAATAGCAAATGACACTCCATGAACTTTAGAATATAGCCCTGTATGCTTGCCATGGAATCTTAACGAGCTTTATTTTTGATAGAACATGGGCAAAAACTATAGAAGCCCAGTACCCCGGATGTAGTTTATGTTGCGTTGCGATTTGAAAAAAAATGGCGCCGACAGCCTTCTAAAGTTGTCTTTTTGTTTCCTTTTTATGGCTGCTAAAACAAATATTAATGAAATGAGTTCAGGTGACTGGGGAGACGAAATTACGGACGAGCTATTGAGCAGCGAGTGCCAGAAATACGAACCAGGAGGCCGCCCGGCCGCGTAAATTCGGTGACTTTTGAAGATTTTTTAATGCTATATTCTAAACCAGCTAGAAGATAGGTTTCCCAATGTCCTATAAGAAAACAATGCTCTTTTGAGGTCTAGAAAAGCAGCTGAATGCCCTCGCCTAACGGCTCGGGCATCCACTAGCAGCTTTTCTAGACCTCAAGCGGGCATTATTTTCTCATAGAACATGGATACCCATCTTCTAGTAGGTAAATAATAGGATAATATACTAGTACAATAGATAGGCCTTATATCACGGGTTTCGATGCCATTTTGACGGCCGGCCGACAAAGCGGTGAGAATTTAGTGTTTGCATGGGAATCTGATGGTAAATAATATTTTTTCAATAAAACGACGTTTGCACTATTTATGAATCGGGACGTTAAAATACTACGCTGAAGATTGTATTCAGCAAGTTTGAAGGATGTAGATGGGATAGAAGGCGCTCATTAAAGGTTTTAATTTTCCGTACATTTGTCTATAATTTTTTTCCTGCAAACCGCGTCGCATTTACAGACAAATTTATGGAAAATTAATAACGTACTTAACTGAGCGTCTTCTAACCCAGCAACATCCTTCAAACTTGGTGAGTACAATCATGCCTAGTATATTAACTTTACGATACATAAATTGTGTAAACTTCAATTTTTTAAAAAATATACTTCCCTTCAGATTCCCATACAAACACTGTAATTTCTCACCGCCTTGCCTACCCATCAAGATGGCGTCGAAAACCATGTAAAAGGCCTATTGGAAAGCCTCATTCCACTAAACCAGTCTCTTTCTTTTCTCTCTACTACGTTGCCCACGCTGAAAAAAAAAACTGTGACGATGCAGAAAAGGAAACATTTACCTGAACACTTTTGTGTGTTACAAATTCTTGATTGTGTTGTGGGCCCCAGGCCGCTGCAGTCTCTTCCTCTGTTTTGTGGTCGGGGATTTGTACACGAACGAGAACGTCGCTGAGTTCCTCCACCGCAGCGCCGGCTGCATGAGTTCCAGGAGCTCCACCGCGAGTATCCTCCGTGAATGGGGACTGAAAATAGCAAAAAATCTCAATGAACGGGGGAAGCCTTAAAAGCAACTGCTTACTTAAACTGTAACCTCCATCTGGCGCGAAAATATGCACTGATATTTGTTCGCGGACATTTATCTGTCCCGAGAAGTGCGCAGTTTTCGGAAAGCAATGATCTTCAAGGAAACAGAACGATAACGCCCAAGGACTAGTGTGTTTATTATTCTTCAAATTCCTTTACGCAAGAGAGGTTGCTTTGGTAGACATTTTCAGGCATGTTCAGTTCATTGTCTTAAGCGCAATTGAATTTTGAGGTTTTCTGGCAAGGTTAGTGAACATGTTTAGCCTGATTTTCGATCACTGCCGGCAGTGTTCGAGATATCGCTTATTGTCTTTGATTCCTGCTCTAAATGCCCTTCGAAATTA
Organism: Blastomussa wellsi; assembly: GCA_947652115.1. Taxonomy (NCBI): domain Eukaryota; kingdom Metazoa; phylum Cnidaria; class Anthozoa; order Scleractinia; family Plerogyridae; genus Blastomussa; species Blastomussa wellsi. Next base: position 5,534,134 of record OX393561.1, read on the forward strand.
TTATAATAGTAATAGAGTTATGTTCTTGGGTGTCAAATATGCATCATTACATTTAAACCGTCGCCAGCGGTTCGGGCTGGCCTGAGGCGGGCCAAAAACATATTTACGCCGGCAAACCCGAGGGGGGTTGGGTCGGGCTACCCACGGGACTTTGACTGTGAGGTCTGTCCCCAGGGTGGGGATTTTGATCGGAAATTTTGACTTGGCCGCCATAGTGGGCAAGTGTGAGATTTTGATACTTTTGACCAATTATGTTGTCCCGGGGGTGGGGAATTTGACCTATCTTTGCAGAAAATGTCAAAAATCCCCACCCCATGCCCGACCCCCCCCCCCCCCCCCACCTCGGGCTTAACATTGATAGGTGCATAAGAACTAAACAAGTAAAAGGACTCCGTAGAAAACAAATCTTTAAATCAGGAACATACTCCACCAGACAAACTTCGACAGGTAAAACAAACACTGTTGCTAATAAACGTGCTTACCTGGGCACCTACGCGTGTTGCAAATTCTTGATTCTGTTCTGGGTCCCAAACCGCTACAGTCTCGTCCTCCGTTTTCAGGTCGGGGATTTGTACACCAACGAAAACGCCGCTGAGTTCCTAGACCTCCGCAGCTCCGGCTACACGAGCTCCAGGAGCTCCATCTTGAGTATCCACCTTGAACGGGAATTTCTGAAAATAGAAATAGGCCCTCAGGAACAAGAGAAAAATAAAAAACAATCAGACTTGATGCATGGAATCTCACACATTCTCCTCTAGTTTCTTCTGCAGATCTCCTCGCATTTTGCCCTTAATAAAAATACTATTGACGCTCTGTAACAGTTATTCCACGAGCGCGCGCTGGATAGGAACTGGTAGATAGCCAACGAGGCGAGTTGGGTATAACTATCTCATATCCAACAAGCACGAGTGGAATAATTATTTTTTATCAAAAAACACCCAAAGAATTTCAATATTTGAGCTCTCCAGTTGTTGACGCACACACCTACCATATCCCACGGTATATGAGCTCATGGCCAGGAAAACAATCAAAACTCAGGAATTAAAATTGCAATATATCATGGCCGGGATTTAATACATAAGAATATTCCTAACTTTTCCTATCCAGACATAACTCATATTCTTTATCAGAGAATACAGTCTCTTCGTTTAAAGTGCACCAAACACCGAAATATTTTTTCGCTAAAATAAACCTTTGTACCGGTTCGAAACGCATTTCATCTTTCGTTTCTCCTTTTCATTAAATTCTGGCTATTTATAGCATTTAAAAGTTTCGAAAAACTGTTCATCATTTGTTCCACGACCGAGTCAGAAGGGGCGTGGGTCTATCCTTGATTTGAAAGTCACAAACTGATTTGCATGCATGTTTACAAAGACTTGATGCGATCCAAATCAATTTGTGACGTCAAATCAAGAATAGACACACGCCCCTTCTGACTCGGTCGTGGAACAAATGATGAACAGTTTTCCTAATGCAATCAATAGCCAGAATTTTGTGAAAAGGAGAAACGAAAGGTGAAATGCGTTTCGAACTGGTGCAAAAGTGTATTTTAGCGAAAAAAATATTTTGGTGTTAGGTGGACTTTAAGTGTCTATTAGTTGAAGCTTTTTCTGTTAGGTTAAGTACTGACCTTTCTCACGTCGGGCGATATTTATTGTTTCTGGTCTTTTAGTCATACTGTTAACATGCTCGTTGTATTTTAGAGGATCTTCTCTGGTTCCATAGAGGATTAGCTTCAGACCAAACAATCGACCTGTCAGACAGAGGACACAAGATAACAATATGAACTATTAATTTAATGCAAAACCAAGGAAGGGGATTCTCATTGTAAGTATATAATATAGATTTAGCCAAGCCTAAAAGCGAACCTCCGTATTTTTGCTGGTTCTTAATAATTATTTTGTGAAATAATTGCATGCTGAAATTGCGTTCATTAAAAGTACTAGCGTGTACTAGTACTACTCAAGAAAGATTCAGTTGAAATAAGAATAAAAAGAATGACAATGACAATGAAAAGCATTGTTCTCCCGTTTGTACTTTGTGTGCGTGCTTGGTTCTCCTATTTCTATAGGTATGGGGCTCCGCTCTGCGGCCCGTTGGGCCGCCTGAGCTCCGCTACAAAGAACTACCGATTACAAAAAATTTGTCCAATACGTCAACAGGGCTGGAATGATTCGTGTATTCAGTAAATCGGGATCGGAAAAATATTTGGAAACACAGATATCATCATAGCTTTTTACCTTCTAGAAAGTTCCTCCGTGGCCTTGTGTTGCGTATCGTTATAGTCCAGTTTCCAATAGGATTTTCTCCCCAGTAATGTAAACTAGTCACTCGCCAGTTCGTAAAATTTTTATATCCGACCAGACTGTCTAACGCCCGTGAGTAAAGAAGTTTGGACTGAGTTCCACCGGCCGATGTTGAAACCATTTCCAAGTCACCTCGGCGCTGAAAGCGTAAATTGATTTCTGTTTGCATGTGCTCCAGGTATCGGATACTGCAATCGTCTTGACTCAGAGATAAGGTGAGGCGCAAATCGCCACGCCGTGGAATGACCGAACTAGAAGAGCTTAAAAACGAGAGAAAGAGGTGGCATTGTAAACCTGTAAATTTATGGCACAGGTGCCGGTCGGCCGGTCAAAAAGAAATATTGCAAATGGAAGATGGTCTGAGATGACATATTTTATGAGAATAAGACAGGGGTTGGAAAACCCTCGGACTTCTAACTGTAAGTACGGATGCCCACTCAGGGCCAAAACCTATTACGGGGACCATTTCATGTCCAACACGTGCTCACGGAATAGCTGTTAAATTAAAGGAGCCACGTCACTATATTTTGTGTCATTATTTGTGACTTTTAAAATGATAGGAAATCTAAAAAATAATAGTTTACTAAGAAAGAAAAACAACAAAGTGGTGATACAAAAACAAAACGGATGGAGACGATTGAGACGGATTACTAATGACGAATTTGAAAAACTTAGGCTAAATTTTTCAAAATGCACAAACCGTGAAGTAGCTCCTTTAAATGTAATTGGCCGTAAATGTAAGAAGTGGAAGTTGGTGATGAACACATGTGTTTTCTTAATTATTAGCTAAAGAGTATTTATATTAAGGGTAATTATAGTATTTTGTAAACAAGCTGCAATGAATGACGCATTGTTTTTTGGGTTGAATTCTAATAGCAAAAATATCCAGGATGCTGAAAATTTTAGTTTGCTGTTCATCCATCTTTTGGTGATATCTAACAACTGTTTACCCACGATTAGCGTTGTGGTCATGGCAACCGTGTTTTAACATACACGGTTACTGAGAGAGAAGACAAATTTTACTTATTTTTCCGCTGCCATTAATGATAGGCTGGCCGTTGGTTTCTTCAAGCAAAAGACGATAAAATTTCACTGTTGCCTTTCTAAGCTTACAAAATAGTTGTGAAAACCATTGTATCACGTCAGATATTCACTGCTTTCCCGCAGGCCGTTAGGGCTGGTTACAAATAACTAGAGGGGGTAAGTTTTTAAAGAAACTGTGTGTGAACACCTTCCTGACGTAGAGAAAGACGACAAAAATGCATCGAAACCGGTCGCGAGACACTTCAATCTCCCAAATCATTCTAAGCAACATATGGCAGTCCGCGGCCTTTCCCTTCACCAAGGAAACACGGAAAGCCGTAAAACTCTAGAACAAAAATTTATTTTTCAAATCGGCACTCTTAATCCTCACGGTATCAACGAACGCTTTTCATTCAACTAATTTATTCCGAAGTTTTCACGTTACCAGGCACCAGCCAATAGCGAAGCTCCATCTTTCTATATATAAAAACACACGACGCACAATTCCTTGATTCGCTCCGACGAAGGGCTAACGCTCGAAACGTCAGCTCTTGAATCTCTTTACGGTGGCCAATTGACATTATCAACCCAGTTGATAAAACCAAATTATACTGGTTACAAATAGTTCCTTGGTGAAGTGGTTAGTTTTGTTTCAGGTCATTGACTGAATTTCAAATAAAGAACACTGCTAAAATTCCCACTGGGTAAAACTGAAATTGAGAATAACGATTAAAGCAGCGAATTTCAATTGGAATAACAAAGCCTGAAAAATCCAGGTCTTCAACCGGATTCGAACCCGTGACCTCCGCGATACCGGTGCGATGCTCTACCAACTGAGCTATGAAGTCATACATTGGGAGCTAGGTCAATTTATTGAGTTCATAAAATTCCCGTGAGGAGTGAAACGACTGAACAGTTAGCCATATTTCTACTTAGTTTTGTACTACAACTCATCTGCACCAAGCACCATTCCATTTCAATGTTGTCAGTGTTGTTGAGCTGTGAGAACAAAGCCGGGCGAATCGCAAACGTCACGAAACAACATTGAAGATTTTTTTATATAATTTCGCAAAAAAGTGGACACTCAGTTGACCTTCGTTTGCCTCAACTAGTGTGTCCACGACTGTAGCTTAGACGTCCATTAATCATAATAAAATACTGTAGAGCATGTGGATAATTACTTTGAGATATTGAGCTTCACCACACAGGACAGCTGTGGAGGCACGGTGTACCAATCCTCCGCGTATGTGATCATACCGATAGCATCCATCAGACCGAATCCAACGTCCTTGCTCACTAAAAGAAATGCGAAACCGAAAACGCAAAAAAGAAACGGTCAGAGGAGGGTTGAATTTCGTCAAACAGGGTGTGGCCTAGTGGTCAGGGCGCTGGACTTGTAATCCAGTGGTCCCGGGTTCGAGTCCTTCTCCCTGCCACTAAAACGGATTTGTCTTCGGTGGTCCCGAATTCAACTCCTCCACGCTTTGTAAATAGCCAACTGGTCTGCCTCCTGCCAGTTGGGATTTTTAAGAACTTTCTGTTTAATTTACAATATTTGTTTACGTATTTAGAGTGTCCCCAATTAGCACAGTGGTGCTAAATACATTGACACTTAAATAAAGTTGTTGTTATTATTTATGATAAGACGAAATGTTATGTACTTTTAGAGGGGGGACTTTTAAGGGGGTTAGGGGCGCCGGACCCCTTCCCTTGATCCGCCACTGCCGCGTAAATTTTACCTTTAAGGCCAGCTGCATTTATTGTCCAGGTGGGTCCGGAAAGGCTTCCAGTTCTTCGACTGTTGGGAGGAACTAACGGCTTGGAACTTCTGGCGATCAAGTGTTGTACATCACGCCATGTCAACTCTGGGCTAAAACCATTGCACAACAAATTGCACCATTAAAATATGATCGAAACAGATCCTGCTGCCAATATGGACATATGAGAGCCCTGGACATACAACTTCATACAGCTAGAGGCCTTTGGAAAATGACAATATTTCACGAACATACGTCATCAAACGTCATCTTACTTTGCCTCAAGAGCCAAAGCAATGATACCAGAAGCTATTGCAGCAGGACCAGAAGAGCCTGGGAACCGCTCTGTGCACTTATCGTCTCCATTTACCGTGACCTGCGTATAATAACGAAGATAATGCGATTCATGTAGTTTCTTTTTTTTTTCAAAAACATAAGAGCTTCACGATGACAGTTTTTGAATTTAAACATGAATTTTAAGGCAATTTTAAGGTAAGCCTCTTTCATAAGTTGAAGCTGTAACACAAGGTTACATGAGGACTGGGTAAAGCGAAGAGACATTGAGGCGACACATTCTCGTTCCCATTGCCCCTTTCGTTTTGTCTTAGCCGTCGGGGCCTTGGAGAAACGAAAAGAGCTATGGGGACGAGAATGGAAGCGACAGCAAACGAGTCGTACTGGGGAAATTGCGAACGGAAAACAATCAACTAGAAACAACAACAATAACAATCAACTACAACAGTCCCACAGCAAAACCACTCACCAAGGGAGGTTTGAATTTCCCATATCTAAACATGTCCTGTCCATATGTCACAGCCATGATGGCAGCACAATCCTCAGTAAAAGCTGGCACCAATCCATCCCAATTCACTCCTGTGATAGCGATGGTGTGGATGTCGTTCACATACCCACTATACGCACAACTATCGCCCATTATTCCACCATTTCCTGCTGCAAAGACAAAGATGGATCCCTTGCCGCCGCGGCCCTGGACGTTTAAGAGGAAAAGCATTTACGAAAGCTAATCAATAGATGACCTGCACCTTGTTTTTTACGTTAAATGAGGTGGTTCGCGCAGTTTCCAGTACTTTGCAATTGATGGGTCAATGCTATCAAAGTTCAAGTGATGCAGAAGTGGATAATATGAAATTATTAACTTCTGCTGGTTCCTGTTACAATAATGATATGACCCAAATACCTTATCAGTGGTGAACATGCAGGTAGTGATAATTTTCTTGACATTATTGGTTGCCATAGAGACGGTACAGCCCGACATTTCAAGGGAAAAAGTCTTCTTACAAATGCTTGGGAGCGGTTTCCTTCAGAGTCACCTTATGCAGAACATGAACTGTAGAGGATCGTATATAGCGCTCCAAATTTGTGTACCTCGATCGCTACCATTTTTCTTCCGTCCATACCGAAGTACAAACCATATACAATTGAAGGCACACTGTGTGACACTCCGCAACGATTCTGAGAGAACATTCAAGAGGAAACCCCTCCCAGAAAAGAAGGAAAATTGAGAGGAGAACAAATATAATTATTCACGGCCTCCAGCAAAGGTCTAAATCTGGAAGCCGCGGTGAGCTCTCCAGGTCAAATAGTTACTTAACAGTTTCCCTGTTATTCAACCAACTAATCAAATAAAAACTTTAGCATACATACCAGCCGAGTTCCAGACTCAAGAGCTTTTTTTAACATAGGACCGACTCCATACACTCCAAAAGCCATGTCTCCAGGTCCCCAGCTGTTGGAGTATATGTCAATGATATCCCTCTTAAAGCTCAAAGCCTTGGCTTCTACTTGATCAGTTGAGTGAATGCTTTCGTTATACAGTCGAATACCTAACCAGAGAAAAAAAAACAAGTGTTTATTTCTACTTTTTACTATTAAACGCGGGCATTCACATCAGTGTTTTCTATCAGTTTCTAATTAACAATTAGATTATAAGTCGAGATTTCTATGAGGTGATAGATACCACCACCTCATAGAAATTTTCGAGCTCATAATCTAATTGTTTTAGTAAAAATCATAATAAACTAATCGTGTGTCGGTTCCTGTGAAACTTCGCTAAAGCGCGAAGACATTGCCATTTTGAAGACGACCTTCAACCACTGCACTCTAATGGCTGATAGTGTGCAGTTGCTCAGCCAATCAGATTGCGGCATTTGCATTGGTATACTAGCAGATTTTTACTAAAAATAGTTATTTAGGACAGCTTACTTGAAAACTGTGCATCAAACGCGACTCCTATTCCGCACTTAGAATTATTTCCTCCAGCAATGATCCCAGCACACTTTGTTCCATGACTAGAAAATAAAAATAGAATTTAAAATAGAAAAATACAATTAATGCAACAAAGGCAATTAATTTGAAGTTGGTATTAACCAAGCCTCCCTTTTGTCTGTCTAGCGTGGGTTGTCTCAAGCTACTTTTTAGCTTAATTTCCTTTCAGTGTGCTTACAATGGGTGCGTTTTTGCAATATTTGATACGATTACTTGTGGTGTTTGTTAATTTTTTCTTGTTGCAGGCAAACCCCACAGCGCTAGTACATGACGTCACCCCTTGTGTTTTGTAGAGGTGTGTATGCTGTGCATGTTGTTTTACATGTCATAACTTTCTTTATGTTTATATACATTTTTCCAGATATTTAATTCAATTATGCCGCGAAATCGCGTGGAACATCGCCTGATACTGAGACGAGGCCGTAGACCGAGTTGGCTAAAATCAGACGATATTCCGCAAGATTGAGCAGGGTAATTGTTTTATTATTCAACAAATTTTCAACGACAGGCATTTTACAGCTACAAAACTTTAATGTCTTTATGCAGCGTGAGACTTATCGTGCGAATTATCAGCAGCGCGAGACTTATATATCGGCCGAATTATCGTAACTTACGTATATCGTAGGATACGAAACAAGAAGCAGTATCAAGCCTGCGCGAGCAATCTGGTAATTAACCTTGGGAAAGACAGAAGGCTTAATGGAATGTGAAGTTAATTTTTTGCGAAATACGAAGCAAGTAGCAAATTGAAATAGTACTGAGATTAAAATGCCGACCTTTCTAGCTTTAATATATTGTGGTTTTGTATTTTCATTGTTATCTTGTGTATTTAGTTGTTTTTGTGTCATGCTGCTTACATACCTATCAGTATGATAGTCCGTTCTAGTTTTCTGGTTCCCCAAAAAGTCATAACTTGCTGTAGAGTTCTACACGAAGAAAAGCATAGGAGCAGTCAGTTAGTCCATAGCTAACACGCCCGAGTACATTGTCACAGGGGTTTTGTTGTTTTTGTTGCTTCATTCATTGCTAGAATCATTACCTGGTACCTTTACTCGTGCTCAAAATGCACCTGATGGACTAACAGGAAGATATCAACCGAATTGTGGCTCAGAGAGCAAACCATGATGAATTTCTGGCGATATTTTCAAGGAATGGCATCCTTGCCATCCTAAATGATAAGCGGCAATAAATGGTTTCAGTGTAGCGATATAGTCCTAGGTAACAAAACTGCACTTTTATTTTTGGATAGAGGGGGTAAGTTTTCGTCGGAGCGACGAAGGGCTAACGCTCGAAACGTCAGCTCTTGAATCTCTTTACGGTGGCCAATTGACATTATCAACCCAGTTGATAAAACCAAATTATACTTTTATTTTTGGGTTTCCATTGATTCAGGAACATATTTCAGCATTTTGAAATGACACCAAACACCATGACAGTGTCCCTATAAGTTATGATATGTACGCGGGAGAAGTACATAGCTTTTTACACTGTCTAGCGGCGAGTGCAATTTCAGCTTTTTGAAAAAACTCACTCGTCTGCATTCTTAAAAATTACTGGAGGTTACAAAACTCAACAAGAAGCAATTATATTTATATTCTACACAAAGCATGCTAACGTATATTTAACAATTATTCCAGGAGCGCGCGTTGGATATGAGATGGTAGATAGCCAACGAGGCGCGAAGCGCCAAGTTGGCTATAACCATCTCATATCCAACAAGCACGAGTGGAATAATTGTTTTATTAAAAAACCCCAGAAAATATTGTACAAGCATTGCAAAAAATGCATTATTTTACGCGTACACGTACCATATTTGTAGGTCAATGGTATATGAGCTCATATACCATCGCCTCTAAACCAATCAAAACTCAGGAAATGCAATATACCATAGCTAGTTTTTAATAATTAACAATTATTCCACGAGCGCGCGTTGGATATGAGGTGGTAGATAGCCAAAGAGGCGCGTAGCGCCGAGTTGGCTATAACCATTTCATATCCAACAAGCGCGAGTGGAATAATTGTTTTTTTAAAAACGCCCCAAAACTATTGTACAAAACATTGTAAACATTACAAAAATGCATTCTTTTACGCGTACACGTAAACACTCAGGAAATGCAATATACCATAGCTAGTTTTTAATGACACAGGATATCTGTCAAGCAAAGACGACTGTTAACAATCTCATCATGACCATACATGGGCATCGTGACTATTTGTTGGACAACAATGTCAAATATAAAAATGTGTGCTGAAAGACTTACAAATTTTGACACCAAATCGGGATGATAGTCATTCACGCCATCATCCACTACAGCCACAAGAATTCCTTTGCCCGTATAACCAGCTCGCCACGCTGACTTCACATTCATTGAAACGGCTGTGTCACCCTTTAACAGAAACAAAGGTCAGTCTTTGAGGTAAATTTCAACTTTAAACTAACCTTGCTTCTATAAATTTAGGAGGCTATTTGTTTTACACTGAGCAATCCATACAATACAGGGGCGGATCCCTAAAATTAAGATACAGGGGCCGACTGAAGAAATTGCCAACAAATACAAAAAAGTGGGGGGAGGGTTTCGACCCCCCTCTAAATAATAATAATAAATAATAATAATATACAATATTTATAGAGCGCTAATTCCCAATGGTCCAAAAGCGCTTTACATAATAAAAATAACAACAAAATCCTAAACCTACAAAACTACATTGTCATTCTATAAAAATTCCCAATGGAACAAAAGCGCTTTACATAATAAACATAACAACAAAATCGTAAACCTACAAAACTACATCGCCATCCTATAAAAACATCATCATTCTATACAACATCATAACCAATTTTAAAAAGCCAAGTCTTGAGCTTAGATTTAAAAGAAGAAAGGGAATTACAAGATCTAAGTTCGAATGGAAGTGCATTCCAAACAGAAGGTGCGGCAATCCGTAAATCCGACCCTGCAGTACAAAACTCACTCAGATTTATTATATTCTGTGAAGCAAATATTTTGAATGGCTTTGTTATGAAAAACATATACTTACCAGGTACCAAGATTGCCACTTTATCCAATTTTCTTTATCTTTTCCCTGGTCATAGAAATACTGAGTTGATTATTTTTATGTTTACAAAAAGAAAATAACACGCGCTCTGAATGACTGAAAAATAATATTATCAGAATTTCATTTACGTAAATTTTAAAGCCTTTGTTGTTCAGTTAGCGATAGCAGAGCTAGACACATATCTGCTCATAACAGGGTTAATGCTCAGGACAATTTCTACTCCCCTGGATTCCATTTATACACCTGAGTGGGTAAAGAGAGGCACTATTAATTTCTTACTAAACGAGCGCGAGGGCCGTACTGGGGAATATTGGCCCGAGGTCGTGACAGTTCGGACCGAGCGCAGCGAGATCCGTACAAAAACGACCGAGGGCCAATATTCCCCAGTACGGCTCGAGCAAGCTAGCTTAGTAAGTAGTTTATTATATGGCGCCCGAGTCATGCATGCTTGTTTAAAACGCAGTTTTGGTGACTTGAATTTAGAGGTTTTCCGTCGTAACGTGTTTTGACGCCGAGAACACTCAGAAAGACCAAGCTATCGCGATTTTGAAAACATTTTTTCCTTTAACTTGGAGTATTTTTATAAGTTTTCTTTCTGCAGTTCTAGTTACAAGTTTTAAATTTTCCAACTTTAGAAAACATAGGCGGCTTAGGACCGTTTATATGGAAACGGTCCGCATGGCAAAATCCCGACCATGAAAGAACCAATCAGAACGCTCGGATTTTCCTTGCCATATAATAAGAAGTTCGAACTCGGACCGAGCGCGCTAACCATTAGTCCCGGCCTGCGCCTCCAACAGATATATGAAGTGATACTTCGAATGCCTAGTACGAGGATTTTTACCACAAGTCCTGGCTTTCAACCGTTGGCAAGACACGGTTTTCGGCTTGCTGCATGAACTGCCAATAAACGCTGCAGGTTTTCAGGTCAAAATCCCAAGAATAGATCCCAAGATTGCACCCAGTCAATTTTCAAACTCAATAATAAATCAGACTATCCAAGAGTAAACACTATGAGCATTGAAAGAACGTTGGACCTTTTCATCAAGACAGTTACAGGCCCTCGAAGGTTAGGATTGGGAGACTTAGCTTGCATTTAATACTCACCCCTCTTCCTGCCAGGCTTTGCCCACAGGCGAAATCAGGCAACAGTAGTGCGACGGTAACACATAGATAAAAGAAAACTACATGGTTTACTTCTTGTAGATGCATAGCCACAGCCTGATGAAGAAAAGCACAATAAGTCAATCAAGGGACAAAGTGCTCGGAATATTAACACAAACAAAGCTGCAAGGCTGATACTACGTACAAAAGTTGGCTTTGCGAGACAACTGAGTACGAAAGAAACCGACAGAGCAGGGTTGCAACAGTGGACAGCCAACTAAGAAGTCAGGGTTGCAGCCCTCAGCTTTATCGGTTTCTGTCGTATTTATCTTGTCTCGCAAAACCCCGGGGGGGTACTCCTCGGAATTCTTGGTGGGGGTGTGCCGCCCGGGTCTTCAAATCCCGACCCTATTTCAGACCTAACCATGCCATTTTCCACACCCGTTTTCAGACCTGAACTCTAAAATTCATACCCGTTTTCAGACCTGAACTTGAAAATATACACCCGTTTTCAGACATGGCTTTATAAAATCGTTACATTATTATAGCATCCGAGTGAAATCACAACAAAGTATATTACGTTAAAGCATAATATTTTTTATTAGGAAGTATAAAGCACTGAGAATTGCATCAGGCACAAACGGAAGGAGTAAAATTAAGCTGGGATGATATAGTTTATCTATTTCTTTTTGTCGCTATCAGTTAGTCGTTCCAGTTACGTACTGAGAAGAAAAATATGTTTGTAAGCTTTCGTAAATGTTCCCGGCCCCCAAAACCCGACCCGATTTCAGACCATAATTGTCAAAATCTATACCCGTTTTCAGACAAAAACGGCTCAAAAACCATACCCTTTGGGGCGGCACATACCTATATACCTTATATAGGGGAGTACCCCCCCGGGCGCAAAACCAACTTTTTTACGTAGTTTTGCAGCGATGTTTGTATTACACTGGTCTCTTGTAGATCCTTAACGTCAACTAGCAGCACCATTGTTCGCAGTCCTTGTAGAGTATTACAATATAATTTGGTTTTATCAACTGGGTTGATAATGTCAATTGGCCACCGTAAAGAGATTCAATTGCTGACGTTTCGAGCGTTAGCCCTTCGTCGGAGCGAAACAGGGTACTGAAGCGAAACTGGGTACCAGAGGAGTTTTTTGTGGTGAAGCCGCTATTCGCTCAGCAAAAAGAACACCTCTGGCACCCAGGGTATCGGAATATATGCAACGCACGAAAACGCTTATTAGGTAAAATATCCCTAATTATAAGACAAGCCATACTCTTGCGCTCCTTGTTTTCCCTTTATGAGCTGTCCTTGGGTATGTCGACTTAGGGCCTGATTACATGAGCCGGGCTGGCCCGGTTTGCCGGGATGGGTTTCTTTGTCGGCTAACCGGGCTGGCCCGGTTGTCATGTAATCGCGAAGTTGATTTTTGTTGCGTTTAACAGACGTACCGAGATCTCGGCAAACTGAAACAAGCCCGGCTAACCTGGCCAGCCCGGTCCATGTAATCAGGCCCTAAAAGTTGAAACACCATCGGACATTAATTAATTTGAATTTTCGGTAATCACCAGCAAGAAGATATCTTTCTACAGTGGGAACGTTCGCATTATAAAAAGCAAGAATGATCTTCCGACAATTTTAAGGGCTTGGCTGCAAACAACTTTACTGCGTGTTAGTGTTACATTCTCTTTTGCATAAATTATCTGCAAACTTGGATGTTTCAAAATGTCTATAATAGAGTGGTAAAGTGTGACGTCGCAAATATTTAAATTTTTGAAATTATGGGATTCATTAAGATCTTTAGAAAGTACATGATGAAGAATGCCCACTTGCCAAAAATCAACATCTCCTTTCAAATTGGGGGTGAGATATTGGCCCTTTCATGCTTCAGTGACTCCGTACAAATCCTTGTAATTTTGGTTTAGAATGTCTCACTGCTAAAGACCGTCGAAAGATAAACGTTGGGCCTCGGCTATCACACGGAAAAATAGGAGACTGTAAACAGTCTAGCTAAAATACGGCAATCTCATAATAGTTGGAGATCTTAGCAAGCTCTGTTGAGCTTTTCTAAGAAGACCGTGAAAGTGCAAAAGATTTCCACTGATCACTGGCATTCCTAAGATTTCAAAACGAAATCTATGAAACCTATTAGGGTTAGATACATTATGCTCGCAAATTTGACCATTATGCTTTTTGGTGTCACCCCAAAAATCGTGCCATTATGCCGAAAATTATGCTCGTGTCAGACCATTATGCTCGTGTGAAGACGGCTGAAATTTCGCCCTTGAATCCACGGTACCACCCAAAGCTTAAAACGCAAGATCTCCCTCGGGACTTGCCATGTTCTGATTAGGGAGTTTAAGAAAACAAAATCGGCAACGGGAACGTCGCTAAACAAAATGTTTAATGAGCAGAATGGCTTTGCACGTGCGTTATAGTTCTTGGTACATTTCTTTGCCGTCCTCTGCAAAACAACAACGTGAAATGACCAAACTCGGCGTTGTCTGTACAACGTGAACCATGAAGGCTAATTGTTTAAATTTTTATTTCGAATTTATCGCTGTGTTTAAGATTCAGTTTTGAGATAGTCTTGACAGTAAGAAACAGACTAAATGACTTTAGAGTATCGAGAGATTCGTAGGTAAATATACATTCATTTTTTAATCGACGTTGTTCTTTGCGTTTCTCGGCGTTTGACCCGGCCTTGCCTGGATGACGGCCAAGTCTGTTGGGCCTGACATAATGCTGTAACCAGGCCTCTAAACCAGTAACCAAGCCTTAGAAAGGGTCCAGAAATGGCTGAATAATCAGACAGGAGGCAAATCCGATATTTTTTTCTCACATTTTCACGGAAAATAGGGAAAATATTAATTTTGTAGCATTATGCTAAAATTATGTTATAAACTTGGCCATTATGCCGACATTATGCTCCTTAACTTGTGATACTAAAAAATATTCAGGCAAGTTTTCAACACCTAATTTTCAGAAAATTTGATCACGGCTGTAGTATAGGATTAAATTTTAAAAACGGAGCTTGCAACTGTAAAGAATCATTATAGAGCGTTTTCACTCACGTGAACCCAAAAAATATAAATCGAAAACCAGCAGTGGACAGAGTGAAGAAACTACGGTATTGTAGAAGATAAATAAATAAAGAATATACTTCTCCAAGTTTCAAGTGTGTGCGTTATTCCAAACTTTAGATATTCGTCGAAATTTATAGAGCCCATGCAGTATGGAGATGCCATATTGGTGTAGGAACCTCATTGGAACACCAATATGGCAGCCGGAATGTAAATAATATCTGGAATTTGCTTTGGCTATCAGCTAGGCGACCTATCACCTACTCTGAAACACTTCTCCTGATACGTAAACTTCTCAAATGGCTAGAACTTGCGAGATAAGTGTGTTTTTCGACAAACATGATCGTAACTTTATGTCACGCACCGCCGTAACTCTGAAATTCAAAGTTCGCTGGTTTCCAAACGAAGGATGCTGTTGAGCTAAAAAGTTGTACGCAGATATAAATTTAGCACCTCTTATGCCTGATGAATATAAAAAGTTTGGTGGCTCTTTGGTTTTTTATGACGTCACGTGAAAACGCTCTGTACAATAACCAGGAGAATTCTCACGTGCTGATTGGTCGAGAGCTATGGTTTATGAGAGTATGGACCATGTAACTATGAATGTGGTCGATTTGTTAAATAGAAATAAAATTTAATACTGGAATTAAAATTTGCTTACCTTGGAGAAAACAATGGCATCCACGTAATTCGTCTGCTAAGTCAGGCGCTACGGTTTCTTGTCTACTATCAGTTTGTTAAAAACGTTTTAAATGCTAAGGAATCGAATGTGAGCTCAAAGTACCCAAGGGGAGCAAATTAGCATTTCGTAGACAATGTACATTAACTGAGAGCTGGTTCTGCTCGAACGTATGGGTCATCTTAGAATATATTAATTTTGACGCTCAAGGAAGTGATTACTGATTGGTCGACATCGCTGGAAATAACGAACGTGGGAAGCAATGAAGAAGAAACTTTGCAAACTAACGAGAACGTGTCGATAAAAGTCAAAGTTTACAAGGAACTGACAAGTTTGCTGACACAATGTCGCACTGAAACGATCGGGCGACGTGACAACAGAGTTGAGGAAGTAAATACCGAAGCCGTGAAGGAAAAAACTTTGCAACTAACGAGAACGCAGGCGTGCCAATAAAAAATATGTTAATTAAGATTACCGACACAAGTTAGCGTAAAGGAACGTGGTGATGCACCTGTGAAAATAGATATGTTAACACTGATCTGAAACTGAAGAAAGCCCAAACCACTGAAATATCAACGAAAACGTGTCGATAAAAGTTATTCAATTTACAAGGAAGTAAGTCTGCTGAAATATTATACGACGTAGTCAACAATCGAGGTCATGTATACACAAAGCAGGGAGGTAAATACTTATGCCAAAGAGCTGAAGGTTCCAAGAAAATTTGGCAGTATTTGGTGGACGTGTCGATAAAAGTTATTTGAAGGTGATTAGGAAGTAAGCGTGCCGACGCATGATGTCGTAAACAACATCGTGTGTAATTAGAAACGCGGGAGCTGGGCAAATTAGTTTTGTTGTTAAAGCGCTGAAGATTCCAAGAAATTTTCGAAAATGTGTCTGTAGAAGCTACTTAAAGGTGAAGGAAGTACGTCTGCCGAGTCACCGATGTCGTTAAAAAATAGACACATTTAGCATGGGTAATCAAATGGTGACGAGTGAAATTAGGAAATAACTTCACTCGCGTTTTCTTATAATTTCCCGAGCCTTAAAGCGGGAAAATTATTAGAATTTTATACAAAACACAAGTGAAATTATTTCCTAATTTGATTACCTTTTAATATCATAGGTGACAAATTGCGCTCACGACAGTGTATGTTGGAGAAATTTCGCGCTAAACGTTGCCATAGCAATTTTGTAATTTCACAAATTAACGCTACAATTTCGCACCAATTGCAAACTTAAGGAGCAATTTGTCACCCATGATGTTATTGCTGAAACTGCCTCACTCAGCACAGTTGTCCCGAAAATATAGTTAATTTTACAGATAAAAAACTGGGTAATGTCCACCTGTCTTAATTCAGTTTTTACACTGAAAAAATGGCGTAAACAGAGTTTGACTAACCTACGAGTTGCGAGTTTGTCGCGAGGTGCGGGTTTGTCGCGAGTTTCGAGTTTGCAAGTTGCGAGTTTGTGAGTTTGCGAGCTGCGAGGCTAACACAAATAAAGTGAAAAATGCATCTCATTCAACTGGAACTTTTTAATAACAGAAAAAAGGAAATAACATAGCGCAAACAAAATTCGCACTGATAACAGGGGTCCGCTTTAACAACGTATTCTGGACGTGTGGACATAAAAAAGGTAAATGTTTCTGAAACTCTCAACTCGCAACTTGCAAATCAGCCGAGTCCGTGATAACAACTTTAATACTGGAAAAAAAGAAAATTTACGAACACCTCGGATTTCCACGACGAAACATGCAGCCATGCGCCCCAGATCTTATTGTTCTTAGCAAATCTTAATTTGTTAATAGTGGATTTTTATTTTAACTATAGGTTTTATATTTGTGTATTTTTTTAACACACGACCCCACAAGCATTTAGCTTTAATACCCATCGTGTATAAATAAAGGTTTACTACTACTACTATCGAATTGGAACTTTGAAGTTTTTGAGAAGAGGGCAGCCTCGACCCAGGGCGCTTTTCCCTTGGCATTTGGAGGGGAGGGGAAGGGAAGGTAGGGGAGGGGAGGGGAGGAAAAAGCGCCTTGGGACTAGGTGCACAGGGCCGAGAACATTATCCAACAACAAACTCAACCCACACATGACGCCGGGTCCGGGAATCGAACCCGGACCACATTGGTGGGAGGCGAGCGCTCTCACCACTGCTAATCCTGCTTTCCAGGAATCTCTACAATGTTTTCCAGGGTTTATACTAAAAGGAAAAATTTCGAAATCAAGATACTGTACATGATGATCAGTGATTTTAATTAAGTTGGGGATGTTTGACCAACGCCATGCAATGGAAGTAGTGCGATAAAAGATAATTACAACGTCGTTTTGTATACAAACTCGAGATAAAAATATAATTAAATTCTGTACAAACATCAAATGAAGACGTTTTTTTACAAGAATTAGAATTTCTGAAAGCGACCACGAAGGTGCTTGCTTCTCGTTAGGGGGTGACTTGAGGCCCGTTTACTCAAGAATTTGAACGTTTTTCTGGCTATACAAAAACTGAAGGAAAATTGTAACTCCCACTTCTCGACACTTCAGAAGAAAGGAGCTTGCAACCAGCGAAATGTGGCGTACTAATTGCAGGAGAAGGAGAAGGAGAGGAGAAGTTACTTTCGCTTAACAACCCCCTCCACCGCCGCCCCTTTCAAGCCCTGGAACTTGACTGCTTCAAACAATTCCGCACTTACGCCGGGGTTTGCTCGGGGGAGTGGCAACAGATACAATTTAACCACGTTTGCATTTTTAACCGTTACGTCCATAATGATATACATGAAAAAATTACTCGATTCTGATTGGCTGAGAGCAGTGCAGTTCAAGTGTAACACCAGTGCAATTACACATTGAAATTTTGGATTGTGGTTGCAGATGTTTTAAATGAACCGCTTTCAGTTCGTAGCATTATTAGCTGATCTTCATTAGCCAATCCTTAAATAAAGTGTCAAATTCGCATCAAATGCTCGCTTCCTGTCTACAACACTAAGATCTCCCGGTACCGGTACTTCCTCCAGGCGAAGCGGCTCGTGCAATTTCAATTTTTTGAAAAATCCACTCGTGCAAGTTAATTCCAATTAGAACTCGAAACCGTATGGTTACCTATACGAAGTGAGAATGGCGACTACAGGTTTCCAGCGGTTGGGGGAATGGTGTGGATTTTAGCCCTCTGCTGAGGTTTGACTGTCAGTGTCAACGTTTCTGCCTCACGCATAAATGGTGACCGATTCATGGTTCAAAGGACGTTCGTGGCTCAAAAATCAGTGAAGTCGCAACGTTTTTGCTTTTAAATTACATAGAAAAATTGGTTTTTACCAGTTTTAGAACGTGAAGGGAGAATATCGAAGCATGTTCTGATTAGCGCTACGGCCGCTTTAAGCGAGCTTTTTGAAG
Organism: Blastomussa wellsi; assembly: GCA_947652115.1. Lineage (NCBI taxonomy): Eukaryota > Metazoa > Cnidaria > Anthozoa > Scleractinia > Plerogyridae > Blastomussa > Blastomussa wellsi. The sequence goes on from OX393561.1 coordinate 5,552,824, forward strand.
AGGTCTCGGCAAATTTTCAAAATTTGCTTTCCCACTGTCATAGTTCTTTCTTAGTATGTGATGGAGCGTTGAAAAAAAAATCGAGGATATGGCTTTCGAAAGCTCAATAAAGACCAAAAATGTCCAGATAGCAGGCAAGATTTCAAACTTTATTGTAGTTTTCAAAGGAAAAAAAAGTCATACAAACTCTTGCAGCCCTGGTATTCTGATTGGTTTCCTGAGCAATTTTGCACTACGGACCACAGTGACTACTGCTACAAATTTTGACCGAATTAATTTCTAAAAACAAAACTGTTTTGCTTGGTTGAAATCTTTTGCCCTCTATGTCTGTTGGATAATCTAGATTGTCTAACAAAGAAAAAAGTTACGCCCAAGAGCAGATTCCTGGTATAAACAAGAAGGCAAAAGCAACTTCCTCCAATTTCGAAACAATTGCAACGTTTGCTAACAATAGTTCTCCTGACATTTTCTTAGGAAGGACTGTATGTTTAATTACTCAGTTCCAACAATGGTAAACTGAATAATTTGTAATGAACTTTTTACAGTGATTATTTATATTAATACTTTCAGCTAGAAAGAAGCGCGCGAAAAGCAACACAAAGTACTATACAGCAAAAGAACGTTGACTCTAAACGGCTAAACTCTAAACTGTACGAGATACATTAGAATCTGACCTCAACATTTCCGCCAAGCGTCTAAAGCCGCACTGCACATACACATTCCATACACGTAACCATACACGTAACCATTCCATACACGTCCCAGCCACAAGATGCCTTATGGATAGTGACTGACGGCGCCATCAAGAATAGAGGCATTGCAGCCACACTGTACGTCCACCGAAATGGGAAGCTGCTCTTGGCTGGATTCTTCAGGGCCAAGCTTCGTAAGCATCAAGTGACTTGGTTGCCCTGTGAAATTGAAGCCCTAGCTATCGGTGCAGCTATAAGACATTTTGCCCCCTATATCATTCAATCCTCACACACAACCGAGGTACTCACTGACAGCAGACCTTGCGTTCAAGCTTATGAAAAGCTGAGAAGAGGAGAATTCTCCGCCAGCTCCAGAGTCACCACCTTCCTGTCCACAGTCAGCCGCTATTCCGTCCACGTCCGTCATATTGCCGGAGTGGAGAACCTACCCTCCGATTATGCAAGCCGACACCCAAAGGAATGTTTGGACTCTAGTTGCCAAATTTGCAAATTTATCGTCGAACTCGAAGATTCTGTTGTTCGCAGCCTCTCTGTAAGTGACGTACTACAAGGCTCTGTCAAGATGCCCTTCACTGGCCGTGCTGCTTGGCAGGCTACCCAGATGGAGTGCCCTCACCTCCGGAGGACACATTCTCACCTTAGCCAAGGCACCCGACCCTCTAAGAAGGCCACTCATATTATCGATGTGAAACGCTACCTTAAGGATGTGGTAATCGCTGCTGATGGCCTTCTCGTTGTGCGAGATCATCAGCCCTTCCAACCCCCTCGTGAGCGCCTGGTTGTTCCTCGCTCCGTTTTAGGTGGCCTATTAACTGCTCTTCACATCCGTTTTTGTCACCCTTCAAAGTACCAAACAAAGCGTCTCTTCAGCCGATACTTCTTCGCACTAGATGTTGACAGAGCCATTGACCTTGTATCTTCCTCCTGTCACATCTGTGAGTCTGTGAAATCGATCCCTAAACACTTCCAGCCCCAGTCAAGCGAGCAACCTCCCCCGTCGATTGGCGTTTCCTTCGCTGCTGATGTTGCCCGCCGTCACCGACAATTGATCCTAGTACTAAGAGAGACAGTCTCCTCATACACTTTGACCACCCTTATCAAGAGCGAGAAACATGAGGATCTCCGCAACGCCATCATAGTCCTGTGTTCCCAGCTGCGTTCCTTACACGACGGCGGTGCGACAGTCCGCGTTGATCCTGCCCCTGGTTTCTGTGCACTAGCCACCGACCCAATCCTCACCTCCCATGGAATTACCTTGGAGATCGGCAGGGTCAAGAATCCAAACAAGAACCCCGTTGCAGAACGTGCCATAGAGGAGCTCGGTTTGGAGCTTCTGAACTTGTCCCCAGAGGGAGGCCCGGTGTCTGATGTCACTCTGGCACTAGCAACTGCAAATGCAAACTCCCGCATCCGGCGAGACGGCCTCTCGGCGCGGGAAGTCTGGACTCAACGCGACCAGCTAACTGGAGAACAGCTACCCGTAGTTGACAGACAACTCATCCTTAGTCAGAATTACTCCCGCCTGCAGAATCACACACCCAGTGCAAAGTCTAAGGCTCGTGGACGTACCAACCTACCCCCAGTTGCCGTCTCCGTTGGCGACTTAGTCTTCTTGAAAGGTGACAGAGCCAAATTGAAAGCCCGTGAGAAATACCTCGTGGTCAGCGTTCGCGAGGATCTTTCTTGTGAGCTACGGAAGTTCACCACCTCCCAGTTTCGCAGCAAGATCTACTCGGTGCCTATGTCTGAATGCTATCCAGTGGCCCCGACAGTTTTGGCTCAGTCCCCGCAGGGCCCCATTCGTGGCCTTCATAAGCCCTCCTCCCTTGACTCTGATGATGACGCCGACCCTGTCATTCTACCACCAAGACTCTCCACTGTCCCTGCACCTTCACTATCAGAAACTCGGCCTCCAGCCCCTGACCAACACACGGTTTCACAACCTGTACATGACAGTGTCCCTGTTCAGGAACTTCCTCCAGTACCTGCAGCTATTGTCCCACCACCTTGCACCCCAGACTCCTCTCCAGGCTGCTCGGTTCTTTCAGATGCTCCACCTGAATCTGCTGCTGTAGTTCCCCCCCAGACGGTCTGGCCGCCAACGAAGCGCCCCGTTTTGGCAAACTCAGGACTGGGACTTAAAGTAGTGAACCAGGAATGTTTGTACTTTACCTTAACGTATTTACTTCATTTTACTCGCTACTCTTCGAAGAACAAATCTAAGGGACCAGACAGAGACTGCACCCGTTGTGCTTATTTCAGTTTTACATAATTGTAGTTCATGTTTAGTGTTTAGAAGGACAAATCTAAGGGACCAGAGACGGCACCCGTCATGCTTAATGATTCTAGTTTTAGTTCAGCTTTAGTGTTGTCTCAGTTCTTCCTTTGCATGTTCCTTTATTAAGTCGTCTATTTCACATGTACATTCAGTTTACTCCTGTGCCTGTATACTAGGGAGACAACTAGGAGGCAACCACGCCACTACGTTATGTTTATTGTAGCCAGCGGTTGTTTACGCTGCGCACGCGCGTTGGCATCTTGGCTGTTCCATGTGCTCGCCAAGCGAACGTGTTGTCGTTTATTAAACCTTCGAGTAAACGCAGTGTTTCCTCTTTATTGGCGCATGAAAAAATTACTCGATTCTGATTGGCTGAGAGCAGTGCAGTTCAAGTGTAACACCAGTGCAATTACACATTGAAATTTTGGATTGTGGTTGCAGATGTTTTAAATGAACCGCTTTCAGTTCGTAGCATTATTAGCTGATCTTCATTAGCCAATCCTTAAATAAAGTGTCAAATTCGAATCAAATGCTCGCTTCCTGTTTGCAACACTAAGATCTCCCGGTACCGGTACTTCCTCCAGGCGAAGCGGCTCGTGCAAGTTAATTCCAATTAGAACTCGAAACCGTATGGTTACCTATACGAAGTGAGAATGGCGACTACAGGTTTCCAGCGGTTGGGGGAATGGTGTGGATTTTAGCCCTCTGCTGAGGTTTGACTGCCAGTGTCAACGTTTCTGCCTCACGCATAAATGGTGACCGATTCATGGTTCAAAGGACGTTCGTGGCTCAAAAATCAGTGAAGTCGCAACGTTTTTGCTTTTAAATTACATAGAAAAATTGGTTTTTACCAGTTTTAGAACGTGAAGGGAGAATATCGAAGCATGTTCTGATTAGCGCTACGGCCGCTTTAAGCGAGCTTTTTGAAGAGGTCTCGGCAAATTTTCAAAATTTGCTTTCCCACTGTCATAGTTCTTTCTTAGTATGTGATGGAGCGTTGAAAAAAAAATCGAGGATATGGCTTTCGAAAGCTCAATAAAGACCAAAAATGTCCAGATAGCAGGCAAGATTTCAAACTTTATTGTAGTTTTCAAAGGAAAAAAAAGTCATACAAACTCTTGCAGCCCTGGTATTCTGATTGGTTTCCTGAGCAATTTTGCACTACGGACCACAGTGACTACTGCTACAAATTTTGACCGAATTAATTTCTAAAAACAAAACTGTTTTGCTTGGTTGAAATCTTTTGCCCTCTATGTCTGTTGGATAATCTAGATTGTCTAACAAAGAAAAAAGTTACGCCCAAGAGCAGATTCCTGGTATAAACAAGAAGGCAAAAGCAACTTCCTCCAATTTCGAAACAATTGCAACTTTTGCTAACAATAGTTCTCCTGACATTTCCTTAGGAAGGACTGTATGTTTAATTACTCAGTTCCAACAATGGTAAACTGAATAATTTGTAATGAACTTTTTACAGTGATTATTTATATTAATACTTTCAGCTAGAAAGAAGCGCGCGAAAAGCAACACAAATTACTATACAGCAAAAGAACGTTGACTCTAAACGGCTAAACTCTAAACTGTACGAGATACATTAGAATCTGACCTCAACATTTCCGCCAAGCGTCTAAAGCCGCACTGCACATACACATTCCATACACGTAACCATACACGTAACCATTCCATACACGTCCCAGCCACAAGATGCCTTATGGATAGTGACTGACGGCGCCATCAAGAATAGAGGCATTGCAGCCACACTGTACGTCCACCGAAATGGGAAGCTGCTCTTGGCTGGATTCTTCAGGGCCAAGCTTCGTAAGCATCAAGTGACTTGGTTGCCCTGTGAAATTGAAGCCCTAGCTATCGGTGCAGCTATAAGACATTTTGCCCCCTATATCATTCAATCCTCACACACAACCGAGGTACTCACTGACAGCAGACCTTGCGTTCAAGCTTATGAAAAGCTGAGAAGAGGAGAATTCTCCGCCAGCTCCAGAGTCACCACCTTCCTGTCCACAGTCAGCCGCTATTCCGTCCACGTCCGTCATATTGCCGGAGTGGAGAACCTACCCTCCGATTATGCAAGCCGACACCCAAAGGAATGTTTGGACTCTAGTTGCCAAATTTGCAAATTTATCGTCGAACTCGAAGATTCTGTTGTTCGCAGCCTCTCTGTAAGTGACGTACTACAAGGCTCTGTCAAGATGCCCTTCACTGGCCGTGCTGCTTGGCAGGCTACCCAGATGGAGTGCCCTCACCTCCGGAGGACACATTCTCACCTTAGCCAAGGCACCCGACCCTCTAAGAAGGCCACTCATATTATCGATGTGAAACGCTACCTTAAGGATGTGGTAATCGCTGCTGATGGCCTTCTCGTTGTGCGAGATCATCAGCCCTTCCAACCCCCTCGTGAGCGCCTGGTTGTTCCTCGCTCCGTTTTAGGTGGCCTATTAACTGCTCTTCACATCCGTTTTTGTCACCCTTCAAAGTACCAAACAAAGCGTCTCTTCAGCCGATACTTCTTCGCACTAGATGTTGACAGAGCCATTGACCTTGTATCTTCCTCCTGTCACATCTGTGAGTCTGTGAAATCGATCCCTAAACACTTCCAGCCCCAGTCAAGCGAGCAACCTCCCCCGTCGATTGGCGTTTCCTTCGCTGCTGATGTTGCCCGCCGTCACCGACAATTGATCCTAGTACTAAGAGAGACAGTCTCCTCATACACTTTGACCACCCTTATCAAGAGCGAGAAACATGAGGATCTCCGCAACGCCATCATAGTCCTGTGTTCCCAGCTGCGTTCCTTACACGACGGCGGTGCGACAGTCCGCGTTGATCCTGCCCCTGGTTTCTGTGCACTAGCCACCGACCCAATCCTCACCTCCCATGGAATTACCTTGGAGATCGGCAGGGTCAAGAATCCAAACAAGAACCCCGTTGCAGAACGTGCCATAGAGGAGCTCGGTTTGGAGCTTCTGAACTTGTCCCCAGAGGGAGGCCCGGTGTCTGATGTCACTCTGGCACTAGCAACTGCAAATGCAAACTCCCGCATCCGGCGAGACGGCCTCTCGGCGCGGGAAGTCTGGACTCAACGCGACCAGCTAACTGGAGAACAGCTACCCGTAGTTGACAGACAACTCATCCTTAGTCAGAATTACTCCCGCCTGCAGAATCACACACCCAGTGCAAAGTCTAAGGCTCGTGGACGTACCAACCTACCCCCAGTTGCCGTCTCCGTTGGCGACTTAGTCTTCTTGAAAGGTGACAGAGCCAAATTGAAAGCCCGTGAGAAATACCTCGTGGTCAGCGTTCGCGAGGATCTTTCTTGTGAGCTACGGAAGTTCACCACCTCCCAGTTTCGCAGCAAGATCTACTCGGTGCCTATGTCTGAATGCTATCCAGTGGCCCCGACAGTTTTGGCTCAGTCCCCGCAGGGCCCCATTCGTGGCCTTCATAAGCCCTCCTCCCTTGACTCTGATGATGACGCCGACCCTGTCATTCTACCACCAAGACTCTCCACTGTCCCTGCACCTTCACTATCAGAAACTCGGCCTCCAGCCCCTGACCAACACACGGTTTCACAACCTGTACATGACAGTTTCCCTGTTCAGGAACTTCCTCCAGTACCTGCAGCTATTGTCCCACCACCTTGCACCCCAGACTCCTCTCCAGGCTGCTCGGTTCTTTCAGATGCTCCACCTGAATCTGCTGCTGTAGTTCCCCCCCAGACGGTCTGGCCGCCAACGAAGCGCCCCGTTTTGGCAAACTCAGGACTGGGACTTAAAGTAGTGAACCAGGAATGTTTGTACTTTACCTTAACGTATTTACTTCATTTTACTCGCTACTCTTCGAAGAACAAATCTAAGGGACCAGACAGAGACTGCACCCGTTGTGCTTATTTCAGTTTTACATAATTGTAGTTCATGTTTAGTGTTTAGAAGGACAAATCTAAGGGACCAGAGACGGCACCCGTCATGCTTAATGATTCTAGTTTTAGTTCAGCTTTAGTGTTGTCTCAGTTCTTCCTTTGCATGTTCCTTTATTAAGTCGTCTATTTCACATGTACATTCAGTTTACTCCTGTGCCTGTATACTAGGGAGACAACTAGGAGGCAACCACGCCACTACGTTATGTTTATTGTAGCCAGCGGTTGTTTACGCTGCGCACGCGCGTTGGCATCTTGTCTGTTCCATGTGCTCGCCAAGCGAACGTGTTGTCGTTTATTAAACCTTCGAGTAAACGCAGTGTTTCCTCTTTATTGGCGCATGAAAAAATTACTCGATTCTGATTGGCTGAGAGCAGTGCAGTTCAAGTGTAACACCAGTGCAATTACACATTGAAATTTTGGATTGTGGTTGCAGATGTTTTAAATGAACCGCTTTCAGTTCGTAGCATTATTAGCTGATCTTCATTAGCCAATCCTTAAATAAAGTGTCAAATTCGCATCAAATGCTCGCTTCCTGTCTGCAACACTAAGATCTCCCGGTACCGGTACTTCCTCCAGGCGAAGCGGCTCGTGCAATTTCAATTTTTTGAAAAATCCACTCGTGCAAGTTAATTCCAATTAGAACTCGAAACCGTATGGTTACCTATACGAAGTGAGAATGGCGACTACAGGTTTCCAGCGGTTGGGGGAATGGTGTGGATTTTAGCCCTCTGCTGAGGTTTGACTGCCAGTGTCAACGTTTCTACCTAACGCATAAATGGTGACCGATTCATGGTTCAAAGGACGTTCGTGGCTCAAAAATCAGTGAAGTCGCAACGTTTTTGCTTTTAAATTACATAGAAAAATTGGTTTTCACAAGTTTTAGAACGTGAAGGGAGAATATCGAAGCATGTTCTGATTAGCGCTACGGCCGCTTTAAGCGAGCTTTTTGAAGAGGTCTCGGCAAATTTTCAAAATTTGCTTTCCCACTGTCATCGTTCTTTCTTAGTATGTGATGGAGCGTTGAAAAAAAAATCGTGGGTATGGCTTTCGAAAGCTCAATAAAGACCAAAAATGTCCAGATAGCAGGCAAGATTTCAAACTTTATTGTAGTTTTCAAAGGAAAAAAAAAGTCATACAAACTCTTGCAGCCCTGGTATTCTGATTGGTTTCCTAAGCAATTTTGCACTACGGACCACAGTGACTACTGCTACAAATTTTGACCGAATTAATTTCTAAAAACAAAACTGTTTTGCTTGGTTGAAATCTTTTGCCCTCTATGTCTGTTGGATAATCTAGACTGTCTAACAAAGAAAAAAGTTACGCCCAAGAGCAGATTCCTGGTATAAACAAGAAGGCAAAAGCACCTTCCTCCGATTTCGAAACAATCGCAACTTTTGCTAACAATAGTTCTCCTGGCATTTCCTTAGGAAGGACTGTATGTTTAATTACTCAGTTCCAACAATGGTAAACTGAATAATTTGTAATGAACTTTTTAGAGTGATTATTTATATTAATACTTTCAGCTAGAAAGAAGCGCGCGAAAAGCAACACAAATTACTATACAGCAAAAGAACGTTGACTCTAAACGGCTAAACTCTAAACTGTATGAGATACATTAGAATCTGACCTCAACATTTCCGCCAAGCGTCTAAAGCCGCACTGCACATACACATTCCATACACGTAACAAGCAAGCCTAATAACGCGTTTACACTCCTTCGATATTTCTTCTTTTTCTAATAGAATTTCTTCCAAATCAATTACTCTCAGTACAAAACTGAGACTGTACATTAAAAACTTTAAGACTCTCTGGGTCTTAACTTTCAAAGTTCTGTGCCTTTAATTTATTTTTTTAATAAATATATATGTCCCACTTTCTGGCCTTTGGCGACGGCCCTGTCTTTAAGTAATAAATATCACTCTAAACAAAAGTGACAACTCCCTTGCTTGTATCCAGTGAATTTGCAGACAAACCACCTTGATCAGGTCTGGATTGCTCATGTTGGCTGTTCCCTTTCTCGATCTGTCTTGGTACCTCAGGGTTAATGCCCTTTTTCCTCTTATAAACGAAGAACAGACATACCCCAGCACCAATAATAAAAAGGCCAGCACATGTGCCGACGGAGATGACGATCACGATGTGCCAGGGGACTGGGGAAAAACAAAATGGATTTTCATTAAAATCACAGTTTATTTCAGTACAGTGTGTAGAAGCGGGTTTTTCAAAACATCATTCGTCCGTCAATCATTCGCCCGTCGGCGAACCACGAAAGCGGCGAACGATAAATTTTATGCCAGCACAAATTTGGTCAATTCAGCTTTTTGCTATTAGTAATAATTTTTAAGTTTAGGGAGCCATGAACTCCAATTTCAAGCCTTATGTGTTTGTTGAGCGGATGAAACTGAACGGTTTAGTAGAGAAATTCAGAGCGCTTACCATTTGAATGGAATTTCCCGTGGAATTTTTGGGAGAAATGGAACTGCACTATTCCTCACCAAGGAAATGGATCGGATTGAGCAGTACCACTTGGTCCATAAGTGGGATAACGACAAATGTAATATCAGAGACGGTGTCAAACGTTTTAGCGGACGACGACTTTGAAAATGATTTGTTTTGAAGAGGAAGACGACGACTTAATACTTTTTTCTGCAGCATTCACATTTGCAAAAGGGAAATTTGAACCGAATCCAGGAACGTTTGAGCGAACGATACCCATTTTTGGATGAATTGTAGTGATTGCAACTGGGGTGTGCAATATAAAAGGAAGATGGCGGCTTGAAAACGTGTGTTTGTTTTCTTGTATGGAATCCGCCTGCATCGAGGACCTGTCTGGTTTTCAGACATAACATGAATGTAGGCTCATTTCTGTATACTTCTGAAATTGGGAGTCCTGTGTAATTTAGCAGATGTCGGAATAAGGTTAAGCAATCTCAGAAAAACACCCAGGAGGCTTTTCTACAAACATTGCTTACATGACTGGAAAATGATAGTTCACATTCTTAGGTAACCCCTCCCCCCCTTATCTCTGATTTCTGATCAATTACAGTGTCATTAATAACAATGTGTAAATCCTTATGACAATTTCTTGGGTCCAGACAGTCTGGATACTTTGATCAATAACGGAATTCTCTTTCCGACTCAGGGACCAACCTTGGCGACCGGTTCCAACCAATGGTAAACGCCCTTTGTTCTGTTACTTGGCACCCTTTAGGTCAACTTATAAAATATAAACATGCGTATACTCAACCAACAGAGAGATAGAAATGTAATAATTTGGGGCGTCTTGATATCGAACGAGCTAAGTCCGAAATCCAACAGTTAAGCCAACATTTTTACAAGGCATTGTTAGGCTGATGTCATGCGGCCTGACGTAACCAATGGCTAACTTCCAGTGTCAGTTGCACAGTCTTACTATGCTAAAAAGAACGTCAGGGTGAATGTTTGTTTGCAGGACGACAGGTGGAAAGCTGGTCTACAAAACGAAGAAGATAATAAAGAGAGCGCAGATAAGGAGCGGTTTTCAGGCAGTTTTTCTGTTCCAACTCACCCCGACCCCCCATCCCCCCACCACACCTCTCACGTCTCAAGCCGGCGTATCAAAGCTATTTTAAAGCAGGAAATTATTTCCTCTTGATGTTACAAAAGACAAACCAGCTGTAAGTCATACCTACCACTTTTAGAACGTGTCGGTGAGACAGTCGGTGAATTGTCGGTGAAACCTTCTCTTGGAGGAAGTGTTGTTGATGAAGTTGTCAGAAATACAATGTCTTTAGTTGTCGATGGAGCATGCGGGTTGCTTGCTAGCGGATCATAAGTAGTTCCATACAAAATCAAGGACCAGCTATAAAGTGTACCTGGAATACAAAACAGCAAGGCCCATTACTTGTGACAGCTGTGTGATAGTCGAAAGCCGTAAAAAAAATACTTGGATGGAAACTGCCAGAATGTGAGATCTTGTGGCTTCTGCAGCCGGATATGAAAGCCTGGGGGGAAGGGGCACTTCTATATTAAATAGACGGGGATGCTCGTTGTCTTCCTTGGGGGGGGGTGTAAATTTGGGATGTTTGGTCTCCCTTAGGGTGTTCCGGCAAAACTGCTTTAGCTACGCCCAGCTTGGTGTTTTTTGGGGGTTAAATCAGAAATTTTCGACGGGCATCCCAGTCTGTTTCATATGGCAGCAGCCCCCCCCCCCCTCCCCTGGGAATGAGAGGGAGAAAATTGCCGAATGACCAAAATAGTATGGTTACGGCCAAGAAGCGGAGTAAAACTACAATAGTAAAACTCGCCGTCAGCAAAACTCACTGTTTCACTATTGTAAAGTATATATATTATCAAATAAATCATATTTGAACTGATGAAAGTGAAGAATGATCATTGGAAAGAAGAAAATGGTTGAGATTAGAGCAGGGATCTCTCAAAAGCTAAAAGCTATTATATTTGTTGTACAGCGAAGCATGTACGTTATTACATGTCTGAAAGTTTGGCGACATGTTAATTTAGCGATTTTGAAAAAACCGTATTTAGCGACACTTAATTTTAGCGATTTCACAAGCTGTAACTTTTTGGCGAATTAAGGTATTATTTTAAGGTATTATTTTCCTCTGCGTAATCCATATGGGAATGCGAAATTTAATACGAGAGAAGAGTTAATTTCAGTTGTGAAGCCGAAATGACTGAAATGTACACGTACACATAAATGATACGATACCCGTCGTAATCGACCATAAAATAGGGTGATCGTGTGAAACAATTTAGCGACGATTTCAATTTAGCGACACATAATTTTGGTACATTTTAATTTAGCCATTGTTTGAAAAATCGCTAAATTCACTAAAGTGTTGCCAAAATTTCATGTAACCAGGTATGACGCATTGGTAGCAGGTGTCAAATATCTCGTGCGAACGCGAATATCCTGTCGGTGTGACAATCTTATGTTGACAATGTTCTTCAGTCTTCTCCATTTTCATACAGCAACACACTCCACACTTGTGACGTACAATACAGAACTAAGTATTGTAAATGAATTGACTTCAGCACTAGACAAAATTGTGCTATCTGTACTTGCCGTCAGTTGGCTTGCTGGGGTCCAAATTTTTAATTCTGAGCTTCCATTGTCCCAAGGGATTCTCTCCCCAATGAAACAGCGTAGCGATAATCCAGTTTGTAAGATTTGTATATCCCGTATAGTTGTCGAGAATCCGTCGATTAGTGAGCGGCGATTTTGTACCAGTAGGAGCCTCCAGTTCCACATACAGGTTCCCGCGACGCGCGAAGTCAAGATCCACCCTCACCTGAACATGTTCCAGGAATGTTATCTCACACTCACAGCATCCAAATGTTACCGAAACCTCAGAAGGGATTGCTCTGAAACAGAAATAAGTATCGTTATTTACATCTAATAGCAACAGGCCCTGTACATGTACACATTATTCCTTTTTATATCGCCGCGGCCTCAAATGTTCTGAATGTAAGGCCTGGACCCAAAAATCTTGGAACCAAACCACAAAAGCCAAACCTGTTTTCATCTTGGCCTTTAAGCTCGCATCTTCGTTGCTGAGGAACTGTTTTCCAGTGTTTTGCCAAGTTCACCATCAAATCAACATCCATAAGCCCAAAGCCGTAACTCTTGCTGAAGACTAAGCCAGCTTTGTTTCTCGTCCAGTCTCCATTCTCTAATGGGACCCCGCCCGGCGCTGGTCTTGCGCTTCTAGCTATCACGTGCTGGACATCGCGCCATGTTAACAGGGGGCTGTAAGACAAAAGCTGATTAACACGTCCGAGTATTTATCTTTTTTGAAAATTTAGACATTTCTGTATCTTTTCTTAATCGAGAAAACTAATCAAATATAATTTGTCTCTTGTATTAGTCCTTTCTAACAGCCTGGGTGCTATTTGTGTTCAACTCGGCAAATTCTTGTTTGTTTTTGTCTATGGTCACTGATCGCTTGGTCTCGGGAAGTCAAATGATGCGTAGAATTCTTAAGCCGTAGGAATCGAACAGCCGGTTTTACACAGAAATGTGCGCAGAAATCCTACAAATCCTCGTGTTAATCTAGACCAGTGATATGGATGCTGCAAATAGACTGAGAAGAAACTCAACTGTCTGCTATTGGAAATCCGTGAATCTGATCGGTTCTCCCACTGTTTAATATTGATAATGAGGCTAGAAGCATCGAAGAGTTTTCTCCGATGAGCCAATGGTCAACGAGGTGCGGCCAAGTTCACTGTCAATCAACGAAAACGAGGGCAAATTGCAGAAGAAATTGTTTTAGTCGAAGCAAAAGCTACACGTCATTTTATGTACAGTACTTTTAATCCCCCATCCACCCCAAAAAAAAAACAGTCGTGGCCTTAAACCCCAACGTACTTGGTGTTTTTTAAAAGAAAACAAGTTCACAAATTTCCAATAGAACACTTCTGAGTCTCTACTGAATAGAAATACAATCTTTACTTACTTTGCTTCTAGTGTCAGTGCAATGAGACCTGACGCCATTGCTGCAGCAGCGGATGAATCTCCAAAATTATCCACACATCCTGACTGTGTATCAGCCGTTATCTACATGAGGGTCAAAACAGCAGGCACAAAAGGAAAGAAACTGACTCAAAATTAAGGTCGCGTAGTTTATTCATAATTTACACCCACGTAAACACACAACTGACTCCATTTTAAAATTGTGTGATGACTGGACTAAAATCTCCCTCCAATGTCTAGTGAATGCTAAACATGAACCTTGTCAGGCTTACATAGCGTAAAGAATTACAATTGTAGGCCTCAAGAAAAGACCAGAAATATTAATCCTTGTACAAGTCATAGATGAGAAACGCTCTCTAGGAGAAATGAAAAGTCATTCATAAGAAGAATGCTTTACTCACAACTTTTCCAAGTCCTTTAGCAGTGTCTCTGCTGTATGTCGTGGCCATGATTCCAGCGCAGTCTTCGGCATAACTTGGACTGGAAACACCTTGGTTCAAACCAGTGATTGCAATAGTGTAAATACTATTTACATAACCGTTATAAGCGCAGCTGTCTTGAAACACACCACCATTTCCAGCTGCAAAGGTATAGATAGCACCCTTGCCTCCTCGACCCTGCAGACGAACATTGTTAGTTATTTCTTTTATCAAAACTGACAGAACGTTCTTGCCTGGAGCCCATCCACCAGTACAAATTAATTTGGAAATAAAACTATGTAAATCTAGGGCATAGTTCATAGAGGAGACCTCCTCTATTAAGTATGTCTAGGGTTATCTCCCAATTTGTCAAGTTGGTGAAAATTCAAGCAAATTTTATTCAACATTTTAGGTTCACAAGACTGTTATATTAATATAGATTTATTTGAGATTATACAATTGCTAAGTTCTGGTAAATACTTCTTCTGATCTATCCTCTTACCAATTAACATAAAAATTAAGTACCTGTGCCTTTAATATTTTAAATTAGGTCAATGAAACGGTTTTTCTTGTTGTTGTTCAGTACTTTCTTTTTCCCTTTTACTTTATTAGTTAATTTCTGTTTTAGTATATTTTTGTAATTCAACTATTAAGGCAAGGCCCGCCTAGATTAGCTTTTGCTAGTTGCGGGCATGCCCGTTTTTGTAAAATTTAATTTGAAAATAATAAAGTGTGTGAGAAAATTGGTAAACTTCTCTTGGTTTTGTCTTGGGTTAATTGTTTAGGAAAACAAATAGACGCCTAAAAATTATAGATGTAAACGTACCTTTTCAGAACCAACTTTTAAAGCTCGACTGGTCAACACACCAGGACCTGCAACTTGCCAGCCGCCATCACCCGGGCCCCAGCTGTTAGAGTAGATATCAACCATTTCTATTTTGTGAAGCAGGGCAGCAGACTCCGTGGCATCAGTTGACCTGACATCAATTGCATCATCAAAAAGACGAACTCCTGGAGTATGGGAAAACAGATACATGTAGCTATATTGCACTTGATTGGAGGAGGTCTACCCCTATTCTGATCATAGTTATGATGTGACGCACCAATGATGCAGTGTTTGATGAACAATCAAGACACTCAATGTGCAATTCTCAAAAATAGGCATGTACTGTAGGTTCTGGTGCTTCATTTTCATAATTTTTTTACTATATCCTCTTCTAAGAAGAACACCCTTCTCAACTCTCTAAAAAGACCCTCCCGGAGATGATACTTATTTGAGGTACACAACTACTTTAATTTTTTTCAAGTTGACACCTGCAATCAAATGGAGAGAGACACCATGCACTCTTCAAATTCGGCATTGCTTCTAAGAAGGGCATATCTCTATGACAGATATCACTCTACAATGGATATAATTAACATTCTAATGTGAACGACTCGCTTAGATACATCTGGATAAAGGCCTCCGCCTTAATAACATCCCTTCTATTAAAAAGGCCACAATCCCCAGACAATGTATGTGTCAACATGCACAAATCAGAAGTTGTGTTGCCACCTTAAATAAAAAAAATAAACTTCTTTATAAAGTGCTTATGAAGCAGAAATTTTTGAAGTGAATTGTTTGAACGCATTTAATTTTAGTACATTTATTTTACTTTCAAAAAGGCCAAACACAAAATCGATGATGTTAAAAATAGATACAATCAAATCCGGTACTTCAAAGGTGGTTCTTACTGTATATCTGCATGCGGTGAAATCATCATTTTTGACATCACTGCGACGTACATTTACATGTAGGTATCAGAAGGCTCAGAGGGCATTATGATGACCAAGAAGGAATTTCAACCTGATACACGTCTGCTACGTGGGAGGTGCAGGGGCCTAATGGTTGTGTGCTGGATGGTTGTGGTGGTCTGGGTTAGAGCCGGGGCACTGCATTGTGCTCTTGGGCAAGACGCTTTATTTTCACAGTGCCTCTCTTCACCAAGGTGTATAAATGGATACCGGCAAATTTACTGCTGGGGGTAACCTTGCAATGGATGAGCCCATCCAGGGAGGAGTAGAAATACTCTCTGTCACTTCATGCTACAGAAACCGGGATAAGCTCCGGCCTGATGGGCCACTAGGCCCGAATGCAGACTTCACCTTTTTACATTTCCGGTACACACAAAATGGCAATGGAATTGAATTATCCCATCAAAAAATTAATATCCACCGATCCACCTACTACTGCAGTAGTAAGTAATTAATGCACAATCTGCAGGCAGCTGCAGCTATAAAAATCATTTATATTGTACATCATAACTTGTCCCAGTACCTCCAGAAATTGGAGCCATGCAAGCAGAGGAAAACCCAATAGCCACCTTAACTAATATTATGCCAACTCACCTGCAATCTTTGCATTATAGGCTAATCCCACGCCACATAAACTGTTATTAGCTTCAGCAGCTATAACCCCAGCACATTTATTGCCATGTCTAGGATAAGCAATTCAAACAACCACAATTTTAATAATTAATATCAACAGCAACATGTCAGTTAAAATAATTACGGTTCATAAGGACTTTTATTATTAAATCCATTAGTCTCCCGAGCAGAATAACACAGTGTGTGTATGTTGTCTGGGTGAACTTAAGCAGGAAATTAAATGGTAAGAAAAAGAAAATGAAATGGTTACCACCCCATTGTGAACAAGTAGTTTTTTGTCTTGAATATGAAGTGCTCTTGCGTGAGCTACAAAATTAAATGTGAAGTGCTTCTAACATCAATTCTACAGTACATGTAAATTGTATTATTACATTTAACAAAACAGAAAGGGCAACTGCTTACCCTGACACTGTTTTCCCTCTTGGAACTGGTATTCGATCATCTTCTACAAAATCCCAACTTGCTGTTGCATTCTGGAGAAAAATAAAAGATTATAAAAAATAAATATTTAAAGCTATCCAGTAACCATCAAAAAGATTTGATTTTATTAACATATTTAATGTATGATTAAATATTTTCATATAATATTGACCACAGCATACCACTGTATAATTATATTAAATTAATTATATAGCTACACCAAAATCTATTATTGTCAACAGATGCATTTTTTATTGATTTTTGCCAACTGTCCCAATTTAAAATAAATTGGACAGTTTTTGCTCAAACTGTCCAATTTAAGAAAAATCTGGATACCTTCCATAAACCAATCAATTGTCAAGAAAAACTAGTTTGTAGGGCGAAACATGCCATGTTCATATATTTTTGGATGCTATAAAATTAATAGGTAACAGGACTACATGCTCGTCCAATTTGGAAATAATTGGATTCCAAAAATTCCTCGAACTGCCAAATTGGACTCGGCCTACGGCCGCTTCCAATTTCGCAGTCCTCGGAATTTTTCTCATCCAATTATTTTCAAATTGGACAGCATGTAGTCCTATTACATATACAAATTGGTAGCTTCAATTTGCCCCAGAAAGAAATTCCTTGTTTTGTAATTATTTGTTTCATGGTAACAACAATTGAGATTATTTAAAGGAGATACAATATTTTATCCTCAGGTCGGCAAATTCAGTTCACATGCAGTAATTCTAATGACTGTCACAATAGATTGTGTTAATTAAGAACTGCATGTTATTTATCACTTATGTGTATACATTATTATCCATTCCCCAATTAGCTTTAATAAAAACATTAAGCCTAAATGGGGCTTTTCAGGATTTTATGCATGTAGTGTTAACAGTGTCAGCATCCTTGGAACTCAAGACTGAATGACTCACAGGTTCTACAAGGCTCAGGTACATTATACATGCATTGATGTCATTGATCATGAGTAATTTCCTTGTAGCAGGAGTCAAGCTCAAGCCCAAGTCAAGGTCGAGTCATGTTTAATGTTCTTTTTTCTGTTTTCCCCTCTGTATGGGGGAGTAATGGGTATTTTGTGAACAGGTTTACACAATATAACAGACAAATGAAAACTAATCAAATCCTTACGTAATTGGATGATAGTTCAGGATGGTTACCATCAACCCCATCATCGACTACTGCCACCAGAATTCCTCTTCCTGTGTATGTTGGCCACACATAAGGTATGTTATAGCTCGCCTAAAAAGAAGAGAATAAAGAAAAGATTAATGATGATAATGATTAATAATGATAATGATGATTAATGACGAGGAAAAAAGAAGTAGTTAACATTCATTTGACCAAGTGTTAGTCAACAGTAATTAAGCAGTAAATTAATTAAAGCTCCTCAAATACTGGTATAAATACGTAATTATTGAAATGGGCCACTCACAATATACCACTGTTCCCCAAATAAAGGGTCTGTAATTCCTGTGGACAGAAGTTTATACTTTTTTTCCTTCTGCTGCATAAACCATTCCACCTAAAGAATAAATGATCGAAAAAATATCATTTGTAATTGATAATAAGCACCAATCAATTTTGCAATCAGACGACCACATCCGGTATAAGGAGTAATAAGAGGTTACAATCTTCAACCCTTTTTAAGGTGGCTCAACAAAGGTTTGAAAGATCCGAGTACCTGCACTGCATCACGATGTCACAATTAAAAGCTAACAGCTGAAGAGCCCATACTTGGCATTTATATTTATACAATATCACTGAAGTTGCTTACATGGCAATGGAACAGATCAAATGCGACCTAAAAAAATCTAGTTTTTCCATTTGGCAGAAAATCTACTCATTAGATTTATACTAAAAATTGGCCATAATTTATGCTAACGACCCCTTTGCATTGTCAGGCTTCACACATTAATACATGTATGATAGAGTACATTCAGGGTAACTAGTAAAATTACAGTTAGTGTAGTTTGTTGATGATATGGACTACACATAAATTTAAAAAAATCTTTATATTTATAAATTAATGTAATTCTAACCTTCGACTCCAAATCCAGCTTTCTGTCAATTTTAGCTGACTCTGAGGTTTTACCCGAAGTACGCTTTAACTTGGGTTTTTTGAAAGTGTGATAGTCCTCGAAGAGCTAAGAGATTTAAATTAGTCAAATTTAGCTTTGCACACTGAATATATATCACAATTATAATAATAATATATTTACTCACTTTCAAATAATAATAATAATAACAACAATTAATAATAATAATAATTATAACAATAAATGTTACCCAGATATGTTCTCTCTTTATATTCAACGCCTGGTTGCCACTGGCCTTTGACTGTCATATATCATATTACTACCAAAATAGGTCTACAGATTGTTTATTTGGAGACATATGTATGTAACAGTTTCTGCTGGGCAAAAAAATTTTTGAATGAAGCCCACACATTCTATAACTGACACCACAATATACGTAAAGCCATGTGATCACATTCCTTTGCGGCCCTTAGACAAGCCTCAAAACATTCCAATGTGTCCCGGGAATCGAACCCAGGACACATTGGTGGGAAGCGAGCGATCTCACCACTGCACCATTCCTACTCCCCCTGGTCATAGTGTATGCTGGTCAAACTCTTCCATTAATCACAGAGTGCCAATCATCATGCAATCAAAGAGAGATAGACTCTTTGAGAATAAATCTACTTGATTGACGGTTTCCTTTAGCTCATGACGCATACATTTACTTTGAAAAATGTGACACTTTTGCTCCGAGGTAGGACAATATGGTGCATTTGAAGTTTGGTGCAGCTTGAGAAATATTAATTTGCAATGGTAATAGGACTGAGTGGAGTACAATTCAGGGAGTCATCGGGAGCAATGGACAATTTCAAATCAACCATGTGCATAGCACGAAGCTGATTTGAAATTATAAGCATGATTACCCCTGAATCATAGGACACAAAGTCCTATTTTATCAATCAGTCATATCAATAACAAATTCCGAGGTTTATACATGTAAAGTCTTTGAGAACCTCTTTTGTGTGAATTGACCTCTTTTCTGTTTTGACAACTTCAGGTCTCTTTCCTGCAAACAATAGGACAACAGCAAGAAAGAACCCATCTCCATGCATGTGATTGACATGCGATTGGTGTACATGTAGGTGTCCAGTAAATAAGCGGACGACTTTCTATACTAACAAGTCCTTTCATTCCCAGCTAGCAGAGACTCTTTTTCTGGTGTTCGCTGACGAAGGAAAAGAGACCTCTCCCGTGGGTCGAAAAAACGCATGCTGCTTGCGTTGTTTGCTGACTGCAACTTGAACCCGTTGCTATATGTTTTTATGTTCAGTACAGACAATCAGTCACTTACATAACCAAAGTAAGTTCCAGATGTTTACACCAGATGTTTACATATTGGTGTACCAAAGTTGTACACCAACATGGCGGCTCCATACTGGGCTCTATAAATTTGTGCGCAACATTTCGATAAATATCTGAAGTTTGGAATAACGTACGGACCTAAAACTTGGAGAGGTGACTTATATTCTATAATATCGCACTTTCTTGATCGGGACTTCATCCACCAAATGGTTTTCAATTTAATTTTCTATTGTGTGACACTGCAACCCAAGATTACAGATACAATTACATGTGGGTGCATGGGCAAAATAATCACCATGCGCACTTGTAAACCTGAAATGATGACAAATATTTTTGAAAAAGAAAAAAAATTTGTCTAGTGCAGTTGGTACCTTAAGTCCAGTTGGTACATTCGTGGGCCATATTTGAGTTTTATAATTATCGTATGTATAATTATGTGATCCATGACAACTGAACAGATGCAGGTCAAAAGTAGACATTGGAAATAATTATGTGGAGTTGAATTTCCTCTAATTTAACAGTTTCCCTGGGAAATTATGAAGGCAAGGTGTATTTGACGAGGGGTTAATTGGCTGGAAAGGCAATTTTATAGATCTTTTAGACAAAAGAGTTGACATAAAACTTCGGTGGATAAATGCAAACTTTCCAATATGGATTAGTATTTTATTCTTAAAACTGGCAAAAATTCCACATGAAACCGGGAAGCATAACCCTGTTTTAAGCAAGTTCCCTGCAATGAAGTGCTTGTACACTGAGCTGAGGAACGTCAAACAAATTAACAAATTTCGAGTACCAGAATAATTTAAATCATATTGCGTTATTTTCTACCCTTAATAAAAGGTAAAGAGGTAAGTAATTATCCGTGGTAGCACCGACAATAATCTCTTATCAGATCCCGAGAAAATGAATTCAAAGATCACAAGCTATAGGCAAAATATTCGAAATTTGTCTTCAATGTTTGGTGTTGTTAGAAAAGCTTTCTTTTGATAAGATATTTGAAGCAGTAACAAACAAGTTTAATGTTTGGTGTTGTTAGAAAAGATTTCTCTTGATAGGATATTTGAAGCAGTAACACAAAAGCTTGCAATAAGGTGTAAATATTTTTGGTACATGTACATAATTTTGTCCAATAAATACTCGGAGTCCTGGCGGATTTCAGAGTTTTTCACCAATTACCACGACAAGGTCCCTTTTCGCTTGCCCGATTCTGCGATTATAGTTTGTCACGAAAACGGACTTACATTAGCGTATACTTTACTGCATTGTGTATTACCTTCCAACATATATAGCAAAGGTTGAAAAACGACTTGCAAAGACTTACATGTCTGTCGTACGAGAAACCATGTTCGAGGGCGAGCTGCTTCGCTTGCTGTAGAGTACCACGAATTTTAACAGCCCAAACATTAGTGTAAATATCCGCGGTAAAGATTCCAGAAACATTGAATAAAAGTAACAGAATGGAACACACAACTCCTGCCTCGCCAGCCTCCATGTTAGCCAGGCTCGTCTTTTTGCCAGTTTCTGACTTCCTGTTGATCAGTTGTGCTGAGTTACCTGGCAGGTTGTATTTCTTAATTCTTAAGGAGTAGGTGTAGGTGGGGTATAAATGGCAAGTTGTTCCAGACAATGTACATAGAACACATTCACTACGTTCTATTCCAGTTGCTGACCTAAAGCTGGTACATTTCCTAGTGGTTCTTTGAAGCGTGCTATCAAATTAAGTGAATTTCCTGTGGTCCATAAAGTTTCCCCCCACCCCTACCCTCCTCGATTGCGTAGAATGCGGAAACTGAACGAGGACAAATGTTTTGAAACTGATGAGGCAGAACGTGACCGGAATAACAAGTTCGGTTTAGGGGGCTGTGTAGTGTATTTTCGTGGGCCATCAGTTGTCACCTTTTTTAGTCTGATAAGAGCCTGTCATTTTAGATATTGGTCTAAAAATAGGTGTCTGGGATTTTCGTTTTAACCCTCCGTTTTTATGAATTTTTAAACTTGAAAACTTTAAAACTTTAAAATCTCAAATAAACCTGATGTTGTGCATAGATGGCTGAGCAGGAGGGGGAGAGGGACTGTAGCCTCCTGCCAAACGAAAACTGGGACGACACCCCCACGTTTCGATTGTTACCAAAACTGTTGCTGTCGTAATATAAAACTGATCTGGAAGCAGTTACCTGCTCCACTGGAACTGGAACTGCAGCCTACTTTTGTCGAGTTATAATATTCAGAAGGAACTAAAACTTTAAATTATCAGTAGCAATTCTCAAAACCACATTTAATTTGTCAGCCTCCGTTGAGGGTGAGCACGGGGTTAACTGATAGCTGAGAATTGGCCAAATTTCAACTGTCAGCTGAGAAATGGCAGTCTTTTTAACTAATAGCTGAGAATCGTTCAGATAACTGTCAGCTGAGATCATTGACCTTTTTGACGTAGATAAAGGTAGATAATGTAAGATAAGTAAGATATTCACGGTATTTCCATCAGCTTAAATGTGTAACGTTCACTTTAAAACCATTAATTTAAGCCACTGTTACCTCTGTCTGAACAAATGGGATAGACAGTGCCAAACCCCATGGCTATACGTTACCTGTTGCTAACCGTTACTTAAGTTGGACATGAGAAAATGATCTAAAATTTAGCACTCCAAATTACAGAGACCGCGAAGCCGGGAGGCAGGGGGGGGGGGGGGATTTCAGCGCCCCAATAATTATATGTCTGTCTGTCTGGGGAAAAAAATTAAATTTATCCAATTGAAAAATTACCGTTTGACTACTCTGCCCCACTGAGGGTATGCGTTTGGCTTCGTGTACGATAAGCCCCCTTCCCCCTCGCTAACGCCGCCTCTATTAGCAACATCATGATTGCAAACAGTATGCCGACGTTACCTATTATTGTCGATACTGATGATAGATCAAAACAAAATCGAAAAATATAATAAGCTTTCAGAAAATATTTACTTTAGTGTTATTTTACTTCCGTGTAACCATAAATGTATATTTCACTCGTTTTTATAAGATATACACTGCTATATGCTCAATGACATACAGAGAAGGCACAAAAAATAAATACGACTACTACTGTTCTGGAGCAAGGCGAAAATAATTACAGTACTGTTTCAATGGGCAATTTAATATATATTTACTGAGCAATTACTTAATTAAAAATCAAACGGTGTAGACATGTTAGACAAACATGAACTTGTTTCAGCTTTAGGAGAAGGCAGTAAAAATAGACTGCACGTACTGATAAAGGAAGTTCATGCAGTTTATTGATTCTCCCCTACCTGTCAGAAGATTTCTTCCTGGTAGACAAATCGGGAAGAGGAAGGGTTTTATTCCCCTTAACGTCCGATTTTTCTAGGAATTTCGAAGGTAACTCTGCTAGTTCTCAGGGTAACGCATGCCTGATCATACCTGGATGCAAGTGTCTTTGAAAAGTGAAATAAGTTTTTTTAAGGTGGAAACGACTTTATTACAAAATTAGAAAATGTGGGGTGTTATAATGTTATCGTCTTCAACCGAAAGCCGTGTTATATAACTTGAAAATTATTGTTAGTTTCTGCATTACCCAAAGTACGTGATTGCTTGCAAAGTAGAGGTCACCGTGAAGGAAATTGAAGTTCTCGGAATTACAATTATATTTCCTCTGTTGCTTAACAGTTTAATTAATTTACTCTAATACTTAATTTTTTTGAGTTTCTTGTTTCACTTCCTTGTGGAACGAGATAAAAGCGCTGTAAAGTTTTCGGAAAAGAACTGAAAGCAAGTCTGCTGAGGTTTATTTGAGAAGCAAAGAAATATCCTAACTTCATTGGAAAAATGGTAAGGGCCAGATGATACTTAATCTTAAAATTTATCAGTGTGCTAGTTTAGTAAGCCTGCAGTCAGCTAAACTAGTTTATTTCATGTTTCTTCTAAGATTCATTGCAACCCACAACCCAAGATAAGCATATGATTCCACTGATGATAGTTTCGTTTTTCTATTTCTATATAAAAATAATAATAATAAGTCTTTATTAATACACGATTAAAAAAATCACGTTTACATACAGTGTTATCGAGATATGCTAAAAAAATGATACAATAGGATATATTTTTAATTAAATTGATAAGTGATATTTAAAATTAACCTGTTTACAAATGACTGTTTAAAACGCTCCAACATGCATGCTGTTGCTAAAAATGTTCAATATTTATTCCCGAACCATCAACGGACGCAGTGAAATCACTGGTGATAGAAAGTAAAACTTTGCTTTATAATTGAAATTGGATATGATCAGTTCAGTACGTCTTTCTTTCCGAAAAATGTAGTTGTTTCTACGTCGTGGGGGGATCGTGTCGAAAGTCTGGAGACTTAAGCAAGGTTGCAAAGTTTTGTTTAGTTTCATTCACCTAGTGTCTTGTTTGTTTTTAGAGTTGTTTATTTGCTGTGACGGTTTCTATCCTGTTTTTCTGCATCTTTCATGCAAGTGCCTCAGTGGTAAGTTTCTATTTGCTCCTCCATGTTTTAAAGATAGGAGGGTTGAGTGGTGCGGGGGGGGGGGGGGTTGGATGTTGTCCCCAAGTGAAGTTGGGAATTCTTGTCAGGTGCCACTAGTTTCACTACGTCATGTCCTGAGCACTTTTATCATTTTGTAACCCGTCCCAGTCTTTTTCGTCCTTTACCATCCTCGTTGGGCGTGCAATAATGACAAACGACCAAATATATATAGCGGGCAGCCTTGGGCAGCCCTATAGTAGAATGTACTGGCAAGGCTCGGATAAAATACCCACTGGACATTATAAGGGCAATTAGGCTCGTTGTAAAAAATCACTCAAAATAACGTGACCTAGCTCGGGGGATATACTCAAAACGAAATCTAGACGTAAGTGGTAGGCGAACTATTTAGTAATTAATTCAGGTTTGCTCTACAATATTTTCAAACCGCTTCAAGTCGACTTTTACAGCCTAACTTTGCATAGAATTGAACAAAGAGTGAATCCTGTGAATCAACGCATGCACGTATATACATTTATTTATTTATTTATTTGCCTTTATGTTACAAGTTTTTTAAAGATATACAGCAGGTTGTTAAGCGAGGAGACCTCAGGAAACCACTAGGCTTTTAGGAGAGGCCACCTCGACATCACAATATACGACAAGATAAGGGCTGCGGAGGAGTGCGGCAGATACTAACTCAGAGATTATTTTAATAAAAACTCTAGCACTTTTTTCTTAAACGTAGGAAAGCTTGACAAATTGATAATAGAGGCAGGAAGACAGTTCCAAATCCTAGGTCCTTGGTAAAGAATTGTAAATTTCTTGATGTTCGTGCGACAGGAATGCACACGATAATTGCCAGATGTTCTGGTGTCATAATTATGGACTTGACTGTTTGTCGTAAACAGATTGAGAAGGAGTGGTGGCAGCAGATTATTGTGGTAGCGAAACATGAATTTAGCAATATCAAAGGTGTTGATTTGGAAGATGTCTAAAATTTTCAGTTTGGAAAAAAGAGGAGCAGTATGTGCTCGATATTCTGAATTTGTAACAACTCGCACTGCCCGCTTTTGTAGATAATAAATTCTATTTAAATTAGATACATAAGTGGAAGACCACGTAGAATTACAATAAATAATATACGGATAAATTAATGTGTAATACAGCATGAGTTTGGTCTTACAGGATAAGTAGAAACGTGTCCTGGATAAAATACCAACTGATTTTGCGATTTGTTTGCATACATAGTTTATGTGATCTTTCCAAGTAAGGTGCTCGTCTAGATACACCCCAAGAAATTTAGTTACGTTGCTTTGAGTTAAAGGTTGACCTCCAAAGGAGAGAAAAACTGTGATTGACATTCCTCTGACTCGGGCTAAATATAACATAATTTGTCTTTTGGATATTAATCGAGAGCTTATTGCATCTTAACCAAACATCAATATTTTGTAGCTCATTATTAAGCACATTCTCTAGGTAGCTGGAATTAGAGTGTGAAAAAAAGATACTAGTGTCGTCAGCAAAAAGCAGAGGTTCAGTTAACTTGGATGCTCTAGGAAGATCATTTATGTATAATATAAAGAATAAGGGGCCTAGGATGGATCCTTGAGGAACACCACATTTAATGGTCTGCATTGAAGAACATGTCTGATTAATTTGAACAAATTGCCGGCGGAAAGAAAAGTAGCTTTTGATCCACTGCAGAGCCACATCACGGATACCGTAGTGCTCCAGCTTGGTTAATAGAATTTGATGGTCAAGAGATATGCGCTGACCGTGTATCCCGATTATACGCGTATTACCAAACTGGTACAGATATCGATATTTTGATTTCTATTCTTACAGGTTCCAAATGAAAAAAAAGTGGAGAATGAAAATTCAAAGGAGTTCAAAGTTCACATCACAGAGAGAGGATCACAATATGTCGAGAAAATTTCAGTTGACGAGGAAAACGGTCTTGAGTACTTCCATGTTCCGGCTCACAATGGACTCACTGAATCTGACTATCTCTATGACTTCAGAAGTGTAAGTGTGCTGTTACTTTGTCTTTGTGACAAAACTTAACGATCACCAATCGAAATCGCGCGGAACTATTCCGCAAGATCGCCTGAGCAGGATAAATGATTTATTATTCAACATACTGTCAATGAAGCTCTTTTTCAGCTAGAAACGTTGCCATGGACTCTTTTCATAAATGGCTGCCAATTTAAAATTCTTTTGTATGCATTCAAATTAGCCTCACTAAACTCGTTTGGGAGTAAAAATTCTTTTGAATTATCAACTCAAAAACGAGGTTAGTCAGGTTAATTTTAATATTTACAAAAGAATTTATAATTGGCAGCCATTTATGAAAAGGGACTATTGTGCGGCGCTTTGCGAGACAACAGCAGAATTAGCTTTACTTAACGTATATTTAATAATTATTCCACGAGCGCGCGTTGGATATGAGATGGTAGATAGCCAACGAGGCGCGAGTTGGTTATAACCATCTCATATCCAACAAGCGCAAGTGGAATAATCTTTTTATTAAAAACGCCCAAAAAATGTTGTTCAAACCATAGCTAGTTTTTGATAACCCAGAATATTAAAGTACAGATGAGGGATAACAATCGCTTCGTGACCATGTATGGGCAACGTGACAATTTGTTGAATAACAAAACTTCTTACCAGTCAATTAGCCATTTTTTAAACGAGCAGGGGACTGGGTACGAACATATTTCTCTTCGGTACAAACATTCAATATCGATTGAATTGAAAAATGGGGCACGTCATCCGAAAGAAGATCCACAAATAAGTAAATTTACCAAATTTGATGCTTATTGGTTTAAACCCAAAGGCACGGTACACTTAGTATGGACTGGAGGGACAGACGTCCTCCAATCCATAATAACCATTGCCTGATTTCATACCGGGGGGACTGGGTCAGAAAGAGCACACCGAGCTTTACAAGATCCTCAAGCTTGGTGCTTATCGGTCTAATATTGAATGAGGTACAGCCAACAAAAAACTCCAAAATTTACTAAGAAATATATGGAGTCCGGACAAATTGCAAAGTGTCCGGCAACCATACATTTCTAAGTAAATTTTCAAGTTTTTGAATAGCTATATCGCCTTCATTATTGGCCTGATTAATACCAAACTTACGGATTTTGTAATGCTCGGATTTCGTTACCAGTCCCCCCCGTATGAAATCGGGCCATGACATTTGGTAAATTTACTAATTTTTGGATGCTCTTTCAGATGGCATGCCCCTTTTTCAATTCAATCGATATTGAATATTCGTACTAATATTATTACCCAGACCCTGCTCGTTTAGAAAATGGCCAATAACAGGCAATGGATACCAACTGCTATTTCAGTGACGGATCCAGGGTGAGGGTTGGGGGAGGGGGTGGAGTCCGGGGGGGGGGGGGGTTACTACTTCTTTGGCGCCGAAATTCTCGCATCGACAGGATCGCTGAGTAAAAGTTTGGACCAATCAATCAATCAATCAATCAACTTTATTTAAATAGAGGGGGTAAGTTTCTAAAGAAACTGTGGTGCTGCGTCGGTGTCGGTGGGAAGTATAACAATATAATTTTGGTTTTATCAACTTTATTAAAATACGGTAAATGGCTTAGCAAGCTGGTTTTCAGACATGCCGTGTAAGAATTACAAGATATAAATGCTAAAAATTCCAAAAATTACGAGATATAAATGTTAAGGACTAATAAGCTAGGTATAACTATAATATATAACTAATATCAAGGAAATTTTGGTAATAATTAGTAACAATCATAATTTACTACCCCTGTATTTCCTCTGTTGTGCTAACTCTTGCCATTTGAAGCTACATTGTGCTTGTTTGTTGTTGTTTTGTGAACCCTTACAGTTTTAAGCCCCGATCAAACGGCGTATGATAGTCGATGATAGTTTTAACTCCCCGAACTATCATAAACTATCATGCGCGTGTTCAAACGGGGAAACTATCATCGACTGTCATGAAGATTTTGAACAAGTTCAAAGTGAATGATAGTTGATGATAGTGCATGATAGTTCGTGTCCAAACGGAGATGATAGCTGGAACTACCATCGACTATCATCAACTATCATGACCGTTTGATCGGGACTTTACTGCAGTTATATACAAGTGTTACCATCATAACTATGAATTTTGTTCTTAATCTAGAATATATCAGTGCGTCGCGATAAAAGTAAGGCCAGTTGCTATTTGGGGGCACTGCAGGACGACTTGCCGAAGCCCGCTGACCTGAAGACTGCATTACAAAGGGTGCGAATTTAAAGTAGATTTATAAATATTTATATTTTTTTCATTAATTGCTATCCAACATGATTTGGAGTTAATTTGTCGGTATTTTTGATGTTCTATATTGTATTGTTTATAACAAAAAATTTGCTAGGCCAGGATTCCACTGTAGTGCACATGATCATTCAGGCGTGATAATCACTTGATTATTTATAAAGGTTTTTTTATTCTAAAATATATATACGAATCACCCACTATACATTTTCACTCTCGTTGTCGTGAAAGAGCTTACTTCTTCCTGAAGTCTCATAGTTTTCAGTCCATATATATATTTATATTTATGTCATAACGTGGGATTAGGTTGCCCCTGACTCGTCTTTGTCTTTATACAAAGCGGGAAGAGCTCGAGATGGTACCGAGAAAGAGAGCGCAAGGTGAGATGGGTAGAGAGAAAACACCTGCTGCCCCACCTCCCGCTCTTTCTCCCGCTTTGCCGCGGGCTGTACGAAGATGGCTGGGGAAGAGTCAGAGGTTGTCCTCAATGTCCGAGCCAAAGGCTCAAGTAGAACCGCATGATAGTATTAAAAAGAGCTAGAGCTGTTTCTTGAAAAGAAGAAAAGAAACACCCTCGAAAGCGGACAGCTCTACTTACGGCCACCTTGTCTAAACCTCGTTTTAACTCACATACAAACTCGGTGTTTCTTTATTTCACATTCTCGCAAACGGACATTCCCGTAATCGCCATTATCGTTACATTCAGTAGGACGGGATAGAACAAAAATATCATTTAATACGGTGACATTTTTTGTATTCCCAATATTTATTGTTAGCTGGGCAAGCTCCCGCAAGCGGCCATCTATCCCCTACACTTCTGTTGGCCTTTTACGAGAACCATTCTCGCAAGCAGCCAGGCCCCAGTTACCAGCCGGTTTCGCGTCCCTAGGGTGTCCGCTTACGAGAGCTTCGACTGTGCTATTTCTGCTAGAGGACAGCAAATGTTGAAAAAAACTCTCTAACCACTCATCATGATTTTTCGTTTTGGTTATGTTCAAAGGAATCTGAAGCTCCTTCTAGACGTAAGGTTGTTGTCCGAAAGTACTCGGTTATTTCAGAAGAAGTCGACAAAACTCTCCTTAGACAAGAAGTGCAGGACTTCTGTGGCCAGTTCCCAATCTTCCGCATGCAACAAGTTGACTTGAACTCTGTAGCAGCCGGCCCCGGAGACGACGGAGATACAGGACGAAATCGTTTTGGTAAATATTTAATAGATAGGTTCATTATATAAGCCGCTGCTGATTTTGTCTTGTAAACCGACGAAGGCCAAAGTTTTCCATTCGAAACGTTTCTATGTTATTTAACGTTTGGCTCACAAAAAGTCGTCAGACACCCACTCGAGTGCTTTAAGTTGTCTCGGCGACGCAGCTTGCCACATATGAGAGACTGGGGCTGGAGTAATCATGGCCACTCCACAAAAGAGATGTAGAGAGAGTGACATATAATATCGGGTACGGGAAGTTATATTTTCAAACGGTAACAGATCGTAAAAGCGATTATTAAAGTAATTTTCAATTTAGTGACATAAAACCAAAACTAATAAAGTCACTCTGGCTAAGCAGACAAAAGCCGAAAATTGTGAGAAGTCCAATAAAAGGGAAAACGTGCGAGAGCGAGTAGCGCCGGATTGGATTGGATTTCACTTCTGAGTGATTGGATGAGAAATTCGCGATAGAGTTTTCAATCAATATCCCAAAGCGAAATAGTAAAATTTACTGATCGATAAAATTTATTGCAACAAGACATGTTAGGAGTGCAGTCCGTCTGTAATAAAACTCGGTTGTTTTTTTTTTTTTTTAATTTTTACTCCAGAGGTTATCGAAATTTGTCATTTAGCCCATTTGCGCCTGGAGATTTTGAAAAAAGACAGTTTTTTGGACATTTGTAACATTTAATGGTCAGTTATGAGCTAAATCAGCTACCAACTACTCAAATAACGTCATTTGAAACATCAAGACATGCCTGTCTCTGTTTTTTTCGTTTTCTTATCTTTCTGTCGCAGTTGTCTACTTCAGTTCAAGAGTTCGTAGAAGCATCGAAGAAACAGTAGCCGAGAAGCCAAGGGTAGTTGAGGCAAATTTTCCTCCGAATTTTTCACTCAAATTTCTAAGCATTTCCGTGTGTATTTGATGTTCCTGGACCTCCTGCATGGATTGACAAAGTGAAGCCATTTTGGTCAAAATGATAATGTCAAAAGTGGAACAAAGGCCCATGTTTGACAAGGCCAAGGGGTTAACGAATTTTATGTTATTTTTAATAAATTTCGCCATCACATTGTCAAATTAGGCTACGGATAAACTCGGCTATGGCCTCGTTTAGCCTCAGCTATAAATTGACAATTTGTTTTTGCTATAATTTTACAAAACGAAGGCAAAATGGTTAAGCGTATATATACGTAGACTCACCCTCGCTAAGTGAAAATGGCGAACGAAACCTGAAATTCTTTCAGCGAAAACGATTTTGAAATTTATAGCATCACAATCTTCAAACTACGTAAAGTAACCCAAAGACAAAATACAGAAACACAATTTCAATAACTAAAACTAAAGTTTATTCTTTTCGGGAATTGCTGAAAACCCGCTGAATTACAATAAAGCTCAGTTCACTCGTATCCTTCTATCGAGTTTCAAGTCAAACTTTGGTGTTTTCCCTTTACAGTTAGATTCAATCTGGACTAATATTCCGCTTAAAAGCGGAGTTGATGATTTTCCCTTTAATAGAGTTCCGTTTGGGTGCAATTAATTGTCATTGTAAAATATATGTTACCATTGTTATTCTCTTTGTCTCATTCTTCATTTTTATTTCTATTCTGTCCACAGCGAGAAAAATCGACCTTTCACAGCTCCCTTTCTGTGATCAAAATTCGCTTCCCCAGAAGACTTGCAATCCTCAAACATGGCGGTTTACGTTTAAGATCAACGACGGCCATTGCGTTTATTACGTGAGAAATTGCAAGTTCAGTACACAAAGCAAATCAGTATGCAAAGAATGGAGCCACTTATTCACCAGCATGGTTTGCTACAAAGTTCGATGTCCTTAAATGAACTGAAATATTGAATAAGCGTTTCTTACTTGGCAGTAGAGGTAACACGTACATTAAGGTGGCTCACGATAGTTTAAAGCTTCGCGTCTTTGGCGTTCTAGGCAAATCATATCAAACTTTGGGTTTGAATTTTGGTAGATAATGACACAGCTTCACTTGACGATTGGATCCGATTCAAGCCGTGTGTAATTTCGCGATGGCGGATTGAAAAATCAATGTAATAGAAATCTGCAAGACCACTGCAACAAACCGATGAGATGGGCCGGATCACTTGTAGACCTGGATCAGTATATTAGCTGTTTTATCTTTCTTGTTTATTTTTCATCGTTTTCGTCGTCAGGATCAGTCTGCCGTTTATAGCTTGCGATAGAAAAATCCCTTAGGATGGACAACAAAGACCTATTCAAGCCAAATTCAAGCCATAACAACAGGCAAAGTTTGATATGAATGGGATATTCCATTATTTATCCCTCACCCCTATGGAAGGCAACCTCTGGTACAGGTCTTGTCGAAATATGTTTTCGAAGAAGCCTGCAAAATATTGAACAACTCGGATGCAAACTTCAATTGCTCCGACAATAAAAAGTTGGAGGGGTGGGGGTGCGGATAAAAGATGGAATGTCCCAATGCAGATGAAAATCATTTAGAGTAATCCCGTAGAGTATTTATCATTTAACAGAGTCAGATCAAATTAGAGACAAACTCTTTTTAGCCATGGGAAAATCAGACGAAGTCAAAGACAACCCATATTTAACATATTTAGGCTAATAACTTAAAAACTACCCAGTGAAAGTTTTTGTTTTGGATATATTTTTGCTTAATTTAAAGAAGAAGCATTTTTGCAACTTTCAAAAAATTCTGTTAAGATCCACCTTTTTTATTGGCCTAAAAAAATCATGTAAAACATCAAAACGTCCTCCGAGTAGTTTTCAAGTGAGCCTAAAATGGCCAAATATAGGGCATCTTTGACCTCTTTTGACCTTGCCATGACAACCAATTTTGACGTTTCATGGGCATCAATCTGTTCATTGATAAAATCTACACACATGTTCAATTTAAACTAATATGGTGTTGTCCTTTCTAATTCAAAAGTAGCTCAGGGCTTCCCTTCCCCCCCCCCGGATTTACCTACTGTTCCATCTTGAACCATGTTTAGCTTGGTTTTATGTTCTTTCGTGTCTGTATGGTGCTCCGTATCGAAACCATTCCAGTTGATATTTCTGATAATGATTGTTTTACCCGATAATTGCTAATTATTTTTCGACGTTCAGTTTTTTTTACCTGAAAGCCTCCGTCGGAGTCACGTCAGAATTTTGACATATCGAAAATGGGCTATTGGCATGTATTGGCTGGAATAGAATATCTATGAGTTTCTGCGAACACCTGCATAACAGACAACAAGATCAAGATGTATGAAATACAGCTGGTACTCGTACAGTTTCGGTAACCAGGATGGAAATTAAAAGAGAAACCTTAAGTCTGGTCTTTCTTGTTTCAATTGATTAACCGTAGTTCTTGTTTTATAATAATAACAACAATAATAATAATAATTCACTTTGTTTGACGAGGGTAACACTAACAGTCTACGACTGACAAACCTGTGGCCCTCAAATTAGAGATCGGATTGGAATTTAGAAGTGTTGGTTTTTTGCCTTGGCCATTGCGTAGTTTTTTATCTTCATTATTGCTATTTGACTTTGATTAATCCAGTGAAAATAATCTTTGTAATTTTTGTACTGCTTTTGTAAATTTAGTTTGGCCAGACACTTTGGGCTCCGTTTATCTCGGGCGTATCATATCTCGTCGAAGAAAAATGTAAAAATGATACTCTTGTATTTTCGTACTTCCGCATAGAGACGTTCAGACCAAGAAATCGAGTACGAGATCGAGTACTAGTACGACTTTCGAATTTCAATCCAGTTACGGCCCCAGCACTCAATCCTGCTCCTTTTGCGGGTACCGGACACAGATGACAAGAGAAGCAGATAATTAGAAAAAGTACTACCCCACACAAACTACAAAGAATCACGAACAAACGTAAAACAATCCGCCTTATTCGCATGGCGGCCATAGTGGCCATAGAGGATTTCGTACCCTGAGCCTCGAGTTGAAATGTTTGGGAACGAGTTTCCGCGTGGCAAAAAGTTTCAATCCCTCGGGACACAACATGGCCGCCTTGAGATCATAGTATGGTGAGTTTAAGGCCCATGTGACGATATTTGTATACGGTACGCACAGAAAGACTCCTCCTCCTCCTCTCTGTTGCTGACCAGCTGCATAGGAGACTATTGATGCGAGATTGAGGTGAAATGTCGTAATTAAAAGCATGAGCACTAAGTTTCAAAAGCCGTACTCGTACTCAATCTTCTACTCGTACTCCGATTTGAAGGCCCCTTATGTGAACAACGCAAGGCCTAACGCAAGCGACGTAAGGCTGACTTTTAAGATCGTGTTAGTTTCACAGTTCCCATCTGGTCACTATAAAATAACTTGAGCAAAATATTCAGATGCTAGTTCAGTGCTGGTTGTTAGTAGAAAGTTAAGAAGTTCGTAGCTGCTGCAAGAAACAATAAACATGTCTTTGAGTGAATTAAACAGTTTATTATATATTTATTATTTATTATTTATTATTTTCCTTGCGAACACGAATCAATAATATACACTTATTGGATTAGTCTGTCAGACGTTTTCTCGGATTCGTCCGAGCCCCATATAGAATGATATTTAAATCGAGACTTAAGTCGCTATTCGTCAAAGTGAAAAATCATGAAACTTTCAGTGGAAGTCAGAATCTTCTTCTTTTGAACATTATTGGTGTGATGTATCGGGGCTTGGGATACCCGTATAAATCAAGAGATCTTCACGAACATGCCATAACTATTTATCATAAAAATATAAAGAATGTCACTGAAACCTAGGTCATATTTACAAGCAGGTATGGTAACCCTGATGCTTGCTTGTTAGCCTGTTTGCAAGAGCACTTGGGAGCTTTGAAGTTGCATTTTGCAATTGTAGCATGTGGAAATTAATCTCGTCTACAGAGGCCACAATCTTTCTGACCAGCACCAAAGAGACGACCAAAGCTGGCAGCTGTTTTGATTTCATACACAATCTCCGACGCACGCGCGCAGCCAAACCGAAACCAGGAATTTCTTGGTTCCGGTTTTTGAATCACCCAGAGCCATTAAGTCTCTCGACCGCTGGTCAAGGGGGACGTGGGCTCTGAGAACGAGATTGGATACGTGTTAACAACCTATCGTCTCCGTCATTTTTATCAACATTTGTACTCATTTGCCCTTCAATTTGTATAGATTTGTTTCGTAACAGATTTGGACTTTCGCAATTAGGAATTGAAGTTTTAGTTCTCCCTTTCCTTTAGATAGATAAGAATGGCAGATAACTTTATTTGATTCGTATGTTAAAAATAAGGCACCCATAGGCTGATCCAGGTGGACCTACTATAGACCCTATGCATAAATGGCTGCCAACTTAAAATTCTTTTGTATGTATTCAAATTAGCCTCACTAACCTCGTTTAAAAGTAAAAATTCTTTTGAATTACCAACTCAAAACCGAGGTTAGTAAGGCTAATTTAAATGAATACAAAAGAATTTTAAAGTGGCAGCCATTAATGCATAGGGTCTATACAATAACAAAAAATACAAATAAAAATTACAAATATAATATCATGCGCTGGACTTATCAACTGAATAAAAACGCAAAATTGAAGTTCTACTTTCGTACTTATGTAGTCCACGTTATATAAAGAAGATCTCTAATTCAAATTTTCCATCAAATGTTAGCGTAACCCAGTGATGGACAATAAGGCCAACTTGCAATCTGATCGGCCACACAAGAACCAACCAGTGGCCCATCCAGGGGGAGGGTCGGGGGTCCTGACACCCTTTCCATAACCGATTTTTATTTACTACCTGTTTTTTAAAAATTCTCGCATCGACAGGATCGCTTATTATTACTCACCTGAGTCAACTTTGGAATCCCCCCACCACAACCCCAGTAAAAAATTCCTGGATCCGCCCCTGTCTACTGTTTAGATATTAAAGTGTTTTGTCGAGCAACTATTTAAAGTGGCTCCGGCAGCAGTTTCCAGTCCGTGCCAGCTATACACTTTAATGGATTAGTACTAACACCTTTTATCAGTTGATTGATGTTACAATAATGGTATCAAACGAATGGCCAATCATTGGTGAACAGGTTGTGATTATTTTCATGACATTATTTGTTACCATAGCAACCATAATAATCTGTTTTGAAACACCCTTAATTTTAGCTGTGCGTGTCTGCTCAGAAACTAACTCGGTGACCCCGTGATAAAATACTTGTAACCTTTTTTCAAATTTAAAAAAAAGCTCTTGGTAAGTTATATTTAGATCGAGATCAATGTTCAGAGATAGATAGTTCAGGTTTCAATAGCCATCTACATTTTGCTTTGCGAGAATTCAACGTGACAGTTTGTCGTCTTGCTCCCCGAGATATGTGAAGTGGCAAGGCGTGATTCGGGGGGCAGATAAGTTCAAAGTACGGAACTTGATAAATTAAATGCGTCATTTTGTAGTTTTATTTTGGCTGGTGTTGACGTTAGTTCCATTTAAAATCTGTCCACCGTGCTGACGATCACCGCCCAGATAGGGCGAAACAGCTGTCCACGGTTAAAGCCCTGCTTTATCCGTTTCGGTCATCTTGATTTCTCCCAAAGTCGATTTTAATCGACGTATTATCAGCTTTGTAGATTTGTGTATGTTATAGTTTAATTTAGGCTGATTAGGTCTCTTGCAGATCCTACGTATTAGTCAGGACAGTCAGCAGCTTCATCGTTCGCGGTCCTTTGCAGTTCTTCAGAATCACAAAGACTTGCGGAGCAACGGATTTAGCCTTAAAAAGCACACGGATTGCGCATTTCATCAAAAAGTTAAGCGAATTCGCGGATTTCGAAAATGCAGTGGATCACGGATTAGCTGATAATTTTAGTTATCATGAAGATCGGATCGTGGCCTTGGCGTATCTTCAGTCTTTGTCTCAGTGTTATCGATTTGTCCATTTTCTGTTTGGACGAGACCCCAACCACCGCTTTACATTAGAACTGCCGCAAAAAGAAGCAAAGAGACGAAGCCTCTTGAAAAATTGCCATCAAAAACAACATCTACCATCCTTTCGGTGAAACTGTTACACAGAAAGTTTTCAAGGAATGTGGATGCGATTTGAACGAAAATAGTGGTGGATTGACGGATTTGTCCAAAAAATAACACGGGTTGGCGGATATCGCGTACCCCTATTCACCCCCCTCCTAAAACATAAACCAAAAAGTCAAATATGATTGCGTGCGGTGACTAGTGTAAACCACCAATAGTCTCTCTTTGTTCTTTTTGGAGACTACACCGAACAATGACTGAATCTGAACGAAAGCTTCAAATGGGCACAAATTAACTCCAGATTACACAGTATACACGAAGACAACTCCATTTAGAGGTAGGTGAAGATTATTTCTACGCTCATTGTTGTATTTGAGTCTTATTTGCATTTTGAGGACTGAAGTGAAATTTCCATTCGATTTCATTCAAACGGTCTGCAAATCAAATCGTCATGATCATGACGTTTACATGAAGTGAAGTTGGGCTGCCTGAGTCGCTCGACAAGAGACTGGGTCTAATGTCAGTCGTTGCCAAGAAACTAGTGCTGTGTTTTTCAGGGCGCCATATTGAAAATTTGCTGCGAGAAGTTTAGAACTCGGGCACTTTTATCGAGGGAATTTATCGTTTTAAGCCATGCCAACCCCCGTTTCAATGGACGAACAAATTAAAATAGAAGAAGACAACTATCCAAGGTAAAAATAGGACAGATTTTGCTTGCTCACTGGAGCAATTTCGTAAAATACGTGCAACTATAAAGATTGTAAGTATATTTATTTTTTGGCACAACAGGATTACAAAGAAGGTCTTATTTCAGCTTTGCAAAGATCATAAATTGTACAGGACACCATATCTAAATGATGTTCTCTACCTTCATTATAAAGGTACGTAGTCAGCACAACGCATGTTTTTTATGAGGGTCCCCAATAGGTTTTTCGGGACCCGGGATTGGGCTTATATATTCTTTACTTGCACAAATCCCATAATATACCTCTTTTACCCCCCCAAAATTTTGCATAATCATTGTTTGCAATTTCTCCTGGGACATGAAGATGTCCCAAGGGAAATCTAAAACAATGCCTATGCAATTTTTTTTTTTTTTGGGGGGGGGGGGGTAGAAGTGGTGTATTATGGTATTGTGCAAGTAGAGAATTTGAAGATCGGGATCCGGGAATTTAGAGTAAAAAGGGAACAAGATGCGGGATTGTTATTATGAACGGGACACGGGAATTGGCGATTTTTAGTTGTTTTTAGAGACAGGATTCGAGAAAGATCACTTAAACGAAC
The DNA here is from genome assembly GCA_947652115.1 of Blastomussa wellsi. Classification (NCBI taxonomy): domain Eukaryota; kingdom Metazoa; phylum Cnidaria; class Anthozoa; order Scleractinia; family Plerogyridae; genus Blastomussa; species Blastomussa wellsi. The sequence goes on from OX393561.1 coordinate 5,591,126, forward strand.
CGAGATCTGGGAAGTCCGTTGACAGAAATATTTGAAACGCGATCCCAAAACGCACAAAGGTTTGTTATGACAGCCTTATCTCAGCTGCGCACGTGCACACAGCTTTTGCCTGGCTCTATGGTGAGATTTGGATATTTTGAGCCTTGCCCTGTCATGTAACAGCCTTTAATTTCTTGGTGACCGACCAACTTATTTTGAATCAGTGCGGGAAAAATAGCGATATGCTACTCTGTAAGCATGTCAGCTACTATCGAAAGCGATGAATCAAATGACATCGACATAGCCGACATAATTACTTATGTGGCTCTCTTTTACGAGAAGGGCAAACTTTTTGACAAACTTTTCTTGAGATCTGCCAAATTTGAAGAACTTTTAGAGCGATTTCGAGAAAATTTATGGCGAAGTTTTAAGGTGTTAAAATACAACAAAAACGTATTAGTTCCAGAACGTCATTAAAATGTTTGTCCACCAGGCCTGATGTAAGAATAAAGAGATGACTTTGGTCTGAAATAAATTTAATAGCATCCAAATACATTTTGTGAAAATCTTTGAAAAATCGTTTTATTCGATTTCTGAAAACACTGGCTTGAATATGAACTTTGGTGGAGTGTTATTTTGCATTTTCGTCAAAACTGACCCTACATTTATTAAAAATTATTCTTCAAGTAGATTAACTTATATTTAATATAATTCCTGAGTTTCAAGTTCATTGAAACATTCTAAGGCTCTCTCTTCAAGGAAAGGGGGAAAAAGAGAACAAAATAATGGCACGTAATGAAATCTTCTTTTGTTATTCAAATTATACCACAATAGTCAATACCACAAGGAGCTGCCCATTGTAAGAAAGGCAATAGGGTGTACTGTATAAATAATAAATCTACATGCATGATGAGGCTGTGCGGAAATATTTCCAAATTACAGAAGCTGTCCAACAAACTGATTAATATAGTCGATAAAAGTGTTGTTTTTGTCACTGACTTGTATAATTATTACAAACAACACTTTTATCGATTATGTCATCTCCTGACTACAATTACTCAAACTGATTAAATTATATGTTGCGCACTTTTGTTCATAACTTTTTTTGTCCAATGCAATGCAATGTAAATGCAATTACCTACACCAAGGTAGTTTCTCAGGCATGCCACTCAAACTGACCAAAAAATCAAATAATAATAATTTTCAATATTATATAGTGTTAGTATTTAGTACAAACTTGAAACTGACAGGAGGTAAACTGGTTGGCTGTTTACATGCACAACCAAGGTTTTACTGTAGGGTCTACTGAAAAACGACTCCACCTATAGCTAGTAGCTATCTCTAGAGCAAGACTTGAACCCAAGACCATCAAAATTCACGTCTGATACCCTACAGCTGAAAGCACTCATTCATGCTGCCTCCATGTAATATTATGCTTCCAATGATCAGTTGAAGCGTGGTCTGCAGCTAACAATTTATTTTGGCAACTGAAGACTGAAGACTTTTCTCCCTGTATCATGGAGCAAATTTATAACTACATGGTACCTTAATACTCTAGTGGCATTATCTGCTGTTCAAACTAGAAATCAGTTCCAATAAATTGCTGACAAATGCTTGTTTTGCACAGGGTTTGCTAAGATAGAAAACCTTGAAGAATACACAGGATTAAAATGTCTATGGTTGGAATGTAATGGAATTCAAAAGATTGAAAATCTGGATAACCAAAAAGAGCTGCGGTGCTTGTAAGTATCATTTTAAAATAGCAGTTCTCTCTATATATTTCGTATATTCTTGATCATGAGCTTCCATCTTGTGAAAAATGTCTTCAGAGACTCTCAAGTTCTCCCGTTGCAGAAATTGGTAAACATAATTGACCTCTCATAAACAATATCCTCTAATTATGCTGAGTGACCATAACTTCTTGTAAGCTGATGGTTTGAAATGTGTACAAAATGTGCCTGTGCTATAGCTTACTTAACATGTGTGCATGTACATAATAATTATTGTACACATACCAGTTGCTAGAAGAAATTGTCATATTTGATATGTTTTTCTCTTTTAATCTATCACTTTCTTCACTTTTTAGGTATCTGCAACAGAACCTACTATCAAAGATGGAAAATTTGGAGCATCTTCAACAGCTAGACACTCTGAATGTCAGCAATAACACCATTTACAAGATTGAAAATATAAGTAAGTTGTACAGTAACAGTGTGCAATGTAGGTCTGTTGGTGGGGAAGATTACAGTGTATACTGTTTTTTTTTCATAACTGGCCTGTACTTTGGCACTTTTGTCTCCTAAAGCAGCACAATCAACCTGTGCAAAATTTTTGTGATCTTGGCAATCTCACCTGAGAATACCAAGATCTCACCAAAATTTCAATGGCCAAAAGCTGGTGAAGAATCTTGCTGTTCCAAAAAGTTCAAAGGTAAGTCTGCTGTCGGGCCTAGTGGCCCATCAGGCCGGAGCTTATCCCCGGTTTCCGAAGCATGAAGCGACAGAGAGTATTTCTACCCCCCCCCTGGATGGGATGCTAGTCCATCGCAGGGTACCCCCCAGCAGTAAATTCGCCGGTACCCATTTATACACCTGGGTGAAGAGAGGCACTGTGAGAGTAAAGTGTCTTGCCCAAGAACACAACGCAGTGCCCCGGCCAGGACTCGAACCCGGACCGTCCGATCCAGGGTCCAGCGCACTAACCATTAGGCCACGGCGCCTCCCCAAAAAGTTCAAAACCTACATGTAATTATTTTAATTCCTTAAAAGGGAAAAAATAGTTCAGTCATTCTGATTGGTCGGGAATAATAGGAAGCTTGCTGTAGTTTCAAATGCATTCATTGTATTGAGAGCTGCACTATAATAATTATCTTGTTTGCTCAAATCTCAGGAAGAACTTGACCCATGTTTGGGTATAGCCTGTGTGCCACTGTGGGTTTGAAATCTCACTCTTTTTAACCCTGCCTGTGTACAACACCATTCTCTTAAGGTCAACATGTACATTTTGGTATACAGCAGCACCGTTGGTAACTACTGTACTCCTGAAATGATTTGATTTTGCACTTAAAATACATGTAAATACATCACATTTCTGTTCTCAACAATATTCCTGCACCCATGCATCCGGCCTATCTAGGACCCGACCCTGGTCGCGGTTAGGACAGACTTGCAAAATTACGATGTATAAAGTTACGGTGTACACCTTTTCAAGACAGATTGGCCGTAAGCCATACCCTTGTACATGTATAGGCCACAAACATGTAGGGTACTACCCCCAGGGCCCAAATCACTCAGTTTTAAATTAATTTTCCCTGTTTTTGCACCCTGCAGGTGCCATACCAAAACTAAGCACACTACAGATATCACACAACCGCCTATCGACAGCAGATGACCTAAGACATTTATCAGAATGTCACAATCTCAGGTATGTACTGTATCAAAAATTAATGTGAAAGATTAATTAATCAACAAGACACGAGCGTGGGACAAAGAAAAATTCTGAGTCCCCGACAGGAATCGAACCCATGACCTCCCGAACACCGGGCGGTTGCTCTATCCACTGAGCTAAGAGAACTCATGGAGAGCGAGGTCATTTTACTGAGCTCTTATGTGACATGCGTCCCGCATACTGCATAGGATCAGCAATGTCGCTATCATCATGAGTTGTGGAAATGAGAGTGATTGCAAATTTTCAGCTCGGTAAATTTAATGTTAAAGATTAATTAATCAACATGACACGAACGTGGGACAAAGAAAAAAGAATTAATGTTGCCAGTGAAACTGGTCTAACCCTAATGTAAGGTGGATGAAACTGGTGATTTCAAAGTTTTATGTCAGGTCATCACAATTTCTCTGTATTTTTATTTCTAAATGGACCAATTGTGATCAACAAAATATTTTTTTTGGGTTTGACCCCCCCCCCCCCCACCAACCCTGTTGTCTGTCTGTAACCCATACTCCTTGAAGTTACATTCCTTTAAACAATAAAACACTCTGGCTTTTGAAACTCCCTTCCTGTACATGTATCTCTTATCATTTAGGATTTCCAGTGTCCTTTGTGGAGTAAGTACATGTATGGATATTTGGACCTGGAACTGAACTGATCATACCAAAATTCATTTAGTCATTCATGTTCCCCAACCTTTTGCTTAAAATTTCAGTTCAGTTACCCAGCACTATCGTAAATAGACCTTTTTAGCTACGTATGTAAATTGCCCATTTCAAATCATGTGATGTTCTCTTGAGAATTAGTCCTTTGTCCATTTGGAAATTATTCATTCATTTCAGCGTGGATTTGTTTGCATTTGAAAGCAATAAGTCTCACGGGTATCATCACATGGTCTGAAATGGGGCAACAAACAAACAAAGCTAGAAAGGTCTATTCTGCAAAATTACCAAGTGACTGACCATTTTAGCGTTCATGTGGCAGTTTCTTGTTAAAGAGAGAAACATCAGACTTTTTTTCTCTCAAAGATGCACCTCCTGTGCTCAAACGTGACTCCAATTTTCTTGGGACTAGGGCAAGTTATCATGCAGAAATGATGATAGGATGTAGTTACCTACAGATGTTTTAGGGAATCCATTAATTAGGCTGTAATAATTCCAAGTTATTGACAGTGTGTGTGTACACACACATCGGGGTGAGATTTCCTTCTTGACCATGATGCCTGCAGTAACTGAGTAACCATTTCTACGGCACAGTGACACCAAAATGAGTATTTGGCAGCATGCAAGATAACCCTTTTTAAGTTCTCAGCTACTTCATGCCAAGGAAACTGGGATATTTGCTCCAGCCAGATGGGTTGCCATGCCTGTGCAGACTTTATCTTACTTGTCCAATGGTCAAGTCTCATTGAAGGTCCTAGTCATCTGCCAATTATAATGATTGTTATCATAATTGTCACATGTATCTGGGTATGTAAGGTACATTAAATGTACATGCAACTGCCAATGGCAAGGAATTAATAGCTGGCATTCCAATTTCCATAAGCCCTATGTTTGGCTGATTGCACACTCTGTCTGCCCTCTGTAGTGTTGTAGATCTCTCACACAACAGAATAGAAGATCCTGAAGTCTTGGAAGTCTTTGCATCCATGCAAAATCTTGTAAGTTAAATGTTTATTTAGCATGCACAGTATCCTGTCGCAACTAGTGCCTCGTCCCCAATCATCTCTCAGTCTCCAGTAGGTGTTACAACTGTACCTGTATTGTCAACTGATGGAAACTGATGAAGCAGGGGTTGATGGGAACCCCTCCATGTTTGTGCCTGTTTGTCCCTCGTTAATGTTCAATACGACACCGAGAGACAACTGGAAATGAGTTAGTTGCACACTATATAATATACAGTAATCAATATAATAACAAATTGGCGACAACTTAACTATGTCATCATATGTCATGGATGAAATACATGCGTTGTTGAGTGACGAATATACCTGCACTTTTCATTTAAGTAAATTAATTGCTTTTCTTCTTCAATTTACAGCATGTTCTTGACATGATGGGCAATCCTGTTATCAAGAAAATCAAGAATTACAGAAAAACGTTCATCATCAAGATAGTGAGTAAGATAAGTTAAGATACTAACTAAAGATAAGAACTTTATGTGTAAAACTCGATAACATACAATGTACATGTACGCTAATTGGGGACACCCATGTTTTATCAGAGTATCAAACCTGGAAAAAGCGTGTTTTATTGTTTTTCGTCAGCTTTAGAAATGGGGGAGAACATTTTCTATGCAGAAATTCCAGACAAAATTCTGAGTCAAGCTGCAGAGATTGTCGAAGAAGCTTCTAAGTTCGAGAGGAAAGTAGAAGAAGCGAAATTAATTTACTTCAGATTATCGATCGTGCCTGTTTTTTTGTTTTTACTCGCGGCGTATAAAATCTATATCATAAAGCAAATGAAGAAGCCTAAGCCATAGAGATCACTCGAGAAATGTAGAAAACACTCGCCTGCGGTTCGTGTTTTCTACATTTCCCTCGTGTTCTCAAATGCCTGTCGTGTTTTATGACAGTATAATACATGGCTTAGGCTTCTTTATTTGTCAAGTATGATATAAACAAGTTGGAAAATAATATAGAAAAAATGATGAATATACGAGTTAATAGTTTTACCTACATACAAGTGTAAGCCGTTGACTCAAACAACTGGAAAATGTAGTTAAAAATAACTCAACGCGTATTCATATTACACCTTTTCATTGTCCTGTTTATATACATGTAGAAAGGCCTGAGGTACCTGGATGACCGACCAGTCTTTCCGAGAGAACGAGCCTGTGCAGAAGCCTGGTAAGAAAGTAACATTTTAATTACATAGAATGTGATTATTGGACGATCATATGTATGCAAGAGAAATTAGGGGACAGAGAGGGACAATGAGGGTGTTGGCTGGGACATGTCAATTCTACAGACCGGGTGAGTATAGATTGGCTCCGGAACGCAAATACAGTCCGACCTCTATTAAGCGGCCACCTATTAAGCGGCCACCCTCCATTAGGCGGCCACTTTTCAAAGTCCCGATTTATTTGTCAGTAAACTGCTGTATTTGATACCTCTATTCAACGGCCACCTCTATTAAGCGACCGCGGCCACCTTTTTACTGTCGCTAGTGTATAATTTATATGGTTTTTAACCTCCATTAAGCGACCAGCAAATTATCTTTGGAAGCGAAATGGTGACAGATGATATAAGGTGATAACTGAAAACAACAAGAAAACAAAAAGTGCAATTTAATCTCCACTCATAACAACTCACAAGCCGCTTACATGTGCAAACTTTTCACATCCGGCGCGGCCGGCGCATTACAAAGATAACAATAGAATTATTACTGTACGGGAAATCTACAAAAATCCTTGCTCCTCAAGTTTCGATTTTAACCATCGAATAGCGAATTCGTCTCCTGTGAAATAGCACTCGCATGGAATTTCTAAACCATAGCCGGTCCCTCTGTTTACGCGCTTGCCTTTCACAACAGCTCTTCCTTTGTTTGTTACCCTCTTGAGAAATTTTGTTAGCCATAGAGCCATAAGCTTGGGAACATTTCGCATATTTTTTTGTACATTATCAACCCGAAGAAAACTGTACTGTGTTAGAGCTAGAACTATGCATGGACTAGAAATGCACTTGATGTTTTGTTATAATGAATTTTGGATATCTCTTCATTTAAGTTCACTTTTAAAAAGCATTTTGCTATATAGAGTCAATAAAACCATGTTTACTGCCATTCCTATCCAATTTATATTGTACCTCTATTAAGTGGCCAACCTCTATTAAGCGGCCACTTTTCAAAGTCCCGAGGGTGGCCGCTTAATAGAGGTCGGACTGTATGTTTTTTATTTTCTGACGTCGGTGCTCAAAACGGCAGTTCCATTGTTTCTGTAAGTTTTGTTTATCGCAAAGCCTGGACTGGGATTGTCCCTCTCTGTCTCCTAATGTTCTCTTGCTGTACGTGTACGCGAAGAAAGACACATACATGGTACATTTATACCGTTGGTAAATATCGTCTCTCGAAACCCAAGGTACGTTACATCAACCCTGGTTGTCAGTCGGCTAAAGTCGGGAAGTACATGTACATGTGTAATTATAAGCACGTGCGAATGGCGATCTGATGCGCTCGTGATTCTTGTATGACTTGTCGACCTGATTCAAAAACAATCTGTGAATAAAATCACTGCCTTCCTGAAAAATTGTTTCATTTCTGAATTTATCATAGCCAGCTTCATTGCGTGGACAATGCGTAGCGTGAAAATTATTCTTAATAATGGACGAATGTTTTGTGGAAAGTAAGTAGTCTTTAATTTGACTTTTCAGAGACAAGCGATTTCTACAAGATTGGTTTCGGTTTTATTTTGGCTTGGCTGAAAAAGTGGAACGAGAAATTTAAATCAACCACTAAGCGAAGTACATGTAATGCAAACCTAAAGCAATTGTTAATTACTTTCGACGCTCAAGCGAAAACGGCCCTGCTACGTGCAGTGATTGGCTGAAAAAACTCGCGCCTCTTTTCAGCCAATCAGAAGAAAAACCAAAACAAATTGTGACTCGCGTTCGCGCGTTTTCCCGCGCTTCGTGTCGGTCCGGCTGCATGCATTTGCTTCGAGTTTTGATTGGTTCACAGGATTTTCAGTACCCTTTGTGATTGGCCAGAGTAATTATTATGGTTTGGGTTTTGGTTTAATGGCACCCAACTGAAAACTGCTCTATAATCAATGTCTTTGGTCTAGGGAAAAGGGAGGAGTTGAAGCTGAAAGGGAGGAACGAGAGAGATGGATTTCAAGAGAACAGCAAAAAATCATGGACAGTGTCAATGGTAAGCTAAATTTAGACTTATACACAGTTTGAATTTGTTGCACTTTTTTGTTGCCTTATCTTGAAGTAATAATTGTTTGTTGCCAGTGGTACTGTTGATCATTTTTTTCTTTTAATATCTTTACAGCATTGGCAAAAATTAGAGAAAGAAGAGACCAAGTAAATGTAAGCAAAACACCTTCAATGTTCACGTTGAACGTGGGATCACATAGTTGCTTATAAAGATGAACAGACCTTCTTTCATCATTAATGGAAAGGGGGAGAAATAATTGGCAGATTTTATTTTTCCTTTGCTTTTGGCTTTCCAAGAGATTCTTGTTTTAATGTACCTTATTTTTTTCTAATCAGGAAAATGCCGCGAGTAAAGAAGAGGAAGAAGAATCCCCAGATATCAGTGACGAGGCGAGTGATGGCAGCGAAAATGAGAACCCGGAGCAGTCACAAATTCCCTCAGAAGAAAGACAGGAGACTGGGATCAAGTCACGTGATGTTAAGCGCGCTACTACTGACCTTAGCTGTGAAGACGGCAGTGACGAATTAAAATCTGTTAATTTAGATTCAGTACCAGACCAACAGTCTATTGAGAAGCTGGAGACCATTAGCGTAGGAGGTTCTTCTGAGAGCACGCTGTTCTCTGATCGCGGCATCTTTAGCGGATCTCGACCACATGAAAGCAAGAGCGCTTGTCCTTTGATAACAGAAATAGTTATGGATACAGGTAAATGCATGGCAAATTAGCATTGCCTTTTTTTACAGCCAGGAGTATGAATGGGTCACAATGAATTTAAAACTAGGGGATGAGCTAGCGATTAACTTGATCCACCCTGGAGGGGAAGCAGGTAAACTGGAACTCAAGCTCTGACTGTGGCTGGTATACGTTGCTGTGGAAAACTCATCGGTCCAACACTTTTTCTTTCTTTCTTTTTTAATTGTAATTGCACCGATGGCACTATTCATACTGAAGTTGAAATAGTTCTGTCTTCAGGTAAAGACGAGAGACGTAAAGGTGAAGGGGTGTTGATCACTGAATTGGAAGGTATGCCCTGAACGTAATTCACTATGATGATCATTTCCTACTTGCATCTACAAGTCGCAGTTCATATACATTTACGAATTATTTCATATACTTTACATCTTTTAACTCTTCCCAAGTGCTCAAGTGATAGGGCATTGCACCGGTGCACCGGAAGTCACGGGTTCGAACACCATTAAAGTCCTAATTGTTTCAGGCTTCTGTAATTTCCATGCAATTGATTAAAGTGGAAAATTCACGGGAGGATCGTTTCTCATTTCCATCGACACCCGCAGATCATGTATGAATTATTTCACATACCTCTGCACCTGTCAGCCTCAAACAGTGTGCTATGTTAGGTCAGGCATTTGGAGATCAACTTCTCGTTATGAAGTTATGGCAGATGGCAGAACTGTTCGATCTTGAACAAGGAAATTCACTAAAATAAACAATCCTGAGCGTTCCAAACATCGCACAATTGACACCCCTCAGGAGCAGTTGCTGATGTAATTCTTTTCCTCTTGTATTGCAGATGAAGACATTGAAACAATATCACTAAGCGAGGTATCAAGAGGAGAATTAAATGATTCTCCTGAGCTCCAAGAGGTTAGTTGATATGCGTTTCAACTCATAACTGCCCTGATCGAAATCTCATGTTTCCTTACCAAACGATTTCCAGCGGGATAAAGTTGAGAATATGAGGAATCATCTACAATGATGTAAATTATATGAATTCTCACATTGAGAACATTGGGTACATATGATACGCATTTTAGCTATTTGAAAGAACCGCCCTCCCCCCCCCCCCCCCATTCCCCCGAAAGATACGACCCCCTGAAAGAACCGATAATTATGAAAAGGCTGGAAAATCTTTAAGAAACTGCGTGCTCGGCACGCTCTGGAATGGGAGTGCAAATCCGAAAGTGAATTTGCTTTTGACTACATTTCTCCGCAGGATTTACCAGAGCTGGAGGAGGTAGATGTCAAAGATCCTTTCTTCATTCGTAGCTTAAATCCATCTCAAGCCAAGGTAAGATCACAGCTCATGTCTGATTGTTTTCGCCTGTTGTCGACAGAAACTTCATTTGTTAATTTTCCGTTTGGTTCATGAGGCATTTTCGACTGAAGTTGCTAACAAATGGCGATGCTTTAGAGCTTGTAGAACTTGTAAATTCTTAACTTTCTTGAATACGATCGAGTAGTAATCTCACAAGAATGGCTCTCGATCATCCAAGAGAGCAATCGAACAAACAATAGTAACAGGGTTTTTAGCCGCCAAAACAGTAATAACCACTACACTAGATCAGATTAGAAACTTACAGTAGCTGCTACACTACTGGAATACAGTGGTAACTCACGATAAATAGTACCAAAACTCGTTTCTCGTCCCTCCGTCGAGCACTCAGTAATTTTAGCCCCGATTTCTCGAACTTTCCGATAATTTTTTCGATCCAATTTTCGTTTCCCTTGGAGCTTTGGGAAAATCGCGATTCCACTATAGTTGAATCTCTTAATCATCAAAAGCTTACACGGGGTTGCCGAATTCACTTAGACAACTGGTAAGCTCTTTGTAAACTCTATTCCTTGGCTCGCGTTCACATTAATCCTAGAATGAGGTTAAGGTGATTGCTCGGAAATAAAATTTGTCGAACAATTATTTTGAAACTTTCCCTGAATGTTCCCTTCCAAGCACTGTTTCGAAAAGTACAATAAAAAATAGGTCACCGTGCTTACAAAAGAGATAAGATGGGCCAATCTTACCCCATTTATGCCTGTGGTGGTGCTAATCACAAAACTTATTTGATCGCTCCACGATACGTTTTACGGTAGCTGAAACAAATGTTATAAAAGGAATACTTGGCAAAAATCTTGATAGCTAGGAAGTCTCGATTATATGGGACAATATTACATATAAGTTATGGAAAACTCACACAAATTGAAACGAAATCGACTCAAAACTTCCCTCGAGTCATTGTTCTCACGGCTGTAGTTGGCATCCTCGAGTAAAGGTTTGCTGCAAAGTTTAACTATATTTTAACTGTAACTGTAATTGGCATCCTCGAGTAAAGGTTTGCTGCAAAGTTTAACTATATCTTTTTTCCTTCCCAAACATTCCTCCTTTTAATTTTTACACTAAAATTCTGCAATAAAAAATATAGGTCAACGTGCTTGTTTAGGAGTAAAATGACTATTTATCTAATCCCTATAGAAAAAGCTGCCATATTGTTTGCGCTAAATCACGCGTAAAATTCTGCGCAGTAAGGATGCGCAATGCAGTAATGAGGATACACTAATCATTACATCATTAACAGTTTTGATTTCCAATAAAATCACCCTTTCTGTCGTTTGCGGAATAAGTGTAAATTTCCATGCACAACTATGCTAAAACCGCAAAATAGTTTGGAAGGCGTTACAGGTTAAATTTATTGTTGAGAACTGTTTCTCTAACCTTTCTCATTTGAATTCGCTCTCGTTTTAGACAAAACCCCGTATAGAAGAAGTAGACGATGACTTCGAGTCGAAAGGAAAACCTCTTGTTCAAGACTTCGGGGAAGATGACGTCTCGATAAGCCAGGACGAAAAATCGGCTTCAAGAAGACCCGTTATTGAAGGGATTAACGAAAGATTCACACGGCTAAACAACCCGCTAAAGAAACCCAATAGACCACTTATTGAAGAGCTTATCCCCGTTGATGATTCTCATAGAAGTAGCGAAATTCGCAAGCCCTCGATCACGGAAATATCAAATGTTGAGGCAGCAGTTCCAGAATCCGCCACCGCTGAACCCAAAGAATCGGAGCTCAGGGCTGACGGTGATTCCCAGTCATCCCTCGGTCCTTCTTGGGAAACTCTTCAGAAACTCGCCGAACAGGTTGGATCGACAATAGAGCGAGAGCCTCTCGATATAGCCAAGGAAAAGAAGGCTTTTGTCAAAAGAATGAACGATACTAACTTGGGGGACTTAGATTAGCACAGCACTTTGAAACAATGTACTGACTATTACAGAGCTTGTTTCTCTGCTGTCTTTAACCCATGCTTGGGTTTCCTTTTCTTAATGCCCTCCAGCATGGCAGATTTTGTACCTGCAAAGGGCCCCATCCCCCTTGTGTTCGATACAAGAGCTGCCCAGTGCATCTGCAGTAACAGGCCAGTTTATTTGCCTCCTTTTTGGGTTGCCACGCAACACACATCTGTGCCATCGTTAAGAAGTTCGCAAAACGTTGAACACGCCGTAAATTTTGACCAATGTTTTGCTAAGGGTTTGTGCGTTAAGTACTTTTATTAAATAGTGAACGAGCTCTTGGAGGTAACTGCATTTTGAATTCTTGTAAAATATTAAATATTGTCACTTTTTGATTACAGTTCGCTAAAGAGCTAGATTTATTCAGATAAATTGCACAAAAATCATTAACAAATGTTCGTGTTCTTTGCTCTCTATGTTGCCTTCGTAGCTTCATTGTTTGAAGATGTTATATGTATTACTCAGCAGAATAAAACAAACAAACAAACCAGTATTTCTGAATAAAACTTACTCTTTTCCAAAAGCAGTCAAGTCGGATCCAGGAGACTTTTTAGCAAATTTGCTAAAACCTTTAATATACGTTGTTATCTCGAACGTTTAAAAAAACCATTTCCATCTTAACGTAAGCATGGTTATGACGATTCAGAAGTAAAGGGGAATTTATTTTCGTTGTTTTACTAGGGATGTGTGCTGGCCCAATAGGCCATTTCCGAGTTCCCTTGAGCCTCTATTTCAAAGCGAGTCAAGTGCGAAAGTTTTGTGATGGTAATTAGTTTTGCTTTCCATATGAATGAAAACTCATTTTCATTACAAAGACTTTGCACTTAGACTCGCCTTGAAAGAGAGACTCGAGCGAACTCGGAAATGCAACCTCGTCCCCAAGGCTATCCGCGTGGTTGTCACGACAAATTGCCCTGGTACAGGCTGCAAAAATCTGCAGGAATCCTGAAGATTGCCTCGTTTTCAAATTGTGTTCTAGGTGGGGCATGGGACCCAATTCTTGTTGCAAACGTGCCTTTCTTGTCGCAGCAATGTGATAGTTTGCAAAAATTTGGAAGTGGTGACAGCTGTACAAGTTTTCCTCCGAGTTCTGTCAACTGGTTCACTCATTATCAATATTTCAGCTAACGCTTTCAAACGGCAGTTGCAAAGGCTGATTGTGTTAGCTCTAGCTCGCGCACAAAGATTACTATAAATAAAACTTTCGTCATTTGCGCGCGCGCGTGGATTTAACGAATTGTTTTTAATTGCGTTTTTCTTCAATAGCCTGAGTGCAAAGACCATATAAGTCCACCCTGAAATCGTCTTTTCACTACTAACAATTTTTAGCGCCACAAAATCAAGGGAAGTTTAGATGGTCCAGGAGTTTTTTGATTTTATTTTTCACTTTGCATGCGCTGACGCGTGATGTGACCTTGACCGCAGTCGACATCGTCAGATTGTCGTCATGGCTGCACCATAATTTTAAAACGCGCGCCAATCAAATGCAAGATTATCGACATAAATAAACCAATCGTATCGCTCGATAAAACAGCCTGCACCAGGGCCATTCGTCGTGAGCACCACGCGGGTGGCCCTGGGGACGAGGTTAATCGGAAATGGTCAACTTTGTGTCATTCCGCTTATTCTCGCCCCCAGAGCCGCTTGTCCCTCTTAGCCGGCTGGACCTGTGCAAGAGGAACAAGTGGCTCTGGGGATACACGATTTGATTCGCTGAAATCAAACAAAGGAAGTCCAATCACATCAGCCGTTTTAAAATCCTTTATCGTTAGCCCGAATTTTGACAAAACGCAAGTGAAATTATTTCCTAATTTCACGAGTATACGATTTGATTACCTTTCAATATCATAGGTGACAAATTACGCTCGTTTTTGACTTGTTTATTGTATTGAAAATGTTCCCGCCAAACGTTGCCGTGGCAATTTTATAATTTCACATGTGAAATTACAGATTAACGCTGAAATTTCGCGCCAAAATTAAGGAATAATTTGTCACCTATGATATTAAACAGTGTAATAAAAAGTCAGGACAGAGATGATACACCCCACATGTACATTCGTTTACAGTTGAACGCCATGAATACTCAACCCGGTCTAAAAAAGCATCAAGTAGCGAGCAAAATGACTATTTTCGGAAATAGGTTGGTAAACAGAACTACAACTTTTATCTACCGCAGAGGTATCTATAAACTAAAAAGAAACAATCATGGCTTCAAATGAGGAAGATTGAACAAGGATTCAAAAATAGGGAGACAGAGAGGTGCACTGAAGCGGTGGAGATGAATCATCCGTGCGAGAGCTTCCCTTGTTCATGTTCTTGGGATTGTTTTGCATGTTGTGGTTTTGTCTACTTTTCATTTAATAATTGCCGTAAAAATTAACTCCTGATAATTCTCCAACATTGGTCTTCTCCTCCCCTTTCTTTGTTTATATGAAAAATAAAAAGAATTAGTTCTACCCACTATAAAAATATTCCTATTGTAATACTTAATATAATGCACTTCATTTTGCTTTCAAACCGTTAGTTTCTGACCAAAGTTCCAAAGCTGAAGAAAAAAACAAACGTTTTTCAGCCAGTACCCAAACATACCCTATTTCCATGTTTCAGTTGTATTGTTATACAAACATATCACGCAGGAAACGGCGCGACTGAAAAAGGCGATTGTCCACATGGCGCACTTGTTAATTTGTACTGCAGCACACACGCAGATCTTTAAATTACCTGACAAAATTATCTCTCTAGTTCCATTGGGACGAACGGTGGAAGATGGTGCCCTAAACTACAGGTAAATATTGTAATTTCCTGAGCTCATTTCCTTTCGTTTACAATTTGGGAACACATGAATTTCACGAATGAAGTACACATAGTATTCTCCTTAAAATGTAATTCCACGAGTTAAGGCAATTTCCATTGTGAATGGCCGATACGAATTCAGGAGCACCCAACGAGTCTGTTCCTCACTTTATCTGTTCCCCTGCGCAAATGTTGCTGGCTGGCAAAATGGTTCAGTATATGTTTTCCCATCGGAGATTTTTACTGAAAAACCACTATTTTTGCACTGGTCGATTGAAACTCGGAAGCGAGACTGAAGAAATTGCTCGCGCATATCGACGAAGACTTTGTTGAGTAGAGTGAATTTCGACGGTTTTCATTGTCATTTCTGCGCGTTTGTTGCTTGTTCTAATTGCTGGCTGCAAAAAAATTATGGATCATGCGCTGCCAAAAAGGAACAGATATATTATACACTCAAGAACACCTGTAAATGTTTTAATACCATGTATTTTCAGTTTTCAGTCATTTGGATAAAAGAATGCATTTTGCCACAGTTTGTTTGGTGGGTGCCCCGAATATACCGATATCTCTCACTGAAATATTACACTTGCATTCGAGAAATTGACAACAAGGAAGATATTTTTTTAATAAAAAAAAGATATGAATCTAAGATCAACAAATGATTTCTCGTATTCTTGAGTTGTCGAGAAAGTTAGGCAATAACCACCAGTATTACTTTGCTTGACATTTCTGTTCGATTATAAATAGCATTAATTCGCACCTCAAGACAGTCAATTTTATGTAAGAGTTCATAATCAGGTTCAGTGCGACACATTAAAACAATTGCTTTCCCGTTTGATGATTTCCTAACTTCCCGTCATCTGTCTCCCTAACATTGCATTGCGATTGTATGGAGAAATTAGTTTTATCCTGGCTCATGCGAATGACAGGTCATAATATTGTTTTCCCACCAACCGTGTAGTGATTAATTCTTTATCAGCGCAAAACTTGTGTTAGCTACGGATTTCTGTTTATTCCTTGTGGGACGCGGTGTTATTAAGTCGCTGTATTTATTTGGCGGCTTTCACTCGAGCAAATAGATGCACTTTAATTTTAATGTATTAGCACTTTTCACTGATATCCCATAATTACCTTGACTCGACGTGAGCTGGAATTTTAAATTGGACAATGACGCCACAAACAAAAATGTTGAAGTTTGTAACTACAAAGACAGTCTGAAAAAATAAAATTTGATTACTGCGACGATAAAGAAAGAAATAATCTGCCATGAAAATTTTAAGTTCAATTTTCTGCCACCTGGAAAAAATGTCCAACACTTTTCTCTAGTGAAATTAAAAGGTACGTAAAAGTTCAGTGACTTAGAACAGTTTCTGGTGTCTTTATAGTGCAACAATTTCCCCAATTCAAAGTTGAGCAATATAGCATGCTTAATTATATTCAGATCTCATTCAGTATTTTTCCTCTTCTACATTCTAAAGGAACGAGTAGGGGCATGTTCGATCGATTGAACCTATCTGAATTTATTTCGTGAATTAATCTAAACCGCAAATTCTTAGGGTATTTTGGGCTTTGAGTTCCTTCCGTTTCGAGTGCGGGTGCATTTCCTAGACGGGCTATTCGTCTCGTTAATTTTCATAGCCGTAAACATCTTCTCTTCCTTCTTATCGGGAACGTCACAGTAACCATGCCATACTTACACTTGTTTCTTTTTACATGTGAAGTATATTTGAAATAGTTCATGTTTGAACTGCGGGTGTGGACGAAAGTGAAGAATGATCATCGCAGTGAATTTCCAATTTAAGCAATTGGAAAGAAGAAGCCTGATTAAATTAGAAATTCACTGCGATGATCATTCTTCACTTTCAATTTAACTTTTAGAACAGTCCTTCATTTTAATTTTTAAGTCTATTTTTAGCAGTCGCCATTTTTAGTTGTTGCTCAATTACAGTGCTGTAAAATTACTCACAACGCGAATCACCCGGGGGGACTAGCATATGAAAGGGGCGGGGATGCTCGTCGGAAATTTTGAATTAAACCTCTAAAGGAGACCGATCTGGGCGTGGCCCAAGCTTTTTTACCCCTAAAAGAGAATTAAAAATATGCATATATATTTTTATATTTCTTCGCGTGCAACCCTTCAAGGCTAAATATAATGGCCTTTTGTCCTGAACACCCTATTTTATCAGACATTCTTTTGCAATTTTCTAAGCAATAATAATAATTATGACCGACAGCTGCAATCCTCTGAATTCATCCTGTGCTACCACGAGTAAACGGAACATCAACAAAGCTAAGATGCAATAGCTGTAGCCAGCTACTCAAAATAAACAATGAACGCTTTAAAAATAGTTTTATAAATAGGCAATGTTTTGATTATAAATTAGCAGTATAGTTCAACATTTATTTTTTTACTTTTTGAACTTGTAAACGCTTGTTAGTTAGTTTTTTCGGTAATCTCTTTATATTTTATCAATTGTTACATTTGATATGCCGAGTTAATAATTATATATATTAATACAAAGTATATGAAATTATTCATATTTCAACTGCGGATGAAGATGAAAGCGAGAGATGATGTTATTTATTTATTTTTATTTTAATAAATGAGACCATCTCATAAATAAATAAGATCACCATCTTTTCGCAGTGAATTTCCGATTTAAGCAATTGGAATGAAGAAGCCTGAAGCCTATTCGCTCCGACGAAGGGCTAACGCCGGAAACGTCAGCTCTCGAACTTCTTTACGGTGGCCAATTGACATTATCAACCCAGTTGATAAAACCAAATTATATTGTTATACTTCCCACCAACGCAGCACCACAGTTTCTTTAGAAACTTACCCCCTCTATGAAAAAATTCAGGGCTTCGATGAGTTGCCTTGAATTTTTTTAGGCTTCTTTATTCCAATTACAATTAAAAATTCACTGCTTATATTTTGAAAACGTTTCCGATCGCTTTCTCCCATTAATATCAATTAGTTTAGAGTTAAGGCGTCTTGTTAAAACATCTCTTTAAGATGCAATGGAATACTCCATTCGTGAATTAAGGCGTAAATCGTTTCGCTGATTTTCTTACATGTAAATATAGGAAGAAGCAAAAACAGAAGCAAGCCGCGAAACCGTCATACAAATGATGGTCCTGCAGCTGAACCGCGGGAAAAATAACGTTTACTTTTGTTGTGTTTTGCTTATGATTATATTTTAAGTTTACACGCTGTCACCATTTCGTTTTTCTTGCATTGGGTGCACATTATATATTTCTTCACTATGTCAACCATCAGACCGCTATTTACAGGGTAAAATACTAGACGTAGGGAACAAGAGTTCAATTTGATGGCACGAACAAGCCTTTTTTAGCCTTTTTCCATATAACTGTAAATGAAAGAGCGTCGTGAAATTATAAGCCAAATTTCCAATTTCGAGGCCATTGATGTTAATAAGAGCGAGATTTTAAGAACCTTTGAAAATTGGCAATTATTTTTATGCTAATCCTCTTAATAAATTTTTAAAACCTCAACTACAGATGGAATTAATATGTACTTCTGATAATCTATATCGCTCTTCACACACGCAGCACTGACAGCCTTTTGATGACCGTTTTTTACTGGCGTTCTTCACCAAACAGTAATCAGTTAGGTAAGCATAATCCAGCCACGAATGACCAATTTGAGAAAGGACTTCGCAATAGATTGAATGCTAAACCGAGAATATTAGCTTACATGACCCTATAAGAGATCAGTGATGAAGGATCAGGTTGCGGGCGCCCAAACACGAAGAAAATAGTAGCTACCGTAAAAGCCCACCTCTCTATCAAAGATAACTTTGCACTTTTAAAGTAATTTATCTGCCACACGTATGGTGACGATGTTGTAAAAATTCGTCACAAAACAGCACCAAAAAGTCACTTTCTTTTGTCCTATTTGTTCCTTATATGAGCTGCGTCATGGTTTGAGCACTTTGAAAAATTAGCCTCGTTTTTTAATTCTTCATTTGCAATCTGTCTCAGTCGTCTCCATCCTTACCAACCATGTTCCATTTTGGTTTAGTATCACCTCTTTGGTGTTTTCCTAGGTTAGTAAACTATTATTTTAAGGTTTCCTGCATTTTAAGGGTAATATGGCTAGTCTCAAAAATGACTCAAAATATCGTGACGAAGCTCCTTGAAGTAGCTACGAGTACCACCCAGCGTCAGTAATTAGATATTTAGGTCAATTTCTTGTTGCTACAGAGCAGATGTTTCACTGTGATGACAATGCCACAGTCTTTTACTACTTGCACGTTACTGTGGGGCAGTAATGATGTCAAATAATGACCAATAATTCTTGGCAAAACAATTCCTTATCTTACTTCATTAAAACAAACTTCTCCTGTAGTGATCGTTCTTGTTGAGAAATGTCACGAATTTCTGTGTCTGATTCAAGATTCCAAAGTACGTGTACAGGAAAACCGGCTAAACCTTTTTTTCAAAGAAATTACCGTCAGTGGCAAATAAATTCATTAATTTCTCTTGAGCAACCTTATTTGACAACTATAATAAAGGAATTGACTAACCCCCAGTAAGGTTTGGCATTTGTCGGCTTAGGTTGTCTTAAAAAAAGGAATAATTAAACACTTAACTCGTAACTTAAACAAGTTCTATTCCGTTAGCGAGGACGTTTGTAAGAATTTTTCCGTTTTTTCCTTCGTTTCCCTTTAGCCCAAAAAACATATTCGTGTTTTCTGTCTTGAATATAATGTCAAAAATGTTTCGGAGTTTAATGGCGCTATTTAGAATCATGTCCAGCTTTTAGAAATAAGCAAAGCGAGACGATGAACTAGTTAAATCGACAAGTTTTAAATTAAATTGGATTCTCTTGATATTGCCGTCAATCAAACAACGACGACAGTTTTAATTTTCTTGCAATGGTTCGAATATTGCGCGTTGCCAAGGATTAGAGAAGACTAGTGAATTTTTCAAATTTAGAAATGGATTAAAACAGCGAGGAAAATGGCTTTTGGTATTCTTCAAAGGTAAGAAATAGCTCTTTTAAATAACGAGAAAAGTATCGTAACATGTTTGTATTTTTTTTTTCTTATTTCTTTTTACATTGGCAGAACACAGTGTCTTGTTATGTTTTTGTGTTTACGCCGTAATTCAAAACTGTCCGTTGAAGAAACATGAAAAAATAACTTCTTTGAATCTTACACAATTTTTTAAGCTGCGTAAATGTTTTCAGGAATTCCGGCTGGTGCCCGGTTTACGTTTCAATATAGCATATGAATTTGAACTGTGTTTTTTATCATTTACACTCTGTAAGCGGCGAAAGCAATTTCAAAATAAAATAAATATTTTTTTTGTCATCGAGTGTAGCCCCCCAGATTTTAATCGCAAAGATGTTTATTCATATTATAATTTCAATTTTGCTTATTTTTTGTAAAAAAAAGGAAAAAACGAATTGACTCTTACCTAAATCCGTAAACACAGTAAGCTACACCTGCTTGCATGGTTATTAGGTGTCTGAACTCAAACTTGAATAAATTAGGAAATAATTTTATTCGTATTAACGTCGAACCAGTTACATGTAAGGACAGTTTTCTAAATTACGATATTTTTTCCTTAACACCTGAATCAAAATTGCTCTGCATGCTCTATTTTCTTCACTGAAGCAAGCCCATTTCACTCAGGAGAACAAAACAATAATGAAGGTGATTGCCCAGCCCGACCATGCGCGTAAATGTATTGCAACGTAACCATAACTAAGCGAACACCCTTTACAATGAACATAATTTGAAGTCTAACTGTTGGTTAGTCAATTTTTTTAACAAATAAAGAAGCCTAAGCCATGTATTATACTGTCATAAAACACGACGGGCATTTGAGGACACGAGGGAAATGTAGAAAACACGAGCCGCAGGCGAGTGTTTTCTACAGTTCTCGAGTGTTCTCAAATGTCCGAAGTGTTTTATGACAGTATAATATATGCATGGCTTAGGATTCTTCATTTGCTTTATGATATAGATTTTATACGCCGCGAGTAAAAACAGCAAAACACGCACGATCGATAAACTGAAGCAATTTAATTTCGCTTCTTCTACTTTTCTCTCGAACTTAGAAGCTTCTTCGACAATCTCTGCAGCTTGACTCAGAATTTTGTCCGGAATTTCGTCATAGAAAATGTTCGCCGCCATCCCTTGCGAATTTTCACTAAAGTAAAGCTGACGAAAAACAGCAATAAAACACGCTTTTGCTATGTTTTATACTCTAATAAAACATGGGTTTTTGACCAATCAGAGCGCGCGTAGAGTCCTATCTATATTATAAATGCATATAGATGCTCATTTGCATATTTACTTTCATTGTTCAACTTATTTCTACAAGATGGCAAGATCGTTTTCATTGAACCAAAGAACATAAAAAACTTATAGATTGCGGAAGAGGTAAAAAGGAATATATTCCCCAAATGGTAGTGTCCTTGGGAAAACAAACACGAAAATTACAGTTTCGTATGGGCCGCCATATTGGTGTACAAATTTCATGCACCAATGCCGCAGCCAAAATTGTCTTCCGCAAAAACAAGCCATAGTTATCTGCTACACTTCGATTCGGAATGTTTTTTATTAAATATTATATTTTTCAGCATTTATATTGGAATAGCTAAAAAGCCTTCTAGAAAAACAAAAAATATTCGTATCTACAATATTTCAGAACACGAATATAGTTTTGAGTTTCGAATTTTGATGCCGCCACGTGAAAACGCTCTAGGACGAGGAGCCATGACTGCTTTGGACTTCGAGACACGGGCTTAGAAAGCAATGTGCATGGCCATAGTTTGGCCTCCGTCACTTCCACTTTAGATCTGGAAGCCTCTGGGTTTGAGAATGCAGGAACCAGGGCCGTAGCAAACCCTAAGGAACTGGGGGGAACACAAAAACCACTAGGAAGTCGCTATCTTGATACCAGCAAATGTTTATCAGGAATGATTCCGTTCAGAATTATTAAGATTTTATTGTGTTTTATTATGAAAGAATTTATATTTGAACTGCGGATGCAGATGAAAGTGAAGAATGGTCATCGCAGTAAATTTCCAACTTAGGCAATTGGAAAGAAAAAGCCTGAAAAAGTCAGGGCTTAAGGTTTTGTTATTGTTTAAAATGTCGGAATGATAAAAGTTTAACTTCTCAAGCGTGTGCGGCACGGCCACGACCCCTCCCCTTGCTACGGCACTGGCGAACAGATAAAGAAGCTTACGGGTGGCCATTCTCGTCCTCATAGCCCGTTTCGTTTCTCTTAGCTGGCGGGGCATTGGCTTCTCGTGCCAGGGTTCGGTGCGGTGCGGTCAGGTGTACAATACAATACAATAAAGTTTATTGTGAAAATACACTTAGCTACAGTAATGGCGTGCTTTCACAGACGGGACCGAAGTAGGGGTCTGTGAAAGCACACCAGCTAATTTACAGGTATTCCACAAACACAATAAAATTAAGAGTTAAAAATCTAAATATGGAACATACTATAATTAAAATTAAATAAAAAAGCGTCATAATTATAAAAATTGCACTAAGTCAACTTGTGTAATGGATCTCTTAAAAGACTTAAAATTCGTAAGGTGTACGTGGCGAAGTAAATATATTGTATTGTGTTATGACGTGTTTTGTTCTGTCGTGTTATGTCGTTCTGTTTTGTGTTCCAATTTGGTCAGGCAAAGTAGACAAAAGACCACTCTGTAAATAAGTCACTACAAATAAACAATTATTTATTATTTTAATCATTAATTTTATTCCGTGTGGTCATAAAAATGAAAAGAAAAACATCATCTACAGAATATGCATGTGTGGCGTGGTGTGGCCGTGCCGCGCCATTCCACGCCACGTCGACGGTTTTTGCACCGTTGCCAGGCCTTTTTTATCGCCATCAAATGCTACTCTTGAAAATAGACTGCATGTATTTTTTTAATAAATGTGATACAAGAAAAAACAGATAACTTCATAGCGAGAGGGAATATGTTGATAATTGAACGACAAGGTGGAGGTAATTCTACTCAAATTACTTTTTGGACTGATGGCACCGTCTGGACAATTATTTTCAAAGAGGGAAACAAGTAAGAACTGTATAACTGCACGACTCTTTCTGCATAAGCATCGACAAACCGTAAACGATTCCCAGTTATACAAATACGGGTTGGCAGGAATTTTCACAATAGTAATGGAAATAGATAGGACTATAAAATAAATAACCTTTGTTTAACGAGGGTAGCACATAATAGTCTTTCGACTAACATACCTGTGGCCCTCAAATTCCCGATCGAATTGGAATTCAGAAGTGTTGGTTTTTATGGAGGGAGGAAAACCGGAGAAAAACCCTCAGAGCGAGGGGAGAACCAACAACAAACTCAACCCACATATGACGCCGGTTCCGGGAATCGAGCCCGGGCCACATGGGTGGGAGGCGAGCGCTCTCACCACTGCGCCATCCCTGCTCCCTCGACTATTTGACTTAGAAGGGCACACACAAATAAAAAAACATTGCATACGCAACAATGACTCCAAAAATTTCCATCGCTCTATACAAGGCTTAATTTTTCTATAAAATTGCTTTACTTTACTCTCTTGCCACTCAGAAACGACATTCTGTTCCTATGTGTTTGCGTCTGTTATTCTGTGAAATGCTATTGAAACCAGAAACGTTCCGCCCATTTTTCTTTTAGCTTCGGGATTGGAGGCATGTTAGAGGGCCTTTGAATAAAAATGAAGTAGTAGGTACTAATGATTATGTACACAAAGTCGAAAACAAATATCCACATATATAAAATCGAAGAAACTGAGATGTGAAATTTGGATTTTTTTTGCACCTTTATTCTATTAATCATCATCTGCTTAAGTTGATACTTGGTAGACTAAACAGGCCGAATGTTATACTTTTTCTTAATTCTGGAAATTTTGAAATTATTTCCCAGCCAGTCCTACCTGGTGGTCTTTTAACGAACTGACAGTTTTGCTACATTTTTGCTTAAATTGGTTTTGCATAATTCATTTGGCCATTATTACCTGCACGCAACGTTTGAAAATGAAATTTATACATTTTTAAATTTCTTCATTCGAAAATGTCTAGTAAAAAGTATTGAAAAGATCTTTTTTCTTAGGTAAATGTTTTTCCGCTTCCTGCGACAGATATCGCACTTTTTATTTTGCTATTGTTCCAGCAAATCAGAGTTATATTGTCCTTCGGCTCCTATAAGCTGTATAGACCACCTAATTATATAGTTGTGTTAATGTTACAGACGTCGTGGTGAGATATTTTCGTTCATTATTTTCTTTAATTTTAACCGACTTGACCAAAATCAATTTTACATCTTTCTTGTGCGAAATAACTGAAGTCTAGTTTTATTCCAATAGTAAAAGGGGTCGGATTGACTTACTTACATCCATAATGGTATTTCTTTAAGAACCTCGTAGACCATTAATGAATACCCAATTAGAACAAAACTATAGTAAAAAAACCTGGGATATTCATGACAACTCTCCTGATACAACCATTGAGCAGCTGCGCTTAAGAACACATTTTAATGACTTTGTTTTGCCGGGGAAAACAACTCAACTGCCTTCCTACTCGGTTCTCGGTGATTATTCTTCTTGAGTTGATTCCAATTGAAAACTTCTGTGCCATTTGCCTCGGCGGAGAGGGAAAAGATTCAGGCGCAAGATGGAATGAGAGTTCTGTAAGATTTTCACTTTTTTATTCTGATCATGTTTACTTTTCGCTGTTATGTTGGTACTGACAGACTTGGGGATGTTTACCGGGTTGGTTTTTGTTTGGGTACATATTAGTTAGAACATTTCGTTTTTATTGATAGCTATCAAACCCTGTAGAAAACGTGCAATGCTTAAGAGATTGTCTTCAAAGTCGAGGGAATATGAGAATTTTAAAATATTTCGTGAATAACGTTCAGTTTCAATTCTTATTTGTCAGACAAATTTGCATCGCTTCCCGGGGGGACTCCCCTATTGAAATGACGGGGTGCTCGTCGGACATTTTGAAAAGTTCTCCTAAAAGGTATCAGAATCTCGATTAGTGGGCGTGCCCCCCCCCCCCCCCTAAAAAAATTAACCCTAAAAGGTACCACCACTTCCACTGGAGAAAACAATTTTAAAACATCAAAGTACAGAAATGAAATTGCATAAAAGAAAACTTCAAACAAAAACCATTGTAGTCAAACACAGTTCCTGTCATTTCTTGTCTCCATACCCTGAAAGGTACCGCGACAACTCTAGCGGTGGTAATTTTAGTGTAAAGTACCCTAAGCGGTGCCAATCCATCAATTTCCCCCCCCCCCCCCTCCTAAAAGGTACGACGAGCACCCCGTAAGTTTTATAGGGACGTCCCCACGGACATCGCTAGCAGCACCTGGCGTGTTTTTTTTTTTTCGCAAAAAAAAACATGCTATAGAACTGTTAAGGTTTAGCAATCATAATCCTCCTGATGTAACATTTTAAGCCCCGAGCAGAAAGACAAAGGAACGCTCGCACGCTTATAATCCAACTGGAAAAAACGCGAAAGCACACAAGACTGTGTGAAACTAAAAGATGATCAGCTTCAGGAGCATTTTCTGTCAAGTAAGTCATTATCAGTGTCTGCTGTTTTGACTTATTACAAATCTATCAAGGGCGGTAATTATTCCTTCGTATCGCATTGCGCATCCTAAATGCGCATGACTTTTGTTATTTATTTTGAGTCTAAGCCAGTCTAGCGATCACCTACCTATAAAATGAATACAGGCCAATTTTTATTGCAGAAAAGTAAATAACCTCTGGGACGCTGATAATAGCCAATATTCGTGAAATATACAAGTGGCTTCGACATGATTGCATGCTAGAAACAAGTTGCGACAAGACTGGTTAATATGCGCGCCTTTACCATGAAAAATATATTGTTCCTTGAAGTCGACGCTGTGCATCTATTGTTGTATTTCACGTTCTTCTTTTTCCCAATTTTATTTTTTGACATTCGCGAAACATGATAATGCGAACGATTAAAACACTGCCGAAATACAAATAAGGCGCCGGCAATAACTAATAAAGGCGCGGTTGCATTCCAGCTGAAAGTTCTCACGTCGATGGTTATGCCTTCGGTGTCGGCAAAAATCTCGGCACTGACAGATAACGATATTTTGCTCAGCCTCGTCCAATAATTGTTAACCATAGCAAGTCAAATATACCTTAACCACCAAACTCGCTTATCGTGACCTTCGTATGACTAAAGATTTGTTGTAGTGAATTTCAAGCACCCCATAGCCACCTCATTTAGTCTTGAATGATTATTCAATAAGGACATACTATTTCACTGTCATCTTTTTCAGCTGCTGTAGAAAGTAATTATTAAAATAAGAAATTTTCTTTTGTTGAGTTTGAATAAATATGAAAATGCATAAATAAATAAAATACATAAAAGAAATCATTAAAATGTATTAACACAAGGGTGTTAACATTGCGTGAGAAAGGACTATAGACCCTTTGCATCAATGGCGCCTAAATTTGAATAACAATCCTTTGTACATCCTTAGCCTCGTACTTATGTTTCGAGACAAATTATTTTTCACATGAATGCGAGGCTTAGGCGCCATTTTAGGCGCCACTTTTGCAAGAGGTCTATGGAACACAATTAGAACGGTTGCCTCGTAAACTCGGCAGCAAAAATGTATATACTTATTAGAACTTATTGTGCTATGTTAGCGAGAAATTGGAATTGCTAGTGCTTAGTCAAGGTATAGTAGTTTGCACGATCGGTGGCTGTATTTGATTAGCGGGGCGTTTGGACCCCTTCATCGGAAAGACCTATTTACATGTCACTTTTGCATTTTATTGTTCACATCGAATGGAATCTATTAAAAAAATTTGAATAGGCATCTAAAACTTAGCTCTTATTAACCGAGAGGGAGGTCTTGGCCTCGGTCGTGAGTACAGACCTCACTGCGTTCGGTCTGTACTCACGACCTCGGTCAAGATTCTCCCATACAGACCGACTAAGCTTGGTTAATGAGATGTTTATTATATGGCTAAACGGAAACTTAAATTTGCTTAACGACACTGCTTCGCTTCGTCCTCGTTGACGTTTTGTTTGCGAATGGCTATGAGCTAAACTTAAATTTGCAAAAGTTTGGTCTTATCTTTTTTATTCTTGTCAGACTTTTATAATTTTCCATTTATTATTATTAGACAAAAAGGTGACAACGTGTTCCTATATTGTTTGTAACTTTCTGACCAAAAAATGCAACCGGTCTAGATGCCGATCTAGATGGGAAAATCTAGACGGCGGTCAATATCGATTTTAGCCAATCAAATTCGTGAACTCGTTAGTTTCCAGTCCACGTGAGACACGGCCATGTAATAAAAGTCAGATATTAACTTATCATTCCAGTAATTTAAGCGACGAACAGCCATTTTGTCCTTGCAGTATAGAAAACTTTGTGAAACAGGCAGATAGGAACATAAACGAAACGATCACCTTGAGTGAACCTATTTCGATGTTTCATCCTGTATTTTAGAAGAGAATATAACATTTGGTCATATTTCAATCTCGCCTTTTGTCTTGGCGTACAGGTGGAATGAGTTAAAGCTGGAAAATTGAAATAACAACTGAGCTTCCCAGATCCCAAACGAAACTGCAAGCATGATGGTAATCTTTCTCCTGGTAAGCCTAATTAATATATTCTCTTTAGATGTACCTCTTATTAACCGAACAGGAGGCTCCAATGGGCGAAAGTCTACTGACGTCGTGCATACAGACCGAACGCAGTGCTAACGACCGAAGTGTCAAGATTTTCCCATTCAGGCTTGTCTGACAAAACGGCGATACGAGCGTTTTCACTCACGTGACCAAAAAATATAAATCGAAAACCATTCAGTGGACAGAGTCGAGAAATTACGAGGTTATAGAAGATAAATAAAGAAAACACTTCTCCAAGTTCCAGGTGTGTGCGTCATTCCAAACTTCAGATGTTCGTCGAAATGTTTCGCACAAATTTACAGAGCCCAGTATGGAGCCGCCATATTGGTGTTCCTCAGTGGAACACCAACATGGCGGCCGGAAATAGTGTAAACACCTGGAGTTTACTTTGGTTATCTAGACGACAGGTTACCTTTCTGAACAAACAAATATTCATATAAACACTTCTCCTAATACTTAAACTACTCAAATGGCTAAATCTGGCGAGATAAGTACGTGTTTTCGACATACATGACTGTATGTCACGCACCGCCATAACTCTGAAATTCAAATTGCGCTGGTTTCCAAACGAAGGACACTGTTGAGCTAAAAAGTTGTACCCAAATATAAATTTAGCACCTCTTATGCCTCATGAGAATAAAAAGTTTGGTGGCTCTTTGGTTTAGAATTTGATGACGTCACATGCCAGAGTTTGTTCGTTCTCCGTTTACTTTTTTGTCAAACGTTTAGTAGCAACAAGCCGACGTTTTCTTGTTTTGTTTTATTTGTAACTTTCTCAGCGCAAAATGCAGCCAGCCTGTAGATGTCAGTCTAGATGGGAAAATACAGAACGCGGTCAATATCGGTTTTAGCCAATCTAATTCCTGAATCAGGGAAGACTCAGTTCTTGTTAGACACAGCCATATAATAAGATATTTATCTTTTTAATGTAAGTTATCGCCGGTGAACGAAACGCTTGTTAGTAAGTCAAATTTATGTATATTCTGCTCACTCGTACTTACAATAAACTCAGCTTATTTTGTGCTTGTTTTTGTCCCATAGATGGTTTCGAGTTTGGCTCTCGTCACGGCTGCAGCGTTAACTAAAGGTAGAACTGGTGATGTTAAATGAATATTTTCCAGAATGCATGTAGAAAGGTGATCTCTTTTTTCATTTCATTTTGTTCCTTATCCAGAAATTCGCCTTGGTGTGTTAATGCCAATGACAGGTCGCTGGCCAATGGGAACGCGAATAGCTGCAGCTGTTCCCATGGCAACAATTGACGTCATGAAGGACTCCACGCTGTTGCCAGGACACAACCTAACGTACAAAATCGTCGATAGCTCTTGTGAACCGGAACTCGGCCTTCGAGGAATGGTGAGATTTGAAAACGTTGACTTGTTCCTCGGGCCCGCCTGCTCCGTTGTTACTGAACCAGCGGCTTTACTTGCCAAGATATGGAATAAGCCCATGATAACATATGCCGCGTCTTCAAATAAATTCATCGACAAAAATCTTTACAGTACACTTGGCACTATAACAGCATACGCACGGCGGAACGAGCGCTATACTCCAAAGTTCGTGCACCAGATCCTTAAGGCTTTTAACTGGACAACCTTCGCTATTTTGAGTTCGTCTGAAGTCGAATGGAAAACGATGGCTGGCAAAATACGAAACATGGTAGAGCCCACTTTAAAGGTTTCCTTGTTTGACAATTACGATAACAAAAAACCCCAGTTTGAAAGAGTTTTGTCAAAGGGGAAGGATGTAACAAGAGGTAAGTTCATTATTTACTGCATAGCTCTAACGTTTTTCATTAAGAAGGGATTAGAAAAAATTAACCAATGAGGAAATTTTTAATATTACTTCTCTTATTTATCTAACCCACGCCAAACGGGGTGGGGGACCGGGCGCTGGAGTGCTTATCTCTGTTTATATCTCTCTTATTCTTTTTTTCTGACAGTTTTCCTTATCCTATGTTACATTAACGAAGTCCTTGACATTATGAATGTGGCCGATAGTTTGGGCATGACAAATGGAGATTACGCCTTCATAACATTAGACCTGAATACGGACGTGTTTTATAAGGACGGCAAGTGGACTGGAAACGAAGGAAAAAACTCCACGTTCCCAGAGATACTCAACGGCATCATAGACCTTAGCGTTTATCGACCTGATCTTACTGAAGAGTTTAAAAGAAAGTACAAGGAAATGGAAAGTCAGCTAGAGCCTTCCATCAAAACAACTTTGTATGTTGAGGTAAGGGATGAAGTAATTGATTGGTTCGATGACCAACCAACCACTCGACCTACAGGTAGACAGTCAGGCGGACTGGCAGACGAAGAGTAATATAAAGTAAAGTATATGAATTGACAGGCAGAGAGATAGATAGACAGGCAGGCAGGCAGACAGACAGACAGACAGACAGAGAGATAGATGGACAAGCACACAGAAAGACAGACAGACAGAAAAAGGCAGGCAGGCAGAAAGACAGACAGGCAGGCAGGCAGGCAGACAGACAGACAGATAGGCAGACAGGCAGGCAGGCAGACAGACAGACAGGCAGAGAGATAGATAGACAAGCAGGCAGGCAGACAGACAGGCAGAGAGATAGATAGACAGACAGGCAGGCAGACAGACAGACAGAAAAAAGGCAGGCAGGCAGGCAGACAGATAGACAGACATACAGACAGAGAGAAGAAATGCAGACAGACAGATAGATGGACGGACAGACAGGCAGACTGACAGGCGGGTAGACATACAGGCAGACAGACAGACAGAAATACAGACAGACAGACAGACAGGCAGGCAGGTAGGCAGACAGACAGACAGACAGACAGACAGGCAGGCAGACAGGCAGACTGACAGGCGGGTAGACAGACAGGCAGGCAGGCAGACAGACAGACAGACAGACAGACAGGCAACCAGGTAGACACACAAGCAGACAGGCAGGCAGACAGAGACAACAACAACAACAATATTTTATTACTTCAGAATTAGGTCTTAATTTCCTGGCTCCACAGGTAGCAACGCTAATCGAGGCGGGCCAGGATAATCCGGGAAGAAAAAAGAAAATACACACTAAGAAATGCAAATAAGTAATAATTAAATAAGAAAACAGAATAAATCTACAGAAAGAGTTCAAGACTTCATGCTCAAGAGTTGAGCAAATAATATTTTGACAAATGTGCTGGCACCGCAAATAGCAGAGCTAATCTTGGCGGGCCATGAGTAATATTAAAAAAGAATACAAAACGATAATATAAAAAAGCTATATAATTAATTAAGGTTGGCAACATAGTAGACAGGCAGGCAGACAGATAAACAGACAGGCAGAGAGGCAGACAGGCAGGCAGACAGACTGGCAGACGCGAAAGGGACAGTCAGACACACTTACAGACAGACAGGCAGACAAGAGTAACATAAAGTAAAGTATATGAAAGACAGAGACGCAGACAGGCGAGCCTGGGAGGAGGCTCCGACTAGACTTAGCTGGGGGCGGTTGGCCATCGACTGTCCCCGACCGTCCCCGACCCACCCCCAGAGCAGACAGACACCTTAGTGACCGGAAATACAGGAAGAGTGAATAATGCAGGAAAGGCAGCCAGCAACGGAGAAACGGACGGGCGAACGAAGGAAGGAACGAAAGATCGCTCTATCGAATGTTCGAATAACCGAAGAAACGAACGAATCCGAATAAAAGAACGAAAGAACGAAAGAACGAGCGCCATCACTGATCGGAGAGTGAGTGAATGATTGACTTACTGGCAAGCTCGAAACCACTGATGAATTGACCAAGTCCATTCACTTATTAATCTCTCTTATAGCCTTCTTGGTACGCATCGTTTGTGTATGATGCCATCCACCTTTACTCTCTGGCCGTAAATGACACTATAGCTAGCGGATATGACATCACTAATACATCACAAGTCCTTATACGCATGTTCAATAGACGTTTCCAAGGTGAGTTTTGTTTATTTTTGTCCCAGCCCTTTCTTCCTCTTCTTCGTATTTTCTGTACTCTTTATGTATTTTCCTTTTGTTTCTTTGTTTTCCTCTTTTTATTCAGGAAGATCCGGTCATGTTTTTATGGAGAACGGTACCCGAGTACCAGAGTTTGTCGTCGGTAATTTTCGGGAAGGCTCGTACAAGTTTGTCGGAAACAGAACGAATCTACTGCAGAATGGCTCAGGCTCAATTTATCACCAGCTGCAACTATTTTACAAATCGGATATTAGATGGCCTGGTGGATCAAGTCAGGTCCCTGTTAGTGATCCAGTGTGTGGCTTTACTGGTACAGACTGCCGAGAAAAAGAGGAGGACAGAGGTAAGAATGACAGCATTAGCTTAGAATAAATTTCCAAAATCAACCACATCAACCTATTTAACAATTAGACTACTTGCCCTCTTTCTCTATGAGCGAATAGTCAACGAGGCGCAGCAAGAGAAATTCTAAAGGATTGCATTCAAACAGCTACCATTTTAAAGACAAATGGTACCTTCACAGAGCAACGTGCACGAGATCGTTTTCTATCGGCGAATATAAGACAGCGGGAGAACCAATCAGATTCACGGACCTTCCATTAGAACACAGCTAAGTTTCTACCAGACCCTATCACGAATGCTGTTCTACGATTGCCAACGTTTCTCACTAGCTATCTATTCTGTCGCAGAAAGTAAGTAGCGGTTATCAACAAAATCAGGGGCGGGTCTAGGGAGAGGGTGCAAGGGGTGTACCCCCCTTCCTGAGAAGACCTGTGGCTTTCTAATACAGCTAGTATTCTCTCCTATGAAAAATCCTGGGAAATTATGTCATTCCTTAGTGGTGCACCCCCTCCTGAGCAAAATCCTGCGAAATTACGTCATTCCTTAGTGGTGCACCCTCTCCTTAGAAAAATTCCTGGATCCGCCCTTGAAAATGGCGGCCGCTTCTTCGTGTTTCTTCGTGTTTTCAGTATTTGTGAAGAAAATTCGAACATCTAGTAGGTTTATAATAAGACAATTAGATTATGAGCTCTCGTTGCCATTTTTAACGGTTGATGCCATAATTTGTAACCAAGCTTTCCGGAATTGACGATGCTATATCTGCTCTAGTTTAGGCCTGGACTAGAGCGAAAATGGTTATAAACTAATACACACTTACGAAATGCTTCATTGTCTACTTTAACATTGGTTTGCTTGCGATTAGCTTTTATTTGTTGGTTTGGGAAATACTACAAGTGAAATAGATTAAGTGTCATCTTTTATAATTACAATTTTTTTTATTTTTTCTGCGTGAAAAAAATTGACGACAGCTAGAAAAATTTCAGGCTATGTGTCGCTAAAATGGCATCGACCGTTTACGGACCTTTACGAAAGGGATACCTTTTTCGCCTTCATCAGCTATGGCGCGATAGATATCAAGAGCTCATAATCTAACTGTTATATCTAGAACATAGAAATACGGAATAAAATATTCAAACTCTAGTGGCACTATTAGGTTAGAGTTCAGGTTTCGATGCAAAGTTTTGGACATGTCCCGATTTATACAGTTCAGCAGAGAAGGATCATCTGTCAAGACAGATCATTCGTCTAGTATAAATACGGACGAACTTTGGGAAAGGCTATCAGTGTGTCTTGACGGATTATCCACGACAGTTCGTCGGTCAAGACGAACTATCGCGATAAGTTGCCTGAACGAATGATCTGACTCTAATATAAATCGGGCCGT